>CM076584.1:1544946846-1545669862 GCA_034641835.2 Pinus albicaulis
CATCGACACCATAACCACTCAATATTAAATATAATTCAACGCCATAGATATAATAAGGAACATGTTAAGCGAGTCAGTGGAGGGATTTTCTGTTAGGCAGTTGGTCGGCCTTTCGAACCCTGTGGAGGCAGTTCGACCTCATACCAAAATTTTAGTTCATTCTCAGGTGGCCACGTGGAGGCCTCTCATTGGCCCATGTGGCCTCTTCCCATTAGACCACCTCAACGACCCCATGAACCATACGAAACAAGAATTTGTCGAGATCCTAAGGCATATTGACCTAATTCTTGTTGCCCTGCAAGTCTGTTTGAAAACAATAGGAACATAATTCCTAGACTTGTGAGGCAGGACACAATAATTTTCAGATATGGGGTAAGGGTTTTCTATGACTAAACACTGAAGAAAAATTATAAATTTAATACAAGTTAATTAAGGTGGAATAAAGGAAGAATATGAAGCAAAACGATTATGTCTGAAGTTGGGATACACGTGAGTGCCATCACTAAGGTAGCCACAATGGTGCCTGAGTCCAGTAGGCTAAAATTTCTGAAGTAATTGGAGACGCCTACGACCAAAAAACTGAGTACACTAAGGTATAATGTAAACCTTATTGACTGAATACATGCAAAATTATATTGAAGTAGGCTCATGATACTTCTCTGAGTTAGGTTAAGGTTGAACATAAGGTTACAAAAGCAGATAAAAGAGTCTTGTTGAGTCCTATAGTGGCCCTGAATCATACATATAACACTGTATAGGAGAATTCTAATTAATATTTGGAGGGTGGGTTTAATATAAGACCTAAGACAAGGTTCATCCTTCATTTCTAGTGTCAGTTGTTGTTACATGACTTGATTTATTCAGAATCCTAAGTCATTCGCTCTATGGAAGTTCAAAATTCCTAACTTACAAGAAGTGATAATTGAGTAATGTTTTCAGTTTACATTTTAGTGCTAGAAAAGTACAATTGCACATCATTAGTTTTGTTGGATTTGAATTTTTTTCTTGATCTTTTGCTGGAGGAATTATACTACTGTGTTAATGAATTATTGTTTTCAAATTAATTGATTGGGTTGTGTTATTTTTGGAACTATAATGATCATATTTGTATTGTATTATTTATTTCATTATTGAATGAAAAAAGGAATTTTTTGTTTTGAAACCCTAGTTGTATGCAGAAAACGCTAAGAAAAATAAGAAGAAAAATTCCCTAGGATATTACAGTTCTATCACATCTAGAATCTTTCTAGTTTGTGAGGGTGTCAACCTTGTAGGTTTCTAGGGGGTACAAGTAACATTATGGTTAGGAAGAATAAGGTTAACCGCAATGTAGCAATGGGGGATAAGGAAGATCGAGGAGGAATAGATTCCAAGGATTTATTACATGTACTGATTCATGGATAGACAAAAATAACAAATTTTATATTACAAGGGAAACAACCAGGACAACAATTAATAAAGGGGACACAAGAAATAAATTAGGTACTAGATCAAGGACAACAATAATTAACACAACTAATGACACAACTCATAGAAAATTCTAACATTGTTGGTAATAATGATAACAAGAAAATTTTGGTAATGAGGCTAGTACTAAAGGAAGCAACAACCATAACCCTATTTTTTCCAATTTTTTTCCTCAAGCACACAACAAGACAAATAGTGGTAGGAACCTCAAACCCTTACTCCCTCAATTTTTAAACCAACAACAAACAACAACCCAAGAGGCAACAAAGCATAACAGGCTCTTTGATGAATAATTTCGATGCAACACTAGAAGAGAACACTCGAGCGTCCATAACCTTTTGGGAATACAACAACATAAGATATCATAATAGACCCACGAAACAAAAAAAAATAAAAAAATCTAGAGTTGGGTGCAAGTAGGAAATATACCCGTCCCCTATTTTGATGGGTCATCAAAATGTTGAGCTAGGGATTAGATGTAAAAGTCGAACACCTATTTCTGATTTAATCCCATGCAAGAAACATATGTTGTTCAATTTTGCACGCTACACCTAGAAGGAAAAGCACATGATTGGTGGTAATGTGGACTAGTTATGTTTGGGCATGCAAACATCACTTCTTATGTAGACTTTTCGTAGAGGCTAATAGATAGATTTGATCGAAAGATTCTAGATATACAGTTTAGAGATTTGGCACAACTCGAGTAGACCGGATCATATGAGGAATATATCAAAAATTCGAACAGATTTAGTCATGGCGACAGAAATCACCGAAGAAAAATGATCATGCTCTTCATCGAAGGATTAACTGAAATCCCAAAGGGCTAGGTTTAGGATTTCAATGTTGCAACCCTACAAGATGCCATCAATAAGACTCGAGATATGCGAGGTGCAGCACCAAAAGTGAATGTTTCACCCATGACTTCAGTCATTCCAAAATACATTGGAAAGAAGATATCTCTGGATAACGAAACCAAAAAGGATCACCTAGATGAAGAGGCGTAGAAAAATCTTAGAAGAAAGAATATTTGTTTCACTTGCAAAGAGCCATGGGAACTAGGTCACTGATGTTTGGGAAAAGGTAAGATTCACTACATTGAAGTGTTTCTTGATAGTGACAATCAAAGTGATACAATACAACCACAAAGCAAGGATCTTACATCTATGAAGAAGAATCACCCCCAAAAATAGTAAGGAAGCTACTTCTAAGAATTGAAGGAGGTATTATCGTCACTCTTTCAGGAGTACCTAAATATCACACATTCAAAATCAAGGGCGCTATGCAAGGAAAACATGTCATAACATTGATATATGTCATAACAACATACAACCTAATCGATACGACTGTATTGGTAAGGAGAGGCATCATTATCTAGGAATTTGAGGGCTTCGAAGTGAGGGTAACTGACGAGTATCATATGACATGCACCCATGTAGTTCCACAATTAAGAATCTCTCTTGGTAAATATACACTTACTCATGATTTTTATGTGATGTAACTTTCATATACTAATATTGTGTTGGGAGTTCAGTGGTTGTACTCTCTGGGAAGGATTGTGATGAAACAAAAAATGATGGAAATGAAAGTCCGAAACCCAAAGGGAAACAAGGTAGTTCTGAGAGGCATGACCAATGGTGGTCCCCACATTTTGATAGCTCAATAAACGGAGGTTATACCCAAACAAGGAGAATTCACTTGCATGCTAGCTTGTAGAACTACATGTAACAACTTACAATCCAATGAGGCCAGGCATGTGGAATAGGACATATTATTGAGAGATTGGAGAGCCCATCTCTTAGTAGAGTATTCTTACTTGTGAAGTATTGGATGGAATCATTCATGATGATAGGTATAATGTGGAAGACAAAATCATCTTCTACAAAGATGAGATATGTTTTGTCCCTAAATCTACGCTCAAGGAGAAGCTCGTTAAAGCTACACCTAGAAAACAAACTGAAGTCACAAATAGTCTCGCCCTCAAGATAAGGATTGAATAGACAATAAGAATTTATTTACAACAAAAAGGGAAGTAAGGCACACAAGTAAAACTGGCATGGAAGCACAATATCCAACAAACACTAATGTTTCGTATGTTGACTAGCTTGTTGTTGAACAAGTGGGATAAAACGGATTACAAAATATTTACCAAACATGATTTTGAACCAAAGGAAACCCATTACCTACGAAATATATCTTGGTGTAAAGCATATTTTATATGCTATCAAATTTGATGATCTGTAAATGAAAACTTGAGAGTTTATGGTGAAAATTGCAAGTGTAATGTTTAGGGTTTTTAGCCAATTATGTCAATTACATTAATACATTAACATGATTTTAAAACTCATTTTTGCAGAAAATAAAGAAGAAATCAGTACGATAACAACATACACAAGAAAACAAATGATGAAGGAGTTCACCCCTCCTCAGCTACATATCCTTTTTTAGCTTCCAATTTTGGGCCTCTTTGATTATGCTAAAAAATATGTGTTTACATCAAGTTACAATGCTCAAAATGCAAAAAAAAATGTCTCTAATGGCTATAGAACAGTAAGAAACCCCTAGTTGGGCTCTTTCTTCACTAGAAAAAGGTAAAACTTTGACTGATTTATGCTCTAGAGAATTTTTCCTGCTAACTATTCTCCAATTTTCACCCACCTGCAAAATGTTATACAAATTATGCCTTTTGTGGCCACGTGGAATGACAATTTTGCCACGAGCCAACGAGATTCTTGTTGATTCAGGTGCAATTTTGAAACCTTTAAATGCATTATGTCGTCCATGAACCGAATAAAAAGGCACCAAATGGCGCAATGAGCATCGTCAGATTTGTTTTGTTTGAAAAACCTATCAATTAGTTTGAACCATGGTTGGGGTCGGGTGTGGTTTACCCATCGTGGTTTGGTTTACCGGAACCCTACCCAAGGAAGGTTTCGCTCGCCATCCACTCCAACCTTAACCTGCAACTATGGTTCAACATTACGATTCTTCCATGGTTTGAGGCAAGGTTTTCTGCCTTTACATTTAACTTGACCTATGAACGGTTGTATGTGACCTATCTCCGAAACCGTCAGAGTTAACCCTTCCTACCAGCATTAAACTTACCGTGACCAAAATAGTTGCCATGTGACTTGTCGAAACTCCAGTCCAGTTGACAGTTGACCACGTTGCGGCAACAAAGGGATCAATATGTGCATGAACTGACGAATCTGTTCCATAACTTATGCACAAAGTTGGGTATCAAAGATTCAGAGAAACATTTGGTGCTAAAGTATCACAGTTGTCTGCATAGATACATTCAGGAGGAAATGGAGTTCCTCAACATCTCCTCGCTTGGTATGACATACCGATATGCTACCAAGATTGAGTAGAAATTCAAACAGAAGAAGCGATACTTTGGATCTGCGAATCAAAAGAAAGGGAAAGGTGCCCCCAAATTACAGAACAAAGGAAAAATCCAAGGCATGGCGGCCCAAGACAACCTGCCAAATCCAAAAGCAAAGAAAACACCGCAAAGCCAAAGAAGGACACGGGAAAGTGGTGTGAGTTCCATAAGAGCTCCACTCACAACACAAGTGAGTGTCAGACCAAGCAGTCCTTGGTGGCCGAGATGAGGGCTTCTGAATCAGATGCATGCTTCGACTCTGAATCAGAACTTGACAAGGGGAATGACAAAGGGAAACAAATTATTGATGCGGAGCCCAACACCACTATTGCCACTGCGAAGATCGAGAAGGAGGAACTAGAAGATCTAGAGGAGGAGGGGCATTTCTTCCGCTCCCAGATGTGGGTAAAGGGTTCCCCGCTATAGTTCATTGTCGACAATTGGAGCCAAAAGAACCTCATTTCATCACACGTCGTGAAGCGGTTGGGCTTGCGGACCACAACACACCCACAACCATACACCATCGGGTGGCTTCACGAAGAACGAGATCTCCACGTCAGCCAGCAGTGCCGCCTTCCCTACAGCATCAAGCCCTTCACGGATGAGGTATTATGTGGCATTGCTCCTCTTGATGTTTCTAATGTATTATTAGGCCAAACATACTTATGGAAGCAACATGATGTGTAAGAATCCTGGCCTCACGCTCTTATTGTTACTTTGAGAAATAAGATGTACAGGATACTAGAGGTACCACTACCTGCCTCTATCTCTTTGGTTACTGAAAAAAAATGCAGTCAGCTCATTTCCCAAACCAGGAAATTTGTTTTCATGATGATCCGCCCCTAGGGCAAGAAGAATGCTATGGCCACGACCGCTAGAGAGGGCTCCTCTGCACGACAACAACAAATAGACAAGGTTGTGGAGGAGTACGTGGACATCTTCACCTCACCCACAGGGGTGTCTCTGCACTGTCAGGTCAAGCACCCCATTGATCTGACGCCAGGTGCGCCGCTACCCAATGGACTGATCTATCGACGCTCTGTCTTGGAGAATGATGAAATCAAGAGGCAGATTCAGGAGCTACTGCAGAAAGGTCACATCCAGCCAAGTTCATCACCCTGTGGGAGCCCGATTGTGTTGGTACAGAAGAAGGAAGGGACTTAGAGACTCTGTATTGACTATCAGGTGCTGAACAAGATCATTGTCCGCAATAGGTACCTGATCCCTCGGATTGATGACCTTTTGGACCAACTCAAAGGGGCAAAATATTTCAGCAAGATCAACTTTAAGTCTGGGTATCACCAGGTACCAATCGAACCCTCCGATGTGTGGAAGACTACCTCCAAAGCCAAGGAGGACCTTTTCGAATGGTTGGTCATGCCTTTTGGGTTGACGAATGCTCCCACAACCTTCATGAGGTTGATGGACGACATCCTGTATTCATTCACGAACTCATTTGTAGTGGTGTACTTGTATGAAATTCTAATCTTCAGCTAGACTTGGGAAGACCACCTCCACCACATTTGACAAGTCCTCCAAACACTACGACAACACAAGTTGTGTGCCATTTTGGAGAAGTTCACGTTTGGCATGACTCAGGTTCAATATCTGGGATACATTATTGATGAAAGGGGGGTGCATGTGGATCCAACCAAGATCCAATTCATTCGGGATTGGCCAGCCCCAACCACTCTAACAGAGCTTTGCAGCTTTTTGGGTCTTGCTAATTTCTATCGTAGGTTCATGTTGGGATTCTCTCATATCACTTGGCCCTTGAGTCAAGTCACCAATGGAGTAGCGAAAGCAAAATTCTTTTGGTCAAAATATCAACAGAAGGCTTTCGTAGAATTGAAACATCGCCTCTATTCTACCTGAGTGCTAACATTATCAGACTTGCAACAACCATTTTAGATCGTGACAGATGCCTCTGAATATGCTATTGGGGTAGTTCTTACTCAACAGGGGCATCCAGTGGCATATCATAGTGAGAAATTTTATGACACAGTTCGCAAGTATCCCACTTATGACAAAGAAATGTATTCCATTGTGCAGGCTTGTTGACAATGTAAGCATTACATTTTGGGGTAGGAAACAGTCATCCACACAGACCACCGACCCCTGCAGTTCATACAAACACAAGGGAAGTTGCAGAACGATCGCCATCAGAAGTGGTCCACATATCTGCAATAGTTGAATTTGAACATCAAGTACAAGAAGGGTAGCACCAATAATGTTGCAGACTTCCTCAGCCGACCACCGATCGTGGTGCTAACTACCGTTCTCAACTCTTGTGGCAACGAGACTTTTGATTGGCCACTTCTCTACAAGAGCGATCCAGAATTTGGCCACACATATAAGGCACCCTTGGGGGCTACGCAAGTTCCAAAATTTCACCTTCAAGTTACAAACCGTCGCAATTCCGATGAAATATCATCCGACGTTTAGAACGTCGTGCGTCCGATGCTTATGTAACGTCGCTTTACCGACAAAAAAGTTAAAAATATTTAAAAACGAAATGTCACTCTTCCGACGATCAAGGCATCGGTCTTCCGACGATAAATTCAAAATATTAAAAAAAAAATGACGTCGCTCTTCTAATGTCTAAGGCGTCGGTCTTCCGACGCGTGGTTAAAAATATTTAAAAAAAAATAACATCGGTCTTCCGACGTCTAAGGCGTCGGTCTTCCGACGCGTGGTTAAAAATATTTAAAATATATATATATTGTCTAATGTGGTTCAACACAAATAAATTGCACCAAATTTTATCGAGGAATGGATTAAATAGACTAAAATTTCTCAAGTTAATATTTCTGTTATGGCGAGATGTTTTAAACTATTTCAATTTAATTGATTCTGGTCTGGCATATAAAGTAGGAAATGGACATAAGGTTAGAATTAGAGTCGATCCATGGCCAAGAAGTGGTGACAAACATTGGATGGCACAACCTATAATTAATTTTCTTCGTGACAATGGGAACACGAAACTACCACATTTCGACAACCCAACTCAATTTACCATTTGGAGGCAAGGATGTAAAATGACATAAGTACTGGAGTTGGATGTAGGATTTCATGAGGAACGGAATATGTATTTGGAAGCATTGACATAGTCTTGTATAAGGCTTACTAACAAAGATGATGAACTGGTTTGGTCACATTCTCCTTATGGGATCTACATGCACAAACTTGGGTACATTCACCTAAATTCAGTAGAAAGGAATGTTAAACATAAATGGTGGTGGAAAGTGGTCTATAAATCAAAATTTCCATCACAATGTTGATTTTTCATGCCTCCAATATCATCGAGCCCTCCACAATTGAATCTTTAATCCTCGACAAATCTGTCTTACCTGAGCTTCAAATAAACAATGGTATACACTTCTACAGATGCGTTCTATCTGAACTCCAAGGAAGCACTAATTTACCCTTCAAATATACTCCAGATATGTGTTATCACCACTTTACTTCCACAAAGGTAAGTCTGAGGTGTTCTTGGGCTCAATTCCACAGGACCGAGCTTTACAAGCTAGATTGGTATACGAAAAATAAGTCACTAAGTCTTATCACAGTATTGTAACTTAACACTGAGCTCATAAATAAAAATAGGTGACTTAGCTAATTCGAAAATTCTGTCCAAGCATCAGTAAATAGGAGATAATATGAGATTTTAATAGATGTTCACTGCATAAAATATGTCAAAATCCTGTAGCTATATCCCTGGCCTGAGACTGCAATGAAGAGGTCCAAAGTATGGCGGCTTCAATAGAACCAAGCCTCAATATAGGGTTGCAATAGGTCCGAGGGTTTAACTGATTCAAGTCTTAATAAAAGTCTACAACACAGAACCGAGCTCTTATGGTATATCTCTGTCCTCCAATAATGACAAACATTAAATTCTCTTGAGCATGGTAATAGAACTAAATTTGTTTACAACAGTCCACAAGATATCCATTCATTTATAGAAATTCTGCAAGAAGAAAATGAAAGTCATGTGTAACAAAGTATTATGAAAAGACTTCAAATTACTGTCATATTGGACCAACTAGCCTCTGATAGAAAATATAAAAAGAAAAATCAGGACACTGAGTGTGCCCAAAGGATTTTCCCCTTCTCAGAGTTCTTCTCAGAAAGATAGTCACCATGTAATATTTGCCAATCATCACTACTTTTAGCCCACTTTTTTAGTTTTTGAAACAGATTAGACTTCTTTGATGTGATAATCCGTGCTGGAAAGATTTCCATTGACAAGTCATCGTACTCTGCAACTTCAGATGTGTTCGATGAATAAGAGGACAAGCTCTTTGAATCATTATTTGACTGGCATTTTCGTTGAGGTTCTGAATGTTCAAACACTGCATATTCCAGCATAAGCTGTTTAGCAATATCCTGTGATTTTGGACTCAAACTATCCTTAAGGTCCACTGTTGACATCTTTCAAGGGGTTGTATTTGAATTTCGAAGTTCATAACGCAAACATGAGTTGACCCAACACAAATAAATGAGTTCCTCAACTTCACTGAATCGGTTCATTTGCAAGCCCTCAACTTGCTTGCAGAGATTTTCATTTGTGTGCCTTAGTACAGATGCCTCAGCTTCAACCTTTGCCACCATATCACTCTACATAAAGTGGTCAAGTAGTTATTTATAAGAAAATTGAAATACCCATCTAGAAAGCCTAATGAATATTACTAACTGCATTAAATCTAGAATTATGCATCTAGAATTTTAAAATTTGTGCTGAAATTCTAGAAAATCCCATTGACATGGTGAATCCATTTGTTAATAATTAAGCAATAACATTTTCCTAATCAAGGTTAGCATTTAATATGCACAATGGAGTTCAAGTCGTCTCTAAAGTTTATGGTGACCTGAACTGCCCACACTGAACTAAATCTACTCATCTGAAGTAAACATATGAGCAAAACCCCAAAGTAAGAATTTCCAATGATATTATTTTGTTGATATTTATGATTTTTTTTATGAAATTTCATTATTTTTAGCATGCTGGGTGAGGCAGAGAGATGTGCATCCCTTACTTTAAACCGTGAAGTGAATTTAGTGGACAAGCTGCCCCCTGTAGCCACCAAGGATACAGTACATACAACAGGATATGTGAGTGAATAAGAGTGTCAATTTTGTCGTCACAGATGACTTGAGTGTAATTCCAGTTAATTCCACCGCTACGATTAATAATAATATTGATATAACGATGGTAAATTTTAACCAAGACCATTTACAAAGCATGGTGATCACTGTAATGTTAACCCTATGTATTCATACTGGAATCGACTTTCAAATGAATAATATATGTTGCAAAAGGCACTTGTATTTGTGTGTCTATAGCAGCATACCTCATTAAGCTTTCCAAGAGCATTAATTTTTGATTCTTCTGCAGCAATCTTGCTTGCCAAGTCCCTCTTCTGGTGCTGAAGTTCCATGTTACAAGTGTCGCAATACCGAACCTTCATATCCGACGACAAGTTCCATCATAGTAATCAGTAAGTAAACAACATAGATGATGAATTGTTGCAGCTTGTAGTTGTTATGCAATTGAAGTGCCAATGGCTCCAATTGATGGTTAGAACTTCTTCACCTATAAATATTGTATGTGTTTATTGTATTGGAATTATTGCATCGTCATTTGAATCCCTTATGCCCAGGCTCTCTCTCTTGCATTCTCAAGCATTGAACATCAGCAAGACTAAACTTACAGCAACTTGACATCGACTGTCAAGCATCTCCACTCTCATAGTCTCACAAGTTCATACTAAATTTTCCGGAACATCCTTCATATGCCTTTCTACATAAGGTATCTCTAGTCTTATAAGTCATAGAGTTATGATCGTAGTCTGTGGCCCAATATTCTCTAAATTCAGTATAACACTCTGAAACTACATTGTATTGTAAATTTGTAATTGATATTGCAATATCAATTAAGCACTATTTGAGATATCTGTCGATATTGTTTATTTAATATTTCAGTTTCTTGTCCGTTGGGATGTACTAGTTTGCTAACTACATTTGACAGTTTGACTACGACTTTCATAGTAATTCATATATACCATTTTGAATCCTCAGTTTTCCAATAAGCTTACATATGGGTGCTCAGATCACATGCATAGGGATGTGGATAGGAATGTGCCATCTTGTCCAACTTGCCATTTTACCAAAGGAAGTTTGAAGAATATAAGAGTATATAGATTTTGCTAGTACCAAATCAACCTTGGGTTGACATCACTATGGAATTGGACCTTGTGCTGCGATTGCCCGAGATATAGCAAGATAATGGTTTTATTTTTGACATTCTAGAATCTAGAGTGCTTCATCCTTTGCACAGAATCATCATCAAATGGTTCTGCAATTCCTGTAATTGTCTTGGGTGAGACCTTCTCTAGCCTCTGGAGATTGAAAGTGTCAATTCTTATGGGGTTTTGTTGGATAGGGAGCTTAAACCCTGGGTCTGATCCCCATGCCAACAACCTGGATCTGCAGAAACACAGATCCTGGATCTTCAATAGGTGGAACCAGTAGGGAATATGTTCTTCTCTTTAAGACAAGAAACACATAGAAATATTTCTTAACGTATCTCTCGGTACCTTAGAGTTGTTAACCAGGTGAGAAGCCTCGGATTTTCAATGGTTTATTAATTTCCTACAAAATTAACAAAAGAAAAATGAAGCAGTGTATGTTGCAATATTATATTTCAACCTTCAGGATATGGAGGATGATTTCATGAGGAAAAGGCAATGGCCTTGCAATTTAAGTGGGCCTTATTACAACAGTGTTTCCCATAAATGAGAGAATAGTAATGAGTAACCTCTCTCAATTGAGTTGTCTGCTCAACTTAGTGTTCCTAAATTGATGTCATAAATTGTCAACCAGGGTTAGTAAACTATTGAAGTGAAGTGCACTATATGTGCCTAGGTATTTGTTTCTCACTATGTTGTGTTTAGTGTTTTTCCAACGTTTTTGGTTTTGTGTTTTTATTCCTAAGAGGAAAAGAAATAAGTGTTGGTAAAGAGAAGTTGTTGGTCACACTAAAACAGAGCAAAACCTATTCTAAATTATGTATGGCACTTAAGAACAGAAAATGCAAAACTTTAACAAGAAAAATAACTCATAACATGAACTCATTCCAATTCATTCATTAGAAATATGTTGGAATAACTTGAGAAAAGGACAATTTTAATGCAATGAGGTTCTTCTAAGTAAACAACATTCTAAAATATCACAGAGAAAATCCCATCCATGGCTAGAAATTTGTTG
This sequence comes from Pinus albicaulis, assembly GCA_034641835.2. Taxonomy (NCBI): domain Eukaryota; kingdom Viridiplantae; phylum Streptophyta; class Pinopsida; order Pinales; family Pinaceae; genus Pinus; species Pinus albicaulis. Next base: position 1,544,958,962 of record CM076584.1, read on the forward strand.
GAACACATTTGGAAAAGATAGTCTGCAACATAGTGAGTGACTCTATTCTAAATTATACTATGACACTGAAATTAAGCCATTCTGCAACTCAAATTGTCACTACTAAGCCTCATTCGAAAGTTAGAAATCTTTTGGAATAATTTTGGAAAAAAGGCTATTTGTAAAATTAGAAGAGATTGCAGAACAGTTAAGGCCTTGAACTGATATCACTAATTCCTGTCCATATGATGATGTGTTGGAAGAGATTTAATAACAAGAGTAGTTTGTAAATAATGAAGGCCTTGAAGTTTAATGGAACAAAACTAGCATACAACTAACTAATGAAACTGGAAATACATTAAACAAAACTGAACAAGAGTGCAACCAATCAAACTTGAAATATAGTGAACAAAATTGAACTAGAGTTCCATTAACCTCTGGAGTTTTACAACTAAACTAAATTGCAACTAGTCACTGAAATACTACAGCTCTGTCTCATTCGGTGTTAGTGATATTTTCGAGCAATTCATAAGAGAAAGACTGGCTGTAACAATTGATGTCAGTGAGCATAAAAATATGAAGTTCAGAAAAAATGCAACTAGACTCTAAAACACCACAGCTATGTCTCATTCAGTGTTAGTGATATTTTGGAACAATTCGTAAGAACAAGACTAGCTGTAACATTTGATGTGAATGAGCATAAAAACATAAAGTTTAGAAAACTACTTGAATTAGGAATGAAACAAGGCTAAAGTTACTTATCTAAACAATATGCACAGAGCTTCTCGGGCAGTAGGGGCCCTCTACCACCAGATTAGCATACAAATCTCCTCAAGATTGCCTTAGATCATGCAATGAAGTTGAATGTCTTTCATTAAAGGGAAAATACTTCAGAAACAGAGTATTACGGACTTTTGAGATCTAACAACAAAACATCAATCTAGCTAACTGTCTCTCGGTCTCCCGAGTCATTCTTATAAAATAAATACATAACTACCCTTGAGAGGAAATAGGGATAAGTGTCTTTCCAAATTAAAATAAAATTAGAACTCTTATGGAAGCCTCGTACTCTTGCTGGAGACATCTCTGCTTCTTAGTTTTGATCTCTTCCACGTGCATAACCACCTATAGATTCTTGCTCAGACTTTGTAGAGAGCAAGAGATGATGGTGGAGTTTTGTGGAATTCAACCATATGAGTTTTTCTTTGAAGTGACACCTATAACCTATGAGAACATGAAGATAGCTGCGGAATAGGCGACTAGCTATAGAATGGCTGCATTCTGTAGCTGAGTCTAGTAAAAAATTACTACAACAACAAAACCATGAAAATATAGCAAGTAAGTCATTGTATACATTCCTAAAGTGACTTTAATTAATCATATTGATCATTTAAGCCTGTAATTGATAAGGGACAAAGGAAATGAAGTGAAATTAGGTGAAAGAAAAGGTCATCTTTGGGGCTCAACATGAGTCGTGACTTGTTTTTTTTAGGTATGGGCTCCAAAATCCAAACCTTGCAAACAAGGAGAGAATGAATCACCATGGTGTCAAGAAACTAGAACTTAGCCTGAATACCCTAAAACTGAAGTTGGAAACATCGTCTCTCCAAGCTTGTTAATGTTGCAATCCTCTGTTCAACATTGATACAAATGTCGAAAACAAGTTAAAATATGAACCGAATAATAGCCTTCAAAGGAAAGACTCGGATGTCACCATTTCTACCTGCTATCCTTGAAAATAAGGTGAGACTACTTACATGCTTTTGTGTTTGCAAGGTGGACTTGAAGACCATGTTCATCCCAGAATGAGCTCAAAATGTACTTTTGTTTTTGGATTCATGAAATAGAAGGACAGTGTTATAAAAAAATAGTGAAATGGAGATCCCATAGAGGGCCTCCACCTTTACCACCCATGGATTTTGAAATGAGAAACTCTCATCCATAAATATGAAGTCCAAAGAATGTGAGGCAGTCGACACCCTTGCTTGACTACTATGTTAATGTGGTTGGTTGCAGATGTCATATAATAAGGTGACATTATTTTGAGCGAAAGGTGTTAGAATCAGTAATGGTTCAAGCAGGTACTTCAGTAAGAATCTTCTGTACAAGGATTTAGTGTAGACACTAATTTGTTGAAGAATCTCTTTTCATTTGTAGAGGAGGTATTACCGTATTAGTGTTTTCCTCAGTATGCTTCAATAACAAAATTTGTCACATTTTATTTTCCTGAATTTGAAAAGGAGCCAAATTACCACAACCAGGCAACTAAACACCCGTGTTTCCTACATCTTGAACTACACACTAGAAAAATTGAATCTGATGGGCTAATATTTGATCAGATTATTGTAACATATTAAACAATTAAACTTTTTTTGCAGTAGGACATGACTCTCTATACCTAGCTCAAACCACATTAGAAAAATTCATCATGGTTGTACGCAGAGCATAAATATTTCAAGTCACAAGAATCCAATGTGAAAAAGCAAAAATGAAAAATCATGCACACAAATCAACTCAATTAATATGTGACGGCTGTTGCACAGGAAACATTTCCAAGGATTCCATATTTGAATGGAAATATGTCTGAACACTATTTCTGGAAATATTTTTTGTCAAAATTTCTATATTCATCTGTTGTGAGTGTTTTGTGTATCCTATCCAAGCTTTATCTTGTCTCCACATAAAATAACAACTTTTTGACACTTATGAATAATAAATTATAAGATTCAACCTTGCAAATTTTCTCAATCACAGAAGAAATTTAATATAAAACAGTAATGGGGAAATGATGTCTTGACTTGATAAAAAACTTCCTTTATAGAGAGGCTTTTCAAAGTTCAGAATGCAATCATTAAAGCCAAACATTGATGACGAGGCAAAGTCAGATTCCAGTATCTCTAAAGTAGTTCATACAGACTATTGATAAAAAACTTTATGAGCATATACCTGAGCAATTAATCATGCAAGCAGTGAACATCGCAAATCCTTGCCCCCTACACCATCAACTTGCCTGTAGGTTTCAATTATACGAGTGAATGCCTCCTTGCTTAATAGAGTTTGATGTTCCTTGGTCAGTGATACAAACTGTGGCACTATTGGCATTTCTGGGGATTGATATTCCGCAGATTGAGTCGTTTCTGGATCAGAGGAGATGATTGTTTCTCGATCAGAGGACATGATTGTATCTAGGTCAGAGTTTACTTCCAACTGATTATGTGAAGCAGTTCAACTTAAAATAAAAGATATAATTTGAACAGACCCACAAAAGATAGAGTGCAGAAATTCAAACCTACAACCATCTATATCTCATAACCAAGATAGCGTAAAAGAAAATAGCGAATTTGAATGGGGTAAAACAAGGGAAATACCAATCTGATTTTTCTAGAAGAAGAGAGCATTCTTCCACGATCGATTTCTCTTCAGATCTCCCACAGATTTCTGAACATCGACAAAACTCGAAATATCTCCACCAGCTACTATGGCTTTCGAGTTGTTAATGGACTGTGGCCACTTTAGGGTTTCAGAGCATCCATGCTTCTACAAGAATCTAGAAAAAAGCAAGCATCATAGGGAAGAATTGAATCATGGGAAAGAAGGCGTAAAGGTCGAACAAGCGCATAGTGGGAAAAAAAATTTGAATAGATCGATTAAGAAAATTTGAATAGGTGGAACAAGCGGAGCAAGGAAAAAAATTTGAATATATATAAAATCTAATAATAATAATAATAATATATGAATGATAATAATATACATAATGAGCAGAAGGGTTGTATTGTATGAATGATAATAATAATATACATAATGAGCGGAAGGGTTGTATTGTATGAATGATAATAATAATATACATAATGATATGTCACACAAATTTTTTAGTGCATATTCTAATCTTTATATGCAAACTTTTGAAAATACAAATATTCATATTTAAAATTCTAATGTTCCATATATTGAACCATTATATGTTATTCCTAATGAATAAGTAAATAAATTATGTCAACATACCTAGACATATGCCCAAGAAATAAATAAGTTGTGCATTAATCCATTACTTTTATTTTGTTAGGTAATGTGAGTTTTGAGATGAGTTGCATGCCTAACATGTGATTTGAGTAGCCATGAACCAAGGGCTTTTAAGTCGTCAAAATCACCTAGGGATCGCATCCAACCTAGGCCATACCATCCCTTAGCTTGATTGGAATTTTTCCCACATAGTTTCGAACCAATTATTTTCTCACTAGTGATTGTATCTTACCCGTTATTTCACATTCCCCAAGGCACAAATCAAATATTTGGATGTATCTTGGATGACTTGTCACATTCCATGACTAGCTTCACGCACATTGAATAAAAATTCCCATCATTTAAGAATTTTTTGGAGGGTTTTCATGGCATAGTTTTTAGGGGCTTAGGGGTTCGATGAATAGGAGATTAGGGGTTATAGGTTTAGGGTTTAGCGGTTAGGGGTTAGGACTAGAATAATGAGTTAGTGCAGGTTAAGGGGTTAGGTATTGGGGGCTTAGGGGTTAGGGGATCTAGGTACATTTAGGGGTTAGGGGAGTAATGATTTAGTAGTGGTTAAGGGATTAGGGATTGGGGTTAGGGAGATCATAATGATTTAGTTGTTAAGGGTTTAGGGATTGGGGGTTAGGGGTTAGGGGATTTAGGTGCCAGGTCACAAGTATTGTTTGCTAGGAAGGCTTTCCAAAGAAGTTGGATGGCATCACTATGACACTATTAGGGAATTACAAGGGAAGAGAAAGGCAAAGGCTCAGGTATCATATGAGATAAGGAAGCAATTGACAAAATTAAGATCAAAAGTAGTGGAGTTAGCCAAAAAACATCTTGCCCCAGAGATGGATAAGATAAAACTTGACAACATATTGGTCAATTTCCTTGACCCTTTATTGGTTATTCAGAAGGAGTATGAATACATCACCGTTAATATCAAGGTAATTGGCCCCTAGCAGATCAAGGGCTGAGAGGAAAATCTATCATCAATGAAAATTCAAAATTTTCAAGCTGAGCAAGATCAACCAAATTGGGGGCGGAGTTTGGGGAACCTTCGTAAGTGAATGCGGCCTATGTGATATGGCTATGAGTTATCTGAGTATATAGTGAATTAGACATAAGTAAGAAAACAATAACTTCTTCAAAGCTAATTCGAATTTGGAGGGCTTAGGGGATTGGGGGTTAGGGGTTAGGGTATTTAGGTGCATTTAGGGGTTAGGGATTGCATAATGAGTTAGTAGTTAATGGATTAGGGATTGGGGGCTTAGGGGGCCCGACCTGAACGCGTTTGGGCAGGCGCACTCAACTGAAATGACCCGACCCAAACGTGTTAAGGGGTTATAGGTTTATGGTTTAGGGCGTTAAATGGGTTAGGGGTTGGGAATTAGGGTTTAATGGGTTAGGGGTTAAGGGGTTATAGGTTTAGGGTTTAGGGGGTTAAATGGGTTAGGGGTTTAGGGATTAGGGATTAAATGGGTTAAGGGATTAGGGATTGGGGGCTTAGGGGTTTTGGGATTTAGGTGTAGTTAGGGGTTAGGTGAATAATTATTTAGTGGTTAAGGGATTAGGGATTAGGGGCTTAGGGGTTAGGGGAAGAGAATGGCCATTCCAGATGCTATGTCTTCAACAAGGTCACAAGTATTGTCTGCTAGGAAGGATTTCCAAAGAAGTTGGCTGGCATCACTATGACACTATTACAGAATTAAAAGGGAAGAGAAAGGCAAAGGCTCAGGTATCATATGAGAGAAGGAAACAATTGGAAAAATTGAGATCAAAAGCAGTGGAGTTCGCCGAAAAGCAGCTTGCCCCAGAGATGGATAAGATAAAGCTTGAAAACATATTGGTCAATTTACTTGACCCTTTATTGGTTATTCAGAAGGAGTATGAATACACCACCGTTAATATCAAGGTAACCGGCCCCTAGCAGATCAAGGGCTGAGAGGAAAATCAATCATCAATGAAAATTCAAAATTTTCAAGACGAGCAAGATCAACCAAATTAGGGGTAGAGTTTGGGGAACCTTCGTAAGTGAATGGGGCCTATGTGATATGGCTACGAGTTATCTAAGTATATAGTGAATTAGACAGAAGTAAGAAAACAATTACTTCTTCAAAGATAATTTGAATTCGGAGGGCTTAGGGGATTGGGGGTTAGGGGTTAAGGGATTTAGGTGCATTTAGGGTTTAGGGGTCGAATAATGAGTTAGTAGTTAAGGGATTAGGGATTGGGGGCTTAGGGGGCCAGACCCGAATGCGTTTGGGTGGGCGTACTCAACCGAAACGACCCGACCCGAACGTTTTAAGGGGTTATAGGTTTATGGTTTAAGGGGCTAAATGGGTTAGGGGTTGGGAATTAGGGTTTAATGGGTTAGGGGTTAAGGGGTTATAGTTTTAGGGTTTATGGGGTTAAATGGGTTAGGGTTTTATGGATTAGGGATTAAATGGGTTAAGGGATTAGGGATTGGGGGCTTAGGGATTAAGGGATTTAGGCGCAGTTAGGGGTTAGGTGAATAATGATTTAGTGGTTAAGGGATTAGGGATTAGGGGCTTAAGGGTTAGGGGAAGAGAATGGTCATTCTAGATGCTCTGTCTTCAGCTAGGTCACAAGTATTGTCTGCTAGGAAGGCTTTCCAAAGAAGTTGGCTGGCATCACTATGACACTATTACGGGCACCCTCGAACGAAATGACCTGAACTGAACGTGCCCGGTCAGGCGACCTCGCACGGCGCGCCCGATCAAACGATGCCACAACGGAGAAAACGTCAAACGGGCCGCCTGAATGTGCACAAGGCACCAGGGCGGTCACAACTTAGCAAAATTGATATGGGCGCCCTCGAACGAAACGACTCGACCTGACCCGAACGCGCCCAGTCGGGCGACCTCACACGGTGCGACACGACGTGCCTAATCGACCGATGCCACAAGGAAGCAAACGTAAAATGGGCCACCCGAACGTGCACAAGGCACCCGGGCGGTCACAACTTAGCAAAACTGATACGTGCGCCCTCGAACGAAACAGCCCGACCCGAATGCACCGAGTTGGGCGAACTCACACGGCGTGACACGACGCGCTTGACTGAACGATGCCACAAGGGAGAAAACGGAAAATGGGCCGCCCGAACGTGCATAAGGGACCCGGGCGGTCATAACTTAGAAAAACTTATACGGGCGCCCTCGAACGAAACGGCCCGACCAGAACGCACCCGGTCGAGAGCCCTCATAGTACGGTGCAACACGACATGCCCGACCGAACGATGCCACAAGGGAGAAAACGGCAAACGGGCCACCCGAACATGCACAAGGCACCCGAGTGGTCACAACTTAGAAAAACGGATACAGGCACCCTCGAATGAAAGGACCCAACCTGAATGCACCCAGTCGGGTGACCTCACATGACGCGACACAGTGTGCCCGACCGAACGATGCCACAAGGGAGCAAACGGCAAACGGGGCGCCTGAACATGCACAAGGCACTCGGGTGGTCACAACTTAGAAAAATTGATACGGGCACCCTTGAACGAAACGACCCGACTAGAACGCGCCCGGTCAGGCGACCTCATAGTACGGTGCGACATGGCGCGCCCGACCAAACGATGCCACAAGGGAGAAAATGGAAAATGGGCCACCCGAACGTGCACAAGGCACCCGGGTGGTCACAACTTAGCAAAACTGATACGAGTGCCCTCGAACAAAACGGCCCGACCTGAACACGCCCGGTCGGGTGACCTCACATGGCACGACACGACGTGCTCGACCGAACGATGCCACAAGGGAGCAAATGGAAAACAGGCCACCCAAATGTGCACAAGGCACCCGGGCGGACACAACTTAGCAAAATTGATATAGGCACCCTCGAACGAAATGGCCCTACCTGAACGCGCCCGGTCGGGCGACCTCAGTACACGGCGTGACATGGTGCGCCCAACTGAACGATGCCACAAGGGAGAAAACAAAAAATAGACCATCCGAACATGCACAAGGCACCCGAGTAGTCACAACTTAGAAAAACTGATACGGGCGTCCTTGAATGAAATGACCCGACTTGAACGTGCCCAGTCGGGCGATCTCACATGACGCGACACGACATGCCTGACCGAACGATGCCACAAGGGAGCAAATGGAAAACGCGCCACCCAAACGTGCACAAGGCACCCGGGTGGTCACAACTTAGAAAAACTGATACGAGCGCCCTCGAACGAAACAACCCGACCCGAATCGAACGCGCCGGGTTGGGCGACCTCACACGACGCGACACGGCACGCCCGACCGAACAATGCCATAAGGGAGAAAACAGAAAACGGGCCACCCGAGCATGCACAAGGGACCCAGGCAGTCACAACTTAGCAAAACTAATACGGGCACCCTCGAACGAAACGGCCCGACCCGAACACGCCCGATCGGGCGACCTCACATGGTGCGACAGTACGGCGCACCCAACCGAACAATGCCACAAGGGAGAAAACGAAAAATGGGCTACCCGAATGTGCACAAGGCACCCGAGTGGTCACAAATTAGCAAAACTGATACGGGCACCCTTGAAGGAAATGACCCGACCTGACCCGAACGCGCCTGGTCGGGCAACCTCACACGGCGCGACACGACGCGCCCGACCGAATGATGCCACAAGGGAGCAAATGGAAAACGGGCTGCCCAAACATGCACAAGGCACCCGGGTAGTCACAACTTAGCAAAATTGATACGGGAGCCCTTGAATGAAATGGCCCGACTCGAACGCGCCCGGTCTGGTGAACTTACAGTACGACGCGACACGGCGCGCTCGACTGAATGATGCCACAAGGGAGAAAATGGAAAACGGGCCACCCGAATGTGCATAAGGCACCCGGGCGGTCACAACTTAGAAAAACTGATACGGGCGCCCTCGAACGAAACGACCCGACCTGAACGCGCCCGGTCGGGCGACCTCACATGGTGCGACACGGCGCGCCCGACCAAACAATGCCACAAGGGGGCAAACAGAAAACGGGCTGCCCGAACATTCACAAGGCACCCAGGTGATCACAACTTAGCAAAACTAATACGAGCACCCTTGAAGAAAATGGCCCAACCTGAATGCGCTCGGTCGGGCGACCTCAGTACACGGTGCGACACGGCGCGCCTGACCGAACGATGCCACAAGGGAGCAAATGACAAACAGTCCACCCGAACGTGCACAAGGTTCCCTAGCGGTCACAACTTAGAAAAACTGATATGGGCGCCCTCGAACAAAATAGCTCGACCTAAACGCGCCCAGTTGGGCGACCTCACATGGTGCGACACGGCACGCCTGACCGAACGATGCCACAAGGGAACAAACGGAAAATGGTCCACCCGAACATGCACAAGGCACCTTGGTGGTCACAACTTAGCAAAACTGATCGAGCGCCCTCGAACGAAATGGCTCGACTCGACCTGAACGCGCTCGGTCGGGCGACCTCACACAGCACGACACGGTGCGCCCAACCGAACGATGCCACAAGGTAGCGAACGAAAAACGGGCCACCCAAACGTGCACAAGGGACCCGGGCGGTCACAACTTAGCAAAACTGATACGGGCACCCTCGAACAAAACGACCCGACCCGAACATGCCCAGTTGGGTGACCTCACATGGTGCGATAGTACGGCGCATCCGAACAAACGATGCCACAAGGGAGCAAATAGAAAATGAGCCACCCGAACGTCCACAAGGCACACGGGCGGTCACAGCTTAGCAAAACTGATACGGGCACCCTCGAATGAAATAGCCTGACATGAATGCACCCGGTCGGGAAACCTCACACTGCGCGACACGATGCGCTCGACCGTGGTTGGGGGCACACATTAAAATTGAACCAAGGAGTGAGCGCATCACGTCTTTAATAATTTATGAAACTCCTTAGAAGTCCCATCATAACCAACTTCCATCTTCATCACAATGTGATATGTCAACTAAAGATATCTTATTATGTTGCTCCAACCATTCAAAAAGGGCAACCAAGTTAGATTATTATTTATTAAAGGAGAGGCCAAAGAAATTAATTTACAAACCGTCACAATAGCGACACTTAGCCCAAACTGTCGCAATACAGACGATCGTTCCCAAACTGTCGCAATAGCGACGCTTTTGCCCAAACTGTCGCAATAGTGACGTTTCCCTCCAAACGTCGCAATAGCGACACATAGCTCTAATCCGTCACAATTCTAACGCTTTTTCCCAAACTGTCGCAATTTCGACGTTTTGCTACAAACGTCGCAAGACCAACATTAACTTCTATGTGTCGCAATACCGACACTTGTCTCCAAACTTCGGCATAGCGACAGTTGTGGGCGGGATTTGAAAAATTGATAAATTTTGGGGAAATTTCTGACATTTGGTCAAAAGTATCGAAACCAAAGTGTCAGAATTTTCGCCAAATGTACTAGTGTACTAAGCAAGGAAATGACCGTGTTTTCGTGGTCGTCGACAGAGTCTCAAAGATGGCCATTATGGCGGCTTGCAAGAAGAATATCACTGCAGAAGCCACTGCTAAACTCTTCTTTGAACGAGCGTGGGTGCACTTTGGGATCCCACAGTCTATCATATCAGATCGAGACAGCAGGTTCCTCAACACATTTTGGTCTAGCCTCTGGCCAATGTTGGACACCAAGCTCAAAAAGTCCACAACTTTCCATCCCCAAACTGATGGCCAGAAAGAGGTCATCAATGGGATGATTCTACACATTCTGTGCATGTACAATTCAAAGCATCCACGCACATGGGATGAGAGCCTCCCCTATGTATAACACAGTTATAATTGGGCTCTCCACAGCTCAACCGGCCACATCCCCTTTCAAGTGGGCTTGGGATTCCAGCCAATGTGTCCCATTGACATAGCCATGCCATTTGCGGCTACTCGCGCTGATTCGGCTCATGTCCAGTCTGAAGCTGACAAAGCGAACAACTTCATCGAGCGCATTCAGAATATCTGCCAACAGGTTCATGACATATTGGATAGAGCCAATGCTAAGTACAAGTAACGACATGATCAACATCGGGTGCCACACAAATTCCAGGTGGGCGAAAAAGTGTCGCTACATTTGCAGAAGGAGCACCTCATTGGACCCCACCGAAAGCTTCGCTCGCTCTGATATGGGTTGTACACCATCACCAAGGCTATAGGGAACAATGCTTTCGAGCTCAGTATTCCACCATTCCTTGGTCTACACCTAGTATTCAATGTGGACTGCCTTCGTCCCTACTTCCCACCTCTACAGGACATCTCTGACATTGCAGAACAACTCAAACCAACATAGTTAAACTCAGACTGCATGGAACATGCCATCACAAATTGTATCATGGACATGCAAATCAAGAACACTCGCCAACATAAGATACAACTATATCGGGTTGTCAAAGCTGGCCAACTCCTGCACCAAGGCAAGTGGTTCACCAGGGACCAAGTTCAACATAAGTTTGCTCATCTCATGGAGGAACTCAATGCAATGGGGACCATTGCTTCCTAAGGGGGGAGGAATGATCCAGGTGGAAATTGGTAGCCACCCGCCTATTCCACCTGGGGCCCCACCATTTTCTCTTTCATTTTTTCAGTTTCGGCACAACTTACTATTTTTAGCAGTTTTTTGGGTCCTAAACTTCCGGAGCCGTTTTGAGGCCTTAAACAACGTTTTTTAGTGAAAATAGGAGAAACATGGGTCCATGGACCGATGTTGCTCACACTAGAAGTTTTATTCTTTAGATAGATCTTTCTAACGAGGTCTGGTGTGCGTCAAACGAAGATCGTATGCCAAAGTTACATCCTCGGGAAGTTGAAACACCAATTTACCTAAACAGGGCCCATAGTTTTGGCACTTCATCTCCTAGGGTTAGGGTTTTGGATGTTTAGGGTTTCCCATTGTTTCTAAATAATAATAAAACCCTCGAGTCTCATTGTAACATAGTTCAGAGGCTTGTAGTCGCCCAATCTCTTCTCAGAGATAAGCTACCAGCGCCCTAGCTAGTTTATTTCCATTATGTCTATAAGCAAATTTCAATTATTTGATATTAGTGAAATGAAGTGTTATTTCCACTGCATCTTTGTATCTATGGTTATATGTGTATTCTATTTCATTCCTGCATAAATCAGAATCATTTCACCATAACATTAGTACATCGGAGGTACAATCACATTGTACAATCATTGTCCAGTCAATGTACAGACTGTTGACTTGGAATCCCTTCAACCAAATTCTTAAAATTTTAGTTGTTTTCCAAATTGTTCAGAACGCGATATCGGGAGCATTAAATATTTATTTTGAGTGAAGAGAATTGCGTTGAAATAGGGACGATGAGATATTCACTTTGGATCTTGTTTTGAGTTGTTTCAAGCACTCTCAATTTTGGGCATTAAACTAATCCACCAAATCATTCCTCCCCACTAGAAGCTTTTGGACCTCCAAAATCTCATTTTCAATCAAAAAATAGATGAGGGTACAATCCCTCACCCTTCCAGTATCAATCCACTTAAATTTTCTTGGATTTTTCGCTTTGAGCTTTTCATGAATGTACATCACTTTCCTTGATTTTGGAGTCCTTGTCTTGCTGCAATTATCCAAGATATTCATAATAAAAAACTTCCCTTGGAGGAATCTAAACATTCCCTCCTAAATTTTCAAACAAAGGAAACTTATGCAATTTCAAATTCAATTCACTTTAAACATTGTCGTCATTAGGATGCTTAACATGTCTAGCCTTACACTTGGCTCGAATCTTTACTAAATGTGATCACCATCGCCATTCACCATCTTTCTTCAAAGCCAATGAATCATGAAACCCACAAGAATATGCTTTGGGACCAATGTCCTCTTTTCCAAATAGCTTTTGCATTTTATTTTTGACCGCTGCATTCTTTAGCACTGGCATCTATTCACACCAATGTTGAAAAATGATGCATCCTGTTGCAATTCCACTTCATGTTGTTTACCTCTTTTAGGAGGAAACATGTTAGAATCCTAAAACATCTCATCACATGAATTAGAAACCTCAATGAAATCAGATTTCAATTTTGATTCATATCATTGAAAGGATTAATTATAAAATTGAATTTGCTAAAATTTTATAGTATAAAATTATTTTACCTTAAAAATCGCCAATATTATATATTGTCTAATATAAAATATTTTAAAATCTAAAGACTTTTTACAAAATTATCATAAAACATTTTAAATTTTGGATATTAGAGATTAGTAAGATTCGCCAAGGTTGCTAAACTTTAAGATAAAATTTCATCCTTAAGATTTTACCTGGGTTGGGGTTGGGTTTGGCTTATCCACCGTGGTTTCGTTTCTTGGAACCCTTCCCAGGGTATATTTTGTTCCCCATCCACTCCAACCTTAACTTGCAACTGTGGTTCAACATTACAATTCCTCCATGGTTTGAGGTAAGGTTTTCCACCTTAACATTTGACTTGACCTCCGAATGGTTATATGTGACCTATCTCCGGAACCATCGGAGTTAACCCTTCCCGCCATCATTAAACTTACCATGACCAAAAAAATTTCCATATGACATGTCGAAACTCCAGTTTAGTTGACAATTGGGCATGCGGTGACTTTAGTCAAAAATCCATGGTATGTTATAACTATGGTCTGGGGCCGAGGGTTAACCCCATGCCTTGACCCGCCGACACCATAACCACTCAAACTTAATATAATTTGACCCCATAGATATAATAAGGAGCATGTTAGGCAAGTCAATGGAGGGATTTGCTGCTAGACGCTTGGTCAGGCTTTCGAATCTTGTTGAGGCAGTTTGGCCTCATACCAAATTTTTAGTCCATTCTCGGGAGGCCATGTGGAACATCCGATATCCCCTAGCTGGGCTCTTTTTGCACTAAAAAAGGTAGAAAATTTACTGAGTTATTCTCTAGAGAATTTTTCTTGCTAATCATCCTCCAATTCGCACCTACCTGTTGAGATACAACAATATGATGAGCTTAGTGAAAATTAAGCACCTTCACTAAGTGGGGCCTGCAGGTTATTTTTAGGTGTATGTCTATTTTTAGACATGGTGAGCATATTATATAAGTTGCAAGATGCTATTTGTAGATGGTTGATCAAGTTGGAAAAATAGATGAAATTATATTTATAGAATATTGGGAGAAGTCTATTTATAGATCACTAATCTAAAAATAGATGCATGTCGATTATTATTAGCCCTTAATAATAATCCGACAATAAATATCAACTTATTCTCTTGGAGCAGTTTATTTCAGTGAACAGATTTGGAAAATCAGTGGGCTGAAGGAATTACACAATTCCTAGGGTGGTTGGTGACTCATGCATGGAGGACTCAGTTAGAACTGAAGTGGTAGAGTTGTGATAGAGTTGGAAGAGTAGTTATGGGAGTTGTTATTTAGTTTAACTCAGTTGTGCTAGTTGTATCTATTTCTAACTGAAGATACACTAGTGAGAGTTTAGTGAATTAATTATTTAATTAATTCACAATTAGAGACTTACTTGCAACTGAACAAATACAACAGTTAGCTACTTGCATATCAGTTCCAGTGGAGACCCAGTGGAGAAATAGGTGAAAGGGTGAGATAGACTATATGTTGTGACTATAGTGATGCATTCAATGCATCTGACACGCATTGGAGATGCCAACGAGGATTGCTCAGTCAAGGCAAGGCCAATTCGAATTCATTCAAGGGTCTTCTTCAGCAAGGATTGTGTAGTGGAGGCAGGCTGTCAGGAGGCAAGAAATTGGTGCATAGATATGCAAATTTCTGCATGACAGTGTGTAATGATTGTTGATTGTACTGAGAGCTTGATGTACTAAACTTTGTATGAGATTATTACATGATCCATTGATATACATAAAATATGATAGTTGGGGTTTTTAGCTTTAAGCTTTCCCGTTAAACAACTGTGTTTATGTGCGATTGATTTTGCTTCATATGTGTTTTGCAATTGGCGATTTAATTTCCGCAAAGAATTAAGTGGAAGGATTATGTATTTAACATAAGATTAATTTGTTAGATCAGGGGAGTCCGGTAATATACATGCATCTTGTATAATTTATACTTTGTATGAGATTATTACATGATCCATTGATATACATAATATATGATAGTTGGGGTTTTTAGCTTTAAGTTTCCCTGTTAAACAACTATGTTTATGTGCGATTGATTTTTCTTCATATGTGTTTTGCAATTGGCGATTTAATTTCTGCAAAGAATTAAGTGGAAGGATTATGTATTTAACATAAGATTAATTTGTTAGATCAGGGGAGTCCGGTAATATACATGTATCTTGTATAATTTCTACACTACCTACAAATTGTTCTACAAATTTTGCCTTTTGTGGCCACATGAAGCGACAGTTTTGCCTCTCGCCGGAAAGATTCCCATTGGTTTAGGTGCAATTTTTCGAACCCTTAAATGCACTATGTCGCCCATGAACCAAATAAAAAGGTGTCAAATGGGGAAATGAGCATCGTCAGATTTGTTTTGTTTGAACAACCTGTCGATTATTTTGAACCATGGTTGGGGTAGGGTTTGGCTTATCCACCATAGTTTGGTTTCTCGAAACCCTACCCAAGGCAAGTTCCACTCTCCATTCGCTCCAACATTAACCTTAAACTGTGGTTCAACAATACGGTTCTGCCATGGTTTGAGGTAAGGTTTTCCGTCTTAACATTTAACTTGACCTCTAAACGGTTGTATGTGAGTTATCTCCGAAACTTCTAAAGTTAACCCTTCCCGCCAACATTAAATTTACCGTGACCAAAACAATTGCCATGTGACATGTTGAAAATCGAGTTCACTTGACAATTGGGCATGTAGTGAATCTGGTCTAAACTCCGTGGTATGTTATGAAAATGGTCTGGGGCCGGGGGTTAACCTCGCGCCCCGAATCCCCAACACCATAACCACTCAAAATTAAATATAAGTTGACCCCTTAGATATAATAAGGAAAATGTTAGGCAGGCCAGTGGATGGTTTTGCTGCTAGGTAGTTGGTCGGGTTTTCGAATCCTCTATAGGCAGTTTAGCCTCATACCAAAATTTTAGTCCATTCTCAGGAGGCCACGTAGAGGCCTCTCATTGGCCCACGTGGCCTCTTCCTATTAGACCACCTCAACAACCCCATGAACCAATAGAATTTCACCAACCATCAACGAAATAAGTGGTGACACTTGTCACCATAACATTGGTCCATCAGAAGTATAAGCATTTCCCAGTCATCATATGGATTGTTGACTGGGCATCCCTGCAACCAAATTCTTAAAATTTTAGTTGTTTTCCAAATCGATCAGAGCATGATATCGGGAGCATCTGATATCGGTTTTGAGTGAATCAAATTGCGTTGGAATCTAGGCGATGATATCTTCGCTATGACGCTGGTTTCGAGCACTTTAAATTTTGAGCATTAAACTGATCCACCGGATCATTCCTCCCCACTGATTTTAGACCTCCAAAATCTCATTTTCAGTCAAAAAATAGATGAGGGTATAACTCCCTCACCCTTCCAGTCTCAATCCACTTAAATTTTCTTGGATTTGTCGCTTTAAGTTTTTCATAAAAGTACATCACTTTCCCTGCTTTTGGAGTCCTTGTGTTGCTATCAACAATGACATCTTGCTGCAATTTTCCAAGATATTCACAACAGAAAAATTCCCTTGAAGAAATATGCACATTCCCTCGTTGATCTTCAAACAAAGGAAATTTATGCAATTTCAAATTCACTTCACTTTGAACATTTTTGTAATGACGATGCCTAACATGTTTAACTGTGCACTTGGTTCGACTCTTTACCAAATGTGATCTCCATCGCCATGCACCATCCTTCTTCAAAGTTAATGCATTATGAAACCCACAAGAAGATGTTTAGGGACCAATGTCCTCTTTTCCAAATAGCTTTTTCATTTTATTTTTGACCCTTGCATTATTTAGCACGGACATCTTGTTCACACCAATGTTCAACAATGATGCATCTTGCCACAATGCCACTTCATGTTGTTTACCTCTTTTAGGAGGCAACATGATTCCTGAAACATCTTATCACATGAATTAGAAACCTCAATTAAATCAGATTTCAAATTTGATTCATATCCTTGAAAGGCTGCATTCTCAACATCATTGTGCTTGAACATTAACAATGCAAAATTCTGACTAGAATTAACCATCCTCTTCATTTGTCTAACATTTACAAGACATAAACTCAATTTCTTGCTATGTTCCCTAACAATGTACTCAATCCCATTCTTGAACAAATGATATTTATTCTCATGGTGATGAAAAGTATCTCTCTTATCATAAAGATACAGACTTCCCAAAACAATACCACATATATCAAGCGAAACTACATCAAGAAAGTTTGAAGTGACTGCAAATCTAAGTATGAACTTCCTTGTCACCTACAATTTTTCAATCTCACATACCCAACCTAAAGGATAAGGTTTAGGATGATGAATGGTTTCTAAATTCAACTTCTTCACAATGTCTTCTGAAATAATATTTTCTTATGGACCACTATCAAATAGTGTGTCTATTTTGGTATGTTTTGAAATAACTCTAATGTGGAAAATCTCTATTTTATTTTTTTTTCATATTGAGTATCATTAAGACAATTTGAAGAAATAGTACTTGCAATATCCTTACCTTTCAAACCCATGGTTGTGATATTTATTTCACCTTCAGAATCAGAACCTAAATCATGTTGTGTAGTTGCAATTTTCTTTTCTTTCTCCTTGTTTTTAAACTTTTTGGGTCTCATCTCAGGATGAAGTTTCCAACGATGATCTTCATCATGGCCCTGTTTGGAACAATGCTTGCTTGTAAGTTTTTCTTTGTCCATCTTGATGGAAACATTCTTCCTCCCTTTTTGTTTGAACTTACCCTTTCCTTTTTCTCCAGAATCAAACATGTTCTCACTTGTTTCATGAGAAACATGTTTCCCTTTTGCTTCTAGATGTGTGGCCTATACACAAACTTCATCTAAACTTTTAGGGTTAAAATGAGAATAGCATGTCTCAAGTAGCTATGTAAACTTCCACTATATTTTAGTAAAGTGTCTTGAGATGATAAATCTACACCCAAAATCAATGTTGTCCTTCTAAACTCTTGGGTATAAATTTGCACACTTTGACCCTTTAATTGCCTAGAGTTTTCCCAATCCATGATAGCTTTCTACATGTATGCTAATAGAAAAAAAATTCTTCTTATTGCGAACAAAAAAATCATTCCAATAAGATAAGACCTTACCATGTTTCTTCATGTCCTCTTGAGTTTTGGCGTCCCACCAAATGAGTGCTACACTTTCCAACCTTAATGAAGCAAGCTGAATCTTGGTCTCATCATGCTTGATCCTTTGTATCCTGCAATACACTTCAAACTGACGAACCCAATTATCTAATTTCTCAGCATTTACCTCTCCATTATATAATGGTAATTCAAACTTTATGTCAATTTTCAAAAGTGGAGTTTTACCATGTTTGTTTGGAGAATGTGGAGGTGTTTCTGAAGTGGTTGATGTAGAATATGAAGATGGTGAAGATGGAGGTGAAGAAAAAGGTGGAGTTAAAGGTGGTTTGTCACCATTCCCTTCATTCCCTTTTGGAGGCTTATACCCATCTCCTCCATTTCCTTTTGGAGTTTTATGTCCATCTCTGTTTGGAGGATTGGAGCTCCCACCTTGCAACCTTGTATTCGTCTCTTCATACAGTACTTTCACCATTTGTGTCATGTGAAAGAATGCCTTTCTGAAAGCATTCTCAACCTCTAACATATTTTCGTGCTCTCCTTCATGTGCCATGAATGGTGAGGCTTTTTATGAAACTTGAGGAGAAATTTGTGGTGAAGATTGTGACAATTTTTCTCTCCCTGACCAAACTTTACGACTTGCTACCACAAGCTTTCCTTCTCTTTTCACCTTCAACGTTGTAAGCATCAAAAACACTTGCAATGAAATTAAACCCTCAAAACAACCAAATAACCAAAGCTTTTATACCAAATTGATTTGTATATGTAAACTTGAGAGTTTATGGTGAAAATTGAAAGTGTAATGTTTAGGGTTTTTATCCAATTATGTCAACTACATTAACACATAAGCATGCTTTTAAAACTCAGTTTTGTAGAAAATAAAGAATACATCAGTACCATAACAACATACACAAGAAAAAAAATGATGAAGGAGTTCACCTCTCCTGGGCTACATCTCTTGGTCCAACTTCCAATGATCGACCTCTTTCATTATGCTAAAAAATATGTGTTTACATCATTTTACATGCTCAAAATGTAGAAACAATGTCTCTGATGGCTCCAGAATAGGAAAAAACCCCTAGTTGAGCTCTTTCTACACTAAAAAAGGTTGAAAATGGACCGAGTTATGCTGGCTAACTTTCCTCCAATTCGCACCCACATGCAAATTTTTCTACAAATTCTGCCTTTTGCGGTCACGTGGAGCGAAAATTTTTCCCTGCGCCAATGAAATTCTCGTCGATTTGGGTGGAATTTGTCAAACCTTTAAATGCACTATGTGACCCATGAACCGATTAAAAAGGTTCAAAATGGCATGATGATTTTCGTTGGATTCATTTTGTTTAAACAACCTGTCGATTATTTTGAACCATGGTTGGGGTTGGGTTTGGATTATCCACCGTGGTTTGGTTTCCCAGAACCCTACCCACGGTAGGTTTCTCTCCCCATCCCCTACAACCTTAAACTGCAATTGTGGTTCAACACTATGACTCTTCAATGGTTTTAGGTAAGGTTTTCCACCTTAAAATTTAACTTGACGTCTGAACGGTTGTATGTGACCTATCTCTGAAACTGCCAGAGTTAACCCTTCCCGCCAACATTAAAATTACTATGACCAAAACAATTTCCATGTGACATTTCAAAATTCCAGCTTCGTTGACAGTTGGGCATGTGGTGACTCTGGTCTAAACTCTGTGGTATGTCATAACTATGGTCTGGGGTCGGGGGTTAACCCCACACCCCGACCCATCGACACCATAACCACTCAATATTGATGCTAGGCGGCTGTTCGACCATTCGAATCCTATGGAGGAAGTTCAGCCTCATACCAAAATTTTATTCCATTCTTAGGATGCCACATGGAGGCCTCTCATTGGCCCATGTGGCCTCTTCCCATTAGACCACCTCAACGACCCCATGAACCAATAGAATTTCACCAACCATCAACGAGCCAGGTTGTGACACTTGTTACCATAACATTATTCCATCAAAGGTACAATCACGCTGTAGAATCATTGCCCAGTCACTGTATGGACTGCTGACTATGCGTCCCTGCAACCGAATTCTTAAAATTTTAGTTGTTTTCCAAATCGATCAGAACATGATATAGAGAGAATCCACTATCAGTTTTGAGTGAAATGAATTGCGTTGGAATCAAGACATCTAGATCTTGCTTTGATGCTGGTTTTGAGCCATTTTGAGCACTTTGAATTTTTAGTATTAAATTGATCCACCATATCACTTGAGGTCGTAATGTAGAATATAATGCATGGGGATTAATATAATGGTTTCTATCTATATTATGAACCAATTTTTCTTGTCCCTGAACAAGTTTTGGAGATGATTAGGCAAAACATTTAGAGAAATTATTTTGGAGGATGTTCTTGGGAATTGTGGAGCAAGGTGGAAGTCTATTGGGTCAATTGACTGGTACAAAACAAGGAGAATGGTGCAACATACACATTGCGGAAAAATATGATGGAGGAATCGACTAGATCATATGTTGGCAACATATATTTAGCAGATTGGAACTTGTGAAGTTTGTGCCTTATGGAACTATATAATTTTAAGCATACAAGGGTCACTATCTCCGAGTAACTAATGAAAATATGCTTGCAGGTAGTAGAGTGCAACCTATAATGGAAAAAATAACGTCATGCATTGTTGATATGTTAAGAATGGTAATTGTGAAGTTTTAAAGAGATTTTTCATGTTCAAGGATTGATGAGGAAAAGTTGAAACACTTAGATTCATCATTGTTTGGGGATAAACAATGTTAGGAATTGGGGACTCTAATGTCCCCGAGGGATTAATTGGACCAAGCGATGAAGTAGCCTATTGATCCCTATATTATGTAGTCCTTGGTAAAGGGGAAAACCCCAAAATACCCAATTTAGGGCAACTAGGGAAAAAATCCCAAAGTTGGGGCTTGGAGTGAACATCACTCAATTAATTAAATATAAAACCCTCCTAAATGAAATCTATAAATACAAGAGGCTTAGAAGCACTTGAGGCATGAATTGGATTGATTAATTTCATCTATGTTTTGTTGAGGCCAAGAATCTAAGGGTTTAATACATCATTTCCTCTTTTGGACTAGTTTCAATGGAGGTGATCACACCCTACATAGTGACTCTTCCTTGTTCTAGCACAATAATTCTATTTGAGGAAGAAATGAAGTATTTCTACCTTTTATATTTGTTTTCCTGCTTTTTCCACAATAAATTATTCATATAAGTCAACAACAAGACTCTGTGCATATCCTAAGTGATCAGGAGCTCAAATCTGAGCTTGGGAAAAAGCTCAAAAATGAAAGTTCTCAAAATTGATTGAAACCAAGATGGTTGCATAGGTCTCATCTTCCTGATTCCGGTGCCGCAAACGGTTCAAAAAACGGACACCGTATGAAGAAGTTATTGCACTTTTAGTGGAGTGGGTCCGGCGGAGCACGGAGGGGCCAGCCCTCCTCCCATGGAACCTCATCATATGACCAGTGTGGGAGCTTACTGTTAAGAGCGCTTAAGGAGCCTAATATCAAGTTTAATATTTAATTAAGCTTTAGTTAAGTGGAGTTTAATATGGCGGAGATTTTGGAGGCGCTCCCAAATTTAGGCGGACTTCCACTTTTAGTGGAGTTAACTGGCAGTTGCCCCACATTTAGTGGAGGAAATTGGGGCAAAGTTGTTTTGGTCATAACTTTCTCATTAATCAACCTTTTGGAACGAATTTTTTTTTTTTTCATATTTTCTCAGCCTTTTGGACTCAATGGCGCAGGTTTCAGAGCCATTGGAGCTCAGTTTCAGCCTATTTAGCTTCGGAGAAGCTTTTTGAGCCACTAGGGCCATTTTGGGTTTTGAGTTTGGTTGAGCTGTGATTAACCTTTTTTGGTGAAACAAAAGTCATTTTCGACTATTTCCTGCATTACAGAGCCATTGGAATAGGTATTAGCTCTGTTTGAAGACTTTCAGAGGCCGAAAACCTTTTGGGGAGTTTTCAGGGCCACTAGGGCCATTTTGGGTTTGAAGCTATTTTGAGTTGTGGTTATCAGTTTGAGGTGAACCAAAGCTCTATTTCAGATAATTTCGACCTTATGAAGCCATTGGAGGAGGTTTCAGAGGCATTTGAGGACTTCTACAGCCTGAAAAGTTTCAGAGAAGTTCAAAGCACCAGCAGGACATTGATGAAGAGATCACTGTTTATGGTAATCTTTCACTGTTTAGTGAATTTGAAAAGGAATTCTTAGCTTTTTCCTGCCTTCTGAATCAGTTTATATATTCAGATTTGTCTATTGAGACACTTATAATCTTGTATTGCATTTGAGAGCTTTTAATACAAGAGGACAAGCCCATTTTGGGAGGCTTGATCCAGGAGATGTAGCCCAAGAGTTGGGGTGAACTCCTATATCATATTGCTGTTGTTTTTTGATATTATATTGCTGAATATGTTGCTGATATACATGTTAAGTTTCAACAAAAACAAATAAACTTAAAACACATAAACAGTGAAAAGACATACACCATTTGCAAACTAAATTTCCGCATAACGTCAAGTTTAAACCAAGATCATTTTAATTAAATCTGAGTGTTTACTTCTATTATTTCTTTAGGCAGAGTCTGTAAGAGGGCCAGGTAGCCTCTGGATTCATCCTTTCTTTGAAAGGTGACATATCCAGTAAATGCCCCTACAGTTTATCTCTGTATTAGAAATATGAAGTTCTCACATTTTCAGATTTAAACTTAGAGGAATATTTGCACTCATTTACGTAAATGAAAATGGATACCTTGCACCCTTTTCAAGTACCTTCCATTTTCAGATCACTAAGGGAGATCAATCCAATTCTTGTAGCTCTGCAAGTTTTTCTGAAAACAATAGGAACAAAATTCCCAAACCTCTAAGGCAAGACACAATAATTTTGAGATCTAGGATTAGGGCTTTGTATGACCAGATATCGAAGAAAAATTATGAACCCAAGAGAAGTTCATTAAGGTAGTATAGAGGAAGAATCTAAAGCAAAACGAGTCTATCTGAGGTTGGGATTTGTGCGAATTTCATACTTGAGGTATCTGTTAGGTCTCTGTAGTTTGCAAGATTTGAAAATGCAAACGCTGTAGAGCCTACATGAAAACCACTTTGGAATATGAGGACCTAGCCATCCTAGATTCAGAGAGGGATCTCTCTATGTATGATTTTAAATATATGATCTTTAAGGCTTTTAAATGTGATTTTAGGCTAGTTATGAAGAACAAGGTTTGTTGTTTGGTTTTGGTTGGGCAAGGATATGATGAAGGTGAAGGAAGTATATATGAAGGGTGAAGGTGTAAATAGGTGGAAGAATGGTTCAGCTAATAAGATAGGCAAGGAGCAGCTTTAATCCATTGGGCTATAGAGTCATAAGAGGATTTAATTGAAACAGCAAGTTTCAAGAGTGGGCCATGGGGCAAGTCATCTATGTCAAAGGATCTCTTTAAGTTGATTCTATGGAATGAAACAATAAGAAATGGAGTGAGGGAAATCAAACAGATGAAGAAACAAAGAGCAACCTAAGATCAAGTAAGTACTTTGAAACTATCCTGCTTTGGGCATTGACTTAAATAAAGACACAAAAGTAGTCTAAGATCAGGTAAGTACTTCTAAATTAGCCTGCTTTTGATGTACTTTCAATAGAAAACATTAAAACACTTAGAATAGCTTAAGATCAAGTAAAGACTTTTAACTTAGCCTGCTTTCAGCATATTCAAAAGGAAAACATTCATGATAAACATAAAAAGTAATCTGAGATCAGGTAAGTACTTTGAAACTAGCCTGCTTTCAACATACTCTTAAGGGAACTCTTCAAAGCAACTGTTGGAGATAAACCAAAGGATAGGGCCAACCATAAACTTCTTTAGCTCAGCTTTAATTAGAAAACTTCTCAAGAACATTCAAAGATAAAATCTCAAGTTGTACTCAGGAAATATGGGCTTACCAACACTTCACTGGTTATACTCTATTGAATTACCTTCAAATAAACAATCAGCAGAAAACATAAAGGATAAATATTTTCGGTGAGATTTAGGGTACTTCAGGAGTAAATCCTAAGCTATATTTGTTGTTCTTTATCAGAGAAAAGTGGACAGAATGGAAACATAAAGAAAAATTACAATTACAGCGAGAAACACGTCACCATTGACATAGACCAAGATCCCATAAATCACCTATTTGTATTTGATGTTCAAACCAGTTACAATCATCAAGTCCAGTAGGTTTCTATAGCTTCAAACTTCTCATCTCAGCTTATGTATCTTCAATTACAAACAGGGCTACAACAGCTTCAGAAAACTATTTACATGCAATAGATATCCAGAGACCAACCTTTTACAATATGATCCTCAAGGAGATTTTATAAGAAAATGAGGAGGTGGAAGAGATTCTAGGGTTCAAGTATCATTAATTCTATACTAAATGCAACTCCTAGCCTTGAAAACCATGCAAGGCACAAGGCAAGAAAGCATTCAATCTACAACTCTGTCTTATTTACTCTGTTTCTGCTTTTTAGGCTTAGTGGATAAAAATATTGACTTTAAGGCACTTTCTTATCTTTACAATAACTTTACTGACAATTTAAAATATGTTCTTTTGTTTGTAATAACTGTTAGCAGTCTTTAGCCTTAATGTTACTGACTGAGATTTGATCCGGATATTCCTTTGAGGCAAAGAGGCTGCAGGTGGCAATTTTGGTAGCTGGGGATTCAATTAGCCCCTGTGATGTGGCATTCGAGGCTTCCTTCGACTGATCTGATTCTCTGTTTCATAAACACAGTGATTTATCTTTGAATCTGTATTTAGGCTTGATTAAGCCATAACCTTCATCTTTGACACTAATACTCTTTCATTTAATTAATTTTGACTGTGTTTGTTGTTGTAGATGCACAGAGGGTTTGTTTAAAGAATTTGTCTAAAAAGTCAATGATCATGACTCATCGACCCTTCCAAACCATGAAATTTAAACTCCTAATCTCCCTAATTTGCATTCAGGGCTATGAGGATCGTCATCCTCGACCCAAAACACTATAATTTCCTGAGGGAGGGTTTTATCTTGAACTTCATTAAACCTGCATAAAAAACAAACAAATGTTATTTAAATCCTACTAAATCGGTTTAGAACTGCTTAGGAGGTTCGTGGAAATGTTTTGGAGCCGTGAGGATGAATGGATGCAGCAGTGGAAGGAGCAAAACCATGGCGAAAAACGAAACAGGGTTTTAAATTTGAATTAGGGCGCGCATTGAGGTTAAGTGGTTTTGGAAAACCGGCAGCGGTTTTTGCGCAACATTTGGGGGGGTAGGTGATATTACCTTTTGGAACGCGATTCCATTCATCGCGCGACACGTGGAAAATGGAAACCGCATATTTCACGCGGAAGTAGCGCACTGCGAAGCGGGGAAAAAAATTACGCGGAATGCATCGAAAACTATCGGATCTAGGGTCACAGATCGTATGGTGGAGGAGAAGCACGATGGATGAAGAGTTGCAAGGGCGGATGAAGTAGTGAGCCCGGTGATGACGTTGATCGCCTTGTCGCGTAGTGGACGGGTCTTGGCTTATCGGGTTTAGTCCCGATCGTAGGATCACTTGAATGGACGGTTAGGATTTAAAGATGGGGAGGGTTATTTAAATGGAGGAAAAGTTCAGGTAAGATGGACGGGCATAGAGCATGTAACCCAATGGCCATTGATCTGCAGAGATCAACGGTCTAAATTTGTTTAAAAAATTACATGTCGGGAATGTGAAATAGAAGGGAAAAAGGGGTTTTTTGCATGGGGGTTCAATGTTTTAAGCACCCGTTTGCAGGGCCAAGGTTACATGAGGAAAAAAGGGTTAAAGGTAATAGGCCCTTAGGGGCTTAAGACCTATATAGTGTAGAGGAGTGTTTTTAGGCCAAAAACAAAGGTTTTTGAGGCCAAATAAGGGTTTCGAAAGGTGAGAGGAGGGGTTTTTTAAACCAAATAAAGGGAGATATAAGGTTTAAAGAGGATTTTGGAATGTTTTAGAAGACAAATAAAGGTTTTTAATAGATGAAAATGGAGAATGAAATGGAGAAGTGTAATGATGAAAAATGGAGTTTTTAAGAAGTCTTTCTCTTAGAAAACAACAGGTACTTTAGGATTAATAGTGAAACAGCAGTGAAGATTAACTCAAAGGGTAATTATCATCATAAGACTTCAAGAACTCACAATTTGGTCATGAAATTGTTTCTTGAAGGCCTAAAAAGATTTAGCCACCATTTGGTATGATAAATTTTATAGGTGGCTAACAGTGGCTCCACATGGGGAGGACAGCTGGTTTTTTAGGTGTCCAGAACCTCAGACAATTTTCTTTGGGAGTTGATCAGTGGCTTTCACTTTGATAATATTTTTATCAACTGCTAACAAAAAATGACTTAGAACTTGATATATCAGCAGAAAAGTATTTCCCAAACATCTACCTACACAACCTACTTCCTAACATTTTTTTCTTCAGAAGGTGCACTTGGACTTGCGAACCTTTTCATCAATCATTTTATTCTTTTAATGAAAACATAAAACTAGTCTCAGTCTACTCTTATTTCTCCATGAACTCAGTTTAAACAGTTGAGTTCATAAATTCTCTACCTAACTACATCTGTCAGGATTAGACTATCTGACAAACTTTTATTCTCTATTTTCTAAAACAGAAATTTAAAAGCAATCAAGCCAGGATTAAGCAGTCTGACTTGCTGTGATCTATGGCATAAAAACAAGCTGCACATAGATTTTATTTGCAGAAAAATAAGCAAAAATATGAAGGCTTAAGATCTGAAAATCAAAAACATCCTTCATTATTCTTCAGCTCTGATTTTGATTTTGTTTGAGCTGCTTCCTCTTTCTTTCCTGGTTCAAGTTTTGAGCATATTGGAACCAGTTTGTTTTCTATCTTTGGCTGAATATTTAATCTAATTAGAGCCACTCTACTTTTGAGATTCATAGGTTCAGATTTTGAATTTGTTTGAACCTTCGATTTTCTATCCCAATCTATTTCTACTGATAAGCCAAGGTTGGACTATTTGGCTAATCTAATTCACTAACCTATCAGCAGTAAATTGAAAAGCTAATTAGTCATGATTAGGCTGTATGACTAACTAGAAGTGTGTTTTAGGAGTGGCATTTGAGCTTGCACACTTTCAGACTTTGTCTCTCTTTTTTGGTATGGGGTTTTACCTTTCTTGTTTTCATTCTTCCCTCTTTTCTATTTTTATTGTTTTTGTATTTTAATTTTTTCTAACTTTGAATGCAATGTTCAGACAATGATAATTTACAATGGAAAGTAAAAAAGCTTTGGAACTCATAACTCTTGACAGAAGTAATGCTTGAGCATCCTGCCATTGACAGGACCTCCAAGAAGTTCTGTTCCATTCACTTCCTGCAAGAAATAAGCATTGTTACCAGCAGTAGAATGAATGAGATAAGGGCCTAGCCATAAGTTATCAAATATTCCATGTTTGCCCTTATCTTCTCTCCTGGAATCCCACTTCAAAACTTTGTCACCAATGCTGAAATCACTGGCCTTTGTCCTTTTATCAAACAACTTCTTGATGTTTTCTTGCTTGTGTAGTGCTCTATTGTAGACTTCCTCCTTGGTTTGTTGAAGATGTATAGTCTGATTGATTTTTCTTGTCATATCATTATCCTCAGACTGTATTTCTTGGATCAGTGTCATGACTGGCACTCCTAAACTGATTGGAAAAATTGCATATGCTCCATAAACTAGCTAGTAGGGAGACATTCCAATTGATTTCTTAAGTGTTAATCTGTCAGCCCATAGTGCATGTACTAGCTTTGTGTGCCATGATTTCTTATTGTCTTCCAACAACTTTTTGATTATATTCACCAAAATTTTATTTGAGGATTCTGCCAACCCATTACCTTGAGGGTAATAAGCAATAGAATTGCCCAATGTAATTTGATATTTATGACAGAATTCAACCATATTTTTGGATCCAAATGCAGCAGCATTGTCAGTGATAATCTTCTTAGGACAACCAAATCTAGATAGGATATGATTTTCAAGGAATTTTATGATGACAAAGTCATTGGCTTGCCTAGAGGGGGTGGCTTCTATCCATTTGATAAAATAATTTGTTGCAGTGAGGATCCATCTATGTTGGGCAGATGAGGCTGGATGGATTTCCCCAATGAAGTCTAGACCCCACTGCTGAAAAGGAGCTTCAATAGTGATTGGCATTTGTGACAGGCAATAATCATTTTGTGGACATCTTGAAAGAGGATGGGCCAATAGTAACTAGCTCTAAGGATTTTATTGGCAGTTTTCTTCCAAAAGAGGTGGCCTCCACATTCTCCTTCATGTAATTCATGCTTGATCTTATCTGCATCATTCTCAGGAAAACATTTAAGCAATAATCCACTAGCATTTTTCCAATATAGACATTTATCCAAAATGCAGTAATAACATCTTTCAACTTTAAAAATCTTTCCTTCGTTTTAGACAAACTAGGAGGTGTATTTAAATTGAGCAAAACATATAAAATATCAGCATACCAAAATGAAAACAGAAAATGATCTTCAATAATGGGAGTTGAAAACTCCTCCTGTTCATCTAATGCATCTAACATGTTTATGTCAAGAGCTTCAAAATTAGACTCAGCCATTAATCTTGCTAGTCCTTGGCCTTTGATGAGTTTAGGGGGCTTGATTTCTAAATCATATTCAAGTATCACAGCTATCCACTTTCCTCTTTTGCCATCTGGATCTTGGGTTAAAATGTCTTTTACAACTGAATTTGGCAGAAATGCAATTATGTGGGAATGTAAAATGTAAACTCTTAAGTCTTTTAAGGCTTTGACTAAGGCAAAGGCTTGTTTTTCCATGATATTGTACTTCAGAGGAGCATCTCTTAATGCCTTGCTAAAGAATGCAATTGGCTGCTCTTGTCCCTTCAAGTTTTTCTGTAATAGGATAGCAGCCACTGTGTGTTCTGATGAAAATGAAAAAATGAAAAATCCTTTGTAAAATCAAGACTAATGAGAACTAGTGTTTTGGTTAATGCTTGTTTTACCAGTTCAAATGATTTCTTTGCTTCTAAGGTCCATTTAACTCCTTCTTCCTTTTTGAGCATATTTGTTATGTTTCTAAGGAGTTCAGCTAGATTGGGTATGAACCTTCTCAAGAAATTAATCTTCCCGATGAAAGATTGAAGTTCCTTGATGTTTCTAGGATGGTTGATTTGCAATATACCATCAATCCTCTTTGGGTCTATCTTTATCCCCTCTTTTGATATGATGTGTCTAAGTAGTTTGCCTTCTTCGAGACCAAACATTGTTTTCTTTGGATTTAAAGATAACCCGAATCTTCTGCATTTCTCAAAGACTTTTCTCAAGTGTTCTAGGTGTTCTTCATCTGTCTTGGAAAAAACAGGGATGTCATCAAGGTAAATAATGATGAAGAGGCCTAATTCTTATGAGAATGCAATATCCATGGCTCTCTGAAATGTGGCTCCAGCATTCATTAAACCAAAGGGAATTTTCACATACATGAAAGTACCCCAAGGTGTGGTAAAGGTTATTTTGATTTTCATCATCAGGATGTACCAGAATTTGATTGTAACCTGAGAAGCCATCTAACAAATAAATCCTTTTAGAACCAACTAGCCTTTGTAAGATGTGATCCATCTTGGGTAAAGGGTAGTTGTCCTTTAATGAGGCTATGTTTAAGTTCCTAAAATCAATACAAAGCCTTATTTCTCTTATTTTCTTCCTAACTGACACAAGATTAGATACCTAATCTAAATATCTAACAGGGACTATAATTCCAGCATCATACATTTTCTTAATTTCTTTCTCAACCAGGGGTAATTGAACAGGGTTTATTCTGCGCAATTTTTGTTTATAAGGCTTCTGGTTTTCTTTGAGGGGTATCTTATGCTGAATTATCTCTGTGTCATATGATTTTAGATCTTCGTAACTCCATGCAAATACATCAGAAAATTCTTTAAAGAGCTCAATGTATTTCAGTTTAATGTGAACTAGCAAGGTTTTAGATAGTTTGATCATTTTTGGCTTTAGTTCACTGCCTATGTTACATTCTTCTACTTTAGTTTCAACAGGTTCCAGTTTTGGTTTTTTGGCAACATCATTGAAATCAAACAATTATTCTAATGGGACCAGTCCTTTTGGCAAGTTTTGAGTGTTAGATTGCAGCATTTCTAAATTTTCTTTTTCCAAATCTGCACTAACTTCTATGGTATGTTCAAGTTTATTAGATAACAGATTTATCTCAGCAATCTCTGGAGACTTTTCTTCCTTATCAAGAAAATTTTCTTCCATAGGACAGTCTGGTTCATAATTTGAATCTGAACTTGGTAGCTCAAATTCATTTCTGGACTACAGGAAGTCTTCTATTTGTTTATCTCCATCAAAAACTTGCTAGTATTTTTCATTGTCTGGGACAGCTGGTCTAAATTTGACTTGGGTGGTACATTGCTTGGTTTCATAAGGTGTTAGACAAGTTCTAGTAGTAAAGGCTAAACCATTGGCAATGACATTTTGGTTTCCTGGGACAAAGGTAAGTTGGAATTCATCAAATATTTTTAATAAGTCCATGACATCATTTCTGTAGGCTCTAAGTCTAGGGTGTTTGGCACTGTATTCCCCATTCACTTGCCTAATAATCAACTCTAAATCCCCCTGAACTTTTATCCTTTTGGCCCCTAATTTCTTCAATAAGTGTAGGCCTAAAAGGAGAGCTTCGTACTCAGCTATGTTATTGGTACATTGAAAGTTTAATTTGTAGGAATGCCCCTCAGCATGATTACTTTCAATATTATATAACCATACGCCTGCTCCTGTATCATTTCTAGTGCAAGACCCATCAAATTTCATGCTCCAAAGAGGATTGTTCTCAGAATTAAGATCTATTTTATTGTTGGCCTTTCTACATTCTTCATCATTCTGTTCTGAACTAGGGTCTGTACTACATTTTCCTGAATTTTGTTCCTCAAGTTTTTCAATGTTTTGAGGTTTTACTTCTTGTTTTTCATGATCTGCGTTGTTTGTATGATTGTTTTTTACCTCAAGACCAGTAATCTGTTTGTTGTGAATTTCTAAATCATCAAACTGCTTTTTAAGTTCCTCTCCATTTTCCTCCTCATCAATAGTTGTAGCTATATTTGAAAGTGAAGTGATCACAGCTTTTGACGTTCCTTCACTGATTAGTTCTTGCTCTTTTGGAATATCATCATTAAAAAGAATGAAAGAGTCAAGATTAGTGTGTATGGAGTAAAGAGGAAAGTTGTCCGTTCTTTCTTGGTTACTCACCATGTACTTCATGTGTGTTTCCCTATAGAGCCTTCTAGGTTGACTGAAGACAGAGATGTTGGCATAAGTCATATCCATTTGCATTGTGCCTTGTAACTTAGCACCCCATGATATTGAGAGGAGCATGCCATACTTGGGGGGTATATCAGCCACTAAAATGTCCATCACTAAACTCTTGGCTGGTATTTGGGCTAAGTTAACACAGAGGTCCTTGATTAAGCCTAGGCATCTTACCCTACTTGAATCAAAGGAATATAAATATTTATAGGGTCTAGTTACCTCTAAGCCTAATCTTTCCATTATTACCTTGGGCATGAGGTTGTGTGATGCTCCTGAATCAAGCATGGCATTGTGCAAGATATTGTCATGAATGTTTTAGCTGATGTAGAATGGGGGGGTTGTTCCTTCTTGAAATTTCCCTTCAATTTTTGGTCCAAAAATGAGCTCTGGGGTATCATCATTTAAGTTAAATGTGTCATGAACATCTTCTATGTTCAAAGCTTTCAAAATATGAACTCTATATACGTTTTGAGTGACTAATTCCGTAAGTGGAACAGAGATTTTGATTTTGGATATTTCATTCTCCAGGCTGAAGGGAATCTGGTTCTTCAACATGTTTAGTTCAGCCTTCTTAGTCACTATTTCATCAGCGACATCAACTTGATGATTTCCTCTATTTACATTGGTCAAAATTGTTTTAATAGGAGCACTAGTTGAAGTACTAATGCTGCTGAGGTTTGCACTCTGTTTTTCATTAATATAAGTGCCTTTATCTTTGTTTTGATCAGAATTTATAGCCATTGATTTGTGATCTTCATCTGTCTTTTTAAGTGTATTTTCAGGGCTGTTCTTGGCAGATTTGTCAGAGGTTTTAATCTTGGGAGTTTCTTGATTCTTTTTACTTCTGAGGTAATATTTTTTAGGTGATCCTATGATGACATTTTTAGAGTACTGTTCATAATAATTAGTCTGTGGTCTTCTGTCATCATAAGGTGTATATAGACCTTGTCTTGTTTCATAAATGAAATCAGAATCCTCGTTAGTCACTCCCAACATATTCATGTTGTCATCCTCTGTTTTTTCATTGGTTTTATCATCCTCATCAACATAATTTTCTTGGAAGGGAGGTCTGATCTGTTGATCTTCCTCTCTTTGTCTGTTTTGAGGTTGATTTCTTCTAAAGTTTTGATTTTGATTTTGAGATTGATTTCTGTTTTGAGGAGCTTATTGGTTTTCCCTAAATTGTGCTCTCTCAAGTATGCTCATCTTCTTCATCATTTCCTCCATCATTCTCTCCATTTTTTAACTAGATGTAGAAAGTGTAGTTTCCTCTTTAAATGACACTTTATTTTCATTCCTCATCCTAGCTATTTTCTCAATTAGATTTACTTCCAAAGCTAGAGCTCCCTTCTGCATGTCTTCTAAAGTCAAAGGGTCTCTTTCTCTTAGCTGATAGGCCATTTCAGGATCAAATCCTTCAGGAAATTTGGCCAAGGTTGAGCCTTGTGGAGGTTTCAAGTCTGGGGGCAGGGCATTATAAACACTATTAAACCTAGTGCAATAATTTTGGACACTTTCCCCAGTGTTTCTTTTGAGATTGTTGTAATCTGAAAGTATTTGGAGAGGATTTTTTCTAACTTCCCATTTGTTTAGGAATGACTAATGGAGGGCTTGGAGGTCAGTAATACTAT
The DNA here is from genome assembly GCA_034641835.2 of Pinus albicaulis. Lineage (NCBI taxonomy): Eukaryota > Viridiplantae > Streptophyta > Pinopsida > Pinales > Pinaceae > Pinus > Pinus albicaulis. Next base: position 1,544,992,177 of record CM076584.1, read on the forward strand.
TAGGGGTTAAGATTTTGAACCATTTTCTGGCTTCTCCCCCTATAATTTGAGCAAACAATCTGAGTTTGACAGTTTCATCATCAATCTCATTTCTGTCAAAATAGTCATTCATCTTGTCCACATGTTGTGAAGCAGTAGTAGCACCACTGGCATCATATAATTGTATCTTGGACTGATAGTCCTATGGCAAATTGACTAAAGGTAAAGGAAGGACTAGGGGAGCATACCATGTTGCCATGATATGAGGTTGTGGGAAAAATGGGGGGTTCACAGGTGGAGGATGTAGGATAGGAGGGAGTTGATGGAATGGGGTGGTTTGAATAGTGGGTGTGTGAAGAACAGATGTAGATGGACCAGCAAGAGATTGTTGAGCAGATCTTGGATGAGAGAAACCAAAATTATGCAGGAAATGTAAATCAGGTGGGGTAGTTTCTCTACTACCAGGATGTTCTCCTCTATCCTGGGATGAAGGTGGAGACTCAAAATCTATCTGATCTATATCATCAAGTGACCTAGTTCTGAATGGGTTTCTTAAGTCAATTTGTGAATCTTGTAGAGCTGTAAGGTTTTCAGGAACAGAATTAGCTCTATGGAGTGTTCTGACCATAATTGAAGCTTGAGCCTTAGGAGACTTCCTAAGTATGATTTTAGGATTATCAACTATCTCAGGAGGGTTTGGGTCAGGACATGCTCTAGTATGAACTCTTCTAGAAGCCACTATGCTATGTTTTCAAACCCAATAATAAGAAAAGTTTAACCAAATATGACAATCTTTAGTAGGCTAACTGATCTTTAGCAAGGAAACTTTAATCCGCAAAGTTTTCTTAACTGAGTTTGTATGATGTTATGATAGTAATGGGTTTCCCAGTGGAGTATTTAGGTCTATTTAAGATTGTGGAGTCACCAGGTGGAAATTTTTAGCTTTAGAAGGTAAAATGTTTTATGGTCCACCACCATTAATAGGTTTGAATACCAATCTGAAATATTTTTTGGTTTTTCTGAGTTTTTTAGTCCTATAGGTTATGAGAGTGTCCTAAATCTGTTTCAATAGTTAGCTATGGTGATGAGACAAACAAAGTTTACTCTTATGGCTTAGCTAGCTGATTCCTTCAAGGTTTGATAAGGCTCTATGAGAATCCTAAGGGTTACTTAGTTTGTCACTGATTCAAATAAGTCCTATCATGATCACCATTTGCTTTGGTAGTGCTTGAAGAGAGCTACTTATACTGCACTAAATGCTGAGTGTTTTGTTTTAAGGATTTTACTCAGAACTCCCCAGTATGGTCGCCAAAATGTTAGGTCTCTGTAGTTTGCAAGATTGGAAAATACAAACGCTATAGAGCCTACATGAAAACCACTTTGGAATCTGAGGACCTAGCCATCCTAGATTCAGAGAGGGATCTCTCTATGTATGAGTTTAAAGATTTGATCTTTAAGGCTTTTAAATGTGATTTTAGGCTAGTTATGAAGAATAAGGTTTTTTGTTTGGTTTTGGTTGGGCAAGGATATGATGAAGGTGAAGGAAGTCTATATGAAGGGTGAAGGTGTAAATAGGTGGAAGAATGGTTCAGCTAATAAGATAGGCAAGGAGAAGCTTTAATCCATTGGGCTATGGAGTCATAAGAGGATTTAATTGAAACAATAATTTTCAGGAGTGGTCCATGGGGCAAGTCATCTATGTCAAAGGATCTCTTTAAGTTGATTTTATGGAATGAAACAGTAAGAAATGGAGTGAGGGACATCAAACAAATGAAGAAACAAAGAGAAACCTAAGATCAAGTAAGTACTTTGAAACTATCCTACTTTGGGCACACACTGAAGGAAAGACACAAAAGTAATCTAAGATCATGTAAGTGCTTCTAAACTAGCTTGCTTTTCATGTAATTTCAATAGAAAACATTAAACCACTTAGAATAGCTTAAGATCAAGTAAAGACTTTTAACTTAGCCTGCTTTCAGCATATTCAAAAGGAAAACATTCATGATAAACATAAAAAGTAATCTGAGATCAGGTAAGTACTTTGAAACTAGCCTGCTTTCAACATACTCTTAAGGGAACTCTTCAAAGCAACTGTTGGAGATAAACCAAAGGACAGGGCTAACCATAAACTTCTCTAGCTCAGCTTTAATTAGCAGATTTCTTAAGAACATTCAAAGATAAAATCTCAAGTTGTACTCAGGAAATATGGGCTTACAAACACTTCATTGTTTATACTCTATTGAATTACCTTCAAATAAACAATCAGCAGAAAACATAAAGGATAAAGATTTTCAATGAGATTTAGGGTACTTCAGGAGTAAATCCTAATCTATATTTTCTGTTCTTTATCAAAGAAAAGTGGACAGAATGGAATCATAAAGAAAAATAACAATTACAACGAGAAACACATCACCATTGACATAGATCAGGATCCCATAAATCAGCTATTTGTATTTGATGTTCAAACCAGTTACAATCATCAAGTCCAGTATGTTTCTACAGCTTCAAACTTCTCATCTCAGCTTATGTATCTTCAATTACAAACAGGGCTACAACATCTTCAGAAAACTATTTACATGCAACAGATATCCAGAGACTAACCTTTTACAATATGCTCCTCAAGGAGATTTTATAAGAAAATGAGGAGGTGGAAGAGTTTCTAGGGTTCAAGTATCATTAATTCTATACTAAATGCAACTCCTAGCCTTGAAAACCATGCAAGGCACAAGGCAAGAAAGCATTCAATCTACAACTCTGTCTTATTTACTCTGTTTCTACTTTTTAGGCTTAGTGGGTAAAAAGATTGACTTTAAGACACTTTCTTATCTTTACAATAACTTTACTGACAATTTAAAATATTTTCTTTTGTTTGTAATAACTGTTAGCAGTCTTTAGCCTTAATGTTACTGACTGAGATTTGATCTGGATATTCCTTTGAGGCAGAGAGGCTGCAGGTGGCAATTTTGGTAGCTGGGGATTCAATTAGCCCCTGTGATGTGGCATTCGAGGCTTCCTTCGACTGATCTGATTCTCTGTTTCATAAACACAGTGATTTATCTTTGGATCTGTGTTTAGGCTTGATAAGCCATAAACTTCATCTTTGACACAGATACTCTTTCATTTAATTAATTCTGACTGTGTTTGTTGTTGCAGGCGCGCAGAGGGTTTGTTTAAAGAATTTGTCTGAAAATTCGATGATCATGACTCATTGACCCTTCCAAACCATGAAATTTAAACCCCTGATCTCCCTAATTTGCATTCAAGGCTATGAGGATCGTCATCCTCGGACCAAAACACTATAATTGCCTGAGGGAGGGTTTTATCTTGAACTTCATTAAACCTGCATAAAAAACAAAAAAATGTTATTTAAATCCTGCTAAATTGGTTTAGAACTACTTAGGAGGTTTGTGGAAATGTTTTGGAGCCGTGAGGATGAATGGATGCAGCAGTGGAAGGAGAAAAACCATGGCGGAAAATGAAACGGGGTTTTAAATTTGAATTAGCGTGCGCATTGAGGTTAAGTGGTTTTGGAAAACCGGCAACAGTTTTCGTGCAACATTTGGGGGGGGTAGGCAGTATTACCTTTTGGAATGTGATTCCATTCATCGCACGACACGTGGAAAATGGAAACTGCCTATTTCGCGCGGAAGTAGCGCACTGTGAAGCGGGGCAAAAAATTACGTGAAATGTGTCGGCAACCGTCGGATCTGGGGTCACAGATCATATGGTGGAGGAGAAGCATGATGGATGAAGAGTTGCAAGGGCAGATGAACCAATTGGCCCGGTGATGACGTCAATCGCCTTGTCGCGTAGTGGACGGGTCTTGGCTTATCGAGTTTAGTCCCGATCGTAGGATCACCTGAATGGACGGTTAGGATTTAAAGATGGGGCAGGTTATTTGAACGGAGGAAAAGGTAAGGTAAGATGGACGGGCAGAGAGCGGGTAACCCGATGGCCATTGATTTGCATAGGTCAATGGTCTAAATTTGTTTAAAAAAATATATGTCGAGAATGTGAAATAGAAGGGAAAAAGAGGTTTTTTGCATGGGGGTTCAATGTTTTAAGCGCCCGATTGCGGGGCCAAGGTTACATGAGGAAAAAAGGGTTAAAGGTAATAGGCCCTCAGGGGCTTAAGACCTATATAGTGTAGAGTGTTTTTAGGCCAAAGACAAAGGTTTTTGAGGCCAAATAAGGGTTCCGAAAGGTGAGAGGAGGGGTTTTTAAACCAAATAAAGGGAGATATAAGGTTTAAAGAGGATTTTGGAATGTTTTAGAAGATAAATAAAGGTTTTTAATAGATGAAAATGGAGAATGAAATGGAGAAGTTTAATGATGAAAAATGGATTTTTTAAGCAGTCTTTCTCTTAGTAAACAATAGGTACTTTAGGATTAATAGTGAAACAGTAGTGAAGATTAACTCAAAGGGTAATTATCATCATAAGACTTCAAGAACTCACAATTTGGTCATGAAATTGTTTCTTGAAGGCCTAAAAAGATTTAGCCACCATTTGGTATGATAAATTTTATAGGTGGCTAACAATATCCACAGTGGTGGTTGAGGCCAATAGGCCAAAATTTATGAAGTAATTGGAAACATATGCGTCCACATAATCGAGTACACTAAGGAAGAGCGTAACCCCTGTTGACTGAATACATTTGAAATTGTACTGAAGTAGGATCTTCAATACTCAAAATTCTCCTCCATAGTAATATTCTCATCATGAAGTTATACTCTTCCAGGACTAGATTTGTAAAAAACCATAGGTCATCCACTCTGTGACAGTTCGAAATTTCAGGCTTGCAAGAATTGATAATTGAGTGTTTATTTTTCAGATTACATTTTAGTGCCATACAAGTACAATTACTTATAATTATTTTATTGGATTTGAATAATGTTTTGGACCTTTTATTATAGGTATTATAGTATCGTGTTAATGAATTATTGTTTTCACGTCAATTTGTTGGGTTGTGTTAGTGTAGGAGCTATAAGGAATATCTTTGTACTGTGTTATTTATTTCATGATTGAATGAAAAAGGAAATTTTTGTTTTGAAACCCTAGTTGTATGAAGAAAACCCTAGGAAAAATAAGAAGAAAACTTCCCTAGGATATTACATAACTTCATCTAAGAAAGCTTCAGTAGCACAATATAAGTAATGTCTTAAGAAATTGAAGAAGTAATATCCTTGAAAAAACAAATAATATCATGTCCTAAACCCTTTTATCTAGCTCCTACTCTTGATGGTGATAAAGGAAGTGTTGAAAATGCAACAAGATGATGGAGCTTAGTGAAATGAAGTCGCCTTCACTAAGTGGGCCCGCAGGTTATTTTTGGCGCAAAGTCTATTTTTTAGACTATGTCTATTTTTAGACATATGGAGCATGGTCTAGGAGTTGCAGTATGCTATTCTTGGATGATTGGTCGAGTTGGTAAAAATAGATGGACCTCTATTTTTAGACATACAGGTCGAAGTCTATTTTTAGACTGCCTGTCTAAAAATAGAAAAGCCAAATATTATTAACCCTTAATAATATTTGGACTATAAACTTCAGTTTATCCTCTTGTGGCACTTCAGTTGGAGCTACGGATGTGGCCCATGCATCTGAAAAATGAATTACGCTATTCCTAGGGGTTTGGTTGAGCTAATGCATGGTTGACTTCAGTTAGACTCATGTGGCAGAGTTTTGGTGGAGTTGATGAGACAGTTGGTGGAGTTGTGTTCGGGTTAACTTAGTTGAACTAGTTGTATTTAGTTTAACTGGAGAATACACTAGAGATGAGTGAGGTGAATTAAATATTATTTAATTCACTAAATATTAACTCATTATTCAACTAAATAACACATCAGTTGACTGCAATGCATGGACAGTTCAGTGAAGACCAGTGGAAGAGGTAGATGAAAGGGTGAGTTTGCTATTAGTTGCGACATTAGTTGTGCATGAGATTTGCACAAGCATTGGAGGAGATTGCCAATGAGGATTGCGTAGTTGAAGCCAAGGAGATTCGAACTTGGATCTCTCATTACACCAACTTGGATTGCACAGTAGAGGCAGGCAAATAGTGGATGAGTTTTGAACCTGTGACTTGTTCAAAACTGAGCTAGTTTGTGTGTAACTTCTGGAGATAGTACTAAGTACTTGTAAGGAGTATTGTGCTATGTATTGTTACATGTTCTCTTCCATTATAATATACAAAATAGCTGGGGGTTTTTAGCTATAAGCTTTCCCCATTACATATTGTGTTTATGTGCGCATGCGACTGTTTCTATTTCCACAAATTGATGATCAATTGTAGAAGAGGTTATGTGTTATGCATGAATTCGAATTAGTGTGTGACCAGGATAATCTCAGTGGATAAATCTTCATTATTCAGCAAATTTCTACATGGTATCAGAGCGAATTGATCATCGGGATCTATTACAGTGATTACAATTTTATTTCGGTAGACAGAGTCTGTAACGGGCCAGGTAGCCTCTGGATCCATCCTTTCTTTGAAAGGTGATACATCCAGTAAATGCCCTTACAGTCGATCTCTGTGCTAGAAATAATTTTTTCTCACAGATCCAGAAGCAGTTGAGTTTTTGAGCTTGGAATTCGAATTTTGCAGCAGATTGTTTTTCTTGGTGCCGGAGTTGAAATGTCTTTCAACGGTTTGCGACTCGAATATGCCCTTGAAGGCAGTTCGAATTATGTTGCATGGAAAGATCAGATGGAGGTGGTATTAGATGATAATGGGCTGAAGGAGTTCGTAGATATGGATGTCCAAAAGCCTACTGATCGTGCTGAAGTTGAGGCTTGGCAAAAGAAGATGGCGAAATGTCGAAGGATTCTGTTGGAGGGCGTGAAGGATCACATTGTATCCAGCTTTCATGGAAAAGCTTCTCCATATTTGATGTGGAAAGCGTTGACAGATCTATTCCAGAGCAAGAGCGACCAAAGGAAGCTGGTGCTCAAGGATAAACTCAGAAACATTAAGATGGAGAAAGGCGACAGTATTGCCAAGTACCTCACGAAGTTCACTCAATGCAGAGATGAGCTGGGAAGTCTGGGGATGACTGTCGATGAAGAGGACTTGGTGGACCTGGCTCTCCTTGGTCTTCCGAAGAGTTGGCATTCCTATCAGGACTCTGTCAATGGTCGGGAGAAGTTGTCGGGATGGAAGCGACTTTGGGCGGATCTCATGCAAGAGGAGATAAGACGGACTACCAGGGACGGATCTTCATCAAAGGCATTTGATGAAGAAAATTGCGCTTTGGCTGCCAAAGCAAATAAGGGGAAGAGCAAGAAAGCTTCTCAGTCTGGTGTGAAAGGCAAGAAGCAAGACATGTCCAAGGTGAAGTGTTTTCACTGTCACTAGCACGGACACTATGCCACAAATTGTCCGCAGAAGAAGAAAAATAAGAAGGTTGTTGGATTTGCAGTGGGAGAGGCATTGGCCTCCCAGTTTGAACTGGATTTTTCACTGATCGCATGCTTGGTCTCAAGTGTGATTGGATCAGTATGGTTCTTGGACAGTGGTGCGTCATTTCACATGACAGGAGATCGGGATCTGTTTTCAGATCTGGAGGAAAAAGATCTTGGAGTGCACATCGAGATGGGCGATGATGGTAGATACAGTGCGACCGGTATCGGTACCATTTCCTTTGAGAGGGAGTCCGGTAAACCCTTCGTATTGAAGGAAGTATTGCATGTTCCAGGATTGATGAAGAATCTGATCTCTGTGGCGATGTTGGAAGACAAGGGGTACGATGTGGTCTTCAGCGAGGGAAAGGCTTTCCTGCGCAGTAAGACAACTGGAGAGACCCGGAAGATAGGGGTTCGAGTCAAGAACCTTTATCAGTTGCAAGTAGATGGCTGCGCAGCAATGGCATGCAAGGCGGAAGCAGTGGTGAGCTGGGATGATGGCGAGCTGTGGCACAGGAGATTGGGTCACCTTCACCATGGAGCCTTGAAGATACTGCAGCAGATTTCTACTGGGCTTCCTAAGGGCACTCTTGCGCAGTCAGATCAGTGCAAGGGGTGTACCTTGGGAAAGTATGTGAAAGCCACCTTTCACGAGAAGGATAGTCGCGCCACGACGATCCTTGAGAGAGTTCACACAGACGTGTGTGGTCCTTTCTCAGTTGCTTCGACAGCAAAGCACAAGTATTATGTGATCTTTGTGGATGATTTCTCTCGAAAGTGCTGGATCTTCTTCATGTCGAAGAAGAGCGATACATTCGCGAAGTTCTGTGAGTTTAAAGCACTGGTCGAGAAGGAGTCGGGGAAGAAGGTGATTGCTCTAAGGAGTGATAACGGTGGTGAATTCATCTCGGCTGAATTCAAGGAGTTCTGCAGCGCAGAAGGGATTCGGAGAGAGCTCACCGCACCCCATAACCCACAGCAGAACGGGGTGGCTGAGCGGAAGAACAGAACGATCGTGGGTGCTGCACGGGCGATGTTGCATGATCAGGGCCTACCCCTTCACTTGTGGGCTGAGGCATGCAATACAGTAGTGTATGTGCAAAACCGTTGTCCTCACAAGGTTCTTGGCATGAGTACACCGGAGGAGGCTTATTATGGCAAGAGGCCTGATATTTCCCATTTGCGGATTTTTGGTTCTCCTGTCGGCGTTGGTTGAGAAGGAATCGGGAAAGCATGTGAAGGCTCTTAGGAGCGACAATGGTGGTGAATTCATCTCTGCTGAATTCAAGTACTTTTGCAGTGCAGAAGGGATTCGGAGAGAGCTCATCGCACCCCATAACCCACAGCAGAATGGGGTGGCTGAGCGGAAGAACAGAACGATCGTGGGTGCTGCATGGGCGATGTTGCATGATCAGAGCCTACCCCTTCACTTGTGGGCTGAGGCATGCAATACAGCAGTGTATGTGCAGAACCGTTGTCCTCACAAGGTTCTTGGCATGAGTACACCAGAGGAGGCTTATTCTGGCAAGAGGCCTGATATTTCCCATTTGCGGATTTTCGGATCTCCTGTCTACATGCATGTGACGAAAGATGCAAGAAGGAAGCTGGATCCAACTGCTGAAGTTGGAATATTTGTGGGGTACACTGATACACCTCACAACTATCGGGTGTATGTGCCAGACAGTCGCAAGACTGTTGTGCGACGGGATATAAAATTTCAGGAGGAGAAAGCCATGCGGTGTTCGCTTGAGAGGGAGCTACACTTGCATGCAGATGAGGAGCTGTTAGTTCCTAAGGAGGAGCTTCCGGATGTGGATCAGCCACAAGAGGAGGTTCAGGAGGTGGAAGAAGCCACCCAGGCAGCGCCAACCATCAGAGGGCGCATGCGCACTACAGAAGCTGAGCGACTGGCTCGGGATGCAGAGAAGGTTGTAGGACCACCTACAGCACAGCGCAGACAGAGATAGTCACCGGATCGGTACACTGGATACATGGCTCTTGTGAGTCAATGTGTCGTGATGGAGCCATCCTCTTTTGAGGAAGCTGTGGAGGAACCCGCATGGGTTGATGCCATGATCGAAGAATATGATTCGATCATCAGGAACAGTGCATGGGAGATTGTCCCAAGACCGGTGGGAAAATCAGTGGTGGGTTCGCGATGGATCTACAAAGTGAAGCAGGCGGCTGACGGGAGTGTGGAGAATTACAAGGCGAGATTTGTCGCCCGTGGCTTCTCACAGATCGAGGGGATTGACTATGAGGAGACTTTTGCACCTGTCGCAAGGTACTCTTCCATACGGATGATCCTTGCTCTCTCAGCGCAGATGGGGTGGCACATTCATCAGATGGATGTGAAGACTGCGTTCCTCAATGGAGTTATTGATGAGGAGGTGTACATAGAGCAGCCTGAAGGTTTCGAGATCTTCAGCAGTGAGTCGCATGTGTGCCGACTCAAGAGAGCACTGTACGGGCTGAAGCAAGCACCTCGTGCTTGGTACACACGGATTGACAGTTATTTCACCAGGCTTGGATTTTCCAAGAGTGAGGCGGATCCTAACCTGTACCAGATTGTGGTGGAGGGGAAGCTGCTGATCATTGTACTGTATGTAGATGATCTGATTTTGATGGGTGATGAGCTGTTGATACTTTCATGCATGGAGGACCTTGCTAGAGAGTTCGAGATGAAGGACTTGGGCCTCCTTCATTATTTCCTGGGATTGGAGATTTGGCAGCGCAGTGGAGGACTGTTTGTTTCTCAGGGTAAGTATGCCCGGGAGATTCTGGAGAGGTTCAACATGCATGGCTGCAAGCCTATTGACACTCCTCTTCCTGGTGGTTGGAGGAAGGAGGATGCTACTTTAGCGGAGGTAGTGGATGCCACTGTCTATCGACAGTTGGTGGGGTCGCTTATGTATCTGGTCAATACACGACCCGATATATGCTATGCAGTTAACCGGCTTTCGCAAGCTATGGTTAAGCCTACCAAGCTCTTTTGGAAGGCAGGCAAGCATGTATTGCGCTATATCAGAGGCACATCGGGATATGGTCTATGGTACAGACAGGAGGATGGAGCGAAGCTTTCTGGCTTCACTGATGCAGATTGGGCAGGGATTCCAACGGACCGGAAGAGCACATCTGGAGGAGTTTTCAGCATTGGGTTGACAGCAGTTTCCTGGTACAGCAGGAAGCAGAGATCCGTGGCACTCAGTTCAGCAGAGGCCGAGTACATGGCAGCAAGCTTGGCTGCATGCGAGGCTATTTGGATGAGGAAGATCCTCGTTGGATTGTTCGGGTTGCATTTGGAGCCTACGGTGATTTATTGTGATAACCAGAGTTGCATTAAACTCTCGGCTAATCCAGTATTTCATGATAGATCCAAACACATCGACATCAGGTACCATCATATCAGAGATTGTGTTCAGCGGAGAATCATGATGCTTTCATATGTTCCCACAGAGGATCAGGATGCCGACATCCTGACGAAGGCGCTCACCAGGAGCAAGTTCGAATTCCACAGAGGCAGGATAGGGGTTGCAGATAATCCATATCTTGCTGAGAGGGAGTGTTGAGAATGCAGCAAGATGATGGAGCTTAGTGAAATGAAGTCGCCTTCACTAAGTGGGCCCGCATGCAAATTCTGGCGCAAAATCTATTTTTAGACTATGTCTATTTTTAGACATATGGAGCATGGTCCGGGGATTGCAGTATGTTATTCTTGGAGTATTGGTCATGTTGGTAAAAATAGATGGACCTCTATTTTTAGACATATAGTTCGAAGTCTATTTTTAGACTGCCTATCCTAAAAATAGGGAAGTCAAATATTATTTACCCTTAATAATATTTGGACTCTAAACTTCAATTTACTCTCTTGGAGCACTTCAGTTCGAGCTACAGAAGTGGCTCATGCATCTGACAGAGGAATTACGCTATTCCTAAGGGTTTGGTGAGCTCATGCATGGTTGACTTCAGTTAGGACTTCAGTGGTAGAAGTTTGGTGGAGTTGATGAGACAGTTGGTGGAGTTGTGTTCGGTTTAACTTAGTTGAACTAGTTGAGATTAGTTTAACTAGCTAATCAGCTAGTAATGAGTGGAGTGAATTAAATATTATTTAATTCATTAATTAGTAACTCATTATTCAACTCAAGAACACATCAGTTCACTACAGTGCATGGACAGTTCAGTGGAGACCAATGAAAGAGGTAGATGAAAGGGTTGAGATAGCTATCAGTTGTGACATTAGTTGTGCATGAGATTTGCACCACACTTGGAGGAAATTTCCCATGAGGATTGCGCTGTCAAGCCAAGGAGATTAGAACCTTGGATCTCTCATTAGACCAACCTTGATTGCGCAATAGAGGCAGGCAATTAGTGGATGAGTTTTGAACCTGTGACTTGTTCAAAACCAAGCTATTTTGTGTGTAACTTCATGAGATAGTACTGAGTACTTGTGAGGAGTATCGTGCTATGTACTGTTACATGTTCTCTCCATATAATATAAAAAAATAGCTGAGGGGTTTTCAGCTATAAGCTTTCCCATTACATATTGTGTTTATGTGCGCATGCGACTGTTTTCATTTCCGCAAATTGATGATTGATTGTAGAAGAGATTATGTGTTTCATATGAATTCGAATTAGTATGTGATCAAGATAATCTCGGTGGATAAATAATAATTATTCAGCAAATTTCTACAATATCTGCATTTGATCTCCACTCCCGCCATCATGTGTGCATTTAATGCACCACTTCCTCCATCACTGCATCATTAATGCTCTATGATCTTACTTTTATTTCTCCACTACCTCCATCATCTTCCTCATTATCTCTCCATATTATCCACTCTTCCTTCATTAATGAACTGCTCCACTACTCCATGATGTCTATCTACTATCTATTAACCTAAATTCACACAACAAAAGTGGATTTTATTCATCTATGAGGTTTATGGGTCCCTCCACCCTTTTATTTACTTAATTAATTGAGAAAATTAAGAACTCTAATATTCCAATTAACTGATGGAAAATTGGGAATATTACAGTCCTCCCCACCTAAATGTTGCTTGTCCTCAAGCAACTGCAAAATTGAATGCTACAAAAATATTTCTCCCTCTAAATGGCATCCTCATATGGAAGGTCTCCCCATCTGCTCCAATGTGTAATGAATGCCCCTCTCCATAACTGCCTCTCTAGAATGTCTAGAATGGCTTCCAACTTTATATCTAGATGCCTCTCCTCATCAATGAACCTCCAACTGGCAACCATTTTTTGTTCTAGAGCCTCCCCTCTGCATGATTCATATGAAGTGAAGTGGTTCCTCCCCCCAAAGGAAAGTCCCAAATCATGAACTATCTCTCCAAACCATGCTACATGGAGTAGGATGTACCTCTTCATGCTCCCATCATTGGCCCTGCTGGCCCTACTTGAGCCAAGCATCATCTCAACACTGTGAAAAATAGGAAACAAATACATATGGGTTGACATGTGAAATGTCGAACCATACTCTCTCAATAACAACCACCGTAGCAATGCCTCTCGCTGCCATACCACCCCATCATCATACCTAGTATTGTGGCCATACTCTCCTAACATAATCCAATGCAATAAGGCCTCATGTTTCCATCCCCCCTTCTCATCATGCAAGGTATGGGAGAAATGCAGCCCATACTCTCCCAAGAGTAACCAAAGAATTAATGACTCTTGCTGCCACCTCACATCATCATCATGCAAGCCATGGAGAAACAACATACTGATTGACATGTATAATGTCACATCAACCCAACATAACCAATCTCCCTGTTGCCACATCATGTGAGTGCCATGCAATATTCCAAACAATAACATACCCATTGACATAGGATATTTCATGTGATGGCCAAAATCTCTCGAAAGTAGCCAATGCAACCATGCCTCCTACTGCTACATCACCTAAGTATTGTGTAGGGCATGGAACATACCAATCTGAAATGTCGGGTGCAAGTAACCATACTCACCTAAGAGAAGACAACACAACCATGCTTCTTGCTGACCTATGTCATAGATCTGAAAGTGGGTCACCAACCACTTGCTTATCATCCTCACCCATCCATCCAACTGTGGGTGATGGCTCAGATCATGCTCCAACTTGGTATCCACCCAATGGAGAATACCATCCTCCCAAATATGATGATCTTTTCACTCCATGATATGTTGAAGTGCATCCTCCTTGAGGTTACTCCATGAGAATCTTTTGTCGATGACCTGGTCGAATCCATAATATTATAAATATGTTGTAGGTAGAAAATTCTCTTTGAGTTGTGAGATGCTCATCAAGAAGTTTGAAATGTTCCAAATTAGGAAAATGCTACAACAATGAGAATATCTCAAGATATTCTAAAGTTGGAGCTCTAGCAATAATCCAACACAATAATGGTGCAGCAGCAACACTCAACTCATATAAATATGAGAGAAATCCATAGCCTTCTCATTAATAATAGCAGCAAAAAATGAATACAAGATCTTGAGGAAAAAGGTCACTCAAGATAGGCAATGCTCAGCCTCAAGAAACAAGTACAAGATACATGACAAAATCACTGCTACACAATGTATACCAAGCTATGACAACGCATTTTTATAGAGAAACTGCATGCTACATATGTAAAATACATGGATAAATCAATAAATGGCCCAATACAACATTGGGAGTGAAGATATCAGCTCCCAAAGACTACCTCATGTCAATCCTGGAAGGATTGGCAATAAAATACAAAAACTACAAAATGTCGAAGTTGTTGGAGAGCAGCAGCAACTCAGAAATAGAACTGGATGGAGATGGATGTAGATGATGCCAAAACTGAATGTGCCTCCTCCAATGGATCTTTAGGATGAAAGGTTGATCCATTCACCAAAGATCTCACCCTCTGACAATCTGCAAGAGCCCCACTGCAAATACTCCTCCAAAATAATGCAGTCACTAGATGGAACTGCACTGTAGGGATAGGGAATGGGTTGGCCTTGATGCCAAAGTCTGCAATATGTGTTGAAACCTTCCTCACTATCTTCCCAAAGGAATGGAGACTCCCTCCTCTGAAAATCAGCTCCGGAAATGGTGTTGAGGTCCTCCACTACAACACCCTACAATACAGGATTATGTTGTTGCAGCAATAACATTGTCTTGGAGGAGGAAGCTTTGGCCTTGAGCCAAGAAATGTGGAGAATGAAGAAAAATCCCTCAAGAGGCCTCTCAAGAAGGAGAAGGAATCCTAAACAGGAATTCCCCCAGCAATTCTTGCTAAACAGCAAAGAATGCACAATTGTCTGAATAGACAATGAGATGAGTAATACAAAGCATGAGAAACAATGGTTGCCTTGCCCTCATTTTAAACAAGTGAAATCCCTTCTCCATGGGTCCCACTCCTCTTATGGTTTCCTTCACCAAATAACCCTTTCCTCATTCATACTGCGCTGCTTCTCTAAGTGCTCTCCACCTCTTATCCCAGCGTTGTTGACTTGGTCAAACTTGACTTTGTCCACATGCAAATAACCCTGTTCACACATGAGGGTGTGAAAACCAGCTCCAATGATGATCCCCATTCATACTATGTGGGATTTTATTGAGATTATCACTATGCATGGGCCTCCTTACCCATTTATTCTCCTCCTAGGTGAAATCAGCAAAAATTAATGTTCCAAATTATTGTCGGAAAATTTTGGAACATTACAGTCCTCCCCTCCCAAATGTTGCTTGTCCTCAAGAAACTGCAAGGACAGAACTGGAAAGCCTCCTCTTAAGGCATGGAGTCTATAATGTGTTGAGGAACATCTTCCTCATGTGGATCCTCCATCCCCCAAGCAATCATCCATACAAAATGAGTTACCTCCCAACTAGGCAACTCCTGGAAACTGTCCTCCACCTTTGGCTCCGGCAAGGTAGGTGGGATGAAAATCTACTCATGGTATACAATGTAGCCTACCCCATGTTGTCCATCTCTCCACTCATGATAAGTATAGAGAGAGTTCTGATCCTGGGCTGCAAAATACTTGCCCTCAAGTGGCAAGATGAAGACTATATCTCTAAGGATATCTCCTCCAACGCTGCAAATCATGCTGGCCCAAGTATCTCCATATATTATGAGTTGGAAGTCATCAACATATGGCATCTCCTCCATCATATGGCTCACCTCATAAGGAAAAAAAGGTGTTGTTGTAGTGGCCATACCATCTCCCATGCTCCCTTTAGAATATGTAGTGCAAAGTGTGTGGGGTTTTTCTCCCTCCAAGGACACATTCACCCAATGTGTCTCTCCTCCAATCATGCTCCCAAGAAAAGCTCTAGCAATATCAATCAAGGGAACCATAAGGAGAATCATTTTGGCTTCCATGTGAAGTAAATGAGAAGGACAATGGTCCCTCAAATGTAGCCAACGCAGTTTGACTCCCCACTGCCATAGAAAATAAAATGATGGGTAGCCTCCCCACCATTTGTTTGCTGCCCCAGTCTCTTCACAAATATGGAGAAAGTGGAGGATGTAATGTGAAATGTTAGTACATTCTCCATGATAAATCTCCTCCCCATATCCACTTAGGGAGTGATTACCAATAATGGCCATATGTAGACCATAAAATATAGAAGGAAGAGTATTCCTTCTTTGAGAAAATCCCTGCACATATATGGTTAAGAGATGCATATATATAAACAAATCACTATGCAAGTCATCAATACTCTTACCATATGTTTTTCTCATATAAATGGAGTGGCTCATAGATGAGTCTCCCCTCATCCTCCAATGGAAAAGAGTTGACTGTGCTAACTCCTCCAACTCCTTATGATCCATGGAGTGCCTCCTCAAGTTCTTCAAGTGGTTCCTCCCATAAGAAGTAAAGAAATGTAATGTGGCATTCATGGTTGGCCCATGGTTCCTCCTAAAATGTACAACATGTATAGTAAGGAGATTTATGCTCCCAATGGGCATCCTTGATCTCAAGCCCACTCTCCAATCAAAGCTCCCCATGAACATAGAGATACCAACAATACATGGAAGCAAAAACCAATAGAAACAAGTTGTCACATGACAAATGGAAAGTGGATCAAGGTTCCATACAAGGAACCAGCGCAGTGCATTCCTTGCCTGCATCAAATCAAACAAAAACAAGTGTTCTTCCAACCACTTGTTTTCTGCCACAATCATTTTACAAGATGGAAATATGAAAGTACAATTTGGTGCCAATGGTGCACACCAAGAATCATGTGGCTTTCCCCACAACCCACCAATGAGATAGCCAATCTCAATGCTATAAATGGCTTCAAGTACATCATTATAAAATATGCAAGAAGGAATAATCCTTCTTGGTACAATATGTTGCTCAGAAAAAGAAAATAAGTACAAAACATAAAGTGAAATTGTACATTCTCCATTATGTACTCGAAGACTTGAGCTGAAATTTCTCAACTGAAGAAGCTCCCTTACTCCCAATGAGTAGGAAGGTGGCTATGACATCTTCACCATCATCATCTGGGCTATGCATCTCTCCATATGCTGAAATATGTCTTGCTGAATGCCCTCCCAAATGAACTCCTCTGCCAAGGCAAGATATGCATCAAAGTGCATGGAAAAGAAGTCCTCATATGCTGCATGCAACAAATTTTCCTTGAGCTTAGAAGCTCCAGTCGAGAAGAATCTGTCATGTGAATAGATGACCATATCATCCACAATTTATCTATCATCTCTCTTCGGGTCATCAAGAGTCATGCATGCATCAAGATCCTTGGAGTACTCTACTAAGAGCTGATATCTCCAATAAGGATCAATCTTCCCAAGTGACAGAGCTAGTGATCTGGCATGTGAAGCTCTCCTCCTACTGCTTCCTGCTACTTTGACATCCCCCATGCCAAATTTCTCCTCCAAACTCTTCACCTCTCCAAAATCCAAGAGTGGTGAATCCAAAGACAAAATATCTCTCATCAATGATAGATCTGGTGGCCTTCTTGGTGGAATGCCTCTATGTAGTGAGTCATCAATGTAAAGAGTGGACTGTATACATGGTTGGTCAACCTTGCCCTTGCTCTCACAGTGCAATACAGTCTGCCTCCTCTTTGCATTAGCTCTCTGAAATAGAGAAGAGTGTGTGCCTCTCATCACCTAATGCTGCTCTTCCTCCCTTCATTCTCCTTCCAGCTACAATGCTGCACAATCATGATGCTCACTGATTGTGCTTGGACCTCCATGTATGAGATCCTGGGAAATTTCTTGCGAAGCTGCAAGAATCCCTCTAGTTGGAGCAAGAGCTCCTCCTTCCTTTGCATGAGGTACTAGATCAGCTCTAGAAATGACAGCGTTGTCACCCTCAGCATTCTCAACATGAGTGGGCAACCCTCCAATGATTAGATCCTCTTTTGGAAAAGGGATCTCTTTGCCTCCTTGTGCAAAAATACAAGATGAAGATATTTGCTTCAATAAAGTATCATGCAAGATATCAGCATCTTTCATGGTTCTCTGAAGTGTTTTTGAGTCTATGGTTTCCTCCATCACATGCAAGGGTTTTATTTTTTTGAATGTGTTTGTTTCCTCCACATGTGTTTCAAAATTACTCCTACCAAATCTCCTCATCAAAGTTCTAATGAAAATTTCATAGGAAGAGGTATTTGCATTCTTCAAAGTAAAAGACTCAAATAACCACCATGCATATACCTTACCTCCCAAGTGCAGCGCTGTTATTCTAATGGCTTCATCTTCGGAAATCTGATGCTACTGCAAAAATGTATCTAGCTCTTCTATCCAAGCCCAAGCTGAATAAGTAGGGGAACCATCAAAGTTAGATAGAATAAATCTATCCTCATTATGCTTCTTGCTCCTCCTCACCATGATCTTTCAAAACTCTGGAAAATTAATATGATCTCTAAACTTCTAAGTTTAAGATTCATACTCATGCAAGAAACCTCTAAGAGTTCCTCTGTTCAGCATTCCTCCTTCTTATTCTCCTCCTATGGAAAATCTGGCCATGTGACTGCACTGTACATCATAGGGTGTGGCTAGATTCTCACACTCCCTATAATAAAATCTAGAGTTTGACTCAGTTTCAAACCCTCTTGGAGATCCTGTACACATCTCCCTTCTTATCTTCTCAAATTCTTCATGAATGCTCTGTACAGATTTTGGAAGAAGCTTTGTAAGCTTATCTTCCTTCTTCTCTCCATAAAATGGGGTCTTCATCTTCTCTCTCCTTGATAGCATGATGGCTGAGATCCACTGGCTGAGCCATAGATCATGCTCTAATACCACTGTAATGTTCCAAATTAGGAAAATGCTACAACAATGAGAATATCTCAAGATATTCTAAAATTGGAGCTCCAGCAATAAACCAACACAATAATGGTGCAGCAGCAACACTCAACTCATATAAATGTGAGAGAAATCCATAGCCTTCTCATTAATAATAGCAGCAACAAATGAATACAAGATCTTGAGGAAAAATTTCACTCAAGATAGGCAATGCTCAGCCTCAAGAAACAAGTACAAGATACATGACAAAATCACTGCTACACAATGTATACCAAGCTATGACAGCGCATTTTTATAGAGCAACTGCATGCTACATATGTCAAATACATGGATAAATCAATATATGGCCCAATACAACATTGGGAGTGAAGATATCAGCTCCCAAAGACTACCTCATGTCAATCTTGGAAGGATTGGCAATAAAATACAAAAACTACAAAATGTCGAAGTTTCGGGAGAGCAGCAGCAACTCAGAAATAGAACTAGATGGAGATGGATATAGATGATGCCCAAAATGAATGTGCCTCCTCCAATGGATATTTAGGATGAAAGGTTGATCCCTTCACAAAATATCTCACCCTCTGACAATCTGCAAGAGCCCCACTGCAAATACTCCTCTAAAATAACGCAGTCACTGGATGGAACTGCACTTTAGGGCTAGGGAATCATTTTGCCTTGATTCCAAAGTCTGCAATATGTGTTGAAACCTTCCTCACTAGCTTCCCAAAGGAATGGAGACTCCTTCCTCTGAAAATCAGCTCCGGAAATTGTGTTGAGGTCCTCCACTGCAACACCCTACAATACAGGATTATGCTGCTGCAGCAATAACGCTGTCTTGGAGGAGGAAGCTTTGGCCTTGAGCCAAGAAATGTGGATAATTAAGAACAATCCCTCAAGCGGCCTTTCAATAAGGAGAAGGAATCCTAAACAGGAATTCCCCCAGCAATTCTTGCTAAACAACAAAGAATGCATAATTGTCTGAATAGACAATGAGAAGAGTAATACAAAGCATGAGAAAAAATGGTTTCCTTGCCCTACTTTTAAATAAGTGAAATCCCTTCTCCATGGTTCCCACTCCTCTTAGGGTTTCCTTCACCAAATAACCCTTTCCTCATTCATACTGCGTTGCTTCTCTAAGTGCTCTCCACCTCTTATCCCAGCGCTGTTGACTTGGTCAAACTTGACCTTGTCCACTTGCAAATAACCTTGTTCACACATGAGGGTGTGAAAACCAACTCCAATGATGATCCCTATTCATACTATGAGGGATTTTATTGAGATTATCACTATGCATGGGCCTCCTTACCCATTTATTCTCCTCCTAGGTGAAATCAGCAAAAATTAATGTTCCAAATTATTGTTGGAAAATTTTGGAACATTACAAGGGCTTCGTCCTGATCATGGAAAGTGATGTCCATTATAATATGTCTACCAACGATCATATGTCCCTCTAATGCTTCATGAGTGAAGCGATCATCAAAATTATCCAAGATCATTTGGGCCCCCAACTCATCACTGCTCCCCAGTGACAGCGCTTTTGATATCCATGATGGTGCATCTGTTGTATCATGACCATGCACAATGTTGAACTCATAGCCCGGCATTGTACCGATTAGGACTATTATCATCCTATCTTTTGAAACTTCACACTTCAACACAAATTTTTGTGTGTAGCTCAACACTGAACAACTAGGATGTATATACATCTCCTCCTTGAGAAAGTCAAGGGTCCTCTACGCAATGATAGTTTGTTGCTTCGAATCAGCAAGGTGATCTAACCCTTGGTTATGCAATTTCCATGATGGCATGACCCCACAAATCTCAAAATGAGGTGCCGAAATAATATGGGATGGAAATGTTTGAAAACCTTGGATAAGTTGATACTTGGGAACATCTTGTAAGGCTTCAAGAGTTCCTCCAACTGATGCAATGACTTCTCCAACTGCTGGTGATGGTGATGGTTGCTCCTCTATTGCTGCACCAACGCTGGTATCTACCTATTCTTCCTCATGCATCTCTTGAATCATGCATGGAAGTCCCAATGTCAAGAGCTCAAGACCATCTTGCAAATATGCAAGTGCTCTTTCTCCTAATACAAATACTTCTGCAGCTAGTGGTGGTGGTAGTTGCTCTTCTTTCAAAGTGATAGTGCTGACATCTTCCTTTTTCTCCTCATGTGATTTCTCATTTATGTTGGAAAATGTCTCAATGGGAATTACCTTTGGTTTTCTTCTATCAAACTTGTTAATCAGCCTTTGAGTGAAGTCTGCATAAGAAGTCACTCTTGCATGTTTAATATGGCTGAACCACCAATCCTTTGCTCCACTCTCAAGGTGCAATTTTGAAATCTTAACAGCCTCTCTTTCTGCTACTGGGCGTAGCATGAATAAATCATCTAGCTCCTTCATCCAAGCCTTTGTTGTGCTTGTGGATGACCAATTAAATGTAGGCAAGAAAAATATATTATGTATGTGCTATTTTCTTTTATTACTACTGCGGGGTCTCGAGTTCTCTTTGATCTTAAAGAAATTTTGGAGAGTTAGATTCTCCTTGAATGTTCTAGACTGAGATTTTTAATATGAAAGATAATTACTCAGAGTCTCATGCTCTAAGTATCCTCCATCTCCATGCCCTTCATCTCCTTCTGCAAAGAAAGTGGACATAGTAGAGTGACGTGGAGCTCTTTGCATTGCCAGTTGTTAATGCTATTGATAGGAAGTGCTTGGACCTTCCTCATTCTGAAACCCTCTCGAGGTTTTTATTTTCCTTCCCCTTATAATTTCTTTAATCTCTATGGAGAGATCCTGCATATATCTGAATAGAAGTGTGGAAAAAATTAATCCTTCTGCCATTGAAAAATTCTTCTTTTTTTGCTTCTTCTTCCTAGTCTTCTGATGTCATGAAGTGCTCACAATATGAGCCAAATATCATGATTTGATACCACTGTAATATTCAAATATGGGAAAGACAGGAATATAGAACATTTACAACATTCCAAATAAGCAAAACAGGGATATAACACTAAAATCTGGAAAATGCCAGAATTATGCTACAACTGGAAATTACATCAAGACATTATAATAATGAGCAGAAACAGCTGATTCATATCATTATAAACAAATATAAAGTACATAGTGCTCCAAAGAAGATGCACTCAAGCCAACAAGAAGTGGCTGAAACACACTAATGAAAACTAGCACTGGGAATGTTGTGATGCTACTACTGTTGTTGCTGGAAACTACTGCTACGGGGAATAAGAACCTTGTGAGGGAGGCTGCAAAATTGCTCAGAGATATCCAGGATTTTAACCACGCACTATACTCAAAAAACCCAGAAAAGCCAAAAATGGTTTGGCCAGATTTTACCTTTGGATTTTCGGCCCTTTTTGGGTTGCCAACTGCACCCCTGCTCGCTGACTTATGCACTCCTCCTAGGTAACTGCTGAGATGGGGCTGAACTGATGATATAACTGCTGCAATATCACCAAATCAGCTCAATACATTAAGCATTGATCCCTTCTCTAGATTCTCAAGCTAGAAACTTGAGATCTAGCTCCTCCTTCCTCGGCTCAAGTTGCAGCTGCAAACTGCACAACTGCTAGAATGGACTGCGATGTCAAGGAGGCTAAAGCTATAACATGTTGTTGGATGATGAATATAGCTCACAGCTAATAGAAATAATCTCACCAAAGTGATGGAAAGACCCCTCATAGGATTCCAAGTTGAAATACTTGGAGCTTCCTTCCTCCCTTAGATCTGCCTAACTGGACTGCACAATTCCTGAAGGAACAGTTGCTGCATGGAGGTGTAATATGATGGCCTGATGCCGGATATCATAATGCTACTCCTGGAAGACTGAAATGGAAGTGCAAGGTGAAAGGATGAATCCTCCACCGGTTTCCAAGCTGAAATGCTATAAACTACCTTCCTCCTCTCAAACCCTAAGATAGGAATGTGTAATTATTTTAGTTGTATATGGAGAAGAGAGGGGCTGAATGTGGCACCAATGCCGGATGATGAATAACTTCTCAAAATAACCTTCCCATAGTAGGCACTCGAATTCCCCCATGGGTAAGGGTGGGATTCCCACTCGGGAACACCCGTGTGCTAAATAGCACAACAGACTTAGCTAAACAACTAAAGTGTGCAAAGAATGTCAAACGAAAATACAATATCAAATTCCAAAATGATTTTCTTTGCTACCCTCATCTTCCTTATATGGTTGTGAGCCTCCCCTAGCCTTGGCCCACCTCATAACCATGCTGCACATGTGGCCACTAGTCTCCATGAAGACTACGTTGTCTCTCCATGATCTCCATGATCTCTGCAATTAATATCCACTCCCTCTGTTATCACCAAATTGAGACTTGTTGGGCTACTGCAATGGTCAACTTGGAGTAACTCTTTCAAACCATTTGCAACTAGAAATTAGCCTTGTTGGGTGCAGGAATTACACTTAAGTAAAAATCCTCAACACTTAATTGTCAACCCAAGGGATTCGTAAACTTAGAGACGAAGCACAGGCAATGCCAGAGATGGTATGACTATTTCTAATATCAACTCCTACTTTTGAACAAAAGAATTGTAGAATCAAACTTTAGAGAAGAAAAAGGAAACTCAAACCATCAAAACAATCTGAGGCTAGAACAAGAAGAAATGTACTTGCAAAAGAGATTCAGATATAAAGAGGAGCAATCACTCTAGCTAAATATTGATTAGCTACTGAGAATGTGTTTCCTTCAACAAAGACACCCTAGCAGTTTTCAACAAATGGACCCCTTCAATCCTGCATATGTAAAGATATCCTTCTTGCGAAAATCGATCTTGCACTAGTGCAGGAACAACGATTTATGCAGAAAGTGTAAATTAATGTCTTTACTAAAAAGTGCTTTTCTTCGTGCAAGGGCTTTGAACTTTCTCAGTTCTGCAGCACTCAGATCCAATACCAAGAAATTGGTTCTTGTACTCGATCAGAGCTTCTTGCACTTTAACTTTTGATCCTTGAAATCAATGATTCATTACTGTAGTGTGATAAAACCAAATCATATATCAGTAAAGATGAATATCTGTAGAAAATAAGAAAACAGTCTTTTTTAATTAAGATATGACTGAAAGCAAGAAAGTTGTTAGAAGTGAGCTAGAAAGGCTTGCTGCATCATATTATCTAGTGCTGGTGCAAGAACAATTCTCCTGCTTGCACCAAGGAAAAACCAAACCAATGTGCAGAAAATAAATATCACACCAACATGCACTGGTGCAGGAACGAACCAGGCAGAGGAAATAAACCAAATCGTGCAGAAAATGAATATCACACCAACGTGCACTGGTGCAGGAACGAACCAGGCAAGGGAAAGAAATAAACTGTGAAAAAATTAACTTAACTACTTCACGCATCAGATCTGCTTCCACTCAAACATAAATTCAAATACTGCAAATTAAATCACACTTGACAGTTTAAAACATAAATTACAAGAACAACAAGGAGAGAGAATGTGTTGGGTTGGCTGGGCCCTTAGCCAACCAGCGTGTTTCCCTTTCAAACGAAAGCGATACTCAGTATTAACTCATCAACTATTTAAGCCAAATGATAAAATGTACAAAACATGAGGCGGAGCTCTTCTTATTAGATCCTTAAAGCAATTACATGCGTGATTACATATCCAACCCAAATTTTGGTGATAACACAAGACAGTCCTGTTACCGCCTCCTGGTTCTATTCTCTGATCTATTCGATTCTTAAAAACGTTGAACTGTTTTTCCTATTTACATTTCTTCTTATATATATCCTTTTGGCCGAATGCCAAAAGGATCGTTTACCATTACATAGCCAATCGTTATAACAAATTACATAATCAATTACAGAATAAGCTTTCGGCCTTCAAAATTAAATCGCTAGGTCGTGGCTATCTCCAGCTGTTCATCTCTCTTAAGTCCAATCTCAGCTACTCTCGATTTAACTGCTTTCATAGTTGGGACTCGGCTGCCTTCGGATATATCCTCATTGATCGTATACAAAATAGGCGGCAACCCAAGTGATCCGGATTCGCTGCCAAGATTCACAGCGCTGGTGCTGGTGCGGGATCTGTTCTGCACTAAAAATCAGCGATCAAGATAAGTGATCATCTATTAAATAGCATAGGAGGTAACGATAAGTTACGAAAGTAATTCTAAGTAAGAAATCACGTAATAGGTAGTTAATAAATGCTAAGATGAGTTAAAAATGTAAAATATGAAGTTTATGAAAAATGTGTCATCGTTCTCGCACTAGTGCAGGATGAGGGCGCATAAGATAGGTTAAACAGGGTAAATGATTACAATTTGGGAAGGGAAGAATGGTAAAAATAATTCAATTTAGGGGACTAACAAGCCTATCCAGTTTGAGAGGGCTCTCCCAAAAGAAGAATAAATGATTTTCAATGAAGTTTGAAGTAGATGGCTAACTATGAATTGGATTGAATGTGATGTTTTTGTATAGGTGAAGATGCAAACTAGTAACTACCATTGGGCATGGAGTCAATATGAAAACTAAGTCACAAGTAAACTTATCTCATGGAAGCTAAAGCAATTGTATTCTTATTAAACCATACATGAAGGACAAAATAACAAGTTATATGCATACAGGAAGTTGGAGCATGTCACCATGAATTCCAAGTGATTATACATAAGCAAACTACTAAGTCTTGACAAAACAACACCCTAGGTGTAAATAGGAAGTTAGAGCATGTGATCATGAATTCCAAGTGATTATACAACTAGAACACTGGAGAGAAAGTAAAGAACCTATAGAACAAACTTACATAAGAATACATAAAAGAATCTCGGGTCTGAGATAAGCATGCTGCAACTGTATATTTCTAATATCAAACTATTACAATAGTGGTAGTGTAAAGTAAACATCTCCCAACCTCTTACTACTTCGATGTTTTGTCTTTAAATAGACATTATTTACAACAAGGATGATCTTCCTGGTGGCTAGATCCTCGAATTATCCTATGACACCTTTCATAACTAAAATACTATAACTTCTAACAGAAAACTGACAGCTACCCTTTAAAGAAACCATCTCCTAATAGGACTCTAAATCCTATTTATTACATTGCTCTATCCTATCTGTGAAACAATTACATGATGGTTACGAAATAAATATCACATGCTCGAAGGATGTTGGCAATATGTTTCTTTGTTCTATAATATTAAATTGATTGTCCTTGATGGAAACTCTCTAGCAAAGGATGAAGAAACTATCTGTATGAAGAATCTCAGCAGTCTCTCAGAAATGTTGTGAAGCAGATTGATTATTTTTAATATTTCACAATGTATACGCGGGTTTGTAAAGGCCAAGTTGTGTATGCACGCGGAGAAGTACGTCCCAAGTCACGTATGCCTGTCTGTGCTCCAAAATTATAATACCAAGGGGCTTGACCATGGTATTAGCCCACTGTATTGAGCATTGTATTATCTATTTGATTCCGTCCAGGATTACCATCAACAGTTGATATGTTTTGACTCATGGTATTGGTAAAAGCTAAATCTATATAAGGAGAAGAAGTTCATAGTGCAAAGAGTGCATGAGTAAGGGTTGTTAATGAAAAATTTCTCTAAGGAATATCTGCATGGATGAACTCTGTTTTAATTGACAGATTTGAATCTATGATGCACCCATGCATATAATGATGGTTCAAGATCTCTAGATCTGAAGAGGATGAAGCTCAAGTATGATCTACTAAAGAAATGATAAAGATCTAGCACAATTCTATTGAAGAAAAAGAAGAAATTTGGGTAAGTTTTATAGATCTGGTCTGTTCTGCAAACTTTACTTTTATCGATCTATAAGCTATTTGGTCTCAGTAAAAGTGCATATATACACGAGTTCTCTTCATGAAAAGCGCGTATGGCAATTATGGTTTTCTAAAGAATATATACACAGAAGTATACGCATGTTGGTGTGCAGGAAAGCGCATATGTACGTGGCTTCAATGAAGCAAAGTATCGTATGATATTTTAGTTAATGACTGTTCAGGTTTGAGTTTGTATCTGTATATGTATTCTGAAGCCTGGGTTATTTCTGAAGTTCTGGTTACAGTTTTTTCACTGTTCTAATTGAAGTATTGGGCAAAGTTTATGATTGTTGATAAAGGGTTGTGTTGATGTTGTTTGATCCAGTATGAAAATTAATGAAACGTGGTCTGCAGTGGTTCTGAGGGTTGAAGCCTTCAGTATGGAAGTAGAAGCTTCCTGACCAGTAGAAGCTGGTGTTATGTTCAGGGGGTTGAAGCTCCCTTCCAGGAGTGGCTGGTAAATGAGAAGAAATGGGGTTGGAACTCCCTTCCAGTAGCAGCTGGAAAATGAGTGAAGGTTGCAGCCTTCTGCAGGTAGAAGCCTACGTACTGATATGATTCTACATCAGTACAATATTGTAAACAATTTTCCATATAATAAATATTGAAGACAGAGACAACAACAGCGGTGGTTTTGTCCCGAATTGGGTTTCCACCTTAAATATTGGTGTTCATGTGTGTTCCACTTGTGTGATGATTTATATTGTTGTTACCGCACATATTTATTGATTATCTAATCTGATGCATAACTGGTAAATCTGATTTAAAGACTGTTTTTGAGAAGTTTTCTAAAACTAGAAATTTATATCAGTATACGCTAGTTTCTTTCAGCATATCCGCATGTATACGCGAGTTCAGTTCATAAAAGCTGCGTATGGAATTCTGAAAAAGAAAAAGTTAAATTTATAGATATGAGCTCTAAATACTGATTCACCCCCCCTCTTAGTATTTTTCCCAACAATTGGTATCAAAGCAGGTCCTTCTGAAGAAGCTTAGTTGCTAGAAGGAAGATCATCCAAGATGAGCAATCAAGATGGGACAACATCTATCAGGCCTCCACTCTTCAAAGGAAATAATTTAATCTTCTGGAAAACACAGAAAATATCCTATCTTCAGTCTCTTGGAGCAGATTTATGTGCTATTGTTGAAGGATGTTATCAATATCCAACCTCAGTTCCAACAGATGCAACGGTAAGAAAGAACTATGAGACAAATGTAAAAGCGGTCAATGCACTATTGGGGAGTCTAACGGAATTGGAATTTGTCAAGGTCATGCAGTTGAATACAACAAAGGAAATTTGGGACAAAATCATTTTCAGCTATGAAGGTGATACAAAGGTAAAAAGTGCTAAACTCCAAACTCTCAGAATTCAATATGAAAATCTAAGGATGCATAATGAGGAGAGCATTTCCAGTTTATTTTTACATCTAGATGATATTGTAAATCGTATGAGAAATTTGGGGGGAAACCATAATTGACACTACTCTGGTTGAAAAAATTTTAAGATCTCTAACTTCAAAATTTGAGTCAAAAATATCTGATATTGAAGAGAAGCAGGATCTTGAAAGTCTTACTATTGTTCAACTTCATGGAATTCTAACTGCATGTGAAATGAGGAAAGGAGGATCATCTGAAGTCAAAGAAGCCGTATTTAGAGCTTCTACAAAAGGAAAAGAAGTACAAGAAACAGAAGGATCAGGGTATGTTTCAGAAGAAGATGAGGTAAATTTTGTAAAGAAGCTCCAACTTGGCACTGGAAGGTTTAGAGGTAAGCTTCCTTTCAAATGTTTTGCTTGTGGAAGAGTTGGTAATTATGTTGTTAAGTGTCCTCATAAAGAAACACATGAAAAATGAAAGGACGTAGCAAGAAGAAATAAGAATCGGTTTAGCACTAGAAAAAGTTATTATACTCATGAAGATAGTGATGGGTTATCAGACAGTGAGGAAGAATCTGATCAATATCTTAGACTTCTCATGGCATTTGAAAAAGAGTCTAGAGAAGAAAAGGATACTTTTATGGATGCTCTAGAAGACAATGATTTTCTTGAAGAAATCAATCAACTCAAAATATGTTTGGAAGAAAACAAAATATCCATAGAAACTCTAAAAAATCAGCTTGAAGAAAAGGTGAAACACAATGAGAAATTAGAATGTGAAATAGTAAGTCTAAGAAAAGAAATTGAGAAAGTAAATACTTTGAATCTTAGATTTTCTAAAGGATCTGAAACCTTAGATGAAATTATCAAGGTACAACGTTCTCCTCTTATAAATACAAGTCTTGGATATATCGGATAATCTTCTCAGTCTTTAGCACCAAACTATATAAAAGCAGCTACAGCCAGCCTACAACATTCTGCCACTCAGCAAGGAAACAAAGAAAATTTACAGGTAAAGCATGACCACCTCAATACAAAGAACAATAACAGGAATACCTTTCAGAGAAATACCAACCAACAGGTAAACACAAATAGAAGGTTCCATGATCGCAGAAATTTATTCTTCAATGGACAATGTTTCTCATGTCATAATTTTGGTCATAAAGTTGTTCAATGTGTTGCATACAAAACCATCATGACTAGAGAAGCAAGAAAGAATTGATACTGGAATAAAGAAGAATACATATAACAACTTTTCTCCTCTTCAAAATGAAATTGAATGTGCTTATTGCAACAACTTTGGTCATGAAGAATCTGAATGCAGGAGGAAAATTCAGCCAAAAGAACATATACCTTCAACTTCCAAAATATGGAGAAATAAGGAATTAAAATTTGAGAACTGTGGCATAGCTTTATTTGCAGAAGGAGAAGAAAATCAATGGTACATTGATAGTGGATGCTCAAAACACATGACAGGTGACAGAAATAAACTTCTTGCATACAATGTTCTAGAAAGAGAAAAGAATGTTACTTTTGGAAATGATACTCCTACTGTCATTAAGGGAAAAGGTTCTATTTTTCTAAAGGAAAATTTGAAAGCTAACAATGTTATGTATGTGGATGGATTAAAGCATAACCTGTTAAGTGTAAGCCAAATGTGTGATCAAGGAACTGAAGTTGTCTTTAGCTCAAAAGAATGTGTGGTACGTGATCTTGATACAGGAAAAACAATCATAAAAGGAAATAGAACACCAAGCAATTTGTATGTATTGAAAAGGTGCAAACAACAATGTTACTTGGGTAAATCTTCAGAAAATTGGTTATGGCATAGAATATTGGGGCATTTGAGCTTCTCTCAAATCAACAAATCTAGCAAACTCAAAGTTTTTCGTGATCTTCCAAATATTACTCTACCTGAGAGTACCATATGCAAATCTTTCCAATTCGGTAAGCAAACCAGAGTGAAATTTAATGCCAAAGAAGGATCAGCAAGTAAGCCTCTTGAACTCATTCATACTGATATCTGTGGACCTATGAGAAAAATTCACCTTGTGGAGAACAATACTATATTCTATTTATTGATGATTTCTCTAGAATGTGTTGGATTGGGTTGCTAAAACACAAAGATGAAGCATTCGAAAAATTTCAGATCTTCAAAGCTCTGGGTGAAAATGAATTAGATCTAAAAATCAAGTGTCTTAGATCTGATCGAGGAGGTGAATATATATCAGATGAATTCATTGATTTTTGTGAACAACATGGCATAAAAAGATAGTTTTCTATAGCTGGTACCCCACAACAAAATGATGTAGCAGAAAGAATGAATAGAATAGTTCAACAGATGGCTCAGGCTATGCTTGATGATTCAGGAACACCTGACACATTTTGGGGAGAAGCAGCACATACTGCGGTAAATATTGTTTATCATGCAGCAAGATGATGGAGCTTAGTGAAATGAAGTCGCCTTCACTAAGTGGGCCCGCAGGCAAATTCTGGCGCAAAGTCTATTTTTAGACTATGTCTATTTTTTAGACATACGGAGCATAATTTGGGAATTCTACTTGGAGATTCTTGATGGATGCGACATGTCGGTAAAAATAGATGAGACCCTAATTTTTAGGACCCAGACTATTTTTAGACTGATCTCCTAAAAATATGGAAGTCAAATATTATTTACCCTTAATAATATTTTGACTATAAACAGCAGTTTACTCTCTTGGCGCACTTCGATTCGAGGAGTCATGGGTGGATGTTCTGGCGGCAAAAGGAATCACATGGTTCCTAGGGTTTGATGGCATCTTGCATGGTTGACTTCAGTTAGACTTCAGTGGCAGAAGTTTTGGAGGAGTTAACGGGACAGATAGTGGAGTTGTGTTGTGTTTGTTTTAGTTGAACTAGTTGAGATTAGTTAACTAGCTAATCAACTAGATATGAGTGGAGTGAATTAAATAATATTTAATTCACTAATTATTAACTCATTAGTCAACTCAAGAACACTTCGGTTCACTACAGTGCATGATCAGTTCAGTGGAGACCAGTGGAAGAGGTAATTAGAAGATGAGCTTTCTAGTCGGTTGGAGGATGAGTTTTGCATGGGATTTGCATTACACTTGGAGGAATTGTCCATGACAATTGCGCGGTCAAGAAGCAAGGATTCGAACCTTGGATCTCTTCATATACGAGCCATGATTGCGCAATAGAGGCAAAGGCAATTGGCGGGGAGTTTTGAACCAGTAACCTGTTCAAAACTAAGCTAGATTGTGTGTGACTTTATGAGAAAGTACTGAGTACTTGTGAGGAGTATTGTACTTGTTTTGTTACATGATTTCTCCATTATAATATACACAATAGCTGCGGGGTTTTCAGCTATTGGCTTTCCCCATACATACTGAGTTAATGTGTGATTGATTTGATGTGAGATTGCTTCTATTATTTCCGCATGTGATAATTAATTGTAGATGAGATTATGTGTTATGCATGCAATTCGAAATTGATGTGTAATCGGGTTAATCTCCATTATGGGAGTGTTTATTCGGCTAATTAGATTGTAGCTGGCAAGATTAATTGTCGAGATCTATTACGGTGATTGCAAACTTATTTCCTCGGACAGAGTCTGCATACGGGCCAGGAAGCCTCCGGCTTCATCTTTCTTCGGAAAGTGAAAGGTCTGGTAAAAGCCCCTTGCAGTCAATCTCTGATTTGGAAATAATTTGTTTTCAAGTGTAGATCGGAAGCGATAGAGCTTGGAGTTTGGAATTCGAATTTTGCAGCAGCTTTGTTTTCTTGGTGCCGTTGTTGAAAATGTCTTCTTTCAACGGTTTGCGACTCGAATATGCTCTTGAAGGCAGTTCGAATTATGTTGCATGGAAGGATCGCATGGAAGCAGTGTTAGAAGATAATGGTCTGAAGGAGTTCGTAGATACGGATGTCCCAAAGCCCACTGATGCAGCTTTAGTCGATGCATGGCAAAAGAAGATAGCGAAATGTCGAAGGATCCTATTGGAGGGCGTCAAGGATCATATTGTATCCAGCCTGCATGGAAAGGCTACTCCATATTTAATGTGGAAATCTTTGACGGATCTATTCCAGAGTAAGAGCGACCAAAGGAAGCTGGCGCTCAAAGATAAGCTCAGGAACATCAAGATGGAGAAGGGCGACAGTATCGCCAAATACCTCACGAAATTCACTCAATGCAGAGATGAGCTGGGAAGTGTGGGGGTTACTGTCGATGAAGAGGACATGGTCGACCTGGCTCTCCTTGGTCTTCCGAAGGCTTGGCACTCATATCAAGATAGTGTCAATGGTCGGGAGAAGCTGCCGGGATGGGAGCGCCTTTGGGCGGATCTCATGCAGGAGGAGATAAGGAGGACTGCTCGAGATGGATCTTCATCAAAGGGAGCTGATGAAGAAAACTGTGCTTTGGTGTCTAAAGCAAAGAAGGGGAAGGGTAAGAAAAACTCTCAGTCTGGTGCAAAGGGAAAGAAGCAGGATATGGCGAAAGTGAAGTGTTTTCACTGCCATGATCACGGACATTATGCTACCAATTGTCCAAAGAAGAAGAAGAACAAGCAAGCGGGAAGATCTGCAGATGGAGAATCTTTGGCTTCACAGTTCGAGCTTGACTTTTCACTGATCGCATGCTTGGTTTCAAGTGTGATGGGATCGGTGTGGTTCTTGGACAGCGGTGCGTCATTTCATATGACGGGAGATCGGGATTTGTTCTCAGATCTAGAGGAAAAAGATTTGGGTGTGCACATCGAGATGGGCGATGATGGTAGATACAGTGCGACTGGTATCGGTACCATATCCTTTCAGAGGGAGTCTGGTAAACCCTTTGTACTGAAGGATGTCATGCATGTACCTGGATTGAAGAAGAACCCGATTTCAGTAGCGATGTTGGAGGATAAGGGGTATGATGTGGTCTTCAGCGAAGGAAAAGCCTTCCTGCGCAGTAAGACTACTGGAGAGACCCGGAAGATAGGGGTTCGAACCAAGAACCTTTATCAGTTGCAGGTAGATGGCTGCACAGCTATGGCATGCAAGGCGGGAGAAGTGGTGAGTCGGGATGATGAGGGCGAACTGTGGCACAGGAGATTGGGCCACCTTCACCATGGAGCTTTGAAGATTCTGCAGCAGATTTCTACTGGGCTTCCTAAGGGCACTCTTGCGCAGTCAGATCAGTGTAAGGGGTGTACCTTAGGGAAGTATGTGAAAGCCACCTTTCACGAGAAGGATAGTTGCGCCACGACGATCCTTGAGAGAGTTCACACAGACGTGTGTGGTCCTTTCTCAGTTGCTTCGACAGCAAAGCACAGGTATTATGTGATCTTTGTTGATGATTTCTCTCGAAAGTGCTGGATCTTCTTCATGCAGAAGAAGAGCGATACATTCGTGAAGTTCTGTGAGTTTAAAGCACTGCTCGAGAAGGAGCCCGGGAAGAAGGTGATTGCTCTAAGGAGTGATAACGGTGGTGAATTCATCTCGGCTGAATTCAAGGAGTTCTGCAGCGCAGAAGGGATTCGGAGAGAGCTCATCGCACCCCATAACCCACAGCAGAACGGGGTGGCTGAGCGGAAGAACAGAACGATCGTGGGTGTTTCACGGGCGATGTTGCATTATCAGGGCCTACGCCTTCACTTGTGGGATGAGGCATGCAATATAGCAGTGTATGTGCAGAACTGTTGTCCTCACAAGGTTCTTGGCATGAGTACACCGGAGGAGGCTTATTCTCGCAAGAGGCCTGATATTTCCCATTTGCGGATCTTTGGTTCTCCTGTCTACATGCCTGTGACGAAGGATGCGAGAAGGAATCTGGATCCAACTGCTGAGGTTGGAATATTTTTGGGGTACACTGATACACCTCACAACTACCGAGTGTATTTTTCAGACAGTCGCAAGACTGTTGTGCGACGGGATATAAAATTTCAGGAGGAGAAAGCCATGCAGTGTTCGCTTGAGAGGGAGCTACACTTGCATGCAGATGAGGAGCTGTTAGTTCCTAAGGAGGAGCTTCCGGATATGGATCAGCCACAAGAGGAGGTTCAGGAGGTGGAAGAAACCACCCATGCAGCGCCAACCATCAGAGGGCGCATGCGCACTACAGAAGCTGAGCGACTGGTTCGGGATGCAGAGAAGGTTGTAGGACCACCTACAGCACAGCGCAGACAAAGACAGTCACCGGATCGGTACACTGGATACATGGCTCTTGTGAGTCAATGTGTTGTGACGGAGCCATCCTCTTTTGAGGAAGCCGTGGAGGAACCCGCATGGGTTGATGCCATGATCGAAGAATATGATTCGATCATCAGGAACAGTGCATGGGAGATTGTCCCAAGACCTGTTGGGAAATCAGTTGTAGGTTCGCGATGGATCTACAAGGTGAAGCAGGCGGCTGACGGGAGTGTGGAGAAGTACAAGGCGAGATTTGTCGCCCGTGGCTTCTCACAGATCGAGGGGATTGACTATGAGGAGACTTTTGCACCTGCCGCAAGGTACTCTTCCATACGGACGATCCTTGCTCTCTCAGCGCAGATGGGGTGGCACATTCATCAGATGGATGTGAAGACTGCGTTCCTCAATGGAGTTATTGAGGAGGAGGTGTACATAGAGCAGCCTGAAGGTTTTGAGATCTTCAGCAGTGAGTCGCATGTGTGCCGACTCAAGAGAGCACTGTACGGGCCGAAGCAAGCACCTCGTGCTTGGTACACTCGGATAGACAGCTACTTCACCGGGCTTGGATTCTCCAAGAGTGAGGCGGATCCAAACCTGTACCAGATTGTGGTGGAGGGGAAGCTGTTGATCATCGTACTGTATGTAGATGATCTGATTTTGACTCGCGATGAGCAGTTGATACTTTCATGCAAGGAGGATCTTGCACGAGAGTTTGAGATGAAGGACTTGGGCATCCTTCATTATTTCCTGGGATTGGAGATTTGGCAGCGCAGCGGAGGACTGTTTGTTTCTCAGGGCAAGTATGCTTGGGAGATTCTGGAGAGGTTCAACATGCAAGGCTGCAAGCCTGTTGACACTCCTCTTCCCGGTGGTTGGAGGAAGGAGGATGCTACTTCAGCGGAGGTAGTGGATGCCACTGTCTATCGACAGTTGGTGGGGTCGCTTATGTATCTGGTCAATACACGACCCGATATATGCTATGCTGTTAACCATCTTTCGCAAGCTATGGTTAAGCCTACCAAGCTCTTTTGGAAGGCAGGAAAGCATGTATTGCGCTATATTAGAGGCACATCGGGATATGGTCTATGGTACAGACAGGAGGATGGAGCGAAGCTTTCTGGCTTCACCGATGCAGATTGGGCAGGGAGTCCAACGGACCGGAAGAGCACTTCTGGAGGAGTTTTCAGCATTGGGTCGACAGTAGTTTCCTGGTACAGCAGGAAGCAGAGATCCGTGGCACTCAGTTCAGCAGAGGCCGAGTACATGGCAACAAGTTTGGCTGCATGCGAGGCTATTTGGATGAGGAAGATCCTCGCAGGTTTGTTCAGGTTGCATTTGGAGCCTACAGTGATCTACTGTGATAACCAGAGCTGCATCAAGCTCTCAGCTAATCCAATATTTCATGATAGGTCCAAACACATCGACATCAGGTACCATCATATCAGAGATTGTGTTCAGCGGAGAATCATGATGCTTTCATATGTTCCCACGGAGGATCAGGATGCCGACATCCCGACGAAGGCGCTCACCAGGAGCAAGTTCGAATTCCACAGAGGCAGGATAGGGATTGCAGATAATCCATATCTTGCTGAGAGGGAGTGTTGAGAATGCAGCAAAGATGATGGAGCTTAGTGAAATGAAGTCGCCTTCACTAAGTGGGCCCGCAGGCAAATTCTGGCGCAAAGTCTATTTTTAGACTATGTCTATTTTTAGACATACGGAGCATAATTTGGGAATTCCACTTGGAGATTCTTGAAGTATGCGACATGTCGGTAAAAATAGATGAGACCCTTATTTTTAGGACCCGGGCTATTTTTAGACTGTGTCTCCTAAAAATATGGAAGTCAAATATTATTTACCCTTAATAATATTTTGACTATAAACAGCAGTTTACTCTCTTGGAGCACTTCAGTTCGAGTCATGGAGGTGGCTCATGCAACTGAAAGAAGGAATCACGTGGTTCCTAGGGTTTTATGGCATCTTGCATGGTTGACTTCAGTTGGACTTCAGTGGCAGAAGTTTTGGAGGAGTTAACGGGACAGATAGTGGAGTTGTGTTCTGTTTGTTTTAGTTGAACTAGTTGAGATTAGTTAACTAGCTAATCAACTAGATATGAGTGGAGTGAATTAAATATTATTTAATTCACTAATTAATAACTCATTAGTCAACTCAAGAACACTTCAGTTCACTACAGTGCATGATCAGTTCAGTGGAGACCAGTGGAAGAGGTAGATGAAAGGGTGAGTAAAGCTATCAGTTGGTAGATTTGTTTTGCATGAGATTTTGCATTACACTTGGAGGAATTGTCCATGACAATTACGCAATCAAGGGAAGGGGATTCGAACCTTGAACCTCTTCATATACAGGCCATGATTGCGCAATAGAGGCAAGGCAATTGGCGGGGAGTTTTGAACCAGTGACTTGTTCAAAACTGAGTCAGATTGTGTGTGACTTTATGAGAAAGTACTGAGTACTTGTGAGGAGTATTGTACTTGTTTAGTTACATGATTTCTCCATTATAATATACACAATAGCTGCGGGGTTTTCAGCTATAGGCTTTCCCCATACATACTGAGTTAATGTGTGATTGATTTGATGTGAGATTGCTTCTGTTATTTCCGCATGTGACAATTAATTGTAGATGAGATTATGTGTTATGCATGCAATTCGAAATTGATGTGTAATCGGGTTAATCTCCATTGAATAAGTGATTTATTTAGCTAATTATTTCTACTGCAAGAGTGCATGGGTGTAGAAATTAGCTGAATAAATCACACATATGAACACAGTATTAGCCCACAAGGAGCAAGTTAATCCGTCTTTCACCTATTTTCATTGCTGGTCTCCATCAAACCGTCCATGTAATCTCCTTAACTGGATGTATTCTTTATTTGATTTATGAGTTTATAATTAGTGAATTAATTAATAATTAATTCACACCACTCTCACTAATTGTATCTATTAGTTAACTGATACAAAATCTCAACTATGTTTAGATTAGTTATACCGAATACAACTCCACTAACTTCCTCAATCAACTCCACCAAACTCTCGTCACATGAGTTCTAACTGGTCTTCATGCAATAGCTTCACTTAAACCCTAGGAAAAGCGTATTTCCTTCTGTCAGCTGCATGTGCCACATCCAGGCATCAAACTGAAGTGCTCCAAGAGAATAAGATAATGTTTATAGTCCAAATATTATTAAGGGCTAATAATATTCGACTTCCCTATGAACACAGTATTTCATGGGAAAGCTTAAAGCTGAAAACCCCCAACTATCTGTATATTATACATGCCATGGAGATCATGTAACAATCATAGTACAAAGCTCTTTGCAAGCTCTCATGCACTATCCAAATTTATACATGGTATCGGAGCGATATTGATCATTCGAGAAATTTCAAAGCATTGAAGCGGTTGAGTTTTAGGATAAACTCAAGAAACATAAAGATGGAGAAAGCCGGAAATATACATGCATATTGTATATAATTTTCTACATGGAATGAGAGCGAGAATTTTTGGGTGCGTGCGAGTTTGTAGGGAATATCTGAAATTTTTTGGTGAAATATTTTCATAACCAAATAGCATATTTGGATTCCTTGCGAAAAAACACCCAAATTGAAAAAAAAAATCGGTCGAATCGGAGCTCGGATGAGGGAGATATCATCGATTTAAAATCAGCTCTTTTGTTAGAAAATTTTGAGACGGCGGGACAATTGCAATGTGCGCGAGCCAAGAATCTACATGCACTGAGGTACAAAATGCATG
Organism: Pinus albicaulis; assembly: GCA_034641835.2. Classification (NCBI taxonomy): domain Eukaryota; kingdom Viridiplantae; phylum Streptophyta; class Pinopsida; order Pinales; family Pinaceae; genus Pinus; species Pinus albicaulis. The sequence goes on from CM076584.1 coordinate 1,545,029,965, forward strand.
CAAAGCTTTGAGGTGCAAAGCAGAGGTTAGTGACTTGGTGGTTGAGAGGGATCCTCTCAACATGCAGCGTGAGAAGCAGTCTCGGAAGGTTGTGGAGCAGCCACAACTGGAGATGCAGAAGAATCTTTATAGATTTGAAGTAGATGGGATGTCTACGGATCTTCCTACTGTTGGGAAGCGGGAGAAAGACATGCAACTGATGCTTGAGAGGGAGCAAGTTTTGCATGCAGGTGATAGTGAACCTTGGGATGTGGAGCAGCCACAAGAGGATCATGGAGTGGGAGCAACCACTCATGCAGAGAAATTTCGTGCCAGATGGGCAGAGGGAGTGCATGCAGCTATACCACCAGGTGAGAGGTGGGGTGACATGCATGATTAATCCCATGAGGAGATTTCTGGGCAGATTCATGAGATGGTGTGGATCTCATGGATTGAACCTGGCTACGAGGTGCCCACAGCGCAGCAGTAGCAAGATCAGTTGGAGTGATGCAGACAGATCAAAGTGACAGTGTCGGATACTGGAGCGCGGATCAGAGTTGACAGCAAGTGCAAGAGTGCATGGGTGCAAGAGTTCAACAGCGCAGTGGTTCCTGATGACATGTGCAGTTGGCCAAGCAGAAGTCGAAGACTTTGATGATAGATGCTAGATGCATCAAGAACATTAGCCCATGCACTCTTGCACATGTTCATGTAAACAGTGATAAAACTCCATATGAGCTCTGGTATGGTAATCTTCCCACTGTAAAGCATTTTAAAGTTTTTGGAAGCAAATGTTTTATCAAAAACAATAATGAAAAACTTGCAAGTTTGAACCTAGAGCAGATGAAGGAATATTTCTTAGTTACTCTTCTAGAAGTAAAGCATATAAATGCTACAATAAAAGACTTCGGAAGATTGTTGAATGCATTGACGTTGTAATTGATGAATCTCTCTCAGCTCCAAAAGGGGAAATACAAACAACAAATGAAGATGATGATGATGTATATCTTCCTGCATCTAATAGAGATAATATAGAAGGTGAACCCAATGAAGTAGCAGAAGAAGATATATCTGAAAAGGCTCCATCCAAGTATGTTCAAAAGAATCATCCAAAATCCCAAATTTTGGGAGAAAAGGGATCAGGTATCCAAACAAGAAGAACTCTTGTAGGTTCTACTAGCTATATAGCATTTTTATCCACCATTGAACCACATAATGTCAATCAAGCTAGAAAAGATGAATGTTGGATTCAAGCCATGAATGAAGAACTGGATCACATTGAAAAAAATCATACTTGGGAACTAGTTCCAAGACCTCACGATAAAATATTATTGGAACAAAATGGATATTCAAGAACAAGTTAAATGAAAATGGAGATGTTATTAGAAACAAGGCTAGACTTGTTTGTACATGGTATGCTCAACAAGAAGGTATATATATAGACTTTGAAGAAACATTTTCTCCTGTAGATAGACTTGAAGCCATCAGAATGTTTCTTGCTTTTCAAGCTTTCAACAAATCAAAGTTTATCAAATGGATGTTAAATTTGCTTTCCTCAATAGTGATCTAGAAGAAGAATTTTATATAGAACAACCAGAAGGATTCATTTTGGGCAATGATGAAAAACTTGTTTGTAAACTTAAAAAGGATTTATATGGTCTCAAACAAGCTCCAAGAGCATGGTATTATTGTCTTGACAAATATCTTCATCAACAAGGATTTTCAAAGGGATCTGCTGATAGCAACTTATACACAAAAACTGAAAATGATAAACTATCGATTGTGGTTGTATATGTTGATGACATCATTTTTGGAAGTAATTAAGAGTCCATGAGTTAGAAATTTGCTTCTGTTATGCAGCAAGAATTTGAAATGTCTTTACTTGGGGAACTAACATTCTTTCTTGGCTTACAAGTGCAACAAGCAACAGATGGCATATTCTTATCACAAGCAAAATATCTTAAGCAAATTTTGAAGAAGTATGGGATGGAAGATTGCAAACCTGTAAGTACACCAATGATAACCGAGTGTAACCTCAGTTCTCATGATGATTCTTCCACAGTGAATCAACTAGAATACATATCCATGATTGGAATTCTACTTTATCTCACCGGACAAGACCAGACATTATGCATGCAGTTGGGATTGTTGGACGATTCTAAGCTAATCCAAAAGAGTCTCATCTTCAGGCTGTAAAAATAATATTCAAATAGCTACAAGGAACTCAAGACTTTGGACTATGGTATCCAAAGAATGTTGATCTCACTCTTCATGCTTACACAGTTGCAGATTGGGCTGGAAATGTTGATGATCGGAAGAGCACTAGTGGTGGTGCATTCTATATGAGGCCCCGATTAGTTTCTTGGTTCAGCAAGAAGCAAAGCTCTATTGCTTTATCTACAACAGAAGCAGAACATGTGGCTGCCGCATCATATTTCACACAACTTCTTTGGATGATGCAGACTTTACAAGACATTCAAATCAAATTTTCACCTCCCATATCCATTATGTGTGATAATACAAATGCCATCAGTATCTCAAAGAATCCTATTATGCATTCCAAGACCAAGCACATTCCTATCAAGTATCACTTCTTACGTGAACAAGTGCTTGAACAAAAGGTGAAATTGGAGTATGTTCCCTCCAAAGAACAAGTTGTTGATATATTTACTAAACCTCTTCCCAGGGAAGCATTTGAATATCTCAGACAAAAGCTGGGAGTTGTCTCTGCCGCTCAGAAGATTAGATCTGCGTAAAATCAGAAGATTAAATTGGATACGTGGATTTCATAAAGAACAATCATGTATATACACGAGTTTATATACATAAAACCACATATGGGTTTTTGTTGGCACAATTTTCTGGGTCATCATTTTTAGAACAGTTGCGGTGTTTTTGGATATCTCTGGTGATGTTCCAGTTATCATATTTTTGTTTCATTCTCTAATATTTTTTTTATTAAGATGCCTCGATGATCTGCTGTTGAAATTGTTTAGGGTGCACAAGCTAAAGGATGCATTGTTGGCATTTTAAGTGTTGTTGTGGTCTGATCTCATGATTGAGATTCATTGATCTTGTTTATAAAAAGTCATTTGATGAAAAGGTCATGTTGAGATCTATGATATAAATTGTTATATTCAGTCATGCAAGGACTTGTTCCAATTTGTAAACCCACTTGGTTGGGTAGTTGAGTCAAATATTTAAATCCACTTAGTTGGATCATTGATGCAAGTATGATTAATTGGTGATAGGAAAAGTCATGTACATTATTGGAAAATCAGTTTAAAAATCCAGCATGAACTCAAGGGGAGCATGGTAAAATGAGCACACATCAGCTCATCTTGTTTTGGTTTTTGATCTGCCATTTGCCCTTGATGTCAAAGGGGGAGAATTATGAGAATGGTTGATGTTATGGTTGCCATGAAGTCCAAAGGGGGAGATTGTTGGCAATATGTTTCTTGTGTTCTATAATATTAAATTGATTGTCCTTGATGGAAACTCTCTGGCAAAGGATGGAGAAACTATCTGTATGAAGAATCTCAGCAGTCTCTCAGAAGTGTTGTGCAGCAGATTGATTATTTTTAATATTTCAAAATGTATACGCGGGTTTGTAAATGCCAAGTCGCGTATGCACGCGGAGAAGTACGTCCCAAGTCACGTATTCCTATTTGTGCTCCAAAATTATAATACCAGGGGGCTTTACCATGGTATTAGCCCACAGTATTGAGCGTTTTATTATCTATTTGATTCCGTCCAGGACTACCATCAGCATTTCAGTGGTTTTGACTCATGGTATTGGTAAAAGCTAAATCTATATAAGGAGAATAAGATCAGAGTGCAAAGAGTGCATGAGTAAGGGTTGTTAATGAAAAATTTCTCTAAGGAATATCTGCATGGATGAACTTTGTTTTAATTGATAGATTTGAATCTATGATGTACCCATGGATATAATTATGGTTCAAGATCTCTAGATCTAAAGAGGATGAAGCTCTAGTATGATCTACTGAAGAAATGATAAAGATCTGGCGCAAGTCTGCTGAAGAAAAGGAAGAAATTTGGGTAAGTTTTTTAGATCTAGTATGTTCTACAAGCTTTACTTTTATAGATCTATACACTATTTGGTCTCAGTAAAAGCGCGTATATATGCGGGTTCGCTTCATGAAAAGCGTGTATGGAAGTTAGGGTTTTCTGAATAATATATACACAGAAGTATACACAGGTTGGTGTGCAGGAAAGCGCATATGTACGCAGCTTCAATGAAGCAAAGTAGCGTATGCTATTTTAATTAATGACTGTTCAGGGTTGAGTTTGTATCTGCATATCTATTCTGAAGCCTGGGTTATTTATGAAGTTCTGGTTACAGTGTTTTCACTGTTCTAATTGAAGTATTGGGCAAAGTTTATGATTGTTGATAAAGGGTTGTGTTGATGTTGTTTGATCCAGTATGAAAATTAATGAAACGTGGTTTGCAGTGGTTCTGAAGGTTGAAGCCTTCAGTATGGAAGTAGAATCTTCCTGACCAGTAGAATATGGTGTTATGTTCAGGGGGTTGAAGCTCCCTTCTAGTAGTGGCTGGTAAACGAGAAGAAAGGGGGTTGGAGCTCCCTTCCAATAGCAGCTGGAAAACGAGTGAAGGTTGCAGCCTTCTGCAGGTAGAAGCCTGCGTACTGATATGATTCTGCATCAGTACAATTTTTTAAACAATTTTCCATATAATAAATATTGAAGACAGAGACAACAGCAGCGGTGGTTTTCTCCCAAATTGGGTTTCCACCTTAAATATTGGTGTTCATGTGTGTTCCACTTGTGTGATGATTTATACTGTTGTTACTTCACATATTTACTGATTATCTAACCTGATGCATAACTGGTAAATCTGAGTTAAAGGCTGCTTCTGAGAATTTTTCTAAAACTATAAATTTATATCAGTATACGCTAGTTTCTTTCAGCATATCCACGTGTATACGCAAGTTCGGTTCATAAAAGCCGCATATGGAATTCTGCGAAAGAAAAAGTTAAATTTATAGATATGAGATCTACATACTGATTCACCCTCCCTCTCATTATTTTTCCCAACAAAGGACACATGAACAAGTTCAGTACCACTTTACATATTTAAAACATCCCTAGACTTGTGGAGCATAACCCTGTTTTTTAGGAATGGATGACCCTTTTCTTCAACGCCATTTTGACTAATAACTTGTCTTCATGGAAATCCCTTTGAGTCATAAATATCTAATAATAAACTCCCTTGACATGCTGGAGGCCTCCAGTTTGGAAAAAACTACTTTTAATATGCTCAAAACCTTCAACAATTGCTCGCTACGAAAACAGGACAGTTTCATAGCGATTTTTGGTAGCATGGAAAAAGTTGCTTCTGCATCCATTTTCTTCACTCCTTTGCTATTCCATTATGTTAATCAAGTCATGACACCTTACCACCATGAATCCCCCTCCTTGAAACATGAAAAAACTTATTTTAAAAGCAAAAATACACCTACATGTTTTTTCGTAGCGTATTTCTGGCTTTAAGCCTGAGGTATGCTACGAAACTATGTAAAAAGCCAGAAATTGGCCCTTTCAAAATTGTCTTCAAAAACTAACCTCCAACTGTAAAAACTTGATTCTCTGCATGTTATGAACTTTATAAGACATTTTCCATCTCAACTTACTACTCCTGTGGTGTTTCCTCTTCATTTACAATCAGTTGATCTATAGGCTCTTCTACCACTATCATCTTTAAACCTTTCTTTTCCAATTCTTCATGAATCAGCTCCAATTACTCTTCAAGGTCTTGCACTTTGTCTTTTAATTCCCTGTTCTTGGATTTCAAGTGTAAGTTTATCCTTTTGATGTGCTTGACCTCTCCTTTTAGTGGTTGATTCCACTTTATCAGCTTTTCTGTATTGTCCAAGGTCTTTGAGACACTTGTGAATTGACCCTCCAAAATTTTCCTCATTTGTTCAAACTGAACCTTCTCAGCTCTATGCTTCTTTGCCTCTTTCTTCAAAACTGATATCTCCTTGCGTGCCTCTTTCAACTGCTCCTTAAGGGTTTCAAATTCTGATTTTTCAGTGCTTTTCTCTTTACCCTTCTTTTATTTGATAACCAACTCTTATTTTGCAGGTGAAGAGAGATCTATGATGCTTGGTGGCTGAGTAGTTTCACTGACCTTCTGAGTCTCTTTGCTAATTTCCATGACCTTTCTAGCATGTCTGGTCATTGGATTTCTAGCTTGAAACATGAAACCAACATCATCACCTACAAACTCTAACTTTTTAGTTGTCTTGCCTCTCTTTAGCTTTCTTCCCCCATCTTCAACATCTTCAACTTGGACAATGGGATTTTCTTCAATATCAATTGCATGCAAGATGTCCTCTAAGTTACCCTTAACCACTATTTGGCTCCTAATAACTCTCTTGCTGCCATATTTTCTAGTTGTTTGTTTCTATTTTGCAGGTGTGGTTTTAGGTGTTTGAATCTTCTGCGAAGGCTTTGTCTCCATGCTCACTGGTTCTAGTGGGGATGATCTATTCCCTTCTTCAACTTCCTCTGCCACTGTAGGTGATGAAATATTTCTAGGTTTTGAAACTCTTTTATGAGTGACAACATCGACTTCAAAACCACTCATGAACAAAAAGGATGTCCAATCTATGTCTAGTCTCTTCAACTCCTCTAACACTAACAACTTAATCAAACCATGGTGAAAGAGATAAGTTTCATTTCCTTCTTTTTTAACTTGAACCTTATATGACACTTTACCTAGACTTATGTATAAATAAAAGGGAAAGTCAAGTGACCTCTTACCCACAAAATGCAGAAGAAGCTTGAGGTGGTAGGAGTAGAGCATGTGAAATCTTCCTTCACAGGTGAAATACTTCTGAATGATCATCAACAGCTTTGAATAGTTTTCCTTCATGAAACTCCTAGGTATGGAATTTGTAAGATCAATTTCACTATGCTCTGATTTGATAAACTCTTTGTTATATTGCATGGTGAACTTGATGCCTTTAAACCATTGTTCCCCTCCTCTAGGGATTCATGTTGCTGTTGAAATGTTGTCTGGTGTTACTGTGAGGTTTAACATTCCCACCTTTGAAGTTGTTCTAGTGAAACTGTTAGCAAAATCCGTGGAAACCTGCAAATGAAAACCTTGAATATTTGACAGGATTGCAAGCAAAATGTTCTTCTAAAAATATCCATAGTCGTTGGGTCTTCATTGAGAAAATTCATGTCCATGGGCTCATACCTGTGGGAGTGACCTCCTTTGTTAGTTCTCTTCCTTGCAGGCATGATGAATTTATATCTTCTCAGCCTCGCTTGCTTGATGACACCTACAACCTTTGAATCTGCCAGCAACCTGCTTGGCTCGATGAAGCAGCTCTACAGAAATCCAATAACATACAAAGATAAAGAAGAGTATGAAAAAAATACTAATTCAGTAATGTTTTATGGTTTAAATGACAACTCATGCCTTAATCATGACACATGCATGCTAAAAAGGGCAATGATGACCTCAGAGTTGGCTTTGTACGTTTGAATTAACCCTAACAGACTCGAATGACATCCACCCTAACTCCTATAATCATGAACTGACACCTTGCATCAATTTTGACAAGACAGAAAGGAAAACAGTTTTTCGTAGCGTATCTAGTTTATTCTCTGACAGTTTTGCTATGAAACTATTAGGCAGTTTCGTAGCGAAAACAGTTATTTCACAGTGTAAAACGCTACGAAAAGTTGTAAATTTGGCTCAAGTATCATTTTTAAATTTAAATTCTTGGAAAATGAAATCTAACACCTAATTATGACTGATGGGACATTACATGACCTAAATGGAGGTGGCCTTGAACCTTAGGATAGGTTAGACATGTAAAAAAAAATGAAATTTTCCTATACCACCATGAAATGGCTTAGGAGACCTTATCCATTTAGTGAGTGACCTATATGACCTTATCTAAAAAATTTCACAATTTTATGAGTGATAACACCTTCCATAATGTGTGCATTTAATGCACCACTTCCTCCATCACTACATCATTAATGCTCTATGATCTTACTTTTATTCCTCCACTACCTCCATCATCTTCCTCATTATCTCTCCATAATCTCAACTCCTCCTTCATTAATGAGTTGCTCCACTACTCCATGATGTCGATCTAATATCTAATAACCCACATTCACACAAAAAAAGTGGATTGTATTCATCTATGGTGTTTATGGGTCCCTCCACCCTTTTATTTACTTAATTAATTGAGAAAAGTAAGAACTCTAATATTCCAATTAAGTGATGGAAAATTGGGAATATTACAGACCAATCATGAAGCTATTCAATTATCAGGTCCTCTTCATCCTTTACCTAAGCATCCACAAAGATGGCTGCCTAATTATAATCCAGAGGACGGTCTCCCTGCAAAATAATATCTCCATAATTTCATGTTGTCTATGAATCTAAATGATGTCTCTAAAGAAGATTGTGTAGTAAGATTATTTCCCTATACTTTTAAAGGATCAAATGAATCATGGTACTTTTCATTACCACTAAGAACCATTACTAGTTGGGACATATTTGAGGAACAATTTCTGACTAAATTTGGTGATGATCGTACTACTGCTACTCTTATCAATGATCTTTCAAATCTTAAAGCAAATTTAGGTGAAAAAAATAAATATTTCAACTCCAGATTTAATAAGTTTCGCAATAAAATCCCAGCTACATCAAAACCTAGTGTAGATGTACAAATTGAATGGTATATATCCTCTCTTCCTTCTAATATAGAAATTTTTATAGATAGAGCCAATAAGGCTACTTTGGTAGAAAATATGAAAGAGGCCCTTTCTGTAGAAAAGAGAATTCTTGCCTTAGAAAAGAAAACTACACATGAGGATATAAAAACTAAAAAAGTTTCATTTAAGGATGAACCCAAAAATAATACATCTATGGATCCTTACAATCTTGAGGGATTACAAAATCTTCTTAAAACTATGTCAAATGTCATGGTTGAAATAAAGAAACAAGTAGTTGAATCTTATTCGAAGAAACATTTTAGATCTTTTAATAAAACTCAAGCTTCAAATTCACAACCACCAAATGTATTCTCAAATGTTGAATCAGATCAAGACGAAGATTAGGATGAAACAATATTATCTGCAGAAAATTCACATGATGAAGAATTATCTGAAGTTCATGGATTACAAGACTTTATTCTTCCTACATCCGATAATGAATATGAACATGAGGCGCTACCAGTTAACACTAGAAGTAAAAATTGTACTGATCTTCCTCAATCTTTTCAAAAGCAGAAATATTCATCCCTTGTTGTTAAGGATAAGTTGTTAACAAAAATACTCCTCCTTGATCAAGCCCAACTTCTTCTACCACTCCATATACATCAAAGAGATTAGTTGTCACTGATACTATTGAGTATAATATAGTGGAAGACATGAAGAAAGTTAAGGAAAATATCTCCATGTAAAAGGCGAGTAAATTAAAACAGCAGCAGGAAATCTTACTCAAAGAGTTGAATGCAGTCCCTGCTTCACCCTTACCTGCCCCTGTTACTTCCAAAGCCTCAAAAGAAGTTGGAAAACCTCCTTCTGATTCATTTGAATAAGTCAACCCAAATGATGCTATTCTAATCGGAGACAGATCTAATTCACATACTCCTCCTTTTCTTTTGAATTTTGAAGTGTTTAACAAAAATGTGCGTAATTTTATAATAGACTCTGGAGCTTCTTAAAATATCATGTCATATTTTTTTTGCTTGAAGTTAAATATCGCTCCACAAAAATATGCAGCAAACATTGTGCAATTAGAGATAACCAAAGTTCAGGTAATAGGAGAAATGAATTTTGTCCTCATCAGACTAGCATCTAATTCAAAATTTCATCAAGTAATTGATATTTTGGTTACTGATATTCCTGAATTTTACAATTTAATTCTGAGTAGGGATTGGTCAGAGAAGCTTCATGGTTATTTCGCAAATAATTGGTCTCATATGTGGCTTCCTTACAATGGTAAGCCAAATCAAATTCAAGTTGACCATGAAAAACATATGAAATATTTAGTAACTGACTTCGAGGATGAAAATGATCCCATGGCTTTTACTATTAACATTCTTGGAAATTAATCCATTGAATCTTTTTTAGGAAATTTCAATGCAAAAAAATTGCCATATCTTCTCAACTCAGTTAATTCTCAAATCGAAAATTTTTCTCAGTCAGACTCTTCCAAATGTATAAACATCATAGAAAAAATTTGTGTTAAAACTTTATTCTTGACATTATACTTTGATGGATCAAAATATAGTGAAGGTGCAGTATTTGGTTGCATACTAATTATTTCGGAAGGAAAAAATACGATGCTAGCATGTAGGCTATAATTTCAATGCATAAATAATACTACAGAATATGATGCACTGGTCCTTGGCTTGTAGAAAGAAATAGATCTTAGTGTTAAATATCTTCAAGTATATGGTGACTCTAAAATAGTTATCAAGTAGGTAAGAAATACTATTCATTGTATTTCTGATCATCTCAGTCATTACCAGGAATTAGTAGAATCTCTTACCTCACACTTCTTAGCATTCAATATCTTGTCTATTCCAAGACTCCAAAATGCAAGTGCTGACCTTGTAGCTAATGTAGCATCCATAATTATTCCTTCTGAGGATTACAGTCCAAATAGACTTTCTATAGAATTGATTTTTCGCCCATCTATTCTTAATAATGTCACTAACTGGAGTATTTAACAATGATGAAGATGTTCTAACCTTTCTCACATCAGAAGGGTCATATGATGATAAGTTAATCGATGAAGACAAACATGAAAGACAATCAAATAAAAAGACTGAAGAGAATGCCATACCTAAATCTATGGTTAAACTTAAAGATCTTTACGATCTAAAATATAGGTTTAAGAGGTTACTAATTCTAAACTACAAAGTTCAAATTTGAGGTTTGAACTAGTGAACCTTGGCACAAATCTCAATCCTTAGAATATTAATCTAGGACTTGGTATTTCGTCTGATGAAAGATTAACCTTCATTCATTTACTGAAGAAATATAAGAACATTTTTCACATGGAAATATCAAGATGTCAAAACGTATGATACCTCTGCTATCCAACATACTATCCCAATCACATCCACTGAAAAGCCTATACAACAAAATTTAACGAGAATTCATCCTGATCTTGAAAGTCAAATCAAATATGAACTGAATAAAATCCTTAAGACTAAGATCATCTTCCATTTTAGACATTAAAATTGGGTCTCAAACTTATTCCCTGTTAGGAAAAAGAATAGTGATATTCGCATTTGTATATATTTTAGGAACTTAAACAAAGCTTGTTTAAAAGACAATTTCCCATTACCACCTATGGAAAAAAAAATTCAATCAATTGCTGGATATGAATTAATGTCTTTCCTTGATGGATTCTCAGGCTACAATTATATTATGTTTCATCCTGAAGATAGGTTAAAGACTACATTTAGAACTAAATGGGGCACTTATGCTTATCATAAAATGCCTTTCTCTCTAATCAATGCAGGAGCGACTTTTCAAAGAGAAATAGATATTTCTTTCAGAGGACTAATAGACAAAACCATGGTTGTATACTTAGATGATATAACCATTTATTCCAAGAAAAGAAGCGACCACTATCACGATCTTAAGAAAATCCTTGAACGTTGTTTAAAGTATGGAATTTCATTAAATCCCAAAAAGTCTTATTTCACTTTAAATGAAGGAAAATTTTTAGGATTTATTGTGTCAAAAGAAGGCACTTGCATAGATCCAGAAAGGATACAGGAAATTTATGAAATATATCTCCCCATAAGAAGAAATACATGTAGTCCTTTTTATGACAGATAAATTTTGTTAAGATATGTGTTCCTAAATTTTCCCAAATTGGTTTACCATTGCAAGTAATGACTAAGAAAACACACTCTTTAAATGGGGAGACAATGAAAGAGAAGCCTTTGATCTAATCAAGCAAGCCATCATAAATTCTCCTTCTCTAACTACCCAATTTTTTTCTAATCATTTCATTTTATATAATTTTTGTTCTGAAACATCTTATGCTATTGTGTTAAAAAAAATCAATGATCAAAAGATTGAAGCACCCATTTCCTTCTTTAGTTAAAATCTCCAAGGTGCTGAAATAAATTATTCAGAAGCAGAAAAACAAGCCTTTGTTGGTTACAAATATTTAAATCATTTCAGACCTTTTCTCCTAAAGGCACACACCAAGGTAGTAGTTCCATTTTCGACAGTAAGGAAACTTGTTATTCAAAAGGAACTGGGAGAAAAGAGGGAAAATTGGGTTATTGCTTTGCGGGAATATGACATTGACATAAGAGTAGCCAAAATCGTCAGAGGGCAAGGTATCTGCAAATTACTATCTAGAGCATCCAACATATCAGATGATGAAGAGTCAGGTAACACAGTACACGTTGCTGAGGTAAGCCTGAATGACTCTAAATCACAATATGTTGATCTCATATTTTATTTAAAAAATGGATATGCTCCCATAGAACTCAATTATAAAAGAAAAAGATCGTTAATATTTAAATCTAATCAATATCATCTCATAGATAATGTTTTATTCAGAAAAAAACTAGGACTCTATGCTATTAAGATGCCTTGAAAAGTCTGAAGCAAAGAGGGTTTTGCAGGAACTCCATGATGGACCCACAGGTGCACATTTTGGACGAGATACCACCGCACACAAAATCCTTCATGCAGATATTATTGGCCAACATTGTTCAAAGACGCTCACGCATATGTGAGAAAATGTAAAATATGCCAAACTGTTACTGGAAGACAAAGAAAACCAACCTTACCCTTGTAGTCAGTCTACATTGAAAATCCTTTTGAGCAATGTGGGTTGGACACTATAGGTGAGATTGTTCACAAATCATCCAAACACATGAGGAAAAAGGTAAGCACACCAAATTCCAAAGAAGGTAAGCACACCAAATTCCAAAGAATGTGGCTTGGACCATTTCAAATCACATAACAAATTGGCCCATAAACCTTCATGTTACAAGATCTTCAAGGGAGAAAAGATTTTCTTCCTGTCAATGGGCTGATTTTGAAAAAAAATATTTCTTAGAAGAAAATTTCCTTCTAAATGTACCATACTCATACTTTTATATTTTTAGAAGAATAGTTTTTTATTACATACTTTCGGATTTTCACAACACCTATGATTTTTTTTATGACTTTTTATTTTTGAAGAATAATTTTTTTTGAGGAAATAACTACAAACTTGAAAATTGAACGAATACTATATAACTCTGAAAATTTTTTCCATTGAAATTGTAAAATTTGTAAACCTAAAGTTTATAAAGTATTTTTATTTTATTATCAGTCAGAAAAGGTTCATCTTTACAAAATAAAGAGTTGTTGGGTGTGGAGCTTGATTATCTTCCTTATTTAGATGTATCGCCACATTGGACCCCTGTTCTTAACAAGGCGGCAACGTCGCCCATTGTTTGATCACCATCAGGGGGGTCCAAGGGGGGGCGATGACGACCTTTTGGAGCCCCCCCATGGTGGGGGGTTTTGGGGGCACCACCCCTTAAGCTAAAAACAAATGTAAAATTGCCTTATAAAATATTGTAATTTCTTGGTCAATCTGGGCCGTCCATTAGGCGAATGATCTGACAGTAGAAGTTATGTTTAATTTAGGTTTTTTTTCCCTAGAAGGAAACCCCTCTTTTTTATGAGTGTATTGTATTGCGGCTGTGTATTGTGTACATACTCTGAGCGAGATATAGAAAGAGGGACTTTGTGAGAGAGAAGAGCAGATTACAACAAATCTGTTGTAGTTTGTGTCTCTTCATTTTGTTGGATAATAAAAAGGAAGGACTGGTTGTTTAAGTGGACGTAGCCCAAGTTTGGTGAACCACATATATCTGTGTATCTCTTTTTTATATGTTTTTTGTGTCTGTGTTTCCGCATATTTTATGTGTTCCATTGCTCTGTAATATATAATTTTCTAACAAGAGTAGTTGTCACTAAGCATCTTTATCTCTAAGTTGTCATCCAAAAACTCTTAAGGAGTCAATGATTCTCCTCATCCATTAATTATGATTTTTCTAGAGTGTAATTCAAAAATATAAAAAACTTAAAAGGATAAGGGGTCTCATCATGAGCTAGCTTACCATGATCATTGGCAAATAATAAACTGACATTATCACTACTGTATATCAAACCGGGGTAATAGATCATGATTATTAAATAATCATAAGACAAGGGGTCTCATCACGAGCCAAATTGTTCATTAAAATTATAACCAGTGAATGGCATGGTCACTTTCTGGTCTCCAAGCCATGACAATGACTTTTTAAGAACAAGAAAAGACAAATTATATGATTAAGGATTTATCTAAAAAATATTATAATAATAGATAGATGGGATACTGAATCATCGATGGTTAAAAGGTAACCTTGTCGAGGCTATAAATGCCTTCTAGTAGCAGTGGGTCTAAGTATGACAAAAGGAGTAAATCAAAAGGCTAAGTTACAAAAAGACACGTACTTTATCTTATAAACTATTTGATGATTGATATCGAGGAATGAAGATGATTATTTATGAAAAATTAGCAATAAGGTGATTTTTTTTGTTTTGAGAGTAATATTATCCATTCAAAATTTTCGAAAACAATTTTTGTTTCCTTAAATATTTTTACTTATTTAAAGATACCAAGAAAATCATTTTTCAGAGATAACTGGTTCTTCCAGTGAATCACCAATTTTTGTGCTATTCAAAAACCCCCATTATTTTAGAATAGTTACCTTAGGCAAATAATGGGGACCCTTTTATTTTATTTTTAGAGTAGAACAAATAAAACCCTTAAGAGATTAATTCAAATAGAAATATGAATGAAAAGGGTTAAAAACATTGAGTTTTTGTTTAAATCACACTTAAGCAAAGAATGTTAATTAAACATATAAGCAAATCACAATCGCAATATCACATGAAAGACATATGGCTCCTAAAAATCCACTCAAAACAATTTGTCATGCGAAATACAACAAAGCACATTAATAAAGGAAAAAGGTTTTTTCCCGAATAATATTCCACGAGAAATGAACCGTGGGACACATTGCCGCCATGTAATCAATCGCAAATCGTATTTTGCAGTTTTATCATCAAAATATTAGACCATCCTTCACATTTCCTCGATGCGATATACTCTATCATATCGCACTTTCGCTATGTGACCACTTTTTCCTCTTGTTCATTTCCGCCGAAATTGTGATTTCAATATCACAATCACCGAAAGTAGCTAATCGACATTCTAAAAAGGTTCACACATGAATAACATCTATGATGCGAAAATATCTCATTTAAATGTTGGAATTTTTGCGCATTCAAATCAACCCATGCTTTCCATTAATGTCATAACTTAAACGATTTTTACAGCTCATGCCTCCAAAAATGATTTGACCGCAAGAGTATTGAATTTTTGGATTATCCACGTGCCAAGTTTCATTCAATTATTATTTCCATTATTAAAGTACTTTCTTATTTGTAAAACAAGATTTCCTCTTTTCTACTTATCATTCTTGATTGTTCGCAGGCGAGTCAAAATAAGCAGAGTTCTTCAGAAATGTCAAAATATGCGAAGAAATCCAAAAAACCCATGGCACCCACAAATCCGACAACTACTGCTAGTGAAGGAACAGAGATGCTCCCTTTATTCATAGAAATGACATGCATGTCAGAGAGTGGTTCTTCCTCTTGGGAAGCAATGTATAGGTTATTTGAAGATGAGAAACCCCATAGGGTTGAACGAAAAGCTACTGCAAATGCTTATCATTCTCCAGAATCTACTATAGAAGAGGTTTCGAACTCTTTTCTACACCGGATTGCTGTGCACCCCAAAATTTTACCATATACTAATATGGTAAGATGGATAATTGACAATCTCAATATTGGAGATAGAAATTTCCTGACAAGTAGAGGAACAATGATAGGATCTTTCAAAGTTGAATATTTGAAGTCAATGTAGCACATTCTAGACCTAGAGAAGGTCTACGATAAAGAATTTCTAGCACAATTCACCAATTAGAATGAGCTAAAATAAAATCCTATAAATAAATAGAGGAGAAACCCAAACAAACATAAAATTGATGATAAGGGTATGTATTCCACGGATTCCCTTGATAGTCCCTATTGTTATGTTTTTGCAATGATGTCTAGACTATTCGGTCAACTTGATACCACTAAATTCTCAGTTGAATGGGTTCCCCTTATGGAAGCGGTTACAAACTCTTATATCATGGACTGGGGAACCATTTTTTTCAATAATATCTCCACCCAGATTCTTGAATATAGAATAAAAATTTCCATTTTTTTCAAAATATTTCCTCCATTTTACATGAGCACTTATATTATGGATGATGTATGTTTTACCTCAGATTTTCCAACCATGGGTTGGAAATGGACTACTCAAGACCCTCTTCCCATTCATGTCTATCATAGTATTCTATGGGAATCAAAATATGAAAATACTTTCTATAAAATATGCCATGGAGTTATGCTCCCATTATTTCAAGTTGTTTTCAATGAAAAATCCCCCAGATTATCCAAGGAAGCTCAAGTATACTTCTCCTCCATTGGAAAAAGGTTCGGTGAAGAATTATTTACCTATGTCAAATTCTTCGGAAGCTTGACTCGACCACATGTTTTACCATTGTATGTTCCAGATAAGCTTCTAGCAAGAGAAATCACTTATCAAACTATTGGTAATGGATTTACTAAGTCTTTGAAGGAAGAAAAGAAAGCTTCATGTCCCTCTTTTCCTATTCACTGTGGTGTCTACACATTAGACAACTATAATCATGCAGGGTTAGAAGTCAATCAAATTCTATGCTTGAAATTGTATACAATTTAAAACAGAAAATATGACCCAAACCAAGTTTCCAATGATTTGACAACTCAAGTGAAAATCAGACCATTTGTGTATGAAGACGATGATTTTAATGACTTGTTTGAGTCAGTCGACACATATTCCGCAGTTCAAAAATTAACAGCATCACGCCTCAATCCACAACAGCTTTCAAAGTTCAAGCATAACAAAAACAAAATATTGGAAGGGCTTCCTTTAAATATACTAGAGGTATCCCAACCCATCACACAGAAAGAGCAGAAAAAGAGCAACCACCTAAGGATATTGAAGTCCTTAGAAAAATCGAAGAAGATAGGTCTGTTGAAGTTCAAACAAGGGATTCACAGTTTCAAAGTAACTTAAATGATGTGTGGAAGGAGTTTAATCAACAACTCCAAGGAGACTAGGAAATGGTGATCATTGATCATCAACAAAGAGTGGAAACACATCAAAGAAAATGTCAGAACCCTTTTATTGATGGGTCAACTGACAAGTCAATTAGCACAAAACAAGTGGAATTCATCCTGGCCTACCATACTTCAAAAATTGTATTGAAAATTTAATAAATTACTCCTCTAGATATATTTTAGAGTCTCAGGCATAAAGTTGTCATGATCAGGCAAAGGAAAAGGAGGAGAACAGAACAGTCTCAACTCCTTGTTCTCGAAGATGTTCCTATGGAAGTAGTTTGGAAAGGTTTGCAAGTAGATCCTTCTCAGGATCTAACTTGTTTAACTCAGTTCACAGGAGCCTATGCATCTGCCACTATAGATAAGGCCAACAAAGTTCAATAGTTAATCAAAGAAAAGGATGAAAGAATATTTCAATTGGAACAGGAATTACAAGTAGAGAAGCATAATTTCAATCAACAACTACAGGTACAAGTATTACAGCTCCAAGAGAGCCTAGATCAATTAAAGTTTCATCACCAATCTGAAATTTGTGCTAAGGATACTCAGATACATCAATTGCAATTCATTGTTGAGAAATTGAAAGGCAATCCGAAAATAGATGAATTCAGCAAGGAAGCATTGGAATTGAATACCTTGTTGGCACAACAACAAGTTGTTGTCTACCAAAAGTTGTCTATTATTACTGAATTATGTGAAAAACATGATTCACTGATGATTCGAGTAGCGGACCAAAGAATCAACTTTGATGAGATCGATGATAAAGTGTCACAGTATGTCACATGGCAAGATACTACTGAAGGTTGAAAGGCTAATCTTCCCATGACTGAATATTCCAAAAAGGAAATTTTATTTTGCTAATTGGGACATACAATTGAAAAAATATAAAAGGGTGATTTGCAAAGCTAGAGATGTTGCTAATAATGTTATTGAAACGGTCAGCCAGAATCTCATTGTTGCTAATATTATTGATAGATTCCCTCCTGGTTCTCTACCTATTGTTAAATATTTTATAAGGCAATGACAGGAAATTTCCAAGGTAAAAGAGGGAAGCATCAGAAAATTGGAGAAGCTGGACTGGGAAAAGTATTGGAAATATTTGGTTAAGCCACATAGCCAATGGCTAATGTTGAAATGTCTAGTAGATACTTCTTTCTACATGATGCATCCACATTCAGATGTGGTTTATACAGGACAACTGTGCATCAGGCCTGGCCAACCTCCTGAGGTTCATCCTATGCTCAACATCCTTCAATTGAAGGAACGAATAGCCAATGAGACAACAATGTAATCTTGAAGCGATTCACCCCACTAAATTATGTTTCTATTTTTAATTTCACTTATTTTAAGGAGAGTTGTTTAAACCTCCTCATATCTTCATGTAATTACTATTTTTGAACTCTTTATTTTATTATATAAACCCCTTCATGTATTTTATGAAGGGGTCTTGAAATTTTGAAAGGAATACTTTACAGAAGTCGTACTTTTGTACTCTTAAATTTTTCTTAATAGAAAAGGTTGGATGAGACACTGTTTTTCAAATGAGCAGAGTTAGCATATACATGGTACTTTTATATTTATGTTAAATTTCTATTTCAAATGAGAAATAGTTGATTTTTATTATGGTTTTTTGTTATATGTATATTTTTAACACAATCTAGCATTAATTCACTTTTGAACATGTGCGATTTCCATTTTTATATACATATTCAATACATGCAATAAATATATGTGATATATGATTATTCAATTGATTTAATTAACTATTTAATTAAATCAATTATTTTAAATTGTTTTCATCTCTCAAAGTGTTTGTATAATCTTTATTTTCATTCACTGAAAGATCGTCTCTTTAAATCACACAAAAAGATAATTCATCCCAGGATAGATATATATAGGTATATTTATTTTCTTCACGCTTGTTATCACTCCCATCTATCAAGTTACAGTTAGTTAAAATACCATCCATCCACCCAATTATATTTCATTGGGAAACTGGTTCCATAAATCCAGTTGGAGCCACCATATCAAACATATAAGGGACAATTTTCAAGTACCCGACCAGGTGGTTTCCCCGATGTTGTTGGACCGATTTTCGAGGCCTCAACAGGTTGTTGAAAGGCCCCTGATAGGGCTGTTGATAAGTCCCCTACTACAACATCTATTGAGGCTTAATTCCTTGTTGGGCATAAGGTCCTTGTTGTATATGAGGCCCTTGTTGTATGTAGGGTCCTTGCTGGGCTTGTTGGTATTGACGTTATTGGAATTATTGGTATTGAATACCAGGTCTAAGAGGGAAAGTTCCAGCTTGTCCCAAATGAGGGTTAGGACAATATTTCATTTGAGGACCAAACTACATATTAGTCACAACATCCAATAATGGATTTTGGGGTTGTTTCACATACTATTGTTGAGTGTTCTGTTGTAAATACTGAGAGGGGGGTGTGAATCAGTATTCCTTTCAATTATAACATTAGTTAATCTTCAATTATTATCAGTGTTTGTACAATGATAGCAGCAAACAAAAGGAAAATAGATGCACACAGTTTTTAAGGTGAAAACCCAATCTGGGACAAAAACCACCTAATGCTTTTCAAATAATTCTTTAATATTCAACTCCAATTGAAAATAAAGCTCCAACTTCCTAGAATCTAGAAAAGCATTCTTCTCCAGCTCAAACTGGATGGACGCTCCAACACCCAAGATTCTTCAGTAGTCAACTGAACAGATGCCCCAACACCCAATGAGCTACAACTCACCCTACCACCACCCTACCACCCTATAGAAGAATAAAATAAGAATGGACCCTTGTACCAAAGAAAATGGTCCACTTTACAATGATATAGAATGATGTAGAAGAAGAAGATACACTAGACCATAACCCCAACTATGACACAACCACCTAATGATGATCCTAAACCTCCTGACATTTCCTCTTCAACTCTTGGCAGATAGACACTAGTACAATTTTTACAATAATGTATTTACAATGACTTAGTACAATGAGACCTTTACAGTGACTGTATGCAGTGTTTCCCACTTGAAGACTTTATGTGATGAACGTATTGTTGTTGTTCTACACCTTGGTTGCTTCTCTTGTCATGCTACCCTCTGCTGCACCTTGCATTGCTTTTCTGCCCTAGAAATTCTAGCCCTTTGCAACCCTTGACAACACATGATCTAGCTTTTTCTTGCCTTCTAGGAGCTTGATATTGAATCTGGTGTATATTTGTTATTTCAGATCCCCAATATGTGATTTTTGGTCCTACAGTATTCCTCTGAGTCGTATTTCCAATGCCATAGGTCTGACCCAATTTGGATTCTTCAAGGGAGATTTATGCCCAATCTCTCACAATTCCCTAATTATGGATTGTTTCAGTAGAGTGAACTTTTACAGCGTGCCACATGTCAATGTTTCTTCATTCGGCTCTAAAATTAATAGAGCGAAAACTAAATTCTATGCACTATCTACCACTTTTTATGGAATTCTAATCCGATACTCATAGATAGAGTTATGACGATTTTACCAAGGTCACTTCTTTGAGATGAATTTCAGGAGCCTGCAAAAATACTAACTTCCACAGATCATATCTCTAAAAATATTGCTCCCCTTGATCTGAAATTTTCATATGAGCTTCCTCATGATTTTGGCTTCGCCTCATAAAATTTTCAGCTTCTGAACCTTCATCGATAAAAATTTAGAGCGAAAATTCCACGATGACCTGTTTTAGATATCGAAATCCCTTGCATAAGGAGGATATGAGGATCACAATTTATATAAATGCTTAGGTTGAGAGGGGCTTCAACAAGTGAACGTGGGAGGGATTTTAGGAGCTTAAAAAATTTTAATTATGACTTTTCAATGACCCATGCCACAACCCCATGGGGTTTTAGCCCACTAACTAGGGTTACAAACTTCAAACATGAATATCTCTCAAACCGTGAAGAATTACGTGGCGTGCCATATATCAACAGAAGCATCTCAACAAGAAGAAACCATAAAAATAATTCTTGACCCATAATATAGTAATTTTGTAGGTCAAAATTCCCATGCAATATTGGCGTAGCCCCTGGTGTTGCAACTGTTGATCAACGATCTCCCCCTTTGGCATTGATGGCAACATAAGTACTCCCCCTGCGATCATGACACCTCTTCCTACAACATTCTCTCCCCCTTTGACATCAATGGCAAAGGGTTACTCCTCCTGGCACACAACCATCTTGCGGACCTGTACACACTTCCACTCCCCCTAACACACAACCATCCTGCAGACCTATACACACTTCCACTCCCCCTTTATATTCTGAATAAGGAAAATCTAATGAAAACTTGGGATAATCCCAAACTTCTGGTGAGGTAATTCCAATTCTTCACAAGTACTCTCACATTCATTAATGCTTCCTGCCCAATCTGCATCTGTAAAGGCATGAATAATGATATTGTTACCCTTGGGATACCACAAGCCATATTCTATTGTTCCCTTTAGATATCGAATAATTCTTTTGATGGCAATAATATGTGATTCTTTTGGTGCTGCTTGCAATCTTGCTACTTGTCCAACTGCTTGCATAACATCTGGCTGAGAGGCTATTACATATAGAAGACTACCAATCATAGATCTGTACAACCTTTGATCCACATCCTTAGATGAGCTGTCTATGCTCAATTTGCAACCTGTTACCATCAGAGTAAGGATGTGTTTGCAATATTCCATTTTGAATTTCATGAGCATTTACTTGATGTACTTGGCTTGACATATAAATATTCCTTTCTCTTGCTGAGATATTTGAAGCCCTAAGAAGCATGTCAGCTCACCAAGTAAAGACATCTCGAAATCAATTTGCATCTTTGTAGAAAACTTCTTACTTAGTCAATCATCATTGCCACCAAATATTATATCATCCTCTTTAGCTATTAGACATCCTTTAGTTGCTTCATCCAGAACATATATGTCGTTTGGAGCTCGACTTGCTGTAGCCACAATTTTACCATACCTCCCTTTCCTAATTTCACATTTTTTGGAGTTGAATAGTATTGTGTGTCTTTGATCAAACATTTGTCCAACACTGAGAAGATTGTGATTCATGTTTTCAACCAATAGAACATTTTTGGCTTTAACATCTTTGCTTCCGAGAGTGACGGTACCTGATCCTATAGCATTTGAAGATCCATCATTTCCAAAGGATATGGTTCCATCCTTCTTCTCTTTCAGAGATACAAATTTCCTTCTATCTCCAGTCATATGCCTTGAGAAACCGCTATCAACATACCACGCAACTTTGTTGTTTTGAGCCTTGAGAGCGAGAGCACAATTATCAGTCTTCTTCTTCTTCCATGTGTGTTCATTCTGTGGCTTTGAAGATTCTTTTGGAGGATTTTCAAGTCTGCAGTCTCTGGCTATGTGTCCAAAGTTTCGACATTTGTAACATTCAATATTATTTCTTAAATGTTCAAATCTATTGATGTTTCACTGAGCCTTGGGAGGTTAATATTTGGCAGATCTCCTGGAATTGTATTCATTCCTGGGGTACGTGTGACATTCTACAGCTTTATGACCAAATTTTCTACATGAATAACAGTAGCCATAAAAAATATGTTGGTACCTGGATGGAAATATTCGTTGAGGAATTGTCTTCCAAGGTTGTTCTTGCGAATCTTGTCCAATGAAGTCTACATGCATGTTAGATCTCTAGGTTCATTGTATTTTGTTGAAGAAGGTCCTGCTTCTTCTTCTTTGTAACCGATGCCAGTTCTGTCGTTGTAAGATCGTCGATTTTTGATGAGTTCTTCCAATGCTCTTGAGCTGTTGGCATAGTTTTGGATAGTTTTTCCTTTCTTCACTTCCTTACGCAGCGAGACTACTTCGGCTTCTAATTCTTCCCTTTCATGGTTGCTTTCTTCCAATTTCTCTTGAAGTGACTCTTCAATGCATTTGTGTTCTTCAACTTCAATTTTGAGACCTTGAACTTGTTCTTCAAGAGTATTGGAACGGATATTTTCTTCCTTGAGCTCTTTTATAAGCTTGATTTCATTCTTAGAAAATTATTCTATGGTCAATCCTTCTTCTTCATTGTTTTATACCTCTTGTTTATTGTGCTTGGCCATAAACAATACTCTCTCATTAGCTTCTTATTCGTTGTCATTGTCTTCATCGGATGATGAGCTATCTTCTTTAGAGAGAAATTTTCTTTTGGATCCTTGCCTGTTGAATTTCTTAAAGCCTTTCTTTCCTTTTAAGTTGCCATCACTTCTGTTTGGACATTTTTCTATGAAATGCCTAACCTCACCACAGTCGAAACAAATCAATGGAAGTTTACCTTTGAATTTTCCCTTACCAATTTTTATTTTTCTCGTAAAGTAAGCATATTCTTCATCTGAAAGACCTTCTCCATCATCTTCCTTTTCTTCACACTTGCAGGTGCATGCCTTTTCAATTGAAGGTTGTTTGTCCTTATTGGTTTTCTCATATGAAACGAACGCAGTTTCTAGATGTGAAGCACCCTCTTCTTCATCAAGTCTCATTTCATATGCTATGAGAACTCCATGTAATTTCTCTTTGTTGAGTTTTTCTAGATTTACACTGTATTCTAAGACTGATACCTTTGGGTTGAATCTCCCTGGTAACGTTCTAAGAATATTTCGTATAATAGTCTTCTCGTCAACTGGCTCTCCCAATCCTTCCAGAGTATTGGTTATTTCATCAACATATTGGAAGTATGCAACAACGTTGCAATCTTCTTTCATTCTGAGTTTCTCAAATTTTTCTCTATAGATTTGAAGCTTCGCTTCTTTGACATTTGAGTCACCTACATATATATTCTCAAGCTTGTCCCATAGATTTTTGGCAGTTTTACAACCCAACACCTTATGATAAGCATATTCAATAAGTCCATTGATAATAATTTTCTTTGCTTTTGCATCATTTACCAAATTATTCTTACCTTGTTCATCCGCGGTTGATGTAAATCCATTTTGAACAGTGTCCCATACTTCATAACCTTGCGCCAAGAGATAGACCTCCATTCTTCCTTTCCATAGTGCATAATTATTTTCATTGAATAGAGCTACACCATTCTTGGTATGCTCCATGACCTCCTTCCAACTGTTAAACTGCTATTGAAGGAACCTAGCTCTGAAACCAATTGTTGGAAATACTGAGAGGGGGGGTGAATCAGTATTCCTTTCAATTAGAGCATTAGTTAATCTTCAATTATTATCAGTGTTTGTACAATGATAGCAGCAAACAAAAGGAACACAGATGCACATATTTTTTAAGGTGGAAACCCACTCCAGGACAAAAACCACATAATGATTTTCTAATAATTCTTTAATATTCAACTCCAATTGAAAATAAAGCTCCAACTTCCTAGAATATAGAAAAGCATTCTTCTTCAGCTCCCACTGGATGGATGCTCCAACGCCTGAGATTCTTCAATAGTCAACTGAATGGATTCCCCAACACCCAATGAGCTACAACTCACCCTAGCACCACCCTACCACCCTATATAAGAATAAAAGAAGAATGGACTCCCGTACCAAAGAAAATGGTCCACTTTACAATGATATAGAATGATGTAGAAGAAGAAGATAAACTAGACCATAACCCCAACTATGACACAACCACCTAATGATGATCCTAGACCTCCTAACACTACCTCTTCAACTATTGGAAGATAGACACTAGTACAATTTTTACAATAATGTATTTACTATGACTTAGTACAATGATACCTTTACAGTGACTGTATGCAGTGCTGCCCACTTTTAGACTTTATGTGATGAACTTCTTGCTGCTATTCTGCACCTTGGTTTCTTCTCTTGTCATGCTACCCTCTGTTGCACCTTGCTTTGCTTTGCTTCCCTAGAAATTCTAGTCCTTTGCAGCCCTTGACAACACATGATCTACTTTTTCTTGCCTTCTAGGAGCTCGATATTGAATCTGGTGTATCTCTGTTATTTCAGATCCCCAATATGTGATTTTTGGTCCTGTAGTGGTCCTCTGAGTCACCTTTCCAATGCCACAGGTCTGACCCAATTTGGATTCTTCAAGGGAGAGTTATGCTTAATCTCTCACAATAACCTAATTATGGATTGTTTCAGTAGAGCGAACTTGTACGGAGTGCCACGTGTCACTGTTTCTTCATTCAGCTCTGAAATTAATAGAGAAAAAACTAAAATTCGTGCCCTATCTTCCAATTTTTACAGAATTCTAATCCAATACTCAAAGAGATATTTATGACGATTTTTCCAAGTTCACTTCTTTGAGATGAATTTCAAGAGCCTGCAAAAACACTGACTTCCACAGATCATATCTCCGAAAATATTGCGCCCCTTGATCTGAAATTTTCACAGGAGCTTCCTTAGGATTTCGGCTTCACCTCATAAAAATTTTGGCTTTTGAACCTTCGTAAAAAAAATTTAGAGTGAAAATTCCACGATAACATGTTTCAGATAGCGAAATCCCTTGCATAAGGAGGATATGAGGATCAAAATTTATATAAATGCTTAGGTTGAGAGGGGCTTCAACAAGTGAATGTGGGAGGGATTTTAGGAGCTTAAATAATATTAATTATGACTTTTCAATGACCCATGCCACAACCCCATGGGGTTTTAGCCCACTAACTGGGGTTACAAACTTCAAACATGAATATATCTCAAACCGTGAAGAATTACGTGGCGTGCCATATATCAACGGAAACATCTCGACAAGAAGAAACCATCAAAAGCATTCTTGACCCAGAATATAGTAATTTTTTAGATCAAAATTCCCATGCAATATTGGGGTATCCCCTTGTGCTGCTTGGTTTGACATTAATGACAACCATTGATCAACACATTCGACTGTTGAACATACTAATGTTGTACATTCAGTTGTTGAACATAGGGTTTTTTAGACATACAGTTGCTGAATATGGGCTTGCTGAACATGAGGTTGCTAAGCCTGGGCTATTGATAAACAGGTTGAGTCGAAAAAGGGTGACCACCTGATAAATAGGTACCCATGACAGAACTTGTTATGGATGAAACCAAAGTTCCACCAAGAATAGATATGGGTGGTCCTGCCCCCGATACAGTTCCATATTTCATATTTCCCCCACTCGAAAGGGGAGGTACATATAAGGGATTTCATTGCCCCTCATGCACGGACGAAACTGTAGCTTGTCTACTTAGAGGAAGAAATATAGTGATCGTAGGTATGGAAAAAGGAGTAGATGATCCAAGTGCAACAGAAATTTGACCCACAGAAACTGCATGTTGAGTAGAAGGTTGTGAAACTGGGCTAGGTCTAAAATAAACGAGCCAGAAGTTGGAGGAACACCAGACGACCAGATGGGATGATGGAAAAGGGATGTGGTCCCAGAAGCTTCTGAAACAAGGTTTTCAAGAGAAGTGTAACCTAGCGGTAGCGAAGATGCAACATGACTAGAGGATACATTCATTCCACTTCCCAAGTCATAAGAAGCAGAAACATAAGTAAAACCTTTCGGAGGAAACATGGATTCAACATTAACTTCTCAAGTGCGAGTCGCAAAAGTTTCCATAGGAATACTTTGAGGAGTGCTAAAAAACAGAGCATCATCTGCATTCGACGCCATGTGTGGAAGAAACAATTGTCGAGCAGCAGTTCGAGATGTGAAGGGAGAAGCCCCAAAAGGAACGTTGGGATTTTTGAAAGGACTATATGGATGCTCAAGAGATACCACCAAAGGATCATAGAGCGGATTGGGAGGAAATACCACAAAATTTGCAGCGGGTTCAAGACTTTCCATCTCAAGATCCTAAGATAACGAAAGAAAATCGTCAAACGATGGTCGAAAAGAGAGTGGTTGGACACTTGGGACAATTCCAAGTTCAAAACGTTGAGCTTCAAGAGGCCTAGGTGGAAATTGCAGAATATAAGTATGGGGCCCTTGAGTTCCTTCAGGGAATGATTGAGGAGAATTCAGAGATTCAGCCACTATGACCTTTTGACAAGATCAATCAAAGGATAGATGGATTTCTTTTGAGAAATTAAAATTTCCTATTAACAATTCATGATGAGGCAAAGGAGTACTACACGGGTAGGATTTTTTCGTGGGTAGTAAATTTTAGAATTAAAAAAAATAAATAAAAAAGTGTAATCTAGGCAAAATGGATTACCAAGTATCTGTGAACTGTAATATACACCTTGGCGAACTAAGGACTTGACGTACGAAAACCAATCTCCTTGAATGTTGTG
This sequence comes from Pinus albicaulis, assembly GCA_034641835.2. NCBI lineage: Eukaryota > Viridiplantae > Streptophyta > Pinopsida > Pinales > Pinaceae > Pinus > Pinus albicaulis. Next base: position 1,545,057,477 of record CM076584.1, read on the forward strand.
TTCGGTGTATCACGTCTACAAGACGATCGACTAAGTTACCTATGGTAGGTTTGTAACCTACTGGTGTCTCCAAAAATATATGGAACGGTACGTGGGATCTCAGTCCGTAGTAGAATTGTCTAATATGTAACCGTTCGATGAGAGCATCACCATATACTTACAATACCTGGAGCATAGTCCTATATACTTCCATACGTGTGAGAGGATATCACCCCCTAGATGCAACATAGGATGTTAGCGACAATTTCTACACTTAAAAATTCCAGAACATGTATTTAGCCTAGACCTCTAGAGTGTTTGCGTTAATTCCAAATTCTCCTTAGGTTAATTGGAGTTAATTTTAATATTGACCTTCAATTAAGTTTCGATTTTGGGCTCAAAACGATGTCACCTAAATTCCTAAGATGAAACTATATGAGAAAAGAATTCTTTTAATTTCAATGAAAGGTAAACTAATAAGGGAAGAGATCACAAATAGTAATTCAACAAACAAAATCCCCCACAACTAGATTTCACTTTTCACTTTTTGAAATGAAAATTCTAAAAAGTAAAAATGATATCACTTTCACTATCCCAAATGCAACTCATTCAAAAGTAAAATGATGTCTACTTTCACTAATATCCATTTAAATTATTATTTTTTATTTTTCGATTTGAATGATGAAATACGCTTGAGGCAACTAATTCAATTTTCAATTATTGAAAAAATGTAATCTATTCCCAATAAGTAATTCCAAAAACTAGCCTTTCAATGGAAGTGATCTCACGCTTGTAACGAAAAGTAAATTTTGAAATGAAAACTAAAAAGATGCAAAACCCAATTTATTTAAAAAATCACAAAGGTTAATACTATTTTATAATAGAGAATCAGTATTTTTTGGATGATGCAAGTAGTAAACAAATATTTTAATTGACTCACGATAAAAATACCCAGTCAAAACAAAAAATTTACCACTTAAATCATAAGACCAATTTGCACTTTTTCAAGAGACTGAAAACACTCAAAGCAAGAAATAATGCAATCAAGGGAAAAAAAATATTTCAAGGATCAAGACACACTAAGAAATTTCCATAAGAAACTGTAAAAATCTCTATTTTCTAAGACTACCACGGACCTCTAGTTAATACCAATGGTTTGCAGCGTGACTATTCTAGCAAAAACTAGCGTTGGCAGCGTGATTGTTTCTATTAAAAATTGCATTGAGCAAGGAAAAGAGGGATAAAACAAGAAATTATTGAGGAAAAACTTTAGAATTGATAACTTAAAACACTTACAAGACAGAATAAAGACTGAAAACAAGCCAAACAAGCAGTCGTTAGAAGGTTGGCCAAACTAATCGTGGAGACAAAAACGAGAAGAGGGTGGAAAATGGTGTAGGCTCCCCAGTGGAGTCGTCAATTTGTTATGCAGTCAATCCCTTCTTCAGAAAGAAGCGATCCCACTAGCCCAATGAGTGGGTCTAGTAACAAACGTGATAAAGAATGAAAGCTTTCCTAGTTTAACATCAAAATAACGTGAGAGAGGGAGATGGCCAACCTCACTCCTATGTGATGATTTCCTCAATGTCGATGTTGATCCTTTCACTTCCAAGCTCGCTCCTTGCTATACCTTCTGCGTTCGAATATCTGCAAGAAATGTCATACGACAACAAACGAAAGAGACATAGCATATATATATATATATATATATATTTCACAGTAAACCATATAACAAATCAAGGAATATCATAATAAACAAGTTAATATTAACCAATTCATGGAAAGAAAAACACACTCTGTATACTATACCTTCTGCGTTCGAATATCTGCAAGAAATGTCATACGACAACAAACGAAAGAGACATAGCATATATATATTTCACAGTAAACCATATAACAAATCAAGGAATATCATAATAAACAAGTTAATATTAACCAATTCATGGAAAGAAAAACACACTTTGTATACTATACCTTCTGCGTTCGAATATCTGCAAGAAATGTCATACGACAACAAACGAAAGAGACATAGCATATATATATATATATATATATATATATATATATATATATATTTCACAGTAAACCATATAACAAATCAAGGAATATCATAATAAACAAGTTAATATTAACCAATTCATGGAAAGAAAAACACACTCTGTATTATTAAGTAAATAAAGGGAAGCTTACAACCGGTGCCTTGATTTTGGAGGCCTCCTTTGGAATGGAAATCCAATTCCAAACCAAGCTCTTTAATCTCTTCTCCTTTCTCGTAAAATCGACAACATATGGGTGCAATCAGCCAGAAGAATGGTAACCAACAATGAACAACCAAGACTCACTAACATGGCACTCTTTTATAGCAGAGCTGGAGAGGTTATGGATCCAAAAATGTGGGGAAAAGTCCTTATCTCAAAGGGGATAATCTTTGGAGATAATATTAAAGGATCAAAATGGGATTATTCAACCATATCCTTAACCAACAATTACCAAACTTCCATTCTCGAGAGTTCTAGAGGGCTAAGCTTTTGCTCCATTTTGGAGAATCAGCCTGAAGAGGACTAGCGCAGATTTACTGTTGAATTCTCGCGTTGGCAGAGTTGTTCACAAGTTAGGGACAGGGTGACAAGTGCAAGGCTATTTAGAGGATAACTGAATCGGGATTGAAAATTAGTTTTTTTTACAAACTTTTTCAGAAAGGCTTCAAGGCATTTCTCTTTTAGGTCCTCAGGGATATTTTAAGCATGTTATCCAACATGAATATTTTTTCACAACTTTTGTCACTTTGCGACGTTTGTGGTATCAGCGACACAAAATATGACACTCAGGATAAGGACCGAGGAATGCAACAAAATACTGTGTAAAACTACTGAACATTGTATTTAATTGTTTCATAGTTAAAACATGTAAGTTGTCCTTAGCATTTTCCTCACAACATCACTAGTTGCACCTTAATGAACATATTTTTCTTCTCGATCTTGCACGTCACCACTCTCTAGTGCCAAGAAAATCACATCCTTTGTTCTATCACTTGTCATAGGATATTTCTTCATGGTTTTTATTTCTCTTAAAATATTCACCAAATTCAAAAAATATTACAATAACATGCACTCATAGTGTGGAATTTACAACGATAACATATCACAAGTCCATGACTCTTCTCTATCTTGACTTTGATACTTTTACATCTTTTTACGATTTTCATCTTGAACATAAGACCAACCTTTTGCACCAATATTTACTAGGAAATTCATGCTCCACACTCAACTATAGCTATGATATTCACCATGTTTCAACATTTACCACTCTAGCTCTGATACTAGTTTTTAGGATCACAAAATATTGAGAGAAGTGGTGGTTTCTAAAGACACCATTTCTTGGGATCCTAATGGCCAATAGGACCAATTGACATGGATTTTTTTGGACTTTAAATAGAATAAATTATAGATGAATACCATGGGTAAAACCACAAGTGTTATAACATCATTTATCACCTCTATATACTTGACGATCTATGTATTGGCCTTGGGGAACCCTTTCCATTCAGACTTGGTCCTTTCCCTAAAAAACAATATTTTGAATTCCATATGCGACTCTACCCTCGCAAAAGCACGTGCAGATGTGGGTCCACTCATATCCAACCCATTTATATAATTTAAAATATAAAAAATATAAAACTCCCTATTATTTGGGTGTGGTTTACAGGTTACACCGAAAGCCTACCTACAGGAGCCTGTGGCCAAATTGTTTCCCAACTGAAAAAAATTGTTTTGAGGAAGTATAAATACACCTCATGGGAAGGCCTAAGGGGAGGAGAGAGATAGGTATTGATACCATAGCCTGTTAGTCCTAAATCAAGTTTGATTATTCATGTGCCTGCTGCACTTCCCAGGTTGTGAAAAACCTTGTTTCCCTCTTTGAGATGTTCACTTCCATTATGTGACATCCTTGTGCACCTTTATGGAAGAAGATTGTTGACGCTTGGGCAGGATGGATCCGGAGAACAGTTTCACTTGGATCCATGGATGAATTAGGTGGTATTCCTCCACATATTTTACATACATCAACAAATAAGCTATGTCTCGTTCCTAGTGTCGTGATATTTAATTATTTTATACATGTTAATGATCTTGTTATAGTTGATTTCACGTTATTTTCTATAAGCTTATATGATCTAAGCATTGACATCTAGAACATGTATGTTGTTACAACTAGTCTATGTGATTTCTTAAATGAGTTGAAGGTTTTGAAGCACGTGGAGAAGTAGAGGGTTTGAACCCTGTGGGAACGACCTCAAACACAAGACATACGGGTAAGGTCACTTCTCCCGAGGTTACTAGTATAAGCATTAGGACTATTAGTTTGCTTTCTTTTTGTTGTTGTATGCCTTCTGCTCTATTGGGGTCCTCAACCCAAACCCTAGGGTATTTTCTCTCATAACAGAATTGGCAAAGCCACTAGGTATTACATCCATGTAATTCCTAGTTTGGGTTGTTTCTCTCTGGATTTGGGTTCCCTGATTGGTCTGATCACGCTTCTAGTCATATTGATTCTTTATCCATCTAGGCAAAAGTCCCGATCTTTTGGATAAGGCTTGGATTTTTCAAATTTTCTTTGCTGCCTATTTTATACACAATTTTTAGTTTACATAGTCATGTATATATGCATTTTTTTCCAAATAAACACGCATATAGGCGGGTTTCCTTGTACACAATATCTTATGCACGCTGGTTGTTCACTGCTGAGCTACGTATGACCAGTTTCAAATGAAAATTTGATTTTTTGAATCTTGTAAGGTCTTTTTTCCTGTTCTTGGCCACTATTTTAGATCCTTTGATGTGTATGGATAGTGTTTATGTATGATGTGTATCAATTTCTCTCTTTCTTTATTGAAAACCTAGTCAACCTAGGGTTTACCTTGCTTTGTGAAGTTTCAGTTTTGGCTTTTACACCAGGGATTTTTTCTAAGGTTCTTGGATATTCTAACATTTTAGGGCAGTGAGTTTGTCTCTGTTTGCCCATGCTTAGCCTTGTAGTTGCTTCACTTTTTTCTTTTTGGCTTGTTGGATTTCTTGGTTTTCTTGGTTTCTTGAGAAGAGCTTTTATGGAAAATATTGAATTGTATTCTTGGTTTTCTTGAAGTTTATTTGGTTTTTGGAGTTTTATACTGTTGTTCAGGTCATTTTCTTGAGTTGGTTATCTCATTCCGTTTGTTAAGTCCCATATGAAAGTGACATTGTTGGCTTAAGCAAATTTGAGGTCTCTTGTTTGCTCAACCTGGTGATTTGGAGTCTTGAGCAGTTTGTGCTTACTCAAAGAGATTTTGCTACTTCCTTAAAACTAAAAAGGCTCAAAAAACATTGTTTTTTTCCTTTGATTTTTATTTTTGTTTTTATTTTATGGGTTTTCATATTTTTTGGAGCAAGTTTGAAGTTTTTCATTTGGTTGGATTGGTTATTTTTTAGAGAATTTCTTTAGTGAATTTTTCTCTTCTTTTATCATGTTGTTTTTGGAATTTTGGTTGAGGGAATTTCTTGTTTTGGACTTTTCTTTGATTTTGTGTCAAGTGTTCAGACCTCTCTGTTGAGAAACTCATTTGGTTTTTAGTTTATAGTAGTCCTAGAATCGTGCATTTGGCATTGGTAGTTTTTACATTAGTGTAGTTGCACTGTTAAGGATATTTAGTCTTTTGATATTTTTTGAGTGTGTGAGAATGAATCTTAAAAAGGAAAGAAAAATTATTTCTTTTATTAGTTTCTCGTAGAACTTGTGTAGAAATCCCTTTCATCGAAGAAAAAGTTGCATGTGCATGTAGCAGGTTTATATTGATTTCTCTTTTGCGTAAAAATATCACAAGTTGCATCTTCGTTTACCCTTGAATTAAAATAATATCGCTTAAAATCAAGTGCATAATTTAAAATGTACTAGAAATTTTTTGAATTGTCATTATTATACATCAACTAGTCCAGGTAATTAGGGCCTTGGAATAGGTGAGTGGAGAGTTAACTCTCCAAGGCCACTCAAAATGTCAAACTTAGAAGTTGATTAATGAGTCAATCTAGCCTCGTTAAGTTGTCTAGGAAATCTCTCCTCTAGAGAGTCAAGCGTGATGGCGGGTGAAAGCAGAGAAGAGAGATACCCCCTCTCTTATTTTCCGGATCTTGACCAAAAACTATTCCACCCGGCTGCCGACACGAACTGGTGGCCATAGTTGTTATTCCTAGGTATCACATAGGTGACTCTGGGGGGGAATACCCATGGTACCTGAGGCATACATTGCATCACATCCATTAGTACTTGTTACACAGCAATTTGTCACCGTCCCTGCAATTCCCCATCCTGCACAATTGGAGGGCTCATTTTGTGACCTGTGAGCAGTGACATAACTTGAAAACACTTTCATGGCATTCCCCTAAACATGTACTATCATTGCCCTGAAGACAACTCCTTGTGAAAAACCCTAAAAACACCCCTTTTTGCATTGGCGCGGGTAGCCAGTTCATTACCCGCGCCAATGGGGGAAATCCTTCAAATAGGGCGCGCCAATTGGCGCTCTGTCCCAGAGTCGCACCCGCGCCATCCATGTTAAGGAGTGTTTTTTAAAAATAAATGGCGGAATTTTCGTCCTAACTGATCCAGGAATTGGTATCTAATTTGAGTTGGGAGGTTTGGCTCCGGATCTCCATGTAGAGGAAGTGGTTTTCCACCTCTCATGGAAGCTTCCTTGAGGATAGGGCCAATCCCATGATTATAGGGATCCCAACTCCCCTTCCTCCATCTATAAAAGCTTTCTCATCTCATTTGCAAGCTAGTCTCCAAGTTCCCAAGAGCCTAATGCTGCAAGAGCTTTGATCCATTCCCTTAAGGCCAAATCCAAGCAAGGAGATCCTTGTCGAGACATCTGAAGAGAGAGGTTTGTCCCATCCCTGACAGGCTTTATCGAGACGCGTTCTGCTGACGACCCTCCAAAGGAGAATTCAGCGTCAGAGCTATGGTTGTATTCTTCTTTTGATTGATTAATGATAAGTGACTATTGGTTATGGTTCCACTCTTGTTCTTGATAATGATCATGAGTTATGTCTTCTCTGACTGACATATAGTTGTATGCACTGGATTTTACGCTTGCGTTTGTTTTGTTTCTTGCGTGTGCAAGTGTCCGATCACGGAGATCGTGAGGATTGTGATCTGCCAGAGCTAAGGAACAGGAGCGCTACTTTCTCTACAAGCAACAGCGTTGGATTCCAAGTAAGCATTCATCGCTAGTCGGTTTATCTATAATTAGGAACCTGCACTATAGCGTGAACGATTGTTGCTAGACCCGGTCTGGGCTAGTAGGGATCGCCTCTGTCCGCAGAGGGGATTTACCTCCACAACAAATTGGCAACTTCGCTGGGGATCGTTGGCTTGTTGTTGTTCTGCTTTGTAAGCTACAGACGGAGCCTAAAGTTAGCCAGATAGCCTTTGAAACGCTTTTTCTCTGCATTAGTGAAGTAGATCAACGCTGCTTCAGTCAATCTCTGGTTTAGTTTATGAACTGAACACTTGGAGTGTTGTCTTGTCTTTTCGGTTGATTCTTGACCTTGCTTGCTTGGTCAGCTCTTTGGTTTTGTTTTTTTGTTTGTTTGGCTTTTGTTTGGCCTTGTCATCACTGGTCTATGTCTGGACTGCTCTTTTTTATTTTTCCCATAGTTAACTTGACTGGTGCACTTTTCAGCTTGACAGTCGCGCCCATTGGCACAGGTTGCTTGTGTATCACCCACGCCAATTCCATTCTGGCGCTAATTTCAGCCTCACAGTCGCGCCAATCCTGTGAGGTATTAGGGTTTTCTGTGTTTTGAGCCTTCTGAGACTGATCTGTGACTTTGGCCTTGTTTTTTCGCTTGTTTGAGTGTTCTGGAGCCTTGTTTGACTGGCTGTGACCTTCGTCCTTTGGTTGTTTGCCCGTTTCCATTGATTTCACTTTCTGGCCCTAGAGCATCTAGGTCCTCTTGTGTGTCGAGCCTCCCTTGGGAGTTTTGGGTTTCTATCGGTTCAGTCGACCTTGTGATTGCTTCTTTACATTCGTTTAGCGATTGATTATCACTTTATTGCGTTATTTGAGTGTTTGTTCTCTTCTTCATTCGGATTTCGCTTTGCCTCGTTTGGGCCTAGATTACATGGTCCATTTGAGTCTTTGGGATTCTTTCGGTTTTGAGGGACTTTTTGCCAATTTGAGGTCTGATTGCGTGTTTGTCATTGAGTGATTTGCTCATTTTTTGCTCCCTTACTATCGCATCTCAAATTGCTCTTCATTAGTTTTCATTTTGTTTAGTGCTTATTGCTATTAAACATTGAAAATATTAAAAAAATCTCTTTTGCTTTTGATCAGTTAGTGAAAATTAAAATCTTTTCGGTGTTATTAGTGATTAGTGAATTTGAGAGAAAATTTTTTGGTTACATTAGCTGCATTAGAGGCTTTGTTGGTTGTTTTCTGATCATTTTTTTTGTGTGAAAAGCTCTCAACTCTCTCGTAGTTAGCTTTCATCGAATGAAATGATATACTGTGGCATATAGTGTGCATTTAGGAGATTTTGTGACATCACACTCGCTAGGGCCTGAAAATTGAAACGTAATTGAAGATAAACATTAAAATTTACTCAATTTACACTAAGGAAGCATTGAAACATTAACGCAACATTTAGTGGTCTAGGCTAGAGACGTGTTCCGGCGTCTTTAAACCTAGTAGTTGTCGTTCACCTCTTGGCTCTAGACAACACTAGTACGGACTTGTGCTCCCAGTACCGTCGAGTATATAAAGGGAGACCCCACTAGGTTTCTATCCTTTATCCATAGGAAGCCGAGTCTGCCGCCCTATATCCGTGATACATCGGACACAGCATTCGGGGAGATTGCCTGCACGTACGTTAAGTCCTTGGTTGATTTCTCTTTCATTTTTGAAACCAAGGTGTATATTGTAGTTCACGGTTATTTGGTACACACTTTGCCTAGTATTCCTGAGTAGTCATTTGATCTTTTCTGACTCTTTAAATTTGAAAGGATCACCAAGCGCTTGTCCTTTCATGCTTTCTTCAAAACTGAAAGAGATAGAGTTACGTTTTATCCGTTTCTTGACTCTTAAAACATGAAACGGTGAAGTCTCTAAGTTTCAATGTGGTAAAGTTAATCACCCGCGATCACACGCCCTATTAGATTTTTCTTGTTGGCTGTTTGATTTTGTGTCTTGACTCTTTTTCAACCCGTGTGTGTTGTGCTTGATCTTTTGTCATTGTTGTCACAGTGGCGGAACCTCCTGTTTCGTATACTGGTAGTCCATATACGGACGATTCATCATAGGCTTCTCAATCCTCTGCTAAACCCCAACAACCCATCGTTTCCGAGTTTCCTGACAGGGGACCAGTTCTGTCTGAGCAGCCCTTTGGAGGACCAGTTGATTTCAATTGGACCTTTTCCGACCCTTGGTTTGGATTGGGAGTAGGGGAATGTTTCCCTCCTCTTACATCGGGTTCGCCTTTTATAGTTGTTTTTGTTCCTCCTAGTCCTCGCTGTCTATTACAAGATCTAGCGGCAGGCTCAAGCATGAGTGAATCTAGCGAGGAAATCCCCACGTCCGGTGAATATTACCAATTATTTCCTCGGAGATTATTTCTAGGAGACAACCCTGAACCATCTGTTATGTCATCCCCTGGTCCCTCATTACCCGCCGGGTATAGATCCTTGGGTCAGATCATTGCCGCCGCTGCCTCTATGGGGGTATCAGCTCCTTCGACGAGGCCGGTTGTTCCTTCGTTGAGGATGTCTCCACGGACGCACATTACATCATCCCCTTAGGTCACTTCTGTACCCTCCATGCCCACTGTTTGTGTGGCCGCATCTGCACCCGCCGTTACTACCCAGTCCGTAAGGACCACATCCCTTCCCAAAGATATCTACATAGCATATGCTATGCCGGAGAACATCTCTCCGGAGGAGTATCGATTGTTCTGCAATAGTCGAACCCCGAGGTCGGACAGACCTCGCAAGATCCCAACCGCTCGTACTTTTCGCATTATGCACAGGATGGTACACCCGTGTACGTTTTTCCATATCAATACGATGAGCAAGGGAACCCTTTACGTTTACCTGCTCCTGAGGCTCAACTTCATGCTCAGGGTTTACCTTATAACCAGGCTAGACAACCTTTTAACCCGCAAGGCCAACCTTTGGGCCAGCCTGGCTATCCTTATGACCCGCAGGGACAGCCCATACAAGGCTACCCTCCGGGCCAGCAAGGGCCATTATACGGTCCGCAAGGATAGTATTACAACCCTTCCGGTCAACTCGTGCAGCCTCTCCCTGGAGTCCCACCTGAGCAACCTCAAGGACTCACAGGTCAACCTGGGTACCAACCAGGGCCGGTATATGGTCCTGGGGGGCAAGTCCAACCTTCTCAACCTTTGCAACCGCAGTATCCTCTTGGTCCCAACGTTGCACATCAGCCAGGACCATCTTATGGTCCTGCTGCGGGTCAAACCGATTATCAGCAACCCCCTGGCTCCATTCCGCTACTAGGCCAACCGGCCCATCCAGCACAGCCTGGTATCCTGCCACCAGGCCAACCGGCCAATCCGGAACAACCTGGTGTCCCTCCACCAGGCCAACCAGCCCATCCGGCACAACCTGGTGCTGCTCAACAGCCAGGACAACCTGCACAACCGACACAACCTGTTTATTTGGGTCAACCTGTTTATCCAGGGCAGCCCGCTCAGCTAGGTCAGTCTTTTCAGTCAGGCCAGCCTACACATCTTGTCAACCCTGCCCAACAGCCGACTTATTCAATGCTGCAGCCAAATCAACCGTCGCGCCCTAATTATCAGGCTCAGCAGGGTCCCACCTATCAGCAGCCCACTCGACCTCAAGGTAGTTACTATTCTCATGGTCAGTATCGACCGAATTATAGCCAGCCCCAAGGTTCTAACTATTACTCTCAGCAACCCGGCTACACCTATACTCAGCAGCCGAATCCAAATGCTGCTTACACAGGGCCGACTTACAATCAGGGTCCATACTCTGGTTATCAAACCCCGTACGTTGGTTACCAGCAACTGAATCAAGATGGATATACGACCTATGCCCCCTACAGTCAGAATCCTACGGGACAGAACCCCTGGGGGCAAGGTTATTCTCAACCAGCGTGGAGTACAGGTACTGGTCCTTATCCAGGGCCAGGTATGCCGTCCAATCCGCCATTGTCGTTTCTGGCTACCTTGGAATTACCAGATGTTTCGAAATTAACGAATGATCCAATTCTGCACAATCCTTATTGACCTCCAGTTCCTACAAAGGTGCCCGGTGATTTCCCCAAGTTTGAGGGTAAAGCTGGAGAGGACCCCCAAGCTCATGTAATGAATTACCATCTTTGGTGTTCGTCCAACTCTTGGGTGGATGATTCAATTCGTCTACGCCTCTTCCAACGCACTTTGACTGGCGCTACCGCTAAGTGGTATATTGAATTATCCCGTGGAATCTTTCAAGATTTCAATACGTTAGCCATGGCTTTTCTGACTCACTTTCAGTTACTGGTTCTCTACGAAGTCGGGACACACCTCCTGACTTCCTTGAAGCAGGACAAAGCCACCCACATTTCTGATCACATTCATGAGTGGCGAAGTCGTCGTAGACTGATCAAGTTTCATATACCTGATCAGATACTAACTCATTGGTTCACCACCTCCTTCGTTAACAAAATCGCCCAAGATATTGCTATGGGAGCGTGTGTGACTGAAGAACAAGCCATAGCGCGTGCCCAATATCTGGATCTGGTATACTCTCAGTCCAGCACGCTTTATGATATTTTTCCTGATGCTCCACGGTCTGGAACCTCTAAAGCTCCACCTACCCCGGCGGTGGATGGTGTTATTGGTTCCGTGTCTCAGAATTCGAAGAAATCTTCGAATGGGAAGCAGAATTCCAACTCATCCCATAATTTTGCTCCTCCCCCTCATCCCGATTCTGGAAAAACTACGGAGGTTAATGTCATTCAGGCCAATCCTACGGAGAAAGCCTCCAAAGGGAAAAAGAAGGGCAAAGGTAAATCCAAATCCGACGCCCCAAAGCCAGAGTCCCAGCCGAAGTACCCCTGCTTCATTTGTGAAGGAGATCATTATAAAAAATATTGTCCATGACGATCTGAAGTTAGTCAACTTCTAAAAGGCTCCAAAGGGACTCCGGCAGTTCTTAAAGAACCGTTCCCATCTCAACAGACCCAGATGGTTGAACAACCTTCACCATCTGCACCATTTGGGTCTCAGGTCTTTATGATGAATGGTGTTGCACCTATCTCTATTGCTACACGTTCGAAGGACTACAATGAATCGCGTCAGGCACCTGAGAAGGCAGTTGTGGATGGTCCACCTCCCCTGCCTGTCTCCAGTTCGTTGGAGATTGAGAAGCCTACTGTCGAACCTGTTGTGAGGCCACCTTCTAAAGGTGTTCTAAGAAGATCTTCCTACAATCCGAATGCCCGTGCCGCTCAGCACTACAGTATCGTTGAGGATCTGGCATAAGCACCTTCTGCCATGTCTGCATTGGAAGTTCTTCAAAGTTTCCCGTCACAACGGAAAGCTTTATTGTCTGCAATAGGTGGGATCGATCCCACTGATTCTAATCTTCTCACCTTCGACTTAGAGAACTTTACCCCCCGACTTCCGCATCAGATCGCTCTTGTTATTCAAGTCGGGATCAACGGTCTTAACATCCATAGGGCCGTTGTGGATGAAGGTGCTTCTACCTGTGTCATGTCGTCCGCCGTCTTGAAGGCCATTGGCTCTCCGGCCCTTTCATCATCTCCTAATGCCCTAGAGGCATTTGATGGTCGGGAATCGAAACCCCTGGGTGTTCTCGAGAGTTTAGCGATTACCTTACAAGGGAAGACAGTTAACGCAGAAGTAGAAGTAGTTGACGCCAAGCTTAACTACAATATACTTCTCAGCCACAGTTGGACTCACTCCATGTTATGCGTTCCGTCCACCCTCTTTCGAATTATTAAGTTCCCTCACGAGGGAAAAATCGTTACTGTGGATTAGTTGTCTTTCTTCACCTCCACCTCCCAGAACAACGTTCCGTACGTGGATCGGATCCCAAATCCCCCTGACAGTGTAGGACCCGGTCTCTTCAAGGACCCCGTCCTCATGGGTATTTTTCCCGCACCACCACCGCACACCGCTCAAGTTAATATGATCTCTAGGTCTGGTGACCCATGTCTCATCCCTATGCCTGAGCAGGTGGTTGAGTTTGGAGAATCGATGCCCTTAACTCCGGTAGAGATTAACTACTGTGAAATCGTCGCCACATCTGATCCTCCCCCTCCTCAGCATTCTCCTTTGAGCATGGCTTTAGACATCTATTCTCAATCCCCCTGGCTCGGCGAGGCCGACACGCCTGATCCTCTTAAAGGGATTTTCCCTTCTGATGAAGCCATTGTTGAAACAATGTCTCTTGAGGAGCTTCCTTGGAGCGATGGACATCATCGTTCCTCATTCATGCCTAGCTTGGGGGCAATGTCAGATTGTCTAGAGCGTTTTGCATCTCAGGTTCCCACTCCACCTCTCCAGACGCCCATATTGACACATGAGGTGCTTTCAGAGGGAAACCTGAGCAACATCACTCAAACCATTCCAATCGACATCTCCGTTAAACCGGGGATAGTTGAGAACATACATGTGGGAGTGACTTGTTCTCCTGATGAGAAACGAGTTTATACTGACCTTTTTTGAGAATTCAGAGACGTGTTCGCCTAGTCCTATGAGGAAATGCCTGAGATTGATCCTAGCATAGTAGTGCACGAGATTCCTACCTATCCTGGTGCAAAACCCGTGTGCCAACGCCTGCGCCCGGTGCATCCTCGCAAAGTCGCTGCCATTAAAGCAGAAGTTGAAAAAATTATGAACGCGGGCTTCATTTACCTGATTCCACTCACAGAATGGGTCTCCAACATTGTCCCTGTAGATAAGAAACAGGGCACTATTAGAGTTTGTGTTGATTATCGAGATATTAATCAGGCCTGTCCAAAGGACAATTACCCCACTCCTTTCATAGATCAAATCATTAACGAATGTGCTGGGAGTGAGATTTATTCCCTGATGGACGATTTTTCCGGGTACAATCAAATAAACATTCTACCTGCTGATCAACACAAGACTGCATTCATCTGTCCGTGGGGTACTTTCGCTTATAAAAAACTCTCGTTCGGCTTGAAGAACGCTGGAGCTACTTTCCAGCGTGCTATGTCTTATGCGTTCCATGACATAAGCCATATCGTTCAACCTTATCTGGACGATTTTCCAGCTCACTCAGCTTGGCGAGAGGACCACCCAGAACACCTCCGCCAGATTTTCCTTCGCTGACAACGTTATAATATCCGGCTCAATCCTCATAAATGTGTCTTTTGCGTGGATTTTGGCCGTCTTTTGGGGTTCATAGTCTCCAAGGACGGGATTCGCCTCGACCCCCTAAAGGTCGAGGCCATTGTCAATCTCCCATCACCCTCTTCGTTATATCAATTGCAGAGTCTGCAGGGAAAAGCTAACTTCCTAAGACGCTTTATACCGAACTACGCAGAAGTGGCCAAAGGATTCACGCGTCTTTTAAAGCAGAACGTTCCCTTTCATTGGGATGACATTGCTCAACAATCCTTTGAGAAGATGAAGACATTACTAGTTAATGCTCCGTTGCTCCGGCCTCCAAACTATCACCGTGATTTCACTTTATACTTGGCTGCCGCGTTTAGCACCATAGCTATGGTTCTGGTACAGGATGAAGACAATGGAAACGAACACGTTGTTTACTATCTATCGCGAAATCTTCTCGACACAGAAACGCGGTACGCTCACGTCGAGAAGCTAGCTTTAGCAGCTGTACAAGCTGTGCAACGTTTCCGCCACTAAATCTTGCTGCGTACCGTAACCGTGGTTTCGGATTGCAACCCCATGACATATATTATTTCTTGACAATTACTGGGGGGAAAATACTCCAAATGGATCGTCATCCTTCAGGAGTTCGACCTAGATTTCACTACTGCTAAGTCGACCAAATCACTGGTTTTCGCGGATCTTATTTGCTCCCTCCCGACAAGCTCCCCCCCATCTCATTCTGAAGAACATATACCAGACGAAACCATCTTCCTTATTAGCACCCGTGACCCATGGTATGGCGATATTATAGTGTATCTTCAAACGTCATCCTTTCGCTCTGAGTTGACCAAAGATGCCCGACGTTGGATTCGGCATCAGTCTCAACCCTACCGCATTGTAGGAGATACATTATACCGGGTTGGAGTAGATTCGGTGCTCCGTTGGTGTCGGAATTTGGAAGAGGCCGAATGAGTCTTAAATGACTGTCACAGTGGTGCCTGTGGCGATCACATGTCTGGATATGCCACCGCCCAGAAGATTCTACGTGCGGGTTAGTTATGGCTGTCAATCTTCAAATATTGTATTGTTGCAGTCTGCAAATATCACGTGTGCTAGGTTTTTCAGCGCAAGATGCGCGCGCCACCCCTCCCTCTGCATCCTGTCATTACCGTCGGCCCTTTCGCAAAATGGGGCGTAGATTTTATGACGTGCAACCCTCATTCGGCCGAGGGGCATGCATATATAATCGTCGATGTCGACTACTTTACTAAGTGGGCCGAAGCGATGCCTACACTAGCCGCCGATGGTAAGACAATTGCCCAATTTATCTTCAACCATATCAATGCACATTTCGGGGTCCCTCGGGCCATTTTTACCGATCACGGTACTCACTTTCGAGATTACATGATGGCCGATCTGACATCAATATTGGGCTTACGACACGATAGCTCAACGCCATATTACCCCCAGGAAAATGGCCAGGTTGAGGCTGTGAACAAGGTTTTGGTCACAATGCTTCAACGAACAGTTGGAATTCATAAGTCCAATTGGCACCTCCAATTGTTCTCAGCTCTATGGGCATACCGGACATCAGCAAAGAATGCGACCGGATTCACACCATTCCAATTGGTGTATGGTCTGGAAGCGACTCTTCCGGTTGAGTGCGAAATTCCTTCCTTAAAGCTAGCTGTGGAACTTTTGCCTGATACTTCTCCTGAAGAAGAGCGTCTCTTGTATTTGGAACGGTTGGATGAAACCCGCTGCTTGGCTGCTTTAGTCCTTGAAGCACAGAAAAAGTGGTTCAAAGCACACTTTGATCAATCTGTCTCTCCACGTTCCTTTGTCGAAGGGGACCTTGTCCTCCTGTACGACCAAGCGCACGACAAGCTCGAGGCAGGAAAGCTCCAACCCATGTGGCATGGGCCCTATATAGTAAAACGAGTATTGAAGAATGGGGCTTATGAGCTCATTGATTATGAAGGAGTTCCGTTGGCGCAGCCTAGAAATGGGTTGTACCTTAAGAAATACTACGCTTGAAGTTATTTTTGGTGTGGTGTGTGTACATAGGTGTGTATATTCATTTGTGTGCATGTGTGGTGTGGTGTGCGATGTAAGCATCTTTCTTCTGATCGGGTCTTCTTGATTGTGCAGATGTCCATTACTCTGTTTGTGGGTTTCGCGGATGGTGCCTCCCGCAGTACCGGGAATCTGTCTTCGGCAGCCTGGGTAATCTATGATCCTGCTGGTGAGTTGGTTAACCTACAAGGTGTGTGTCTGGCTCCTGCTACAAATAATATCGCGGAATATAGTGCTGTATTGGAATTATTAACTGAGGCTGTGGACCTCGGCATTCGTGAATTACTTGTGTATCTAGACTCACAACTTGTAGTATTACAACTTAACGGGCATTATTCAGTAAGAAATCCATCCATTTTACGTCTGTATTTGCGTATTCGTCTGCTGGAAAGAAATTTTGACTATATTACATATCAGCACATACCCAGACATATGAATACATTAACAGAGCAGTAGCTAATTTGGTTTTAGATAGACATTTGCGTAATTTATAAAACATCATCACATGTGAGAAGATCCATCCAGAAATAGGTATGTATATATATATGTGTGTGTCGAAATGTTTACATAGTGTGCATCACATAAAATCAAAAATATACATGTTCGTCTTAATACATCCGGAGATGACATGTCTCTCAAAAAATATGCATAAAAGAAGCCCTAGGTGTCTAATCCGCATGGTGCTCGTGGTAACATGCTACCGTGCGCACTAAGCGTCTCAGTAGTCGGTGGAGGCAACTGGGCACCCCCACGGTGTGTCGTTGGTATGCTAGCGGAACATCTGCTAGTCGTGCATAGTCCAGGATCCCCCGGGCAATGCCCTCCAGGTTCTGAATCAGTTCACCTCCCTCGCCACCCTCGGCCTGAGGGTCATGATCAGCATGGGTTCTCCGCGCAATGGGCGATAGGCCCGCGAGTCTCTCTAGGCCGACATCTGCATACGCATAACAACTGTTATTAGAACGGACATGTATTACCAAAAAAAAAATCATAAAACATAAAAATCAAAAAGAGAGGTCATACCTAACACTTCATCCCAGTCATCCCCCTCCGGGAGCGGAAGGTCTGGGTCTCCGGTGAAATCGGTCCCGGCATAAGGCCAATCCTCGACCACGATTATCTGTCGCCGTAACCATCCAAAAAACTCTGGCCTCCAGGACATTTGATGGCCTCCTCCTGATCTCGGCATAAGTGCTGCCCAGCGAGCCATCCTTGGCTCTCTTGGTATCAGCTCAGAAACTATGGCCCCTTGGCCCTGAAAGATTGGTAATCATTCCAGGATGAACGATACCAAAATGGAATTGTAGCCAAACTGTTTCAGCTTGTCTTGCTTGCACTTTGTAAGCTGCCTCTTGATATTGGTTGTCACCGTTGTAGCCCAATCAAATAGTGTAGGATTCATACACTTAGAGGCTAATAGGAGTTGGGCCTTGGTGGCCTCGTGTGGAGCTTGCGATCCCGTAGCTCGTGTGATGGTGTGTAGCACTACTCTCAGTGCTAGATCCTCGATAGTGTGGATATCCACCTTCCTGCTTCCTGATCCGGTCCGTGCCCTTGGGTACACCCTCGCCATTACCTGCTCCATCTTTTCACCAGATGGTCTGTTGCCTATCAAGATGGGCATTGGACCTCTGCGCAACAGTCTGGTTATGAAGTATACATCAGAAACCTCCAGTTCCAGCACTTGGTCCCGAAGTTTGAACACTCCTTCATTTTTGTCCCAAATACTCACCAAGTACTGTAGGAGCTCAGGTTGAGCTCGTAAGTAGGGTGTCAGGAAGAACTTATTGAGTCCACAGTTCTTAAGTGCATTCGTATAGGCCTCATTCTCCATGGCTAGTTCATCCTCTTCCCCATGCTCCCTTTCCTTCTGTAGAAATTTGCTGAATAATGAAGATTTATCCACTGATATTATCCTAATCACATATCAATTCGAATTCATATGCAACACATAATCTCTTCTACTCAGATCATCACACATGTGGAAATAAAACAAGCGGTATGTGATCAAAAGATCATCAAAACATCACACACATTACACAGTATGTATGGGGAAAGCTTATAGCTGAAAACCCCCAGCTATTTTGTATATTATAATGGAGAGAAAATGTAACAGTACATAGCACAATACTCCTCACAAGTACTCAGTACTATCTCATAGAGTTACACACAAACTAGCTTGGTTTTGAACAAGTCACAGGTTCAAAAATCATCCACTAATTGCCTGCCTCTATTGCGCAATCAAGGCTGGTCTAATGAGAGATCCAAGGTTCGAATATCCTTGGCTTTACAGCGCAATCATCATAGGAAATTCCTCCAAGTGTGGTGCAAATCTCATGCACAACTGATGTCGCCACTGATAGCTAACTCCACCCTTTCATCTACCTCTTTCACTGGTCTCCACTGAACTGATCATGCACTGTAGTGAACTGATGTGTTCTTGAGTTGAATAATGAGTTACTAATTAATGAATTAAATAATATCTAATTCACTCCACTCATAACTAATTGATTAGCTAGTTAAACTAATCTCAACCAGTTCAACTAAAATAAACAGAACACAACTCCACTAGCTGTCTCATTAACTCCACCAAACTTCTGCCACTGAAGTCCTAACTGAAGTCAACCATGGATGTGCTCACCAAACCCTAGGAATAGCGTAATTCCTCTGTCAGATGCATGAGCCTTGGCTCCCAGGCGGGAAGTGCTCCAAAGGAGAAGAGTAAGCGAATATTAGAGTCCAAATATTATTAAGGAATTAAATAATAATATTTGACTTTCTGTTTTAGGATAAATGATCCTAAAAATAGACTTCGACCTAAATGTCTAAAAATAGAGGTCCATCTATTTTACCAACATGACCAATACTCCAAGAATATCATACTGCAACTCCCAGACCATGCTCCATATGTCTAAAAATAGACTTTGCGCCAAAAATAGCCTGCGGGCCCACTTAGTGAAGGCGACTTCATTTCACTAAGCTCCATCATCTTGCTGCATTTTCAACACCTTCTATTCTATAACCATTGTGTTTGGTTGCCTGCATCAACATGATCAAAAACCCTCTATTAGACCTCTGTTACATGGAAAATCCATTGGATCGTTCTCTGTTTGGAAATTTAAAATGGAAAAACTGCGTTGCGCCATTAGCGCGATTGTTTTTCTAATAGTCGCGCCAGTTGGCGTGACCCCTTTGTATGCAAAAGGCCATTGGCGTGGGTCCGTGCCCGATACCCGCGCCAATGGGCAGAGCCCTAAAATTTTAAAAATCTTCCACAGAAGCCCAATCTGCAATGGAAATCTCTATAAAATGGATCAAAATGGAGTTCAGGGAAGCGCCTCTTACCTGGGACAAACGAGGATCTGAATGGTAGCCCGGATCAGTCGTATTCGCCGTCAGAATTTTGCACACAAATGGACCACTGTTGCTCTCCAATGAGGTAAATAGTAAAAGTAATTTTGTTTTTACCAGTTGAGATTTATTAATAACTTTTTGAAATCTAAATAGGTTTTAAAAGTCATTTTTTATTAATATTTTAATATATTTTGTCGAAAATGGGTTTTACACTTACCTTTCTATGCAGCAACATGTCTTTATGCGGCTTAAACGGTGACACGAGTTGTATTTTATACTTTTTCGGACTCGGTAAATACACGAAAAAGTCATTTTTGAGTCATCTTTCAGCTCTTTTCTGACTCTCTAAACATGAAAAGATTGTCGAGTTCCTTCTCGTTTCGTTCTCGTTAAAGTGGACACGAAGCGACATCTACCCAGTATACTTTTACCCCTTTTTCGGGCTGGGATAGATTATTTACGAAAAAGGAATACCCTAGCCTATCGCGACTAGGAGGTTTTCTCAGACAAAGTTTTCTACCTTTTCAGATCTGAGGAACTATTTACGAAAAGGGACCTTTGGAGTTTTCTTTTCCACTGTCTTTTCAAACTCTCTAAATATGAAAAGACGCTGATTTCTTCCTTTTTCAGACTCGTTAAACCCTGATGACATCGGATTCAGTCGCAATGACATTATTCGAGTCGCTCCTTCCTAGGGCTCGTTAAATGTACTAGGATGGATTCTTCCGAAAGACGAACTTATATTACAAGCATATGCTATCCCCTTCAAGCTTGTTATCAAAAATAATTGGGGTACTCGCCAGAAATGGTGGGGAAAAATGGAACCAGAATCATTTTCGTGTCGGCAGTATGTCGCTCTTGAACATGGCACTTGTTTACGTTCGTGTCGGGTTGGGGACATCTCATCACATTTTCCACTTGCCTCCGTGGGTTTGGGTAATCCTTTTTGACCTCTCATCTGCTCTTTGCCTCGTCGCCATGACCTCTGATTCGTTGATGTAGAATACTGCCAAACTCACTGTCGTGCCGCCATGTGTTCAAGAGAAGTTGACCTCTGCAAGTTTTCAATCTTCCTCTGATTCTCATCTGATCGTGATTCACAAAAACATTATGTTCCTCTGTCTCGCGTCGATGATGTGGGAAACACTAGGGCCCACCTTCGATCAAGGTCATTTCCTGTCGACTTCAGCTCATTATCCAGGAAGCTTATCTAGAGACTCCCTTCTGGTACCTTAGAGCCTGTATGCCTCAATGGCAGGTTCTTCGCATTCGACGTGAGGTTTTCATCAATGGCCTTCGATCGAGTGATTCTGCGGGTGTTCGACGTCAACTCATTGTTCACATGCCGTAGATTGTACCTGTAGTACCTTGAGGACCATTGGCATTAATGGTCGTACCTCTCGCGTCTGTTAACAGCTTTCATCATTGGCTGGTAATCAGGCGATGTTCTTGCATGTTCGACTTCAGCTCACATATTTGCATGCTTGAACTTGTACTTTGTTCGGGTCGAGATGGAGCGCAAGACCCTGGATTCATGTCTGTTATAATCTAGGTTGCGATTTTGTGGATTATTATGATTAGTTACATGACTCACTGATTGGATGGATGCGACCATACCTGAGTCTATTTATCGATCCTCACTGGATGGCTGTGTCCATGCCTTGGATCTGGATTATTGTATACTCTGTTATGGATGGTTGTGCCCATACCACATATATCATGTATTCGAGACATCAGTTTTACTTCTCTACGCAGGTTTTCCGACGACGGTGTTTTCAGTTGGACACGTTCTCGTAAAGAATTTCACCCCTCTCTCTCTCTCGGGCCTCATGCTTTAGGGGGCATCTGTTACACAGCAATTTGTCACCGTCCCTGCAATTCCCCATCCTGCAAAATTGGAGGGCTCATTCTGTGACCTGTGAGCAGTGACATAACTTGAAAACACTTTCATGGCATTCCCCTAAACATGTACTTTCATTTCCCTGAAGACAACTCCTTGTGAAAAACCCTAAAAACACCCCTTTTTGCATTGGCGCGGGTAGCCAGTTCAGTACCCGCGCCAATGGGGGAAATCCTTCAAAGAGGGCGCGCCAATTGGCGCTCTGTCCCAGAGTCGCACTCGCGCCAGCCATTTTAAGGAGTGTTTTTAAAAAATAAATGGCAGAAGTTTCGTCCTAACTGATCCAGAAACTGGTATCTAATTTGAGTTGGGAGGTTTGGCTCCGGATCTCCATGTAGAGGAAGTGGTTTTCCACCTCTCATGGAAGCTTCCTTGAGGATAGGGCCAATCCCATGATTATAGGGATCCCAACTCCCCTTCCTCCATCTATAAAAGCTTGCTCATCTCATTTGCAAGCTAGTCTCCAAGTTCCCAAGAGCCTAATGCGGCAAGAGCTTTGATCCATTCCCTTAAGGCCAAATCCAAGCAAGGAGACCATTGTCGAGACATCCGAAGAGAGAGGTTTGTCCCATCCCTAACAGGCTTTATCGAGATGCGTTCTGCTGACGACCCTCCGAAGGAGAATTCAGCGTCAAAGCTATGGTTGTATTCTTCTTCTGATTGATTAATGATAAGCGACTATTGGTTATGGTTCCACTCTTGTTGTTGATTATGATGTTGAGTTATGTCTTCTCTGACTGACATATAGTTGCATATACTGGATTTTACGCTTGCGTTTGTTTTGTTTCTGGCGTGTGCAGGTGTCTGATCATGGGGATCGTGAGGATTGTGATCTGCCAGAGCTAAGGAACGGGAGCGCTACTTTCTCTACAAGCGACAACGTTGGATTCCAGGTAAGCCTTCATCGCTAGTTGGTTTATTTGCAATTAGGAGCCTGCACTATAGCGTGAACGATTGTTGCTAGACCTGGTCTGGGCTAGTAGGGATCGCCTCTATCCGTAGAGGGGATTTACCTCCACAACAGTACTTCTGGAGGGTGCCCTTGCAAATATTGGGTACTTTCACCGGAAAATATTTTTGTTTGGAGGTCAGTGTAACTGTTTATGTTACCTTTGCTAGTAGGCCTGGGGCGTAATTACCCTAGAATATTTTCAGAAGGTCCTTATTTTCACTTTCTTATATTTTGGTGTCCGGTCCTAATAACCCAGAGCAAAAATACCTGAGAGCTTCTTTATTGTTGAATCTTAGGGACATTTTGTAGAGAGTGCTCTTTCCTCCTAGACTGCCATAACTTTGTGATTTTTTGATTCTGTATAAGTTCTCATAATAATTAAAAATATCTAACTGATTGGTTCGTTGATTGCGTAGGATTCGTGGGCTTTCTCATGCAAGTGTCGAGCCTTCTTCTAGAAGGCGTAGGAGAAATTCTGCTGGTGATTTTCAACTAGTAGCAGTGAACGCATCAGAGAGTGATCCTCCGCTCGGGGCTATTATTTATGAGGGTAGTCCTAGTGCTAGTCGTGATTTAGAGAGGAGTACTATACTCCTTTCTTGGGTCCTTTTTCTGGCAGAATAAGTTGAGATTGAAGAAATTCCTTAACCTCCCATTACTCCTTCCTCTCCTCTTCTTTCTAGTTTTCCAGACGTTTTATTATACGTTGGGCCTCCGTCTCACAGACCGGCTAGTCCTCATATTTCTCCTTCTTTTATTTTGATGGCAATAGCTGGGAACAAAACTTCAGCATGAGTACTTCAAGTGTGCATACTCCTCTTTCGGAAGAATGAGGAGGTACCATTGATATATCGACCATCACTTCTAGCACTCTAATTTTTGGCTCTACCTCCATTCCGTCTACAAGTGAGGCACCCAATATTTTTCTTCCCATACTGGTCCCTTTTCATTTGGGATGCCTTTTAGTGCAATTCCTTCGGTTTATTTCACTGTTGAATCTACTGTCTCCACACCCATGTCTTCTATGGCTAGTGGGTCAGCTTTTTTTCATTGTTTTCCCTTCGGAAGTCGTCATATTCCTCATTCGAACCCTTCCTTAGGTTCTTTTCCTTTCTCCGCGCAAAGTCAATGTTTAATCCTTTTCTAGGAGGCCAAAGTTCTAATACTTTTCATGGCTGGAACCCTGCTTTCAGTGGTCTGCGAACTGGGAATCAATTCATGTATGGTGAACAGGGGAATGTTCCTTTCTCCTCTGTAGGTGCTTCTCAGGGTTTCTCTCCTTTCGCTAATGCATGGAACCCTTACCAAGGGGTATCATATTCATTTAATACTTCTATTCGGGAGAAAATTCATGTTTATGGTAACCATATAGTGGGAGGAGGACCTAATCTGAGTTTCTCTGGACCTCAAGGTTTTCCTTATGGTCCAAATTATTCTATGAACAATTTTTTGAAGCTCGGTGCCTCAGAAAATCGAGGTTATTCTTTTCAAAATGTTGGGAATCCTTCCCCTGGTGGAAGGAATTCTCAGGTTCCTTCGCGCTTATCATTCCTGGAAACACTAAATTTGTCAGATCTATCGAAGTTGACTAATGATCCTATCCGATATTGCCTGGGTTGGCCTCTAGTTCCTACCAAGCTTCCATCCGATATTCCAATATTTGAAGGGAAGACTAGTGAGGATCCAACCGACCATGTTACCACTTTCCATTTATGGTGCTCATAAAACTCCCTCATTGATGATTCAATTAAGTTGAGATTATTTTAGTGCACCTTAACTGGAAATGTTGCTAAATGCTACATTGATCTAGGTTGGATACCATGTTTTTGAATCATTTTTAGTTGATCGTTCGTTATGATGCTTGGACTGAGCTTTTGGCCAATTTCCAGCAAGATAAGGTGTCAGTCATCAGTAATTTTTACTATCTGTAGATGACTAAATGTTGGTTCTATATTTCTAAAAACAAAATTCCCTAAATATTGTGAGTTTTAGAAATCTCACTGCCTTCATTATCCTTATCAAAAAAATTTCACTATTCTACCATTTTTCCATTCCATGGACACCCTGCCACTCCTAAAAGACTCCTTCTGGGCTGGTGCCACTCATCTCCATCCTTTTTCCCACTTATGACCTCATTACTCTATTTTTACCTTTCCCATAAATATACTTTGCATCTAGGATTACCTATAGCCTAACTCATTCCCATGATTAACCAGGTTCCTCAAGCATTGATGGTCTCAAAACTATCTCTATAGGCTCTTTAGATAAAATCAAGTGTATTGGAATTTGGATCTTCAATACACCTCTTTGTCAAAACTCTTTTTTTTACACTTGAATACTCCAAGCCAATTGTCAGTCAAAGGCCAGGTCAAACGATCCTCCCACTAGGTCAAATTAGGTTTTCATATGGTCCAAGGTAAATCCTTGTTGTTTTGGACGTTGTTTTTCTTTGTCAGAATATGGTTCAGAGGTCTTGAAATTTTGGGACATGGTTATTCAAGACAAGATCTGAAAGTCTCCAAAGAAGACTACCTTGTCAAATTCAAGTTCCGTAAAAGGTAAATGTACTTGGAACTTCTACAGGAGTGTCAAGAGGTTAATCAGCAAAAGAAATTGATAAGGTAAATGGTATGTTCCTAAAATAAGACATCCTGTAGCAAGGAAGATAGGAAACACTTGGTATTAAGGAGAATCCGAGTTTTTGAGCTTCATTAGGCCAGAAAAGTGTCAAACAATGAATCAGATGCAGAAATGACCATGGAGGAGGTACACCAGAAAACCAGACATGAAGAGAATTTTTTCAGAAATTATTGATGAAAAAGGGGAAAAGGTGAGGTGAATTAGACAAAAATGAATGAACTTAAAAGGGCTATAGAGAACTTAAAAGACAACATTGATAATTGTTTTCAAGAATTCCAGACACCTAGGGTTTTGGGACAGTGGCCAGAGGAGGTAAAATGAGGAATTGAATTCCATGATGATAACAAAGAAAGATTTAGAAGGAGCTATTGTGTTCAGTAGGTAAGGTAAATTCAAGGTCTTCAATCCCCTCCCAAGTAAAAAATTATTTGAGTTTCGAGATGGGAACAGAAGGGGTTTTGAAAATACTGCCTTGTGTTTAAATTCATAAGGTTGCCAATAGTGAATTTAGCATGCTTCAAAGATCAAAAGGAAGAGCCACTTCAAGGTTATCATGACACCTGCTAAGTGAAAGTGTTAAAGGACATAAATAAGCCAAAGAAAGTCAACCTTATGACTCAAGCAAAAACTACAGAGAAAAGATATAAAGAGTATCAGTAAGAAAGGTAAAATCAGTGTTTCCAGGCACCTACAATCAGAAATTTCAGTGAAGGTAAAGAGATGAGTTAGAATCCCTGAAAGGAACAAAGGGAAAAGCCCAAATCATCTTTTCAGCCACTTGCAAACAAAAGGTCAAACATATCAGTGAGAAGGGAAAAAAGACTTGTAAATATTAGGAAGAGGATTATAGAGATAAAAAAAATGCCACATGCTTTTAGACATTCATTTCACACTTCATAAGAGTCATTTATGCCTTTCAAATAATTAAAAGTCTTAAAGAGGAAGAAATTCTAAGTTTTCAAGGCAAAATTGGGCAATTTTGCCTGGCTTGGCGCCGCATGCCTGGAATTTTTTCCTGTGTATTTTACACAGGCGTTGCATACCTAGATTCGGGCGCTGGGTGCCTGGCAAGGCGCTCCGCCTTTGCCTGACTTGCCTAGTAAAGAAAGCCTTAGGCGTTGCGCGCTTGGCCTAGGCGCTGCCCGTTTGGACATGAAGGCCTTTTAAGCCTTCTAACAGCTCTAATCACCTCAAAGGTTTCCAATTTCTTCCTAAGGGTCCTCCAAACCTATTAAGGGGTAAATACAAGTTATCAACTCACTCTCCAAGTTTTTTTTCATCATTTGATTAATGGAATGAACCCCTAAGGAGCGGCCCTAAGGCTTGAAACTTGAAATCTTTGTTTAAAACATTTCTTCATTTGCTTGCAAAGAGAATCAGTAATAGATAGAAGCATTAAATTATGGGAAGTTTTTCATTCACCTAAAGTTTTACCTACACCTATTCTTCATAATTCTTTGACCCCTCACTTGCAAAATTTACCATTCCATCACCTTCTGTTCCATCTCAAAATTCACATCAAATTCTAGGGTTGGAAAAGCATAGTTTTTCAAAGGTCAAGAGAGGGAGACAGTGGCAGTGAGATTGAGTCTCAAATGGAAAAAAAGCATGAGCATAAAGGTGCAGAAATAACCCTCCTTCATATCCTTTTCACAAATCCCTCACCATCATCTCATGGCACTCATGCATCAGATAGTGAGGAAGGTGACAATGAGCAATCAAATGTCAATAAGGGTGAAGGCAATGAGAAATAAAGTAGTGAATAAAAAAGTGTTGAGGAGGTAAATCCCCTCTGCGGACAGAGGCGATCCCTACTAGCCCAGCACAGGTCTAGCAACAATCATCAAATGCTACAACGCAAGTTCCTAATTGCGAATAAATAAACCAACGATGGAGGCCTACCTGGAGTCCAGTGCTATGATTCGTAGAAGAGGTAGCGTTCCCGTTTCTCAGCCTCGGAAGATCACGATCCCCCACGATCTCCATGAATGGACAACTGCACATGCAAGAAAAAACACGAATACAAGCATAAAATCCAGAATACGCAAATATATATCAGTCAGAAAGGATATAACTCATCATTACCATAAGTGAAAAACAGAGTGGAACCATAACCAGTAGTCATTCATTAATAAGCAATCGAAAGAGAGTACAACCAATGTTCTAAAGCTGAGGTCTCCTTCGGAAGGGTCTCCAGTCGTGCACGTCTCGCAAAGCCTGCCAGGGATAGGACAAGCCTCTCTTAGAGTCTCTCGACGATAGTCTCCTTGCTTGAGTCGACCTTAAGGGAAAAATGAGGGCTCTTGCAGCATGAAGGCTCTTGGGAATTTGAGAACTTGGAGATTCAAGGCTTAGGCACTTCAAGACTAGCTTGCAATGGCAATGAGCTAGCTTTTATAGATGGAGGAAGGGAGTTGGGATTCCTATAATAGTGGGATTGGCCCTATCTTCAAGGAAGCTTCCATGAGAGGTGGCAAACCACTTCCCTTCCATGGAACTCCCGGAGCCAAACCTCCCAACTCAAGATAGATAGTAGTTTCTGAGTTTGTTGAAACGAAACTTCCGCCATTCTTATTTAAAAAACACTCCTTAAATTGGCTGGCGCGACTGCGACTCTGGGACAGAGCACCAGTTGGCGCGACCTCTTTGTAGGATTTTCCTCATTGGCGCGAGTGCTGAACTGGATACCCGCGCCAGTGCAAAAAGGGATGTTCTTATGGTTTTCTGCAAGGAGATGTCTTTAGGGCAATTGAAGCTCATTTTTAGAGGAATGCAATGATAATGGTTTCAAGGCATGACATTGCTCACAGGTCACATAGTGGGCCCTACAATGTGCGGGACGGGGAATGGTAGGGACGGTGACAAATTACTGTGTAACAGATGCCCCCTAAAGCATGAGGCCCGAGAGAGAGAGAGGAGTGAAATTTTTTACGAGAACGTGTCCAACTGAAGCTCCGCCGTCGGAAAACCTGCGTGGAGAAATACAACTGATATCTCAAGTACATGATGTATATGTGGTATGGATGCAGCCATCCAAAACAGAGTATACAATAATCCAGATCCAAGGTATGGTCGCAGCCATCCAGTGAGGATCGATAAATAGACTCAGGTATGGTCGCAGCCATCCAGTGAATAAGTCATAAATAATCATAAGAATCCACAAAATCGCAGCCTGGATTACAACAGCCATAATCCAGGGTCTTGCGCTCCATCCCGACCCGAATAGAGTACAAGTTCAAGCATGCGAATATGTGATCTGAAGTCGAACATGCAAGAACATCGTCTGATTACCAGCCAATGATGAAAGTTGTTAACAGACGCGAGAGGTACCACCAATAATGACAATGGCCCTCAAGGTACTATAGGTACAATCTACCGCATGTGAATCAATGAGCTGACGACGAACAATTCGTAGAATCACGCACCTGAGGCCAATGATGAAAATCTCACGTCTAATGGGACAAACCTCGTCATTGAGGCATGTAGGCTCCAAGGTACCATAAGGGAGTTCTATGATCACTGATAATGAGTCGAAGTCACAGGAAGTGACTCGAGAATGTGTGGGCCATAATGATTCCCACATCAACGACACGAGACAGAGGAACATGATGTTTTGTTGTGAATCAGGATCGTATGAGAATCAGAGGAAGGTTGATACTAGCAGAGGCCAACTTCTCTTGAACATATAAATGGCACGACAGTGGACTCGGCAGTATTTTACATCAATAGATCAGAGGTCATGGTGACAAGGCAATGAGCAGATGAGAGGTCAAAAGGGATTATCCAAACCCATGGAGGCAAAGTGAAGA
This sequence comes from Pinus albicaulis, assembly GCA_034641835.2. Classification (NCBI taxonomy): domain Eukaryota; kingdom Viridiplantae; phylum Streptophyta; class Pinopsida; order Pinales; family Pinaceae; genus Pinus; species Pinus albicaulis. Next base: position 1,545,086,574 of record CM076584.1, read on the forward strand.
AACGAGATGAGATGTCCCCAACCTGACACGAATGCAGACAAGTGCCATGTTCAAGAGCGACATACTGCCGATGACAACGACGATGGTTCCATTTTTCCCCCACCATTTCTGGCGAGTACCTCTTTATTTTTACACAAGCTTGAAGAGGATGAATGATATGCTTGTCATATAACCATCCTTTCTGACTAATCCATCCTAGTACATTTAACGAGCCCTAGGAAGGAGGAAATAATAACGTCATATGATTAATAATCTCGATGTCATTTCTCTAGGGTTTAACGAGTCTGACAAAGGAAGAACTCGGCGTCTTTTCATGTTTAGAGAGTTTGAAAAGACAGCTGAAAAGTAAACTCCAATGGTCCCTTTTCGTAAATAGTTCCTTAGATCCGAAAAGGTAGAAAACTTTGTCTGAGAAAACCTCCTAGTCGCAATAGGCTAGGGTATTCCTTTTTCGTAAGTAATCTATCCCAGCCCGAAAAAGGGGTAAACGTATACTGGGTAGATGTCGTTTCATGTCCACTTTAACGAGATCGAAATGACAAGGAACTTGGCAATATTTTCATGTTTAGAGAGTCAGAAAAGAGCTGAAAGATGACTCCTCCTGGAGGAACGAGTGGTATAAAGGGTAGCAACTGGTTCCGGTAATGGTGGAACTGCTCAAAACAAGATAAAGGTCAAGAGGTTGGCTAACAAGACCACTCATCGCAGCGGTTCCTCAGGAATGGGTAAAACAACCAAGTGAAGGCATATGATCGGCCAAGCAGATAGTGACGATGGAGTGAGAAAACCAAGGCTCATCTGGAAAAAACAGGCTGATAAAATGGCAATCACAAGAGGTAAAATGGGAATGGTTTCATTTTTACACAAGCTTGAAATAAAAAAACTCTGCTTGAAGTTGGTTTCATTTTTACACAAGCTTGAAACAAAGATAAACTATGCTTGAAACCAGTTTCATTTTTACACAAGCTTGAAACGGAAACAAACTATGCTTGAAAAGTAAGCATGCCCCCAGCATGGTGACTCAATTCAAGGTACATGCCCCCCAAGCTTCAATCCATATGAAAGGCAGATGGATTGAAGGTTCAAATTACGAGATCAAGAGAAATACTCGACTAGGATTTTACGAGATCTTATCAAAGACTCGAATTGAACAGAAACGTGTTTCATTGTTTTAACGAGGTTGACACATTAAAAGAACTATCCTTAGGACACATTGTTTCATGGTTTAAGGAGCTTGGCACAAGACAAGGAACTCTGCTCCGACAACCTTGTTTCATTTTTTAAGGAGCTTGACACAAGACAAGGAACTCTGCTCCGACAACCTTGTTTCATTTTTTAAGGAGCTTGACACAGGAAAATAACCGTGCTCCGACAACCTTGTTTCATTTTTTAAGGAGCTTGACACAAGACAAGGAACTCTGCTCCGACATCCTTGTTTCATTTTTTAGGGAGCTTGACACAAGACAACAAACTGTGCTCCGACAAGACCCGGTTTCATTTTTTAAGGAGCTTGACACAGGAAAAGAACCATGCTCCGAAGATCTTGTTTAATTTTTTAAGGAGCTTGACACAAGCAGAACGAACTATGCTCCGAACACCCTTGTTTCATTTTTTAAGGAGCTTGACACAAGACAAGGAACTCTGCTCCAACAACCTTGTCATAATGAACAAGAATTCATCGCTTCCAAGAGTTCCACTTCCGATGGAAGGAAAACATCCTAGAAGTCTGGACCCAATGCCCCCAGCACCTGATGCACAACGGCATCATCACTGAGCATAGGCACAGGGTAGGTAGCCACATAGTTGACCTGCGGTGGGGCAGATACAACGGGTGGATAAAAACTAGGAAGGGATGATGGTGGGCCAGCTGCCATATCAGGACCAAAGAACGAAAGTTGATCAATGGTCACGAACCATCCTTCATGCGGAAAACAAACCACACGAAAAAGGGACGAGACAAGCGCTCCCATGGCATAGGTGTAATCGCGCCCCAAGAGCAGATTGAAATCCAAGGGGCCTGGAACAACCATCACATCCATATGGACGGTTTTACCTCCCAAATTAATAGGTAACCTTGGAAGGATCCCTAACGGTTGACTCGTTCTTCTATTAAATGCCAACAGATTCTGCGTAACAGGTGCAAGCGGCGAAGAACCGAAAGCGTGCCAAGTAGTTAAGGATAGAACACTAACAGACGCGCCTTCGTCTATAATGGTGCTGGGTACGACCAGACCAAAAGCCTGTACTGTGATCTCGAAAGGCACATAAGACGGAAGGCGGTATCCTGAAAATCGATTCCAATCGAAGGAAGCGACCAAACTACTCGGAGGGGCTACCATCGAAGCGAGAAGGTCTTCCCCTGGTGTTACAGAAGAAGGAGCATCCTCCACAACCTCCATCTCAAAAGTGGGAGGAGAATCCTCTGGGACCTCCATCACGGGAGGTGGAGGAGCAGCTTCTTGAGGTATAGGGACACGAGAATCTTTCTCCAAGTCCGAAGAATCTGAAGAAACAAGAAGAACATGAGGGGTGTGAGATCAACTCTCAATGGAAAATACCTGGTGCACCGCAGACGGGGCCAGCTCAACCGATCCCACGACCAATGATTGGTCGGGAACGGATTCCTGAATTTGAATTTCGAGGGAGTGGGATCGACCAAGGATGACTCTTGACCAATCGTAGGATCAACTGGTGGAGGACTCAAAGAAAGCTGATTATAACCAGCTGGAAGGCATGGTGTAGAACCGGTCGAGTTGTCCAAGACTCTCTTGGCTTCATCCATATAAGGACAAAGGTGAATGACATGGTGCCCTTCACACAACTTACAGGGATTGGTAATCTTACCCTGCTTCTTAGGAGCCTTACCAGCACCAGTTGACGATTTTCCCCCAACCTGACTCCCGGAAGCCAAAGGCAATGGTGGACGACCATTGGACCATTCTTCAAGCACCTTGGGAATGCCAGGGCAGTCTCGAAGAAGATGGTCTCCTGTGCACAACATGCAAGGGAACTTGACTTTCCGTGGAGGGTTGGAAGGTTTATCAAGAGGAGAATTCTTAGGCGCAATAGCCGCAGAGCTAGCCTCTCCTTTATTAGACTTCTTCTTCTTTGTCTTCTTCTTCTTCTTCTTAGCCACCTGGTTACTTGAATCTAGACTTTCACCAGGAAAAGTAGAAGAGGACGACGCAGAAACAGGTGAAGAAGGGGAGAGGTCCACCTTGGAATCAACATGATGTTTTTCAAAGTGAGAACTGGATTGGTGACAAAGAGTCGAGACATCTGGGACTACGTAGGCTGAAAACAACCAAACAGTAACCCAACAAGCACCTGTGAAGGGACAATCGTCACCATATAAGGAGCACCAACATTTCCAAAGGAGGAAATGACCAGATTCACCAGAGGGAGTTCCTTGGTTGTGAACTTTCAAAAGCTGCCACCCAACGATCTTCAGAACAACACCCTAAGGAAACTAACTTTAACCAGGAATATTTCGTGGGCAGTTAATTTTTAAAACATTGAAACAAAACTCTACCGTTTCATATTTTAAGAGTCGAGAAACAGGCAAAAGGTGACTCTATCTCTTTCAGATTTGATGCAAGCGTGAAAGGACAAGCGCTTGATGACCTTTTCAAGTTTAAAGAGTCAGAAAAGATCGAAATGACTGCTCAGGAATGATAGGCAAAGGGTGTACCAAATAACCGTGAACTGCAATATACACCTTGGTTTCAATAATGAAAAAGAAATCAACCAAGGACTTTCCGTACGTGCAGGAAATCTCCCTGAATGCTGTGTTCGGTGTATCACGGGTATAGGGCGGCAGACTCGGCTTCCTATGGATAAAGTATTGAAACCTAGTGGGGTCTCCCTTTATATACTCGATGGTACGGGGAGCACAAGTCCATACTAGTGTTGTCTAAAGCCAAGAGGCGAACGACAGCTACTAGGTTTAAAGACGCCGGAACACGTCTCCAGCCTAGACCTCTAAATGTGTTTCGTTAGATTTCAATGCTTCCTTAGGTTAATTCAATGAATTTTAAGATTGATCTTCAATTATGTCTCGGTTTCAGGCCCTACCGAATGTCATCTGAAAATCTCCTATATGCAGCTATATGAGAAAAGAAAACTTTTCAATTCGATGAATGTTATCTAGTTAAGGGAAGAGCTTCAAACAATGATGCAACCAACAGCAAAACTGAAAACGAAAATTTTTCCAAACTAGATGACTTTCACTATCCAAAAGCAATTTCAAACATTCAACGATGCGAATAATGCAATGTAATCTATGCAAAATCCTCTTTTTTCCCGAAAACTATGCAATTGTAATCTATGCACAATTTCCTTTTTCTTTTTCAAATAATAAGAATGCACTCAACGCATTTTTCGATGAAATGAGAATCTACTTAATGCATGATTTTAATAAAATAGAATGCAATCAAAGCGATTTTTAGCTTTCAATCATTAAACAATGTGATATAAGTTCAATGATAAATCTCAAAATACTTTTCAATGCAATGTGATCTAATGCATTTTAACAAAGAGAACACTTTGAGACGAAAACTAAATAAACGCAAATCTCCTTAAAGAAGGATGAATGCAAAAGAGATGTAAACAAACACTAAGAATGCAATCGCTATTTCAAAACACTTTGTAACAAAATTCCTCAAAAGTTGACAAAACACAAAGAGGACTTCCAAAGGATGAGATCAAAACAAGGCATTCATTCCCTTTTACATCAAGAAATGATGGAAAGAAAACATTCCAACCAATGAGAAATGTAATCTATGCTCATACAGTGAAAAGACCGGAAGGGAAAGACACACTGGTGAAGGATTTAGGGAAAAAATCTCAATTTTCACACACCCTGAAATTGGCTCGACTTGTACATTGACAACTAGCGCCAACTGGCGCGACTTGCACACTGACAACTAGCGCCAATGGCCAATTGGCGCTAGTTGCTAACTGACAACAAGCGCCAATGCCTGAAAATGGAAAAACAAAGAATTTCTCCCAACCAAGACCAGACTCACCACTTCAAGCAGAATCCAAAACAAACCCAGAAGAAAAGTACTGACCAAAAGAAGCTTTCGAACAAGGGTAAACCCTAGCACCTACAGGAGATGGCGCGACTGTCTGGCTGTAATCCGCGCCAGACAGGGAATGGCGCGAGTGATGAACTGTCAGGGTGGAAACCGCGCCAATCAAGCCAACTATGAAAAGGTGAAAATCTTGAAAAGCAGAGGTCAAATCTGATCCTCTGGGGCTGACCCAAAATCCAAACACAAAAGAGCCAACCCAAAAAACCAATCAAGCAAGGAGAATCAAGAATCAACCAAAAAGACAAGACAACACTCCAAGTTGTTTAGTCTATAAACTAAGCCGGAGATTGACTGAAGCAGTGTTGATCTACTCCGCTAATGCAGAGCAAAAGAATTTCGAAGGCTATCTGGCTGCACTTCAGGCTCCGTCTATAGCTTACAAATCAAACAACAAGCTGAGTCCCCAGCGGAGTCGCCAAATTGTTGAGGAGGTAAATCCCCTCTGCGGACAGAGGCATTCCCTACTAGCCCAGCACGGGTCTAGCAACAATCATCAAATGCTACAGCGCAAGTTCCTTATTGCGAATAAATAAACCAACGATGGAGGCCTACCTGGAGTCCAGTGCTATGATTCGTAGAAGAGGCAGCGTTCCCGTTTCTTAGCCTCGACAGATCACAATCCCCCAAGATCTTCGTGAATGGACACCTGCACATGCAAGAAACAACACGAATACAAGCATAAAATCCAGAATACGCAACTATATATCAGTCAAAAAGGATATAACTCATCATTACCATAAGTGAAAAACAGAGTGGAACCATAACCAGTAGTCATTCATTAATAAGCAATCGAAAGAGAGTACAACCAATGTTCTGACGCTGAGGTCTCCTTCGGAAGGGTCTCCAGTCGTGCACGTCTCACAAAGCCTGCCAGGGATAGGACAAGCCTCTCTTAGAGTCTCTCGACGATAGTATCCTTGCTTGAGTCGGCCTTAAGGGAAAAATGAGGGCTCTTACAGCATGAAGGCTCTTGGGAATTTGAGAACTTGGAGATTCAAGGCTTAGGCACTTCAAGACTAGCTTGCAATGGAAATGAGCTAGCTTTTATAGATGGAGGAAGGGATTTGGGATCCCTATAATCATGGGATTGGCCCTATCTTCAAGGAAGCTTCCATGAGAGGTGGAAAACCACTTCCCTTCCATGGAACTCCCGGAGCCAAACCTCCCAACTCAAGATAGATAGTAGTTTTTGAGTTTTTTGAAACGAAACTTCCGCCATTATTATTTAAAAAACACTCCTTAAATTGGCTGGCGCGACTGCGAATATGGGACAGAGCGCCAGTTGGCGCGGCCTCTTTGTAGGATTTTCCTCATTGGCGCGAGTGCTGAACTGGATAACCGCGCCAGTGCAAAAAGGGATGTTTTTATGGTTTTCTGCAAGGAGATGTCTTTAGGGAAATTTAAGCTCATGTTTAGAGGAATGCAATGATAATGGTTTCAAGGCATGACATTGCTCACAGGTCACATAGTGGGCCCTCCAATGTGCAGGACAGGGAATGGTAGGGACGGTGACAAATTACTGTGTAACAAAGAGCATTGAAAGTTGTGAGGAAAATGTTAAAGAAGAAGAAAACAATGAAGAAGAGGTTAGTGAGGCACATCAATGATAAATATAGTAGAGAGGGAAATGACAGTAAGGATGTTGACAGTGGCTCAAATATTCTTGAGGACACTAATGACCGAAGAGCACATGACAGTGGACTGAAGACACTGAAATGGTGGACATTGAGCCTTTTCCTTTAAACCTACCAAAGGGGAAATAAGACAAAGAAAACCTTGAAAACCTAGCTAATATATACCTACAGGCATCGTAAACACCATGAGGAAGATAATTTCAAATTTTTGCAAGTCTTTGGAAATTTTGGTCTTTGACTGATTTAAAGTGCCAAGGGTGCAGTGCCCTTTTTTGGAACTGCGCCATTTTTTGGGGCACTTTCTTGAGGATTGGTTTTCATTTTTGGGTTCATATTTCCAAGTACATCACACACACCAAATTTCAGATCATTTGGAGCAGATTTGGTCCTCCAAAAGGGTCAAAAACATGCAAAAATTCACCATTCTGCCCAATTTTTAGAGCTGGCGCTGCGCCCTGAGCAGTCTTGGGAGATTTATTTTTTGAAAAATTAAATTAATTCCAATCAGAAAACCAAGTGAATTTTTTGAAATTATACTTGATAAGCTTTATAACGATCTATCACAGAGCTCATTTGGACATCGGGAAGGCCTTCAACACTTAGCTGCAAGGTGACCTATTTTTTTGGTGCAGGCGCTACACCCTTGCCTACAAAGTCAACAAAAGACACAAATTTATGGAAAATAGATATTTTGAAGTTTTTTGGGAAAATCACTCCAAATTTAGGTGTTAGAAGTTATTTTTCATTTATTTCATTAGATATTTTGTGCATTGGGCCTTGCATGGTCTCTTTGCACAAAAATGACATTTATGATGTATTTATGACATTTTAGAAACCCTAGTAATGGTTTTGGTTCTCCTTGCTTGTTAAATATAGCATTGAGGCCTCATTGTACATGTTGAATGATTATTGAGAGTAATACATAGACTTGTAGATTGAAGAGAAATTGGCTTTGGTTTTTGTGGATGGCTTGACTTGCTTGACAATGGAGAAGGCTCACTTGCAGGATTCATGAGCATAGGTAATGGTAATGTGTTCCTTATATAGTTCTTGTTTTCTCATGTTATCATTTGTGCCATATTTCTATTGCAATAGGACAAAAAATGTAGGCTAAGAAATGTTTTTTAGAGGCACCTTAGCTCTGTTTGTTCTCTATTGCTTCTATGTTTTCCTCTGCTAGGTCAGATTAGAGAATTCTTGAATGCTCTCTAGTCCCACATAGTTTGTTTATCTTAAGAATGATTTAACGAAGCAAATGTCAAAATAGTTTTATGGTTAGTCCTGCTCTTTGATATTGCTTAAACATTGTTTTTAAGGTCTTTTACTTTGAAGTATTGCTGATTAGGTTTAGCTAAAGAGGTTTATGATTTTCCATGCCCTTTTTTTTATCCTAAATGGTTGCTTTGGAGGTCTTTATAGCTTTATTAATGAAGTTAGGAGTTCCCTATTCTTTGATCTCTGCTATATGTTTATCTTAAATTTTTTCTTGGCTTGAAGGTGAAATCACTAGAAGATTTACAAGTTTCTTGCCTTCTATAATTCACTGGATTGTTGTCTTGATGCTTACTTGCTAGGGTTTAGTCAAAGAAGTCATTGGTATGCCCTGTCTTTGGTTATTTATTGATGCTTAGTAATCTTAAAGGCCATTCTTGTTAAAGTATTTGACAAAGGATTCTTAATTGCCCTTTTGCACCTACTATGTTCACAATTTGATGTTCACCTCACTCACACAAAGCCTTTAGATCCATTTGACCTTGTTAGACTTGCCCTGTGATACACCCCTGACCTATTGTTAAACTTTTCAAGACCTTTTCGTAGACTCCATAGCCCAATGTCTTAAACCTCTCTCACTCTATCTATTCTTATTGATAACCTACCCAACCAAACAAACAAAGAAACCCTAAACCTAATAACTAGCCTAAAATCAAAACCCTAAAAATAAATCAAGTTCACATCCTTTACAAAAACATAGAGAGAGCCCTCTCTGAGCCTAGGAATGCTAGGTCCTAGGACTCCAAAGACTGGTTTTATGTTACCCATGTACATTTGGTTTTTCCAATCTAACAAATTACGGGGACCTAACATAAGGCAACACACATTTATGACCATATTTAGGAATGGAGGAGAAGGAAGAGGCTCATTAAAGCCTATATTCCCAATGAAATCCTTCTTGAATGGTTCCTCAAATACTTACAGCCAGAAATATCAAAGGATGTATCTCTTTTTGGGTTATTCACTGAGGACCAAGCCATATTTAGAGCCCAAAAATTGGAACTGATCTATTCTCAGTTTGGGATTCTTAATAATATCTTCGTTGATGCTCCTCATTACAAGATAGATTTATCAAAACCAAAGCCAGGTCCCCATGATGATGGGCTTTTTGGTTCGATTGATAGTAGTACAGCTAACCTATTGAATCAATTGCATCATTTGTCTCTACAATGTGCTCCTTCTATTCAGGCTATGTCATTAGTGTCTACCCCTTTCTAGCCCTTAACGATTAATGTTGTCCAATCCTCTAACCCAAAGGAAATCAACTATCCGATGGGAAGAAGAAGGCATGAAATAAGAAGATAAGCATGGGAAGGTTAATGCAAACAAATCCAACGGTAATGTTGCAGAGGGTAAGAGAGAATCAAAGAAGAAAGTCAAGTTTCCTTGCAAGTTATGCACTGGAGACCATCTCACTCATCTATGACCTAAGATTCAGGATGCTCAGCGCTTGTTAGCTCAGCAGGGTTCCTCTAGTTCCTAAGCTATCCTGACAAATCCTTTTCCCCAAGGGCAGCAGATGCTTGCTAGCACGAATGCAAATACTGGAGCTCCCACAAGGGGCAACCAGGAAGGGGATGATTCTTCAAATTTATACATGGTGAGTGCTCATGTTGATGTCGCTACGAGATCACGTAATTAAGGTTAATCTGAATCTTCGAAGGCTACGGTCGCTCCTGATACTTTTGAGCCACTCCATATTGAGAGGCCCGTAGTTGAGCCTATACCTTGCATGCTAAAATTTTCTGCTAAACATTCGACAATCAAACCTAATGCAAGGCAATTCATAACTACTCCATTGTAGAAGATCTGGCTCAGATTCCTTGTGCTCTGTTTGCGTTGGAGGTACTCTAGTTGTGCCCAACGCAAAGGAGTGCGCTGATCACTGCGATCGGGGCGATAGATCTAAAGAACTCTCTTATGATCACATTCGATATGTCAAATCTTAAGGAGAGGCTTCCTCATGATATGGCTTTTGAGATCAAATCTACGTATCAGAAAATAAATACTTTTCGAATGGTAGTCGATGAAGGAGATTCCACATGTGTCATTTCTATCTCATGTTGGAAAGCTATTAGATATTCTCAAGTTTTTCCTTCAGATACTCTCCTGAATGCATTTGATGGTCATTCTCACAGGCCACATGACATTGTTCCCGCTTTGCCCATCTGTGTTGGGGGAAAAATTTTCAATATCAAAGTAGAATTAATGGTTGATGCCAATTCGGACTACAACCTTCTATTGGGATGGAATTGGATTTATGAGATGGATGCCATTGCTTAATCATTATTTTGCATCCTATGTTTTCCCCATGAAGGGAGAATTGTTAATGTTGATCAGATGGACTATTCTCCGATAGATCCTAATGCATCCTCTGACTCTACTATTCCCTTGGTGAATGATGCCAAGCAACCTGTGGAAAATTTAGGAGTCAGTATGTATACCTCGCTCATGGGTATCCTTGGTCTTCCTCCTCCTTCTGTTGATATCAATTATATTTCATCCTCCAAGGATCCTACTTGAAGAGAGTTCTTTTGAACTCATTATTTTTCAGATCCTTTGACCTTACCCTCTCCTATGACCACATTAGAAGAAGGGAAAGTGGGTGGAATGGAATATCCAATATATGCAGCAGAAATTTCTTATCAGTCTATTGTTGATTTTGCAGATTTCGATCCAATTTCTCTTTCACCAGAGGATTTGGATGGAGATGTGGCTTCAGCTTGGACACTTAACTCATCTTCTTCTTTAGATTGCCTCGATATTTTTCAACCATCATAGGAGAAAATCCTAGAGCCAATGGAAGGTGTGGAAAGACCGTGGGATGATTTGCATCATCGGTCATATTTTCTACCAGATTTGCGTAAGGTTGATTCAAGATTTTCTAGCCCTGTGTCAACTCGTCCTGTTAACCTAATCCTAAACCCTTTGGCTCTAACACAGATTTTTTCCGAAGGTAATATGGCTGCTATTTCATAAACGATTTCGGTGAACATTTCCAGGAATCCCAATGTTATATAGATTGTTTTCATCGGAGCTGAGTGATTCCCTTCCTGAGCATGTTATTTATTATCTAAGACGAGGCTTGGTAGGTCCTGAATTATGATATTCTCCCATTGAGAAGTTATCTTTGGCAGGCATCCATGTTGTCCAGCGACTTAGGCATTATATTATGGTTCGTAAAAGTTATGTTTTAGTAGCCATCAATCCGTTTCAATTCATTCTCATTAGGCGAGTGATTGTGGGAAAATACAATAGATGGACTGTCATTTTACAAGATTTCAATATTGACTTCATGTCTACGAAATCCAAGAAATCATTGATATTTGTGGAGTTTATCTCTAAGTTGCCTTGTGGAGAAGAAATTATTTATGAGTAATCATTCCGTGATGAAAATTTTTCCTCATTTCTTCACAAGATCCTTTGTATGGAGATATTATTGTCTATCTCCAGACTTTGAAGTTTCCCCTTGCTTTTTCGAAGGATGAGCGTAGAAAATTGTGTCACTCGGTGAAAATTTATCTTATCATCGGTGACACTTTGTATCATCACGGGGTTGATTAAATCCTTAGACGTCGCTTAACCCTTGAATAATTTGAGGTTTTGCTGAATGATTTCCATAGTGGAGCTTGTGGTGGTCATTTATCTGGGCTTTCTACAGCCCAAAAAATTATGCAAACCGAATATTTTTGGCCCTTGATTTTCAAAGAATATGTTGAGGAAGTCAAAAAAATTCATCCTTGTTAAGTTTATACTCGGAATATGTGCACTCATCCAACTCCGCTCTTTCTTGTTATCACTGTCGGTCTGTTCACTAAGGAGGGAATTTATTTTACTACTTGTAACCCGCCTTCGGCAAAGGGTCATAAGTACATTATTGTAGAAATGGAATACTTCACGAAGTGGGTTGAGACTATGCCTACTTTCTCGAACGATGGTGAAATAACAACCCTATTTCTATTCAACCAAGTCATTTCTCACTTTGGTATTCCTAAAGAGATTGTCACAAACCATGGTAGTCATTTTTAGAACTCCATGATGCCTGAATTGGCTCTTAAATTAGGTTTCCGGCAGGAGAATTCATCTCCTTATCATCATCAGGCCAATGGGAGCGTGGAATCCATGAATAAATCCTTCAAGGTTATTATGAAAAGGAAAATCAATAAAGCTAGATCTAATTGGCATGTCATGTTGTATCCTGCGCTTGCATACTAGATGTTAGTTAAAACTGCAACCAGTTTCACCCCTTTCCAATTGGTTTACAGATTGGAATCAATCTTCCATGTGGAATTTGAGATTCCTTTTTTTAAGCTAGCTATTGAGCTTCTTACATACACTTCAAGTCTTGAAGAGCACCTTGGTTATCTGGAATGTCTCAATGAGCACCGTTGAGATGCAGCCACAATTAATGAGGCTCATAAGAAAAGAGTGAAGGTTCAGTATGATAAGACTATAAAACCTAGGGTTTTCTCTGAAGGCGACCTTTTCCTGGCTTGTGATAAAGACAAGGATGCCTTGGGGGCACGGAAATTTAAATCCATGTGGTATGGTCCCTTCATTTTCAAAATAGTCCTTAAAAAGGGAGCTTATGATCTGGTTGAATTTGACGGAAACAAGCTGGCGGAGCCCAGAAATGGGCTCTATCTTAAGAAGTATTATGCCTAGACTTCTGCCTAGCATTTTCTTTGGCTTGTACATATTGGATTTTTTGTGCATATCAATCTATCGATTTCATTGTGACATTGATATTTTTTATCTACCTTGGTAGGTATCTATGGATGATATGATTCATTTAGGATTTGCCGATGGTACTAGTCGACACACCCATAATATTGCTTTTGCGACTTGGGTAATATACTATCCATCCAACCAGTTGTTAGTCTCAACGGGCATATGTATTGGTGTTGCTTTGAACAATGTCGCAAAATTTACTGCTATGGTCAATCTTTGTCTAAAGAAATATCTCTTGGTATTGGTTTGTTAGTAGTGTACTTGGACTCACTACTGGTGGTGTCTCAGTTGAATAACATCTATAATGTCAAAGATCCATTATTATATTGCCTATTTTTTAGAGTGCATTTATTACAAATATAATTTAATTATATTACATATATCCATATTCCGTGATAAAAAAATGCATTTGTTGATTCATTAGCTAATCAAGCAATCAATTGCCATATAATTCATTCATCAAATTAAACATCAAAATCATCAATAATAATTGTATATATGAGATAGTCACATCATGAAATCGTTGTATATAGATCAGAGTCATATGTTCAAAAATATACAAAATTGGACAATAATGTCCTAAAAATTTAGGGCTTATGCCTGATCATGTCCATCATAAAAAAAAATAACGTCATCTAGTCATCCTAAAAATATATGTCTGCGGGCCCTGCCTTGAATGAGGATTTCAGAAGAACACTATGGCAATAGCCACATGGCGGAATAGTCTCACCCAATCACATGGTACACCAACCACACATCTCTTCAGAGCTTCTGGGAGGTATTCCACTGCATCCATAGGCACTTGGCAGGTCAGACCCTCCAAGTTCCTTCGTATGGCATGGAGGACTCTCAAGATCTGCTGCGACATTCTCTACCTCTCTTCCGTGATGCCTGTGCCTCGGTAGACCCTAAAGTCTAATTGGTCCAACATCTATATCATGATCAATAATTTTGTAAGTACTTTGTCCTATCAAAAATATTTTCATCTTATATTTTTTGAAAAGCCAAAAAATCAAATAATCAAAAAATCATTTAGGGGCATATCTGCGTCTGCCCTGAAGTCCATACCTGCATATGGGTAATCCTCTATGGTGATCACCTATTCTCCCAACCACAGGAAGAACTCATCCTCCCAAGTAGTCCTAAGGACCTCGCCGCCCACTATTCTCTTCATCAAATTAGCCCATTGTGATATACATGGATCTCGTGGGCTTTTGATCGTTGATATCACTTTGGGTCGAAGCCCAAGTAGTCTTTTGAAAAATAAAGTAGAGAGGATAGTCCCATATCCGAAATTCTTGGTCTTATTTTTCTGGATTGAAGCCAATTTTTTTTTCAAAATGGTGAACGATGCAGTGCACCAATCATACAATGTAGTTAGGCAATCAATTTTCAAACTCATGGTAGCATGGGAGGCCCGGTGTGGTGAATCTGATCTAGCTTCTCGAACAATAGTGAAAAGAAGGATTTTGATATGAAATCCTTGTACATCTTTGATTGGGATCTAGGTCCCAACCTTCTAATTATATTTTGAGCAGTATAGCTGGGTGTAGTCATCTACATTCAGCCCTCCTAGGGCCTTCCCCTACAAATTCATTGGCTCTCCTCTTCAAGAAAGCCCAGTGATGAAGTATATGACTTTGATCTCAATCCTCAAAGGCATTTGATCAATCATAAATGCATCTTCTTCGGGTTCCCAGTAATCTACAAGTATCTCAGGAAATTTGGTATTTGTTTTCATATTGGGAATTTTGAAGAACTTTAGCAATCCACATCCTCAGAGCACTTCCAAGGACAAGGCATATTCTATTACCTCATTATCAATAGCATTATGCTTCCCCTCTCTCCAACTGATTGTCATCCTGGATCAATTCAATTTTTCATCCATTAGATATTTGATTCAAAAAATTACTCTGCGCAAACGCGGGTTTCATTTTCACATAGTCGCGTATATACACAGCTTGGATGTTTTCAACCCACGTATACGTAGAGGGTTAATCTAAAAATCTAATTCCTACGCTGAAATTAACTTAAAAATACTTGAATTGATAAATTCATAAGAAAGTGGTTTGATAAGGTTACGTGGAAGATTTGAGGTAATTCGGCTGAGAATTTGACTGGATTGAACTTGTGGGCTTTTTGATCTAGAGATTTTTTCTCAACTTCCAATGCACAAATGAAAAATGTGAGTTCAAAGGGTCTATTTATGCCCAAATTTCAAAAAATTTCGAAATCCACTTGTATAAAGTTTGTTTTTACTTTTTTAATTTGTCAAATGCTTTATTACCTTTTGGCTTGCAAGTGTTAGGATAGGTTGTTTTCAGGACCATTTGACGATTTTTACCACTTCAATTCCACAACCGCTGACCCGTCATGGCAGGTATTGTGTTCAGAACTGGCATATAGGTTAAGGAAATTCACTTTCCGTTGCATTTTTAATTCTAGCCTCCATACTGAAATCTTTCCATAGGGTCGACCCCTTCATGTCATGATTATTAAACCATTTTCACTCACCGATTTATAAAATCATGATATGATGGTAGAGCTATCCTTTACATGGGCTTCCTAGTTAGATCCTCGCTAGGATATGTTACCCATGCTGCAAAATTGTGTAGGCTAGGGAGTCCTCTTTAGTCCCACCATGACCTGTGCGATGAAGCTTCATTATTCTTCTTCACTATCTTTCTGGCTTTATACCCGAGAGGCTCCCTATTGTTGAGTTGTTTTGCTGCATTGCATATTGACCATTTTTATATCTTGGCCTTAAGACGTATTCACTTGGACTCATGTATAAGCTAAATTTTTTACCATTTCCTTCTGCAAATCCAGCCTTGAAATCACTTAGCATCTGCAACTTGACACCCTTTCCCCATGGACAGACCATTCCTCTCAGTGTCATTTACCAGTTTCGCCACCTTGCATTGAGCATAGGATTTTTCCTATCCCAGGATCTAGTGCATATGTCTCCTGAAACTCATTCTATCCACTATACTATAGGCATTATTTTATTCTTTTTTAGGGTTTCAATATGAAAAAGACAAAAAAATCAAATATCCCAAAAAGAGCGGGAATGGGACATTACTTTTGTATTTGATGGCAGCTAAGAGTCAGTTGTGTCTCCCTTGAAAAAAGAACCAAAAGCAAAGTCTTCTCTCCATTGGGATGGGCTTTAGTTTAAATTAGGAGAGCCATAAACTTGTTATTGAGTCAGTACTCCCCCAGTCGGTTATCTCTTCCAATCATATGGAGGGTTTGCTCATGCCTCTTGCATGACAAGCTTATACAAAGTTATCATATGCTACCATAACCATATTTGAGTCATGCGTTTGTTCAAGGGCAGTAAATCTGAGTCATCTTTTCTGCGATGTCTCTTGATTCATTTTTCAGTCGGCCATCCCCGGTCTGTCAGAGTCTTGTTCTATCACATCAGCTATTTGGTCCTTTTCTCATGCTGATTTGAGAAGGTATTCATTGACTTCTTGCTTTCAGGTTTTCTCTTATCGACTTTGACAAATTGCTTTGAGGGTAAACCTAGAGCTGCACCATGGACCTATTTACATCATTGATAGGTGAACTTGTGCTCAACATTTGATCAACATCATGGGTCTTTGACTGAGTGGTTTCCCTTGTGTTCGATGTCAGATTTCATTATCACACATGGGATTCGTGCAGTACCTTGGTTTCCATCTGACCATATCGGTGGATTCCTTACCTCTTTGTCAACTTTCATTATTGGTTGGTTTAGAGGGTTTCTTTCGTACACTAGCTAAGTTTTGTGCATGTCGGAAACGTGCTTCGGGTTGGTTACTTCATATTTCTTCATCTGATTCCTTCCAAATATTGGCCTGGGAGTTACACTCACGTCAGATTGATGTGGGATGCCTTAATGCCTTTCTTCCAGCAGATCTTTTCCCATCGATTTCGACACATTGCTCTGGAAACAAGCTCTAGAGTCATTTTTTCAGTACCTTAGGGTTTGCATTCATTTATGGTAGTCTCCTTCGCTATCGAAAATGAGAATACATCAATGTCTCCTGATTGGTAGATTCTATCAAGTGTTTGACTTCAACTCATTCATTCACACTTGTTAGATTGTACTGGGGTACCTTGACTTTCATCATCATTATCGATGAGTTGTCTCTTATTTATTAACGGTATACATCAATGACCGGTAATCAAACGATTTCTCACATGGTCAACTTTAGCTCATTTATTCCCATAGTGTAGAATTGTACCATGGTGATCGGTAAAGACCTCGGGTTTGCATCAGCATGATTTGGTTCACTTTGATAACTCCTTCAGTTTTCTGCCAGTGACACCATTCACCTTATATGTTGCAATTCATCACAACAACATTCTATATGTTGGCACTCGAGTTGCGTGCAATACCACTATTCCACCACTTATGATTTGGTACTTGGAGATTCAGTTGTGATTTCATGTAATTTTCCCAATTACCCATGAGCTAGTTGGAATATTAATTTTTGTTTTGTTGTCTTGTTTTATGAATAAGAGGACAATGGAGGTCCATAAGTCTCCTTAATAGTGAATAAATCAATTCCAATGTGAAAGTAAAACATCTTGGCAGCTTAATTAAACACCCTTAGGTGTGAAAAGGGGCTAGAACATCTTGACTGGGTCAACTTTGACCAAATCAACAACGTTTTCATGGAGGAGTAAAACCCCTTTATTAGGAGGAGAAGATGAAGAGAAGGAGTTTCCTAAGATTCTTCTCAAAGCTATGCAAGACATTTCTAGAGAAATAAAGGAGATGAGGGTGGATAGATACAAGGAATCCCCTAAAGGATTTCAACATGGTGAAGGCTCTGGCATTTCTCATCACTGGAGTGATCAACCAGTCCAGTAGCAACAAGTTTCTGAACGCTCTACAATGCCTACATTCTTAGCAGTGGGAAATGAAGGGTTTCAAGAACAATAAACTCTTGAAGACTATTTCATGGAGTATCAGTCTCAATCTCAAAGATTCAAGGACAACTTGAGTTTTCAATCATTTTTTCATATCAAGGACAATAGGAGACCCAGGCATCATAACAGAGGTGGAGGATTCATTCAGAATCATGATCTACACTGCACTATGGGCAGATTTTTCTTAACCAACTTTTATGGGTCATCTAAATGCACTGCCAAATCATGGGTAGAGAAGCTTGACATCTACTTCCAGCTGAACAAATTATTGGAGATGGAGGCCATTAAGATAGCAGTGTTGCACCTTGAGGGTGAAGCACATGATTGGTGGTTCCATGACTTGCATACATTGGGTCATGCCAATGTGACTCCATATTCAGAGTTCACAAGGAGGTTGGTGGAGAGGTTTGATAGAAGAGATCCTGACGCACAATTCATGGGGCTTGCAAAGCTCAAACAATCAGGTAATCCAGAAACTTATATTTATGAGTTTTTAAAACTTTCTGTTATGGTTCCTGATTTATCTGCAGCAAGAAGGGTCTATATGTTTGTTGATGGGTTAGAAGAACCTCTTCATGGTTTGGTTAAGTCTACCAAGCCCACTACCCTTCAATATTCCATTGAAAGGGCTAGAGATCTTCAAGATGCCTTGCCAAAATCAAAGGCAACATTTCAGAATAAGCCCTCTTTTCCATCAAAGGAAAAATATGAGAAGGATCCTTTCTCAAAGGAGAGCCAAAATAAAAAATCTCTTGATCGTGATGTCCGAAGAGACTTGAGGATGAAGCTTTACTTCACATGCCAAGAATCTTGGGCACCCGGACATAAATGTGCAGCGGGAAAGGCACACTACATAGAGGTCTTCTTAGATGATGAGGAGGAAGAATAAAATTAACCAAGAAGAGGTCACATCGTTGACACAGTGGGAGATGAACCAACACCATCATGATATGGGAATGGGGCATTTGCTCCAATTGGAGGGGCTCTTGCATCATCGAGTGGAGTACCTAAGTACTTGACCTTGAGGGTTTGAGGTTCCATATTAGATCAAAGGGTTTCTGTTTTGATTGACAGTGGGGCTACCCACAATTTTATTGATTACCAACTAGTGCAGAGGAGGGAAATACCCACTAATGATTTTGAGGTATTTTTTATTTTGGTCCCAGGAGATAGAAATATGCAATGCATGCATTATTTTCCATCCTTATCTGTCACTATGGGGACATATACATTGACTGGTCACTTGTTTTTGGTTTACATACCTGACACCAATGTGATGTTGGGTGTGTAGTGGTTGATTACTTTGGGGAAAGTCACCACAGATTGGGAGACTTTGCAGATGGAATGGGTGGATAGAAAGAGTGGTAAAACTCAGAGGATTAAGGGCATGCACACATATCCCTTACATACAACTTCCACACATAAATCAGATATGGATTTGCATAGTGGAAGCAAGGACCTAACAGTCCCATCTATTGTGCACATGACTTTGGCCCATGGGACATTATTGTTTTATGGCAAACAACCTGGGAGGCCACCTGATCCAGATTTGGTGAGACATGTCTCACATCATGATGCACCATTCATAGATCCAGGAGGAATGGGAGCATCAGGAGGCCATGATACAGCGCTGAAATTCTTGGATAGACTCAAGGAGGAGGGAGACATTCTCCCAACATCATCATTACCCACTCTCATTTCAGATTGTGTGCTGTGGGAGGAGCAACATGGGAGGGATAGAAGCCTTCCAACATGTACCTTTGGCATGGGAGATGTCAAAGATAAGGGTATTCATATGATAGATGTTATTTATGATAGATCATCAGCGCTATCACTATGGAGGATAGATCCATATTGGAAATCCCAGCTGTTGGTGGATTATTCCAAGGATCTTTTCACATGCATGCTACTTGATGACCAGCTACATGAAGAGGGCTATTCAATCCAAGAAGAATTCATCTACTATCATGGTAGGATCTTCTTATCTAGAACTTCCAAGCTCAAGGAGAAGTTGCTACAAAGATAACATGAAGACTTTCTCTTCAGTCATACTTATTCCATGAGAGCCTACAACACTATCATGGAGAGCTACACTTGGGAAGGCTTTGAAGAGGAACTATATCAACATTTGAAAATATGCATGAACCATGTGGAGATGGGAGAGATACATAACTCAATGAGTGAGTTATCACAACCACCTCTTTCCTCTTTTGGAATGAGAGGGGATCTATCTATGGACCACTCCATTTGTATGAGCATAAATTTTGGTAAGGAACATGCTTATGTACATTATGTTTCATTTGATGATTATTCCTTTACCATGAATATGCAGGCCATTGCTCCAACGAGGAGAATTCGTCCATATAAAATTCATGGCCAACTTTGGGCCATAAATATTTCTGAACATGGTCACTCCCTTGGAGGATATAGGGAGATTTTGTATCACTATGGGTGCACTCCAAAGGCACCAAACATTTCTCACCTTTTCAGCCATTGTGAGAAAACTTGGACAACAAGGAAGTGGTGGGGAAACCACTTACCATATCACTATCTGATGCAGTAAAGAGATCTACTGCGTTGGTTCCACATGTGGGTCTACGACCCACCTCCATTTTTACATATTTCTATTTGTATGTACTTGGTTTTGATCCCATACATTGATGATGTACTTATTATTTTTATTGGAATGATTGGGGGGAGGATGGGAGGATTGTATGTGCCCTATGGGAGATAAATTATCCATGTTCATTATGCTACATGTTTCAGGGAGAACCTTGGGGAAACCATGATTGTTTCATTGGAGCTATTGCTTCCTTGTGGGATGAAGCATTTGCATCTCATGAGAACTTTGGAGGAGCATTTCATGGAGGGATGGATTGGGAGACACTTAGCTTATGAGGGAAGATTATCACATGATGGTGTCACCAATGATGGAGGAGAAGAGTTGCAGCACTCACCTTTTCAGTTGCTTGAGGACAAGCAACATTTGGGAAGGGAGGACTATAATATTCCCAATTAGCCATGAGCTAGTTGGAATATTAATTTTTGTTTTGTTGTCTTGTTTTATGAATAAGAGGACAATTGAGATTCATAAGTCTCCTTAATAATGAATAAATTAATGCTAATGTGAAAGGAAAACATCTTGGCAGCTTAGTTAAGCACCCTTAGGTGTGAAAAGGGGCTGGAACATCTTGACTAGGTCAACTTTGACCAAATCAACAGCGTTGTCATGGAGGAGTGGCATTCAATGAGGGACAGTGCAGTTTTAGATGGAGACACCTTGCATGGAAGTAGTGTCATAAATGAATGAGGCTTAGGGTTTGGAAGCTCATTTCTTATAAAAGGAAGAGGATGGCAGCCATATTCATTATGTTGAGTATATGATATGTTTTGATATATGGTATGTTTAGACATATATCTATCTTTGGTTGTTTAGCTAAGATTGCAAGTGCTGCTTAGCAATGGGTGTTCCTGATCAGGAATCCAACCTCTTTCCTTGAGAGGCCTCTTAGAATATAATTGTACTTCACTTCCACATTCAGGCTTAATGCCAAGTTTCATCTTACATCTACAACACAGATCCTATTGAGGGTTGATTTTTTTGTAGGTTGCAGCAGTGGAGACCACATTTGGGTCACTTCAGTGCTTATTTTCAGTGGAGAAGGGTTCCTTTCCATTGGGAGGATAGTAAGGAAGTCCCTTGAGCTAATTTGACACATTTGGAATCAGGCCATATATTTATTTACCCCTACAGCACAATTTCATTCCATATCTGTGTTATTTTGAGGGAGGAGTTGCAGGGTGGTTTCAGCACACCATTTGGGGAGGAGGTTTCTGAGTGAAGGGATATTCCTTTAATCTAAGAGGTCTATTGGAAGAGGCTGCATTATTTGTTATTTCAGATCAGTCACAACTTTCTAGAACTATTATTGCAGTGAATCTTCAGCCCTAGGGCTTTGATTAAGATCTTGTACATTGGTGTATTGTTGCAAACCCTTTGGGGGTTCTTTATAGAAGGTTGTATAGAGCCTAGATCTACATTTTGATATATCTTTGAGGCATATAATAGGCATAGATATTTTTATGTTCAACTATTGTAGCAGTGCACTTTATGACTACGTTATAGCAGTCTTCCGGCATTTTGATATATAGTAGTAGCAGCTCTTTTGAGGGTTTTTTTCCATCGGAGGCTTATTAGATCTTACTTTACATCTTATGGCCCATTTCTTAAGCATATTTGGCTATTGTTTTAATGCTTAGAAGGTCTCAATATTGGCTTCTTGCTTTTATATGATGTTTAACACTGATATTCCAGCATTTTTCACTATATTCCTACTTTTTCCATTTGGTAATATTACACTTCAGTGATCATATATCTTTCAACATCATTGATCGGTTCCTCTATATGTGATACTTTGACATAACTTTGATATGTACCTTTTGGGGCAGTGATCAGATGATTCATTATGTACTTTACAATTTCTGCTATACTTGTATACATATTGGATCCGCTCCATACTTGATATGCGAACATGCTTTCCTTTCATTGAGCATGGGTATGCTCGCCTCAGACATGAGCTTGCTTTTTGATCTCTACCACTAGTTTTTGGCAGGCTTAAATCTGGTGAAGTCCTCTCGAATCCTCACAAGATTCTTTCTTATGCACATTATACATTTTGGCCATCATGTACCCCTTCTTACCTCATATATTAGGGGGCATATGTTATAGCATCATTTATCACCTCTATATACTTGATGATCTATGTATTGGCCTTGGGTAGCCCTTTCCATTCAATCTTGGTCCTTTACCTAAAAAAAAATATTTTGAATTCCATACATGACTCTGCCCTCTCAAAAGTGCGTGCAGATGCGGGTCCGCTCACTCTGCCTATGTATATAATTTAAAATATAAAAATATATATATGTATAACTCCCTATTATTTGGGTGGGGTTTACGGGTTACACCGGAAGCCTACCTACAACAGCCCATGGCCAAATTGTTTCCCAACTAAAAAAAACTGTTTTGAGGAAGTATAAATACACCTCATGGGAAGGCCTAAGGGGAGGTGAGAGATAGGTATTGATACTATAGCCTGTTAGTCTCAAATCAATTCTAATTATCCATGTGCCTTATGCACTTCCCAGGTTGAGGAAACCCTTGTTTCCCTCTTTGAGATGTTTACCTCCTTTATGTGACATCCTTGTGCACTTTTATGGAAGAAGATTGTTGAGGCTTGAGCTGGATGGATCCAGAGGACGATTTTGCTTGGATCCATGGCTGAATCAGGTGGTATTCCTCCAGATCTTTTAAATACATCAATAAATAAGCTTTGTCCCATTCCTGATGTCGTTATATTTAATGCTTTTATATATGTTAATGATCTTGTTATAGTTGATTTCAAGTTATTTTCTATAAGCTTATATGATCTAACCACTGACATCTAGAACATGTATGCTATTACAACTAGTCTATGTGTTTTTCTTGAATGGGTTGCAGGTCTTGAAGCACGTGGAAAAGAAGAGGGTTTGAACCCTGCAGGAACGACCTCAAACGTGGGACATACGAGTAAGGCCGCTTCTCCCAAATTTACTAGTTTAAGCATTAGGAATATTAGTTTGCTTGCTTCTTCTTGTTGTATGCCTTCTGCTCTATTGGGGTCCTTAACCCAGACCCTAGGGTAGTTTCTCCCGTAACTGCGGGTTCTCACAAACCTAGGGCTAAAAAATCAATGGTATCTTGACTGAGTTAACTTTACTTGAACCACCCTAACAAGTTATAATTTAGTTTGTTTGAATGATTTTTTATTTTATTTTAGCAATGTGAGATGTATCATGAAATAAGTGTTTTGATGCTAATTATAGATTTATGCCTATCAACATTTACCAATCATTTAATTTATATTAATTTCATTTTTATGAAATTAATTTTCTGATATTACATTTTCAATTCATAGATTAACTTTTACCAAAACATTTCCACACTAAAAATTATGATTTGTGAAAAATAAAAAAAGCCTTAAAATCATGATTTATGAAAAAAAAACTAAATCATGTGATTTGATTTCCAGGTGACAACAAAATTTCCACTAACATGATTCATCTTCAAATACATAATCATTACTTAAAGTAATTGAACAAGCTCAACATTTATAAAGTGTTTTGATGCAATTTCCCTTCTATGCAAAAGAATATTACACAAACTAATGCGAGTATCATGCATATACAATGCATATAACTATTTTATAAATTTATATTTAAATTTATTATTTTATAAATTTATATTTATATTGTGGATTTATTTGTGTCATATATATAATGGATTTGGCAAAGATTTTTAATATTAAATGAATAATATATGGTACATAGTTGATGAAGGTCTTTTAATATTAAATGAATAATATATGGTACATAGTTGATGAAGGTCTTTGTATTTTCAACAATGGTCTTTTTATTTTTATTGTTAAAAAATTACAATTATGGGTGTTATCTATTTCTATATATGAAATTAAGGATACATGTTTTTTATATATAAAATTAAAATTATCATGTTTTTTATATATAAGATTAAAGTTATATGTTTTTTAATTTATTTATTTTTATTTAGGAGATTAAAGTTACATATTGTTATTTAAAAGTAATATCATTTAAGCAGAGGTAGTATGGATGATGCATAGGATTTAAAAGTGCTTCCTATATAGGATACGGAAACAAGTTAAAAGAAAAACACTTAGAAATATCTAGGAGAGGAGAAAATTTACTCTTCTTACAAACAACCAAGTGTCTTAATTTTCTTTCAATAATCATAATAAATGTTTTTACTATTTTTTAAATTACCATAATTATATAATTTTAGCATTTTTATAATATAATTTTAATATTATTATTTTACACTTAATGAAAAATTACGAATTTTTTCCTAAAAAACAATCTAATTTTAATATAATAATTAAGATGCAATAATGATCTAATATGCTTGTACTTCCCTCTAATAAATTAAAAACTAATCTATATTATAACCAAAATAACACGATGTTAAACTTTTTATTTGCTTTACTTGATAGATATGTTTTCCCAATTTTATTTATCAAATTTATAATATCATATAATTTAAAATAAAATAAACATTTTAAAAATGTAGTTCTAACGTGTGATGTTAGAATCTACACTTTCAAAAAATTTCAATCATAAATTTCAAATTTATAATATCATATAATTTAAAATAAAATAAACATTTTAAAAATGTAGTTCTACACTTTCAAAAAATTTCAATCATAAATTTCAAATTAAAAAAACCTAAGTTAAATAAGGTATTTTTAAATTTCGTTAATCGCTTGATAATTACAACCGAACAATGTGGTCACATAATCTCAATATTATCAAAATAATGATGCTGCTTAATCTCTCATGGATTCTATTATATTATTAATAACTTTTTTATGGATTTCGTTACATTATTAACAAGGATGCATTGCATTTTGGCATACTTGCCGCATAAATGGTAGCTCTTTGGTTTCTTCAGTCTGTACAAATGTACA
Source organism: Pinus albicaulis (assembly GCA_034641835.2). Classification (NCBI taxonomy): domain Eukaryota; kingdom Viridiplantae; phylum Streptophyta; class Pinopsida; order Pinales; family Pinaceae; genus Pinus; species Pinus albicaulis. Next base: position 1,545,111,768 of record CM076584.1, read on the forward strand.
AATATAACCACTAGCTAACCACGAGCTAAGGTGCTATATCTCGCTAGAATGAATACCTTTTTTTACCTTTCTTTGATATAAAAAACGAATTCAAAAGAGCTTTGATATAAAACACAAAGCCCATAAAATATAAAATATGTGGTTGACTAATCAGTTTAGGTCTGTGAAGCTCTATGCAGTCGCAACCTTTTAAATAATCATATGGAATGTTCAATAGATGTGTCAAAACAACCCATGTTCCATCCATAGTGAAGCTCTATACAACCACAAGCTTCTAAATAACCATCTCAAATGTTAAATAGAGGTGTCCAAACAACCCACGTTCCAACCATACTTATCTCACTTGTTACAAATTCTTCAGAGCTTGTTTCCTGTGTCCCTTGGTCTCACAAATTTAATGTTACAAATTCTTCACATCTTGTTTCGGGTGTCCTTGGTTTCACACATTTATCTTTTGAGCTTCTTTCCAGTGGTCTCACAAATTTAATGTTACAAATTCTTCACATCTTGTTTCGGGTGTCCTTGGTTTCACACATTTATCTTTTGAGCTTCTTTCCAGTGGATTTTCCACCAAGAAATGAATATATTATATTTAGTATTTTTAGATTGATTGTCCACCAAGAAATGACTATATTATATTTAGGATTTTTAGATTGATTGTCCACCAAAAAATGAGTATATTATATTCAGGATTTTTAGATTGTTTCAAAGTTTCAAATACAATAAGCAAAAGAACAAAGATAAAAAAACTAAATTGTGTTGGGATTTTTATTTTCTTTCTTCTTTTGTTTTTTTTTTGAGTTTTGGTTTAACACGATAAAAAGATAAAATGAATGAAAGATTCAATGGGTTCATCAACATTCTACAACAAGCAAGCATCATGGGAGGAACATTTATTTAAAGTGTTTTCATTCAATGACATGGAAACTCTGGAGTGATCTAATTTTTATTTTCTTTTTATTGAAAAAATCTATTGATATTTACATAGCTTGCATTAGAAAATCTGCCTGTGAGACGACTTGTAAGAAATATTATTATTGTCTTTTTTTAGATGAAAATGAAAAAAATCTAGAAAAATCTAATAGGATTCAATGCTTGCTAACAATATAATAGGATTCAATGCCTGCTAACAATCGTGGAGGGATCTGAATTCCTGCCTGATTGCCGATGAATTTTTTTTGTACCAAAGTGAGGGCTAACGTTTTTTTAAGTGGCACGAGGAGGCATATTTTCCTGTGTCCCTTGTTCGTTACCGTTAAACAGATGGTTGAAGTCGGTTGTAATAAATGAATCTGAAGAGATTAGAATATGTGTTTACAAATGAAACTCCTAACTATGGAGGTTGCTAACTGCAAATAGATGAAAACCAAGCGGTGGTGGCATTGCTCGTCTACAACCAAGATCGGTCATGGAATAACAAATTAAATAAGTGTTTGAGGGTTACCTGGGGCACAGATTGGATTCAAGTAGCAATGGAACAATTCTATATAAGCTTTATCTATAATAAAAAAAATCCAACACAAGAATATTCAATATGGCGCTGCTCATTAAGTCTTTCTGGAGGGCTATACATGGAAATGGCATTTGGAATGCTATCATAAAGTGTAAATACATTATGGGTGATATTCTACAACAAATACTCTGTATGCAATTTTCTCACCCTCGTTTTATCTCGACCATCTGGTGCAGCTTCAAGAAGATCGTGATCCATGTGTCTGGCAGGCTAGCATGGCTTTTTCGGGACGGCGGCAATATCCCTTTCACGTTCAAGAAGCTAATCGGGTTTCCTCCACTTGATGGTCCGTCTCCGCTGCTCGTACATAGACTAGCGCACATGGGTATAAATTATATTGCACAGACAATACGGGTTTGGTCCTATGGTGCTCCAGAATTTAAAAATGTGATCCAACTGGGATTGACGGAGTCGGAGGCTGCTGAATGGGAAATGCTACGTGATGCTTTTCGGGCTGCGGGCTTTTGTTGGGATACAGGGGGGGACACAATAGTATGGAATGACCCCATGAATGCTGGCGCTCCTATTGTCAAAGACATATACAGAGATCTAAATATTGCTTCTTATCGGGGACAGATGTCTACATCTTTCTTTCCATTCTGGAGGAGGAAAATGCCTACAAAGATTGTACTCTTTGGATGGCTGGTATGGGAAGGAAAGATCCTTACTGGTGAAAATTTGATTAAGAGAGGTTTTTCTGGTCCTTTCAGATGTCAAATATGTTGTGTAGATTTGGAGTCCATTGATCATTTGTTTTTCCGATGCCCAATTATAACGAATTTGTGGCGGCTTTTCTCATACCACTTCATGGAACCAGCATGGTCTCCAGATGACTTCATATCCACTGCCTTGGAATGGGACAAGCTCCGGGGAAAGTTTAAATCTTTGCATTTTTTCCTCATATGGGAGGTGTGGTTGGGAAGGAATAAACTGATATTTGACAATGTGCCTTTCCAGATTCCTCGTATTTTCTCTGCAATTTTAAGTTGGATGGAGGATCGTTCCACTCCTATTCTAACTATATCGGATTGCTCCATCCGCATAAGACCACACGAGATGGCAATACAGACTGTCTATTTCGACGGTGCTTGTGTAGACGGGGTAATGGGGTGTGGGGCATGGATCAAAATATCACAGAGAGAGCGGGTTCATATACATTGGAATGTTGGCAAGGGCTCCAATAACAAAGCGGAGATTATTGCCCTATGGGGTGGTCTTCGTCTTGCTGTCTACTTACAGATTCAGAATATTCATGTATATGGGGATTCACAGGTTGCTATTGGGTGGGTTTCTAATTCCATGGTTATGATGCGCCCTGATCTACAAGGTTGGGTGCATCGGGTTCGAAGACTATGGTCCCTTCTTAATAGTCCCCCCATCAGCCATATCTATAGAGAAAACAATACTAGGGCTGATGGACTCTCTAAAAAAGGTTTAATCTCTGATTTTGGGATCATGCAGGTTCAGCTGTTTAGAGATGGCCTCTCTTTTTGGCAAACTTCTATTCCAATTCCATAATATGGTCCTGCTCGAGTTTTTGCTATGACAATTTTGTTTCCGAGACGTTTTTGCAATGATATATATTCCTATACCGACTGGGTGATCAGATAATCAAGCGAGTCAAAGACGTTAAATCGAGCGAGCCTGGTGGATAATTATCTTATATCAAGCGAGCCAGTGTCAGTTCAATTGTATGCCAGATGACAGATCTACAAGCGAGCCAGGATTTTTAATATCAAGCGAGCATGTTCAAATACATTCACACACGTCTAACAACGCTCCTTCCATTTATACAGGTCTAAGAATGTTCTTTTGCAAGTGGACCGGTCATTTGAATTCAAGCGAGGCTGCTTATCTTTTACACGCCAGATCCATGGACATTATCTGATAGATGTGCACAATCAAGAACATTCAAACATGTTTTTTTAACGATCTCTCAGTTTTCGGTCTGTCATTTCTTTTAGATTTACATCTCATCTTTGACAGATCATAAATCGAATGGATTGGATACTCTTCTGACGATACATCTTTTGTTATTTCTACTATCTCATTTACAGTTCATAATTTGTCATATCATATGTTCTAGTTCAAAAGTTTTCTTTGCTGAATCTTTTCTGTCAAGTCTTTCGCTCACCTAACAAGCTGAGCATATATGTAAAGGATGGATCTTATCCTTCTATGTGGTGGCCATCGTTATATTTCTATGCTCTATCTGTTGGGAGCAACCATCAAATGGCCAATATATGTTGCTTTTCTCGCTCTGATTTCACAGCTTGAGAATTATTAGTCCATGTACTGCTTATATATAATATAAATAGCGTTTTTTTCTTCTGAAAAAAAAAATTAAAAAAATCCCTATATTGTAAAGTAAATTATGAAATAAGTGTGCATGGGTTACCTGGGGCACAAATTGGATTCGAGTAGAAGTGGAATAATTCTATGTAGGTTTTATCTATAATGAAAAAAATTCCTATATTGTAAAGTAAGTTTTGATTTTCTGGTTTTTTTTTAAAGGATGTATATAATTTAAATGCCAATAACTATTTATATTTTTATCATATCATTCTATTTTATTTTAGGCTGGCATTTATAATTAATTAGGTAAGAATATTTGTGTTGTGTGTTTAATAATGTCATATTAATAAATTTTTGTTACATTTTTCTTAGCTTAGTTTTATATTTATAGTTTTATTAAATCCTTCTATTTTATTTTAGGCTCATATTTATAGTTTTATTAAATTGTTCTATTTTATTTTAGGCTCACATTTATAATTAATTAGATGATAATTTTTGTGGTGTGTGTTTAATAATGTCTTATTAATAACTTTGTTACATTTTTCTTTGTTTAATAATTGTCCACCAATTCACGTTATAATTTGTGGGCACTTACTGTGTGAATTAATTATATCTGGATTGGATTTGAATTCATTATATCTGAATTGGGTTACTTGTCTGAATTACTTATATCTGGATTGGATGTGAATTAATTATATCTGGATTGGATTAGTTATTATGTGAATATTATAATTTGTGGGCACTTACTTGTGTGAATTAATTATATTTAGATTGGATGTGAATTAATTATATCTAGATTGGATTACTTGTTTGAATTACTTATATCTAGATTGGATGTGAATTAATTATATCTGAATTGGATTGGATTGGATTACTTCTCTGAATTACTTATATCTGGATTGGATTATTTCTCTGAATTACTTATATCTGGATTGGATGTGAATTAATTATATCTGGATTAGATTGTATTAGTTATTCTGTGAATTAATTATATTTGGATTGGATTGAATTAGTTATTGTTATTTTTGGATAATGGAGAGTATTATCATTTCCTTCTCCTGGCAGCCTTGTCAGTGAATGTCTCTGATATTGATGCCAATATCAATGTAGAAATATATTCTCAACGCATCTCAGTTAACACAGTAACAACTCACCTTTTAATATCATTTATTCATCCTAGGTATCACATACAGTGTAAATATGAGAATTTTAAGATCAAATGATATAATGTAAAAATTATGTATTATCAAAACAAGAAACATATATATTTTCAGTGCCAAATCAATTACGATTGCAGATTTACGCTGAACATCAAGGTCAATGGCTCCCTCTGGAGTTGGTCCTTGACGAATATAAATCTACAAAGTAGCGGTCAAGGTATAAGGATTCGAATCTATGATGCATGACTAGATTATTTCTATTCATTTAATTATCACATTAAGTCATTACCTATAACTTCAACATCAATACCGGATTTCTTCAAAATAACGAACAATAGACAGAGGAGTTAAGGATAAGCCAAAGGAGGATGTCGATATTTGATTAAAATTAGCCATGGTTTTATTTTAAATAGGTCAATGGATGAGAAATAACAAAAATCAAATGAATTCTAATATATTTATAGAAAATGATCGTGTAAAGAACATATCTTCCAAGATTGTAATAGATTAATATATTGACAAGTAATAAAATGAATAAATGGATTTTATCTATTTTTCTTTTTGTCATAACAAAACCAGAGTCATAACAAAACCAGATAAAGTAGACTATATAGTAGGGAATCCAGAAAATAAAATATTCAGTAGGTGAAATTGTTCCGCCTTTCTTGCCTTCCAGAGACTAAATCAAATGAAAATGCATTTAGAATCATCTTCCCTCCTAAATCAAAGAAACTAAACTAATGAATTGTTTCTTTCAACAATAACGAATCCCACTTACAACCAGGAAAATGTAAACAAATTTCTTTGTATTTGTTATATCTTCACAATCAAGATGGAGAGGAAAGCGGACGCAGAAGGGAAGACCATCTAAGGATTTCAATGTCACGTGCCTCTATTAATCAATGCGCCCGTCTATCTCAACTCCTCATTTCACTGCAAGCAGCTTCATATTTTTTTTCTCAACAAATTTTTTTTCACAACACTACTAGGAAATTCAGAATCAGAAATTTTCAATCCAAAAATGAATGGAATGTAAGACTCAAAAAGATTTCATATGATGTAATTTAAATCTCTATAACAATTAAAACACACTTTCAAAAGTCAGAGATGAATGCAGAGATTTGAATGTCTCCGAGATGAATGCAGAGCTTTGAATGTATAACTATAGCGAAATTACCATAGATGGATATGGTGGCAGGTGTAAGACTGCGTTGTGGCAGGTGTATTTTCTTTGGAGTGCGGCAGGTGTATTTGTGGCAAGTGTATTTTTTTTAGTGAGGCAGGCGTATTTTTTGCAGCAATTATATTTTTAGGAGCTCCCACTCTATGGGCTCCACCACAAGTAGTCTAGACTTTGGGTTTGGGTAGAATTAATGAAGTGTAATCGAAATTTTGAAAGAATCAAAATTTGGATAAAGGTAACCCACGCCAAAACCTAGGCGAATGCGGACTTTGGATAAAATCAACCAAGCGAATTGAAAAACAGTGAATCTGCAATAAGACCCCAATGTAAATGGCCAATGAAAAACCTAGAAAAATTAATTAAATAATTGAATTATCCGTTTTTATTCACAAATTTGGTTAAAGAAATTGATAGCCTTTGATATTTTAAAATTAAAACGAACTTAATTCAAGGTCAAAGCGATATCGATCGCTATATTCCTGATACCTTCAGCGGGTATAATAACAATTTTATTGATTACCTATATCATTATTATTACTATGTGTGTCTTAACAGATATAATGTATTGGTTATTGGTTTTTTGGCTAACTAATTATTTTGGCCAATTTGATAAATAATTTTCAATTTTAAAAAGTGTAATTTTATAGTTTATATTTCTATTTATTGAAAAAAAAATTGTTCATATTTATTCGTAATATTATTGGCTCTGACTTTAAACAACTTATAAGGTCATGCCTCCTAAATAATGGCATGATGATAACTCTTTTTAGGCGTACAAAATGACTAACCAGACCCTCACAATAAAGACCCACTACTATTGATTTTACATTACAACTAGATGAGACAAACTACATCTTATTAGTCCCCGCCTCATGGTTGGGACTATAGTAATCAAAATGGAGGACTTAACATTACTTTAAAATGCTTAATATTATGACTACTGCAAATAACCAATGCTTTTATTTTATATTCCAAGGAATATTCTTTGTCATCCAATGAAACATTTTACAGTCTTATTGGCCTCATATCGAGGCGATAAAGATATATTTCATAAATTCTATATCTTAATCAATATCACTTTACAAATAAAAGGTGATGCTAGATTAATGCTAGCATTAATCATTAAGCATTTAATGTTTACAAATATCTCACTTAATTTATCTAGACAGACCAATATGAAACAAATGACTAACATGAAAACAAGTGTGACCTGCATGAAGAAAACACGTGTAACTGCGAATGGAATGGATCTGCTATCTGTGATGCTGGTGGAGGATCTGGGATGCAAGTGGCACTCAATTATTTTATCAGATTTGTTTAGACCTGTCTCACAATTCAGTTTCATAATCAACCAACAACATTCACAATTCAGTTTCGGGACCGCATTCACAATTCAGTTTCATAATCAAGCAAACATACCTCAAACAAGTATGATGCTTGTTACCTATTAGTACAACCTGCTACCAGTTAATGCTCGCTGTATGGAACCATGGCAATATGGAAGGAGAGCAGGTGTTTGTTGTCTGGAACCTTGGATGTATGGAAACACAAAAGCTTTTGAATGTTGAGTAGCTCAGAATTTGCAGCGGAAGCACCAACAGATTGCACTTATTCTTGCAATAATTATTCCTCATGCAAGTTGCAATGGAGCTGGAGGGATCTTGGTAAGTACCCAGATTAAGTTTCCCCTGCAAAGCAATTTAATGTAAATTTCAAATTAAAAGAATCACAGGCTTATACAACACCAATTCATCAATGTGTTCGTTGTTTCGCTTAATTCCATTATTTATTTGGGTATAACGTGTTCCTCTCGTCTTATTAAGATATGAGTTTCTACATACCATATGGTAAAACCTACCAAAAGGTTATGACTGCTTACTCTGGAACTATACTGCATCCTTTTGTGTTGTTGGTTCTACTTATGCTTCTGCTTATGGGAATTATATCTCGAAACTTATAGGCATAATGCCGCCAGGAATTATATAATTATTAAATCTTCTTGTTCAACTGATGATGAAAATGCTATTGGTATTACTCTTGGGGATGCTTTTAGTTCTGTTGGTTCGGCTGCTACTACGGGGAATTATGATGCTTCAACTGCTCCTTTCACTACTGATGGAAATGATTCCATTTCAACTGATGTTGCTTCTTATTTGAATGATTTGGAGACTTAGACTGGGAATTAGGCTGGTGCTTTTGATGCAGGTGCTGCTAGAAATGATCCTGGGAATAATGCTCGCTTCAACTATTGCTGCCTTTGTTGGCCATTAATTGGATTATAGCAAACGTGGTCTTACATTTCCTTCCTCTACGTTCTGTGGCAATAGTGCAACACGTTGGATCTTTCTGGTGCATTTTTATGTTGCTTGAAAATTCTAGATTTTTATGTCCTCTTACAATTCCAACAAAGTTAATTAAATGTGGATACCATCTTAATTTTAAACAGAGCATTTAATAGCTCTCTTAATTCTAAATGTGAACGGTTGTTTGAGTTTTAGGGTTTGAGAAATCGTTTTGTGCATAGCTACGAAATTCGAACTCCATTCTGTACATGAAAAAATTGACAAATTTGAGATTATACATCTTATTGATGTATAAATCAAATATTTTTTTCCAAAATTTTGAAAATTGAAATTGATAATATCTACATTTAAAACACTAAATACCACTCAAATATTGTTTTGAAGCCAACTGTGATTTGAAGAACTTTCAAATATTTTTTATAAGCCAACTGTGATTTGAAGAAAGCCATGAAGAACATTTTTACATCATTATTGAAACTGGGTAAGATTAATTTTTTGAAAAAAAAATGGCTTGCCTGGTTTACCTTCAGACACGGCTGAGGGTTGAACGTCTTCCTCAAATATTTAGACGCAGGCTACGGTGGGTTGAACGTCTTCCTCAAACAACTGGTTCACGGGATATTTAAAGCTCAAATATTGGCCTCAACCGATTCTCCTATTCACAGGATGAAAACACCTAGGAATTGACAAGCTTGTCCCTTTCGGTTGACAAATTCGATAGATTTTCCTTAGGCTTGATTCTTATGCCTCGACCACCAAAATATATTCTCTTTCTGAAACTAAAGAGATGAAAGCCTCACACATTGGCATCTCGACATCGCTGAATTTCTGGTACTTGGCTTGAACCCCATTCTAAGCACCCAAAGAAACCGTTGGGGTCCAATTGGGTATACGGAAGGCAATCTTGCCATCATTTTAAGGCTCTAGAGAGAGCTTACGAGAAGCCTTCTGATGTGCAGGTGCATTTGTAGAGAATGAAACAGAAGCAATATTGCTATCATTTTTAACGAAAGGCAATCCTGGGCACGTGTAATACATGGGCAATCATGGGTAGTGTAATACATGCAGATTTTTTAAAGTTACTTTTCATCCAATATCTCAAATAAACATTTTGTTTCAACAAACTAAAAAAACATATGATATGATAAGTGGCTATATAGTTTTTTTAAACAGAAAGCTCTTTTCATTTTTCCTATTCACCTACAACTAAAAGATCCCAGAACATTCTTTTAGCTTTATTTTTAATTATTTATATCATATAAAACATTCTTCTAGCTTCATTTGTAATTATTTATATCACGTTTAATATTTAATTTGCACGACATGGCTTACTCATCAGTAGTTTGTGGACGATATCCTCTTGTTTTTTTTGGTGTCGGTAAAATAATGCAAGGCTATTCTCCACATCTTAGAACTTTTCATGGCAGCTTCAGGTACTCAAATTAATAATGACAAATCTAATGTCTATTTCTTTAATGCTAATCTCCCAACCCAGAATTTTCTAGCTAGAACTCTGGGGTTTAAACTTGGTTCCTTTCCAATGAAATACTTAGGCATGCTCTTAAATTTTGGGCCAATCAGGAAAGCAGATTGGAAGGATCTCATCCTTCGTGTGGAGAAAATAATTCATAATTGGGCCTTCCGAGCTCTTAATGCCCCAGGCAGACTCATTCTGTTAAAATCAGTGCTCCAATCCCTTCCTCTTTACCAACTGTCAGGTAGAGCTTGTCCTAAAGGGATTTGCAATCAATTGGTGAGTCTGTTCAAGAAATTTTTATGGCAGTGTGCACAGACAAATAGGAAGTGGGCTCTTATCACTTGGGATAAACTTATTAAACCGAAATCTGCCGGAGGACTGGGACTTCGGGACCCTTTTATTTTGAATAATTTATTGGGAGCTAAACTTTGGTGGCAATGAATTCAGGGTGGACATGACCTATGGAAGAAAATATGGGTTATTAAATATGATATGCCACAAACAGTTTGTGGTAAATTGAAAGTGGATATAACGCCCAAAGTTTCATCAATTTGGAATCTGGCAGTGACGAACAAGCACCTAATTCATTCTGACAGCTTTTGGGAAGTCCGGGAAGGTCGTACAGCTCTCTTTTGGGAGGATTCTTGGCAACAACGAGAGAAACTATTCAGCAGACTTGATTTGGGGGAAATTTTTCTTTTCACCAATACACCAAACAACATGCTGATTCATAACTATTAGTGTCGGCAACAGAATGAACAGTAGAGGAAATGGAAAGACAAAACTCATTGGCCGGAAGCTCCAGACATGCAACAATGGGTTAAATTGGCAAAAGAACTCAAATCTAGGAAACTCAGTCATGCAACTGGTTCAGATATTCTCAGATGGGGATATCAGACCAAAGGAATGTTCACTATTAAAGAATGTTATCATATTCAATCCCAAAATGATCAACATAATGCTCGAACCCTATGGAAGAAAATTTGGGTATTGAAACATTGGCCAAAAGTGGAATACTTCCTATGGTTGGTAAGCCACCGTAAAATTCTGACATGGGAAAATTTACAGAAGCGGGGCATGTCTGGTCCATTTCACTGCTACCTCTGTCATGCAGAGATCGAAACAATTGAGCATATTCTCAATACCTATTCAACGGTGCAGACGCTTTGGAGAAGTTTGGAGCAACTATTCCGACAAACAGATAAAAATAATCAGAGTATCACGGAAACCATTTGAGGTTGGAGACAGAGAGGATTTAAATGTCAGGTGTTGAATTGAGCCTGGCAACTCTCATTTGGGTTTCTACTTTGGAATATATGGAAAGAACGGAATCAAATGGTTTTTCGAGATGAAGATCAGCCCATGAATCAGATCTAGAAGCGATTAATTGAAAATATTCGTGAAATTATTCTAGTGGAAAGCTGGTCTGAGGAAGACTGGCAATCTGAAGGTTTGGAAATGCAAATTTTGGAATATTTAAATCTTAAACCCCAAATGTTATTAAAAAATCTATGGAAGTATAAAAAACCACAACAAAAAATACAGGAAAAGTGGCAGCCCCCTCAACAGGGTTTTCTTAAACTTAATTACGATGGTGCATCAAAAGGAAACCCAGGTCAGGCAGGTCTTGGTGGGATTTTTCGAAATTCTCAGGGGGAATTTTGTCGGTTTTATGCCTCAGATTTGGGCTTTGCCACAAATAATGAAGCTGAACTAATGTCAGTAAAACAAGGCCTGCTAATAGCCATCAGAGAAAATTACCAACGAATTATTATGGAGGGAGATTCTGCAATGGTTAAAGGTGTTCTCAATAAGTTACAACAAGGGTCGCCTTGGGAGAAAATTACTAAAAGTTGGCGCACAGCAGCCCTCATTCAGGAAATAAGTATGCTACTTAAAAACATCCAGTATTTGATTCCTAATCATATTCGGAGAAAAGGAAATGAGGCGGCAAATTATTTGGCCAATTGGGGATGTAAAAATCCTGATCGATCTATGGAGGCTAGCCCAATAGATGCAATCTGGAATGTTGAGCTACATTCCCTGCAAATTATTTTACAAAGAGATCTTTGTGACAATGCAGAGCAACGATTCCCCGATCGGGGTACGCATCCTACGAGGAGGTAGTTACCTTGATTTCCAAGTGGGAGGTCTTTGTCCTTCACGTCTTAATCAACCGTGATGCGGCAGTCATCACAGTGCTCATGGCAGCATGTGGTAGATCCACAATCAATTTTAATTAAGGGAAGACAGCCTGTGTTGTTAGGCTGGAGAAGGAATGTCCAAGAGAGAGTAGGTTACTTGATCTGGCAAGTTCATTTTGCAATACATTGTTTGTTTGCAGCGGATACTCTGCGAAAGTGCAAGCGAACGACGGCAGCCAGACCTTGTATCAGGCAAGCCGTTTTTTGGGGGTATGTAACTGCCATTCTTCTGTCTATGATTGCTGCTATCTGGGCTATGTTTTGCTCTGCGAAAGCTTCGTTTAGGTGGTTTCAGGTGGTTGATATTGGGTTTGTTGTTCCCCATGTGGTTCCACATCTACTGCGCTGGTTCCACAAGTGGGACTACAACCCACCTCCACTTTTACATATTTCTATTTGTATGTACTTGGTTTTGATCCCATACATTGATGATGTACTTATTCTTTTTTATGGGAATGACTGGGGGGAGGATGGGAGGATTGTATGTGCCCTATGGGAGAGAAATTATCTCTGTTCATTATGCTACATGTTTCAGGGAGAACCTTGGGCAAACCATGATTGTTTCATTGGATCTATTGCTTCCTTGTGGGATGAAGCATTTGCATCTCATGAGAACTTTGGAGGAGCATTTCATGGAGGGATGGATTGGGAGACACTTAGCTTATGAGGGAAGATTATCACATGATGGTGTCACCAATGATGGAGGAGAAGAGTTGCAGCACTCACCTTTTCAGTTGCTTGAGGACAAGTAACATTTGGGAAGGGAGGACCATAATATTCCCAATTAGCCATGAGCTAGTTGGAATATTAATTTTTGTTTTGTTGTCTTGTTTTATGAATAAGAGGACAATTGAGATCCATAAGTCTCCTAAATAATGAATAAATTAATGCTAATGTGAAAGGAAAACATCTTGGCAGCTTAGTTAAGCACCCTTAGGTGTGAAAAGGGGCTGGAACATCTTGACTAGGTCAACTTTGACCAAATCAACAACGTTGTCATGGAGGAGTGGCATTCAATGAGGGACGGTGCAGTTTTAAATGGAGACACCTTGCATGGAAGTAGTGTCATAAATGAATGAGGCTTAGGGTTTGGAAGCTCATTTCTTATAAAAGGAAGAGGATGGCAGCCATATTCATTATGTTGAGTATATGATATGTTTTGATATATGGTTTGTTTAGACATATATCTATCTTTGGTTGTTTAGATAAGATTGTAAGTGCTGCTTAGCAATGGGTGTTCCTAATCAGGAATCCAACCTCTTTCCTTGAGAGGCCTCTTGGAATATCATTGTACTTCACTTCCACATTCAGGCTTAATGCCAAGTTTCATCTTACATCTACAACACAGATCCTATTAAGGGTTGAGTTGTTTTGTAGGTTGCAGTAGTGGAGACCACATTTGGGTCACTTCAGTGCTTATTTTCAGTGGAGAAGGGTTCCTTTCCATTGGGAGGATAGTAAGGAAGTCCCTTGAGCTAATTTGACACATTTGGAATCAGGCCATATATTTATTTACCCCTGCAGCACAATTTCATTCCATATCTGTGTTATTTTGAGGGAGGAGTTGCAGGGTGGTTTTAGCACACCATTTGGGGAGGAGGTTTCTGAGTGAAGGGGTATTCCTTTAATCTAGGAGTTCTATTGGAAGAGGCTGCATTATTTGTTATTTCAGATCAATCACAACTTTCTAGAACTATTACTGCAGTGAATCTTCAGCCCTAGGGCTTTGATTAAGATCTTGTACATTGGTGTATTGTTGCAAACCCTTTGGGGGTTCTTTATAGAAGGTTGTATAGAGCCTAGATCTACATTTTGCTATATCTTTGAGGCATATAATAGCCATAGATATTTTTATGTTCAACTGTTGTAGCAGTGCACTTTATGACTGCGTTGTAGCAGTCTTCCGGCATTTTGATATATAGTAGCAGCAGCTCTTTTGAGAGTTTTTTTTCCATCGGAGGCTTATTAGATCTTACTTTACATCTTATGGCCCATTTCTTAAGCATATTTGGCTGTTGTTTTAATGATTATAAGGTCTCAATATTGGCTTCTTGCTTTTATATGATGTTTAACACTGATATTCCAGCATTTTGCACTATATTCCTACTTTTTCCATTTGGGAATATTACACTTCAGTGATCATATATCTTTCAACATCATTGATCGGTTCCTCTATATGTGATACTTTGACATAACTTTGATATGTACCTTTTGGGGCAGTGATCAGATGATTCATTATGTACTTTACAATTTCTGCTATACTTGTATACATATTGGATCCGCTCCATACTTGATATGCGAACATGCTTTCCTTTCATTGAGCATGTGTATGCTCGCCTCAGACATGAGCTTGCTTTCTGATCTCTACCACTAGTTTTTGGCAGGCTTAAATCTGGTGAAGTCCTCTCGAGTCCTCACAAGATTCTTTCTTATGCACATTATACATTTTGGCCATCATGTACCCCTTGTTACCTCTTATATTAGGGGGCATATGTTATAGCATCATTTATCACCTTTATATACTTGATGATCTATGTATTGGCCTTGGGTAGCCCTTTCCATTCAGTCTTGGTCCTTTACCTAAAAAATAATATTTTGAATTCCATACATGACTCTGCCCTCTCAAAAGCGCATGCAGATGCGGGTCCACTCACTCTGCCTACGTATATAGTTTAAAATATAAAAAATATATATATAAAACTCCCTATTATTTGGGTGGGGTTTACGGGTTACATCGGAAGCCTACCTACAATAGCCCATGGCCAAACTGTTTTCCAACTAAAAAAAACTGTTTTGAGGAAGTATAAATACACCTCATGGGAAGGCCTAAGGGAAGGTGAGAGATAGGTATTGATACTATAGCCTGTTAGTCTCAAATCAATTGTGATTATCCATGTGCCTTCTGCGCTTCCCAAGTTGAGGAAACCCTTGTTTCCCTCCTTGAGATGTTTACCTCCTTTATGTGACATCCTTGTGCACTTTTATGGAAGAAGATTGTTGAGGCTTGAGTTGGATGGATCCAGAGGACGATTTCGCTTGGATCCATGGCTGAATCAGGTGGTATTCCTCCAGATCTTTTAAATACATCAATAAATAAGCTTTGTCCCATTCCTGATGTCATTATATTAAATGCTTTTATATATGTTAATGATCTTGTTATAGTTGATTTCAAGTTATTTTCTATAAGCTTATATGATCTAACCACTGACATCTAGAACATGTATGCTGTTACAACTAGTCTATGTGTTTTTCTTGAATGGGTTGCAGGTCTTGAAGCACGTGGAGAAGCAGAGGGTTTGAACCTTGCAGGAACGACCTCAAACGTAGGACATACGAGTAAGACAGCTTCTCCCAAATTTACTAGTTTAAGCATTAGGAATATTAGTTTGCTTGCTTCTTCTTGTTGTATGCCTTCTGCTCTATTGGGGTCCTTAACCCAGACCCTAGGGTAGTTTCTCCCGTAACTGCGGGTTCTCACAAACCTGGGGCTAAAAAATCAATGGCATCTTGACTGAGTCAACTTTACTTGAACCACCCTAACAAGATATAATTTAGTTTGTTTGAATGATTTTTTATTTTATTTTAGCAATGTGAGATGTATCATGAAATAAGTGTTTTGATGCTAATTATAGATTTATGCCTATCAACATTTACCAGTCATTTAATTTATATTAATTTCATTTTTATGGAATTAATTTTCTGATATTACATTTTCAATTCATATAT
Organism: Pinus albicaulis; assembly: GCA_034641835.2. Taxonomy (NCBI): domain Eukaryota; kingdom Viridiplantae; phylum Streptophyta; class Pinopsida; order Pinales; family Pinaceae; genus Pinus; species Pinus albicaulis. The sequence goes on from CM076584.1 coordinate 1,545,127,629, forward strand.
TAACTTTTACCAAAACATTTCCACACTAAAAATTATGATTTGTGAAAATAAAAAAAGCCTTAAAATCATGATTTATGGAAAAAAAACTAAATCGTGTGATTTGATAGGTGACAACAAAATTTCCACTAACATGATTCATCTTCAAATACATAATCATTACTTAAAGTAATTGAACAAGCTCAACATTTATAAAGTGTTTTGATGCAATTTCCCTTCTATGCAAAAGAATATTACACAAACTAATGCGAGTATCATGCAAATACAATGCATATAACTATTTTATAAATTTATATTTATATTTATTATTTTATAAATTTATATTTATATTTATATTGTGGATTTATTTGTGTCATATATATAATGGATTTGGGAAATATTTTTAATATTAAATGAATAATATATGGTACATAGTTGATGAAGGTCTTTGTATTTTCAAGAATGGTTTTTTGATTTTTATTGTTAAAAAATTATAATTATGGGTGTTATCTATTTCTATATATGAAATTAAGAATACATGTTTTTTATATATAAAATTAAAATTATCATGTTTTTATATATAAGATTAAAGTTATATGTTTTTTTATTTAGGAGATTAAAGTTACATGTTGTTAGTTAAAAGTAATATCATTTAAGCAGAGGTAGTATGGATGATGCATAGGATTTAAAAGTGCTTCCTATATAGGATACGGAAACAAGTTAAAAGAAAAACACTTAGAAATATTTAGCAGAGGAGAAAATTTACTCTTCTTACAAACAACCAAGTGTCTTAATTTTCTTTCAATAATCATAATAAATGTTTTTACTATTTTTTAAATTACCATAATTATATAATTTTAACATTTTTATAATATAATTTTAATATTATTTTTTACACTTAATGAAAAATTACGAATTTTTTCCTAAAAAACAATCTAATTTTAATATAATAATTAAGATGCAATAATAATCTAATATGCTTGTACTTCCCTCTAATAAATTAAAAACTAATCTATATTATAACCAAAATAACACAATGTTAAACTTTTTATTTGCTTTATATTTTTTCCCAATTGTATTTATCAAATTTATAATATCATATAATTTAAAATAAAATAAACATTTTAAAAATATAGTTCTAACGTATGATGTTAGAATCTACACTTTCAAAAAATTTCAATCATAAATTTCAAATTAAAAAACCTAAGTTAAATAAGGTATTTTTAAATTTCGTTAATCGCTTGATAATTACAAGCGAACAATGTGCTCACATAATCTCAATATTATCAAAATAATGATGCTGCTTAATCTCTCATGGATTCTATTATATTATTAATAACTTTTTTATGGATTTCGTTACATTATTAACAAGGACGCATTGCATTTTGGCATACCAGCCGCATAAATGGTAGCTCTCTGGTTTCTTCAGTCTGTACAAATGTACAAATATAACCACTAGCTAACCACGGGCTAAGGCGCCATATCTCGCTAGAATGAATATCTTTTTTTACTTTCTTTGATATAAAAAACGAATTCAAAAGAGCTTTGATATAAAACACAAAGCCCATAAATAAAATAGAAAATATGTGGTTGACTAATCAGTTTAGGTCTGTGAAGCTCTATGCAGTCGCAACCTTCTAAATAATCATATGGAATGTTCAATAGAGGTGTCACAACAACCCATGTTCCATCCATAGTGAAGCTCTATACAGCCACAAGCTTCTAAATAAGATCTCGAATGTTAAATAGAGGTGTCCAAACAACCCACGTTCCAGCCATACTCATCTCACTTGTTACAAATTCTTCAGAGCTGGTTTCGGGTGTCCCTTGGTCTCACACATTTATCTTTTGAGCTTGTTTCCAGTGGATTGTCCACCAAGAAATGAATATATTATATTTAGTATTTTTAGATGGATTGTCCACCAAGAAATGACTATATTATATTTAGGATTTTTAGATTGATTGTCCACCAAAAAAAATGAGTATATTATATTTAGGAATTTTAGATTGTTTCAAAGTTTCAAATACAATAAGCAAAAGAACAAAGATAAAAAAACTAAATTGTGTTGGGATTTTTATTTTTTTTCTTCTTTTGTTTTCTTTTTGAGTTTTGGTTTGACACGATAAAAAGAGAAAATGAATGAAAGATTCAATGGGTTCATCAACATTTTGCAGCAAGCAAGCATCATGGGAGGAACATGTATTTAATGTGTTTTCCTTCAATGACATGGAAACTGTGTAGTGATCTAATTTTCATTTTCTTTTTATTGAAAAAATCTATTGATATTTACATATCTTGCATTAGAAAATCTGCCTGTGAGACGACTTGTAAGAAATATTATTATTGTCTTTTTTTAAATGTAAATGAAAAAAAGCTAGAAAAATCTAATAAGATTCAATGCTTGCTAACAATATAATAGGATTCAATGTCTGCTAACAATCGTGGAGGGATCTGAATTCCCTGCCTGATTGCAGATGAATTTTTTTTGTACCAAAGTGAGGGCTAACGTTTTTTTAATGGCACAGTGTTCGTTACCCTTAAACAGATGGTTGAAGTTGGTTGTAAGAAATGAATCTGAAGAGATTAGAATCTAATAAGATTCAATGCTTGCTAACAATATAATAGGATTCAATGCCTGCTAACAATCGTGGAGGGATCTGAATTCCCTGCCTGATTGCAGATGAATTTTTTTTTTGTACCAAAGTGAGGGCTAACGTTTTTTTAGTGGCACGAGTGTTCGTTACCCTTAAACAGATGGTTGAAGTCGGTTGTAAGTGAAGAGATTAGAATCTGTGTTTACAAATGAAACTCCTAACTATGGAGGTTGCTAACTGCAAATAGATGAAAACCAAGTGGTGGTGGCATTGCTCGTCTACAACCAAGATCGGTCATGGAATAACAAACCCTATATTGTAAAGTAAATTATGAAATAGGTGTGCATGGGTTACCTAGGGCACAAATTGGATTCGAGTAGAAGTGGAATAATTCTATGTAGGTTTTATTTATAATGAAAAAAAGTCCTATATTGTAAAGTAAGTTTTGATTTTCTAGTTTTTTTTTTAAAGATGTATATAATTTAAATGCCAATAACTATTATATTTTTATCATATCATTCTATTTTATTTTAGGCTTGCATTTATAATTAATTAGGTAAGAATATTTGTGTTGTGTGTTTAATAATGTCATATTAATAAATTTTTGTTACATTTTTCTTAGCTTAGTTTTATATTTATAGTTTTATTAAATCATTCTATTTTATTTTAGGCTCATATTTATACTTTTATTAAATCATTCTATTTTATTTTAGGCTCACATTTATAATTAATTAGATGATAATTTTTGTGGTGTGTGTTTAATAATGTCTTATTAATAACTTTGTTACATTTTTCTTGTTTAATAATTGTCCACCGATTCACGTTATAATTTGTGGGCACTTATTGTGTGAATTAATTATATCTGGATTAGATTTGAATTCATTATATCTGGATTGGGTTACTTGTCTGAATTGGATTGGATGTGAATTAATTATATCTGGATTGGATTGGATTAGTTATTATGTGAATATTATAATTTGTGGGCACTTACTTGTGTGAATTAATTATATCTGGATTGGATTACTTGTTTGAATTAGTTATATCTAGATTGGATGTGAATTAATTATATATGGATTGGATTACTTCTCTGAATTATTTATATCTGGATTGGATGTGAATTAATTATATCTGGATTGGATTGTATTAGTTATTCCGTAAATTAATTATATGTAGATTGAATTAGTTATTGTTATTTTTGGGTAATGGGGGAGTATTATCATTTCTTTCTCCCTTGTCAGTAAATGTCTCTGATGCCAATATCAATGTAGAAATATATTCTCAACGCATCTCAGTTAACACAGTAATGTTGAGATTTTCTGTTTTAAATAAAATAGGCAAGAATCTCAGTAGGTGACAAAAATTAGGAATTTGTTGCTAGATTAGCTCCAGGTTGTTGGGAGAGAGTTAATGCATCCTAAATTTGATGTGAGAGGATTTATGAGGCAGTTAGATTCTCCTTGCTATAAAACAGGTATCCATACGGATGGTTTTTTGAAGGTGTGAGAGTTTGTAATCTCCTGTTTGATTAATAAAGAATTGCCGATGCCTATGTTGTGTGGACGTAGCCCAGATTGGTTGGGTGAACCACGTTAAACCTTTGTGTTTCTTGTGCATGATTTATTTGCTGTGTATATGTTTTTTGTCTGCTGTGCAATCTTGGCTCTAACAAATGGTATCAGAGCATGTTGGAGGAGGAGCGCAGTTGAGCGCTGGCTGTGTTTGAATTGCGTGCTGGAGGTGGAGCGCAAAAGCTATGTTGGAGTGTTGATGCGCAGTTAATTGCTGGAGGTTTGATTGCTGGTGATATCTATACCTGATATGTAACTGATGCTGGTGCGTTGCTGGTACACTGGCGGAGGTGTTAAGTGACAGCGTTGAATGGCGGAGGTGTCACCTGCGTAAAGAATGCATTGAAATCATAGGTGGATGCGTTGAATTTGCATGGAGAAGTGTTTTTTCAAACCTGCGTTCCAGTTTTGTGCTGATGCGTTGATGCGTTGAATGGATGCGTTGAATTTTTTATTTGGGATTGGCGCGGAACCGATCTCCATCAAGTGGTATCGCTTTTAAAGCCATTTATAAATCGGTTTTTTAAAGCCATGAAGTGTGTCGATCTTATATGATCTTTTATTTTTTAAATCGTTTTACATTGAAGTTAATGTGTATTGAACCAATATAAAACGATTGTGAAGAATCGATGTTTGAGTGGTTTAAAAAAAAAAAAAACTATAAATCGATTATATTAAGGGTGGCCCATTAGAATAAATCGAAAATCGATTTGACATTTAATAATGCCATTTGCACATGGTATTTTATGAAGTGGTCACAAAAAAGTCGATTTGTATGGTGGTGTTTTTAAAAACAAAATCGATTTGAATTTTTTGGTAATTATTAAATACCAATGCCAATTGCATATGGTATGGAGTTTAGAAGGTTATATTTTTTTTTTAAAGGAAGTGAAAGGCATTTTAAAGGTGAAGGGTATTTTGTTTTTTAAAGGGCTTTTTTTTATTATTATTATTAAAAAAAGGGCATTCTTTATTAAAAGTTGGAATTGGAGATTGGTTTTGGGTGCTACAAGATGGCGAAAACACAAAGTGCCCGTTTTGAAATTGAGAAGTTCAATGGAAAGAATAATTTCTAGATCTGGAAGGTTAAGATGCATGATCTGCTGATTCAACAAGGCGTGGCGAAAGCGCTGTTGGGGAAAAGCAAAAAGCCTTCTTCCTTGATGGAGGATGAATGGGATGAGTTGGATGACAGAGCTCTGAGCGCAATTCGGTTATGTCTGGCGGATGACGTTCTGTTCAACATTGTGTCAGAGAAGACCGCCGCAGGCCTGTGGTCGAAGCTTGAGAAGCTCTACATGACGAAATCCTTGACAAATCGGATTCTCCTGAAGCGACAGCTTTATGGTTTGCGAATGAAGGAAGGTACCTCGATTACTGACCATCTGAATGTTTTCAATACTCTATTGGTACAATTACAAAGTCTAGATGTAAAATTTGATTCAGAAGATAAGGCAATAACTCTATTGTGTTCATTGCCCGAATCGTGGGATCACTTTGTTACTTCCATAAGCTTTAGTACTGCAGACATCCTTGAATTTGATGATGTCGTTGGAGCTTTGTTGTCCGAGGAGACAAGGAAGAGGTCGAATGCTGACACCTCTACATCAGAGGCAATGATGGCTAGAGGTCGTACTAGAGAAAGACGCTCTGGTAAGCACAGCGACTCGCGTTCAAAGTCGAAAGGGAAGAAGAGCAAAGTAAAGTGCTGGTTTTGTGGCAAATCGGGGCACTTGAAGAAAGACTGCTGGAAGAGACAGCAAACAGAGAAGAAAGGAGACTCTTCAACAGAGAAGAAGGAAGCAAACACGACAGATACAGGTTCGACATCTGGTTCAGGTATGAGTGATGAAGTATTATAGTTAATGTGTCAAATCATGGTCAACATTGGTTGTTAGATTCCGGTGCATCAAACTACATGTGTATCCATAAAGAATGGTTTAAGGAATATAAATCAATTAATGATGGAGTTGTGTACATGGGTAATGATGTAACATGTAATATTATGGGGATTGGGAGCATACAACTACAAATGTTTGATGGGACAACTAGAATATTAACTGATGTGAGGCATGTACCAGATTTAAGGAAAAATTTGATTTCATTAGGAGCACTTGATTCAAATGGATATAAAACTGTAATTCAAGGTGGAGTTATGAAAATCTATAAAGGCATTTTACTAGTTATGAAAGCTAAGAAAGTAGGAAATCTATTTCAGTTAGAAGGAGGTACAGGGTCAGAATTTGTGTCTACTGTGTCTGAACATGACAGTAGTTCCATTCACTTATGGCATCAAAGATTGGGGCATATGAGTGAAAGAGGGTTGAAAATTTTGGCTGATCGCAAGTTACTTCCAAATCTAAAGTCTGGAAAGTTAGATTTCTGTAAGCATTGTCTGTTTGGAAAACAAAGTAAACAAAAGTTTAAAACAGGAAAACATACTAGTAAAGGCATACTTGATTATATCCATTCAGATGTTTGGGGTCCAGCACCTACAACCTCGTATGGTGGCTCGTCATATTTTGTATCGTTTATTGATGACTTTTCTAGGAAAGTGTGGGTCTACATGATGAAAAAGAAGTCTGATGTTTTTACAATTTTCAAACAGTTTAGAGCATTGGTAGAAAACATCACTGGTAGAACTATAAAATGTTTAAGAACTGACAATGGTGGTGAGTTTACTTCCAAGGAGTTTGACAGCTATTGCAAGGATGCAAGGATCGAGAGACATAAGACCACGGTTTATACTCCTCAGCAAAATGGAGTTGCTGAACGCATGAACAAGACTCTTCTAGAGAGAGCAAGGAGTATGCTGAGTAACGCCGGGTTGCAAAAGGAGTTGTGGATGGAAGCTGTGGCAACAGCTTGTTATGTGATAAACCGATCTCCATCGACAGCGATAGACTGCAAGATTCCGCAAGAGGTATGGAAAGGACACCCTTGTGACTATTCTAAACTCAGAGTGTTTGGTTGTGATGCATATGCTCTAGTGCCTAAACATCAGCGAACTAAGTTAGATCCAAAGTCTAAAGGTATATCTTTGTTGGGTATGGTGTTGGAACAAAGGGATATAGATTGTGGGATCCTACTACCCGCAAAATCATCATCAACAGAGATGTAAATTTTAATGAATCCTCTCTTGTACAGTTAGATGTAGATGGTAAATTGAAACAGGATGATGTATTTGATTTTCAGCACATTCAGTTTGACAGCACTTCTAATGATAGTCATGATGACCATAGTTCAGATTCTAGTCATGAACAGGTTTCAGAATCAGATTATGAACAGGGTTCAGATGTAGGTCATGAACAGGTCTCAGATGGTGATCGAGAAGAAGTTCCTACAGATGGTAGTCAGCCAATTGCGGAAGCACCAGAAACAGCTTTAAGGAGGTCTACAAGAATAAAACGTGCTCCTAGAAGGTATGATGATTATGTTACTTCAGTTGCTTTGACCGCTAACGATGATGAACCTCTGTGCTATCAGGAAGCTATAGAAGGTTCGAAAAGTGATAAGTGGAAAGCAACTATGAAGGAAGAAATGATGGCCTTAGGTAAGAATGGCACATGGGATCTGGTTGAACTTCCAAAAGACAGGAAAACTGTGGGATGCAAATGGGTTTTCAAGGTAAAACGGGGTGTGAATGATTCGGAGGACAGATACAAAGCAAGGCTGGTTGCAAAAGGGTTTTCTCAGAAAGCAGGCATAGATTTTCATGAGATTTTTTCACTAGTTGTTAAAATAGTTTCAATCAGAATTGTGTTAGCGTTAGTTGCTTTGCTTGATTTAGAATTACAGCAACTAGATGTTAAGACTGCATTTTTACATGGAGATTTAGATGAGGAAATTTATATGGAACAACCGGAAGGGTTTGTTCAGCATCGCAATAATAAATTTGTCTGCAAGCTCAAGAAGTCATTGTATGGTCTGAAGCAGTCGCCTCGACAGTGGTACAAGAAATTTGATTCTTTCATGTTGAGTCAAAAATATATAAGAAGTGAATATGATCATTGTGTTTAATTTAAGCAGTTAAGTAATGGCATGTTCATTATCTTAGTGTTGTATGTTGAAGATATGCTTTTAGCAAGCAAAAGCATTGAAGAAATCAACAGGTTGAAGACTCAGATGGCAAGGACATTCGATATGAAAGATCTAGGAGCAGCAAGACAGATTTTGGGCATGGAGATTTTCAGAGACAGGAGCAATGGTAAGCTGTGGCTATCACAACAGAAGTATATTGAGAAAATACTTGTGAGGTTTGGTATGAACAATGTGAAGCCTGTGTCAGTCCCTTTAGCTTCCCATTTAAACTTTCTTCCAGTTTATGTCCTAATACAGATGAAGAAAAGGATTATATGTCTCGAATTCCATATGCTAATGTAGTAGGATGTTTGATGTATGCGATGGTTTGTACTCGACCAGATATTTCACATGCAGTTGGGGTTGTCAGTAGGTACATGGCAAATCCGGGTAAAGAACACTGGTCAGCAGTGAAATGGGTGCTTCGGTATTTGAGAGGCACAAGTAGTTATTGTATCACTTACAATAAGAGTAGTGAATTTGTTTGTGGGTATGTTGATTCTGATTTTGCAGGTGATTTGGATAAGAGAAGGTCAACTTCAGGGTACGTCTTTACTCTTGCAGGTGGAGCTATCAGCTGGATGTCAAAGCTACAGAACATTGTTGCTTTATCCACTACTGAAGCAGAATACATTGCTGCTTCTCATGCTTGCAAAGAGGCGGTTTGGCTGAAAGGTTTGCTTGGTGAGTTTGGTAGGTTACAGGATAACATCAAGTTACTGTGTGATAGTCAAAGTGCAATACATTTGGCTAAGAATCCAACCTATCATAGTAAATCAAAGCATATTCCAATTAAGTACCATTTTGTAAGACAGGTTATCACTAAAAGGGGAGTCTCTCTTGAAAAGGTGCATACAAAGGAAAACTGTGCAGACATGTTCACGAAACCAGTTTTGTTGGAGAAGCTGCGTTGGTGTTTGGCTTCTCTTGGCTTGCAGAAAAGATAAAATAATAAACAAACAGGGCATCAGGCTAATTGTTGTCAAGGTGGAGATTGTTGAGATTTTCTGTTTTAAATAAAATAGGCAAGAATCTCAGTAGGTGACAAAAATTAGGAATTTGTTGCTAGATTAGCTCCAGGTTGTTGGGAGAGAGTTAATGCATCCTAAATTTGATGTGAGAGGATTTATGAGGCAGTTAGATTCTCCTTGCTATAAAACAGGTATCCATACGGATGGTTTTTTGAAGGTGTGAGAGTTTGTAATCTCCTGTTTGATTAATAAAGAATTTCCGATGCCTATGTTGTGTGGACGTAGCCCAGATTGGTTGGGTGAACCACGTTAAACCTCTTTGTTTCCTGTGCATGATTTATTTGCTGTGTATATGTTTTTTGTCTGCTGTGCAATCTTGGCTCTAACAAGTAACAACTCACCTTTTAATATCATTTATTCATCCTACAGTGTAAATATGAGAATTTTAAGATCAAATGATATAATGTAAAAATTATGTATTATCAATACAAGAAACATATATATTTTCAATGCCAACTCAATTACGATTGCAGATTTACGCTCAACATCAAGGTCAATGGCTCCCTCTGGAGTTGGTCCTTACGAATATAAATCTACAAAGAGTAGCGGTCAAGGTATAAGGATTCGAATATGTGATTATTTCTATTCATTTAATTATCACGTTAAGTTATTACCTACAATTTCAACATCAAGAGCGGATTTCTTCAAACTGACGAACAATAGACATAGGAGTTAAGGATAAGCCCAAAGGAGGATGTCGATATTTGATTAAAATTAGCCATGGTTTTATTTTAAATAGGTCAATGGATGAGAAATAACACATGATAAAGGGAAAAAAATCAAATGAAATCTAATATATTTATAGAAAATGATCGTGTAAAGAACATATCTTCCAAGATTGTAATAGATTAATATATTGACAAGTAATAAAATGAATAAATGGATTTTACCTATTTTTTCTTTTTGTCATAACAAAACTAGAGAAAGTAGACTATATAGTAGGGAATCCGGAAAATAAACTATCTAGTAAGTGAAATTGTTCCGCCTTTCTTGCCTTCCATGCAAGAGACTAAATCAAATGAAAATGCATTTAGAATCATCTTTCCTCCTAAATCCAAAGAAACTAAACTAATGAATTGTTTCTTTCAACAATAACGAATCCCACTTACAACCAGGAAAATGTAAACAAATTTCTTTGTATTTGTTGTATCTTCACAATCAAGATGGAGAGGAAAGCAGAAGCGGAAGGGAAGACCATCTAAGGATTTCAATGTCACATGCAAGCAGCTTCATATTTTTTTCTCAACAAATTTTTTTTCACAACACTACTAGGAAATTCAGAATCAAAATTTTCAATCCAAAAATGAATGGAATGTAAGACTCAAAAAGATTTCATATAATGTAATTTAAATCTCTATAAAAATTAAAATACACTTTCAAAACTCAGAGATTTGAATGTCTCCGAGATGAATGCAGAGCTTTTAATGTATAACTATAGCGAGATTACCATAGATGGATATGGTGGCAGGTGTATTTTCTTTCGAGTGCGGCAGGTGTATTTGTGGCAAGTGTGTTTTTTTAGTGAGGCAAGCGTATTTTTTGCGGCAGGTATATTTTCAGGAGCTCCCACCCTATGGGCTCCACCACAAGCAGTCTATACTTTGGGTAGAATTAATGAAGTGTAATCGAAATTTTGAAAGAATCAAACTTTGGATAAAGGCAACCCACGCCAAAACCTAGGCGAATGCGGACTTTGGATAAAATCAACCAAGTGAATCAAAAAATAGTGAATCTGCAATAAGACCCCAATGTAAATGGCCAATGAAAAACCTGGAAAAATTAATTAAATAATTGAATTATCTGTTTTTATTCACAAATTTGGTTAAAGAAGTTGATAGCCTTTGATATTTTAAAATTCAAACAAACTTAATTCAAGGTCAAAGTGATATTGATCGCTATATACCTAATACCTTTGACACGTATAATAACATTTTTATTGATTACCTATGTCATTATTATTAATATGTGTGTCTTAACAGATATAATGTATTGGTTATTGGTTTTTTTGTTAACTACTTTTTATTTTGGTCAATTTGATAAATAATTTTCAATTTTAAAAAGTGTAACTTTATAGTTTATATTTCTATTTATTGCAAAAAAAATTATTCATATTTATTTGTAATATTATTGGCTTTGACTTTAAACAACTTATAAGGCCATGCATCCTAAATAATGGCATGATGGTAACCCTTTCTAGGCGTACAAAATGACTAATCGGACCCTCACAATAAAGACCCATTATTATTGATTTTACATTACAACTAGATGAGACGAACTACATCTTATTAGTCCCCGCCTCATGGCTGGGACTATAGTAATTGAAATGGAGGACTTAGCATTACTTTAAACTGCTTAATATTATGACTATTGCAAATAACTAATGCTTTTATTTTATATTCCAAGGAATATTCTCTGTCATCCAATGAAACATTTTACAGTCTTATTGGCCTCATATCGAGGCGATAAGGATATATTTCATAAATTATATATCTTAATCAATATCACTTTACAAATAAAAGGTGATGCTAGATTAATGCTAGCATTAATCATTAAGCATTTATTGTTTACAAATATCTCACTTAATTTATCTAGACAGACCAATATGAAACAAATGACTAACATGAAAACAAGTGTGACATGCATGAAGAAAACATGTGTAACTGCGAATGGAATGGATCTGCTATGTGTGATGCTGCTGGAGGATCTAGGATGCAAGTGGCATTCAAGTATTTTATCAGATTTGTTTAGACATGTCTCACAATTCAGTTTCATAATCTGATAAAGAATGGTTTTAAAACACTCATATATTGCACACTGAAGGTGTATGCGATCAAAAACACACACACGGATTACATTTAGATCACTCTATTAAATAGAGTTTCTAAGATCCAACTTATTCCTAAATTAGAGAGAGAGGTTAAGGGAATTTCTCAACTATCAAACCAACTTCTCAGATAGGAATGTAAGCATTAACTCCAACATCCCCCCTTAATGATTACATTACATGAATTTATTGAAATCACTCATAAATAACAAAATAATCAATCATTCTTTAGCTTATTAGTAGATGCTTTATCAAGTTGCCTCATAACCATCGTAAAGGTGTAGCTGGCAAGTTGGATTCCCGAGTTCGCTTCCTCAACTCCCAAATCAAGGACCTCCCGAAGTAAATTACTGGATAGCATCCCAATCTGTCACATAACCTCATTAGGAGACCACTCCATGTCTACGACTGATGAGGGATTCTTCCCTAGATCTGCAACTGCCATACTATCTTGACAACCATCCATGTTGAGCCTGAACTGTAGTTGTTCTTAAAAGAGTTCAATAGGTTCATATTCTTCATTGAATTCATCATCAGAATTCAATTGGTATTCATCTGTGGTTATATTTGTTGATTCTTTCCCTTTTAACACATCACTGGCATGACTTCTGCAATTCCACGCTATATGCCCAATTTTCCTGCAATAGTAGCATTCAATTTCACCTTTGTTTGCATTTTTCTTTTTCATCCTTGAATTTGTCCACAATGCATTTTCTACACGAAAGTTCTCTTCTGCATTCTCCGGTTTTAGTCGCTTTTCCTCTGCCAGAAGTGCTGCAATTGTCTCATGCAATGTTTTTGTAGACATTTGACTCAAAGTGAAAACAACATTACTATAACTTGAAGGAAGACTATTTAATAATATTGCTTTAGCATCTTCATCCTCCACCTTAGTACTTGCTTCACCTAATTGTATTAAAAGAGACATTAAATTATTTACATGACTGGACATAGAAGTCTCCTCATTCATTTTCAGACTAAATAATTGCAGCTTTATGGAAGATTTTTCATTTGTAGTTTTTACTCCAAATAACTGAGCCAAATGTTCCCATATTTCCTTTGACGATTTAGTGATATCTAAAAGATGTAATTGCGAATCTAAAAGGGAAAGTCCAATAATAGACTTAGCTTTGTCATCTTTATTTTTCCATTCAAGAAACTCCTTGGCATATGTAGGTGCTACTTATGAACCATTCACTATACCCCACAAGTTCTTATTCATTAATTGCATTTGAATTTTTACTTTCCATGAGGGAAAATTTAAACCACTGAATTTGTCTAAAACCATGAACTTCATGATCACAAAAAAAAACAAAATACCTTTTAAAATTTAGCACGGATGTACCCTCCCTTATTGCAAAATTTTTTCTGAATTCAACGATGACTGGTGGTTGGGCCTCATCGCATTCAAAGAAACAAAAAAATTCTCTGTGGGCTTAATTCTACTGGCAGCATTCACCTCCTTGGTCTCGCTTGCATTTATTTCAATCTGCATGAACATCATTCTTCAGCGACAACAATAACTACCTTTTGTGCCCACCTTCGCAGCCTCCAGTTGTTGCACAACAGTCATGGTGACGTTGTCTAGTTTTAATCAACGCACCAGATTTTTCCGTATCAACGCACGCCTTTGCTGAGCGAAGAAGTACACGGCAGGACGCATCACCAGGAGGGGATACAGTCGGCTGTCAAACTGTAGTTCTTCTTTTTTTAAAGAAATTGAGTTTCCCCTCTAAAAGTGAAACATGCTTCAACTCCTAATTCAACTCTTCATTGGATAGAGAGCTGCATGTTTTAAATACACCAACCAACTTTAATAAGATTTTTTTCAACATGAATAACTGCAATAGGCATCGGCTCGTGCAACAAACAACTACTACATCAACAGGAAGTGAGTCGATCTAGCTCCGATACCATGATAAAGAATGGTTTTAAAACACTCATATATTGCACACTAAAGGTGTATGCGATCAAAAACACACACACACGGATTACATTTAGATCACTCTATTAAATAGAGTTTCTAAGATCCAAATTATTCCTAAATTAGAGAGAGAGGTTGAGGGAATTTCTCAACCATCAAACCAACTTCTCAAATAGGAATGTAAGCATTAACTCCAACATAATCAACCAACAACATTCACAATTCAGTTTCATAATCAAGCAGACATACCTCAAACAAGTGTGATGCTTGTTACCTATTAGTACAACCTGTTACCAGTTAATGTTGGTTGCATGGAACCATGGAAATATGGAAGGAGAGTAGGTGTTTGTTGTATGGAAACTTGGCTGTATGGAAACACAAAAGCTCCTGAATGTTGAGTAGCTCAGAAATTGTAGTGGAAGCACCAACAGATTGCACTTATTCTTGCAATACTTATTCCTCATGCGAGTTGCAATGGAGCTGGAGGGATCTTGGTAAGTACCCGGATTAAGTTTCCCCTGCAAAGAAATTTAATGTCAATTTAAAATTGAAAGAATCACGGGTGTATACAACACCAATTCATCAATGTGTTCGTTGTTCCGCTTAATTCCATTATTTATTTAGGTATAACACATTCCTCTCGTCTTATTAAGATATGGGTTTCTACATCATCATATGGTAAAACCCGCCAAAATGTTATGACTGTTTACTCTGGAACTATACTGCATCATTTTATGCTGTTGGTTCTACTTATGCTTATGTTTATGGGAATTATATTTCAGAACTTATAGTAATAATGCTGCCAGGAATTATGTAATAATTAAATCTTCTTGTTCAACTGATGATGAAAATGCTATTGGTGTTGCTCTTGGGGATGCTTGTAGTTCTGCTAGTTCGGCTGCTACTGCAGGGAATTATGATGCTTCAACTGCTCCTTTCACTATTGATGGAAATGATTCCATTTCAACTGATGTTGCTTCTTATTTGAATGATCTGGGGACTTAGACTGGAAATTAGGCTGGCGCTTTTGATGTAGGTGTTGCTAGAAATGATCCTAGGAATAATTCCCACTTTAACTGTTGCTGCCTTTGTTGGCCATTAATTGGATTATAGCAAACGTGGTCTTAAATTTCATTCCTCTACGTTCTATGGCAATATTGCAACACGTAGGATCTTTCTGGTGCATTTTTGTGTTGCTTGAAAATTCTAGATTTTTATGTCCTCTTACAATTCCAACAAAGTTAATTAAATGCGGATACCATCTTAATTTTAAATGGAGCATTTAATAGCTTTCTCTTAATTCTAAATGTGAATGGTTGTTTGAGTTTTAGGGTGTTAGAAATCGTTTTGTGCATAGCTATGAAATTCGAACTCCATTCCGTACATGAAAAATTTGACAAATTTGAGATTATACATCTTATTGATGTAAAAATCAAATATTTTTTTCCAAAATTTTGAAAATTGAAATTGATAATCTCTACATTTAAAACTCTAAATACCATTCAAATATTGTTTTTAAGCCAACTGTGATTTGAAGACCTTTCAAATATTTTTTTTAAGCCCACTGTGATTTGAAGAAAGCAATGAAGAACATTTTTACATCATTATTGAAACTAGGTTAAGATTAAATTTTTGAAAAAAAAAATGGCTTGTCTGGTTTACCTTTAAAGGCGGCTGAGGGTTGAACGTCTCCTTAGACGCAAGCTGCGGCAGGTTGAACGTCTTCCTCAAACAACTTGTTCACAGGATATTTAAAGCTCAAATATTGGCCTCAACCGATTCTCCTATTCACAGGATGAAAACACCAAGAAATTGACAAGCTTGTCCCCTTCGGTTGACAAATTTGATGGATTTTCCTTAGGCTTGACTCTTATGCCTCGACCACCAAAAATATATTCTCTTTCTGAAACTAAAGAGACGAAAGCCTCACACATTGGCATCTCAACATTGCTGAATTTCTCGCACTTGACTTGAACCCCATTCTAAGCACCTAGAGAAACCGTTGGGGTCCAATTGGGTATACGGAAGGCAATCTTGCCATCATTTTAAGGCTCTGGAGAGAGCTTACGAGAGGCCTTCTGATGTGCAGGTGCATTCGTAGAGAATGAAACAGAAGCAATCTTGCTATCATTTTTAACAAAAGGCAATCCTGGGTACGTGTAATACATGGGCAATCATGGGTAGTGTAATACATGCAGATTTTTTAAAGTTACTTTTCATCCAATATCTCAAATAAACATTTTGTTTCAACAAAATAAAAAAAACATATGATATGATAAGTGGCTATATATTTTTTTTAAACATAAAGCTCTTTTTGATTTTTCCTATTCACCTACAACTAAAAGATCCCAAAACATTCTTTTAGCTTTATTTCTAATTATTTATATCATATAAAACATTCTTCTAGCTTCATTTGTAATTATTTATATCACATTTAATATTTAATTTGCACGACATGGCTTACTCATCAGTAGTTTGTGGACAATATCCTCTTGTTTTTTTTGGAGTCGGTAAAAGAATGCAAGGCTATTCTCCACATCTTATAACTTTTCATGGCAGCTTCAGGTACTCAAATTAATAATGACAAATCTAATGTCTATTTCTTTAATGCTAATCTCCCAACCTAGAATTTTCTAGCTAGAACTCTGGTGTTTAAACCTGGTTCCTTTCCAATGAAATACTTGGGCATGCTCTTAAATTATGGGCCAATCAGGAATGCAAATTGGAAGGATCTCATCCTCTGTGTGGAGAAAATAATTCATAATTGGGCCTTCCGAGCTCTTAATGCCCCAGGTAGACTCATTCTGTTAAAATCAGTGCTCCAATCCCTTCCTCTTTACCAACTTTCAAGTAGAGTTTTTCCTAAAGGGATTTGCAATCAATTGGTGAGTCTGTTCAAGAAATTTTTATGGCAGGGTGCACAGACAAATAGGAAGTGGGCTCTTATCACTTGGGATAAACTTATTAAACCAAAATCTACCAGAGGACTGGGACTTTGGGACCCTTTTATTTTGAATAATGTATTGGGAGCTAAACTTTGGTGGTGATGGATTCAAGCTGGACATGACCTATGGAAGAAAATATGGGTTACTAAATATGATATGCCACAAACAGTTTTTGGTAAATTGAAAGTGGATATAACGCCCAGAGGTTCATCAATTTGGAATCTGGCAGCAATGAACAGGCACCTAATTCGTTTGCACAGCTTTTGGGAAGTTCGGGAAGGTCGTACAGCTCTCTTTTGGGAGGATTCTTGGCAACAATGAGAGAAACTGTTCAACAGACTTGATTTGGGGGGGATTTTTCTTTTCACCAATACACCAAAAAAAATGTTGATTCATAACTATTGGTGTCGGCAATAGAATGAATAGTGGAGGAAATGGAAAGACAAAACTCATTGGCCGGAAGCTCCAGACACGCAACAATGGGTTAACTTGGCAAAAGAACTCAAATCTAGGAAACTCAGTCATGCAACTGGTTCAGATATTCTCAGATGGGGATATCATACCAAAGTAATGTTCACTATTAAAGAAGGTTATCATATTCAATCCCACAATGATCAATATAATGCTCGAACCCTATGGAAGAAAATTTGGGTATTGAAACATTGGCCAAAAGTGGAATACTTCCTATGGTTGGTAAGTCACCGTAAAATTCTAACATGGGAAAATTTGCAGAAGCGAGGCATGTCTAGTCCATCTCACTGCTACCTCTGTCATGCAGAGATCGAAACAATTGAGCATCTTCTCAATACCTATTCAACGGTGCAGATGCTTTGGAGAATTTCAGAGCAACTATTTCGACAAACAAATAAAAATAATCAGAGTATCACGGAAACCATCTAAGGTTGGAGACAGGGAGGATTTAAATGTCAGGTGCTAAATCGAGCCTGGAAGCTCTCATTTGGGTTTCTACTTTGGAATATATGGAAAGAACGGAATCAAAGGGTTTTTCGAGATGAAGATCATCCCATGAATCAGATCTAGAAGCAATTAATTGAAAATATTCGTGAAACTATTCTAGTGGAAAGCTGGTCTTAGGAAGACTGGCAATCTGAAGGTTTGGAAACGCAAATGTTGGAATATTTAAATCTTAAACCCCAAATGATATTCAAAAATATATGGAAGTATAAACATCCACAACAAACAATACAGGAAAAGTGGCAGCCCCCTCAGTAGGGTTTTCTTAAACTTAATTACGATGGTTCATCAAAAGGAAACCCAGGTCAGGCAGGTCTTGGTGGGATTTTTCGAAATGCTCAGGGGGAATTTTGTCAGTTTTATGCCTCAGATTTGGGCTTTGCCACAAATAATGAAGCTGAACTAATGGTAGTAAAACAAAGCCTACTAATAGCCATCAGAGAAAATTACCAACGACTTATTATGGAGGGAGATTTTGCAATGGTTAAAGGTGTTTTCACCAAGTTACAGCAAGGGTCGCCTTAGGAGAAAATTACTAAAAGTTGGCGCACAGCAGCCCTTATTCAGGAAATAAGTATGCTACTTAAAAACATCAATTATTTGATTCCTAATCATATTCAGAGAAAAGGAAATGAGGCGGCAGATTATTTGGCCAATTGGGGATGTAAAAATCTTGATCGATCTCTGGAGGCTAGCCCAAAAGGTGCAATCTAGAATGTTGAGCTACATTCCCTGCAAATTATTTTATAAAAAGATCTTTGTGACAATGCAGAGCAACGAGTCCCTGATCGGGGTGAGCATCCTACGAGGAGGTAGGTACCTTGATTTCCAAGTGGGAGGTCTTTGTCCTTCACGTTTTAATGAACCATGATGTGGCAGTCATCACAGTGCTCATGGCAGCATGCGGTAGATCCACAATCAATGTTAATTGAGGGAAGACAGCCTGTGCTATCAGGCTGGAGAAGGAATGTCCGAGAGAGATTAGGTTACTTGATCTGGCAAGTTCATTTTGCAATACATTGTTTGTTTGCAGCGGATACTCTGCAGAAGTGCAAGCGAACGACAGTGGCCAGACCCTGTATCAAGCAAGCCATTTTGTTGGGGTATGTAACTGCCATTCCTCTGTCTATGATTGCTTCTATAGTCTGGGCTATATTTTGCTCTACGAAAGCTTCGTTTAGGTGGTTTCAGTTGGTTGATATTGGGTTTGTTGTTCCCCCTCTTCACCCTGTTGACCCTTGTTTCCGTGACCCCTGTCACCACTCCTTCACTCCTTTCCACATTTTTCATTTTGCAATCGGATGGGTTGTCCTGGAATGTTTTATCTTGTATGGGACCAGCTGGATTGGGGGGGGTTTTTCAATACTCTGTTAATCTGGGTGTTCTCTGTCTTGGAATTCAATTTTCTATTTTTCTTGGACATAGTAAGGTAAAGACAATAAAATTGGAAGCTTATCTGTATCACGGGTATGGTTGTTTCGTTCTTACTGCCAACCAATTTATTCATTCACAGGATGTTACCCATTCCCCGCACAGTGCTATCGGGCACGTTGATTTCTATAGGGTTTTTGTGCATAGAGTTTGTTGGGCAAGGTGGGTTTTACAATTCTTTGTTTATCTAGAGTATGAGTGGGTTGGAATTACGGCTTCTACGCTGTCTAGATGCAGTAGGCATTTTTCCATTAAAAATTGCGCCCAACAGTATCTCTGGCAGGTCTTCTTATTTCATACTGCTAGTGTTAGTAGGTGGATGACTTTGCATGTTCACCTCTCAGTGGCTAAAATTGTCTTGTTCAATCATTCAGTCAGTTTTTTCTTGTCTGGTAGTTGGGGTATGGCGTTCTCTGTTTCTTCTCGCGCCAGTAGTATTTGGGATTGGGTTCTCTGTCTGCATTTAACCCGTCTTCGAGGCAGTCACATGGATGTTGTGCTCACCTGCATTCTACTCCACCCATATGATAATTTCGCTGCTGGTGTCCATAATTTAATGGTTTATTATTTCTTGTTTGTGTCTATTCTTAGGCCTGTTTCCATCATGGTTAAATGACAGACGCGTAACCATACTGATAAAGGCAAACAGAAGTAGCTTCAGCCTGAAGCTAGCCTCAGGAAATGAGGTAGGAAGACAAGATAGGAGGTTTTACAAAACCTCTCTGCACACTATGATATGGGAAATTCATCCACAGTTTGGCAGGAAATTCGAGGATGGGAGAGAGAAATTCAAACTGATGAAGAAGATAATGATGTTGAAGCAAAGATCATGGATTTTATAACAAATCCTGGTAATACCCGTGGCCGTTTATCACTGTTTCATCAAACAGTGCATACTTACTGGATCGTAAAGTGCTTGTTGGCCAAAGCTATGCAGAGTTTTCGCCCTCATCAAGAGAAGATTGAACCACGAGTAATGAATTTACTGCGGGATATTCAAAATCATTTGAATCATATTAAAATCATCCAGTATCAGGCTACTGATCATATCAGTAGAATAGATGATCCTGTTGGCAGAATTGAGAAACAACTTTAACAGTTGCAGCAAGTGGATATGCCTAGATCCACAACTAAAAATCCAGCACCAATTGATTCCTCTAAACGCTAATAGACTTATTGTTTCCTCATTTTTATTAGATGCTTTTTTTCTTTTTGAAAGGACATACCTTATTCAATAGAATTGTAGATAATCGAGTTAATACTCAGCTAGTAAATGAAGTACATGGACGTATGAAAATGTTTCAATTTTGGTTGGCATTTAATGCTTTAAGGTGGCCAACAGACCTGGTTTCCTATGGGCAAGTTGAGGCCACAGACTGAATTTTATATTTTGTAACCTACTTTCAAATTATAAATAGAAAATAGTGAGGCACTACCAAATTGACATTGGCTTATTAGTTAATTACTTTTAAAGTCCTGCCTATTCTCTTTATGTGATTACTTCTAGACTAGGCTTTAATTATATACGTGATTATCTCTAGACTAGGTTTTAATTATATATCCATTGAATTAATTGGTGTATACAATTAATTATCTTGTTTTAATTTAATAATTTAAATTTAATAGTTTTATTTTTCTGTTATTGCCAATAATTTCCAAGAATTGTGTTATCGCTAATGTTTTAAACAATTTTGGCAGTATGTTTAGAGTTGCTTCTCATGGTTGTAGAACTTTGTGTTTTCATCTTGAATTTTAATATATCTATTCCATAACAAAGATTCTGGATTCAATCAAAATGTCTTCATTCATAGAAAAGGAAAAGTATGTTTTCTAACTATTAATAGGATCGCCATTATTGTCGAGCATCATCTTTAAGCATGAAAATTAATGAAATTTCCACTCACAAGAATTTAGAATATGTCTATAATTCACAATAAATGCACTCACTTCCTCTAAACTTATGGAAGACACTTCCTCTAAGCTTATATAAGACAATTAATCCATATTACTACGTAAAATCAAAATGCTTATTTATATGTGTGAGAGCAATTGATATAAGGTTCACTGTTATTGACCTTGTTGAAGATTCTATATGTTAGTTGTGTCATTAATGTTTTCTCAGCATTTTTTTTGTAATTCAGATATGTACTCTCAATACTGCAATCATAATTCCTAGTACGACAATCTTAGCTCTATTATTATTTGTGCTTTGTATCTTCAAAGCAGAGCTAGGCTATTTGTGGATTGTATCTTCAAAACATAATCATAATTCCTAGTACGACAATCTTAGCTCTATTATTATTTCTACTTTGTATTTTCAAAGCAAAGCTAGGCTATTTGTGGATTGTATCTTTAAAACAGGGCTAGGCTATTTGTGGATTGTATCTTCAAAGCAGAATTAGGAAACTTTGACTCGGTTCATAGTCTCTATTTGTGGATTGTATCTTCAAAGCAGAGCTAGGAAACTTTGAGTGGCTTCATAGTCTCTAGCTCCATACCTTGTTTTATGTTGTTTGTTGTTTACTCTAGTGGCAGGGACTTTCTGCTTCGCAGCCTCTCTTGTTTATTTAGGTTAGCACTGGTGCCGCGAATTTTTCAGTGAGATTAAATGGTGAAGCGAATGCACTATGATAAGTTTTATACAAAGATACATGCACTAATATCAAAATGTATTTCATCTTTTAGCAGACATTATGTTGAATTATTGTCATTGATTGAAGCTTTATTACATTCCCAGTGCACAAAACCTCTAAAAGCCTAATAATCCAGGAAAGTACGTGCTTTGGTTTCTATAAAATTTGTCGCTTGCTAATTTATTTTTAAGGCTTTTGACCTTTGGACTTTGAAAATATTCTTTTTTCTTGATTACTGTGTGAAGAGCTTAAGTAGGCAATAGCGGTAAAATTGGTTCATATTTGTTTACAAGGGGAAGATGATACTACTAGCGGTGGACATAGAAGCCACGTTTCATTTTATTTGTGATACTATTTTCAAAATTATATATTTTATTATTTTTGGATATGCAAAATATTGTTGGCTAAGATTTAATTTTAATTGGATCAAATGTTTTGGGGTTATTTATATTGGCTCTCATTTTTTTTTCAAATTGTAGAGTATGGATATTTTTTTTAAATGTGATAAATTTATATATATATATATATATATATATATAATTTCTAAAAAAAATATTGTTAATTAGAAATGTCAAATTTTTAAATCTTTTTTTTGTAAGTGAAGTTTCTATTAATTTATGAAAAAAAGTACATATAGTATGTGATAAAACAGGTGGTCTTACCTTGACCGAGTTAGTTGACCAAAAATTTCACAAGATGCCAAAAGTACAAAAGTGTCGCTAAGGGCAGCGTCCACAATCGATTAGGCCATAGGCTCCAAAACATAGCCAGTACAAAAAAAACTCCAGAAATCATACTAATTACCAGATGTAATAGATGTGGGGTTGTCCGAGACCATTCAAGGAGGCAGAGGTGGGCGGAAGTCACACTGGACATGTCCTTCATAGTGTGCCATCCATGCCTCCAGTTTCTCGACTTTCTCCGAGAGCAGATTGTTCCCTCTCCATACCACGACCAACATTTCCTGAAGTTGGATTTGGAAGTAGTGTACCTGCTCCAAGGATACCATATGCACCACGTGATCCTCACGCTCGTTGCATTCAACAACATCCACCTTGTCCATTAGATGGCCAATGAGTGCTTGGAAGTTCTCCAGGTAGCAATGCTGGAGACCCTTCCCCTCCTTCGCATCCAGATCACTCGACCCCTGCTTCAACCTACCGCCATGAATGTTGCGACCCTTGTGCCTCTGTCCCCAACCACTTTCCCCTCTACCTCGGTTCATCGAACGTTTGTCAGCACTGCATGATCCATCGCCCTGACTCGCACAATTGCGCTGTCCTTCAGCCTGACTCACTCCACTGCGCGACCCGTCACCCCGAGACACCCCTAGCCCACCACCACCACGCCCTCCTCAGGTTCCATCTAAACCCCTCCACACACTCCCTACCACCTTTCCACGACAAATAGATGGTAAAGAGACTAGGGCCTGGTCATCCTCCCTTGCAAAAGAAGAGGAGGGGCCGACCCAACACATTAGGGTTTCATTTTAACTTGTGGGCAGGGAGTGCATTAAACCAACACTAATCACAAAATTCTTTTTCCTATGAGGCACTCCCCCCAAATTTGAATCCCCAACAGCGCGAAAGGGTTGGAGCCACCCTTTTTCTAAGCTTCGCTGAAAATGAAGTACCACCCAGGAAGAAGGTAGTTGTTTCCAACCCGGGTCTGGCTCACATACAATTTAATTCCTCCAATTACGACCAAAATGAACCGCAAGCGAAACCTCTAGACCCCCTCGGTCCAAGACGTAGCAAAAACACACACCCCCTCAATCTAAAACCAAATAATTTCCCAGAGGAAAACAAATTCACTGCTCCTGCGACACAATTTCCCTATTAGCAGAGGCCACCGCCCAACGAACCAGAATCCAAACCAATTTACAAAAACTCGTGAGGTTTTTTACTCCCTCGCTCGAGCTCGCCAAAGCCACAACCAATCCAAGTTCGTAGACAGACAAACTTCTGGTTTTGTTCCAAATCGACTGCAAACATCAATGTTTCACCGCCGAAAAACTACCATTGTTTGTGTTTCCTTCTCCTTCCCAACACTCGTCCACACTCCCAACTCCATAAGCAAACATCGAAGCAAACATAAATGTGTATGGAAATAATCCCTGGAGGCTTTAATAGTCTGCCACCCTCACGGGTTGCACCGGAATTAAACCTTGCACACTCGTGGACCATAATAACTTCTATGCTCTCGTATTGAATTAAGGCTTGAAGGGACCGTAAAGGCCAACCCCCCCACCGATATCACTTGGTGTTAGTCATGTGGAGTTGTTTCCACATGCCAATGTATACTCACCCCTGTCGAGGAATTCAATATTAATTTTTATTTAAATTTTATAATTATTTTTATAAGGTGTGAATTTTTACTATAAACCTTTGTTTCTCTTTTTAAAAATCTATCCCAAAACTTATTCCATAGAATTTGGATGTTACCAAAGAGAATAAAGATCATACTCAAACGAGTGATATGATTTTAAAAATGTGATTACAAAAATGTAATAGTAGTGTTAATACTAAAAGGAGTGATCAAAAAAAAAAAAAAAAAAACAATATTAATGGTATTGTCATTTCTCTAGTCAATATATGTATTTATGAGTTAATAAATCATCATTTTTCAAATTAATTAAATTATTTTTTGGATTGATTATTTTATTTTCATTCTTTCTTTCTCATTTGTTTGTTTGATTATTTTAAGTTTAATTATGTAGATGATTGTTGTCCATGGTACAATTTTCTCTAATATACAAGGTATCCATTTTCTCTCCAATACGTAAACGACACTGTATGCAATTTCATTTTCTCTCCAATACGTAAATGGGAGATATATCGTATGCAATTCTATTTTCTCTCCAATATGTAAATACAAGATACATCGTATGCAAAAACCTTTATTTCTATTGAATGGATATGCTTCTTTTTCTTTTTCTTTTTTCTTTATTGTAATATCTCTTTTAAAAAATATAAGTGATTTGGTAAGCAATTTGTTTATATATGTAAATATGACTTTCCAACATACACTTATAAGTAACCAATCAAAAATTTATTATTATTGTTGTTAGGTAGGATTGGATTGGATTTTCCACTATAACATCGTGACATTGCTGAATTACAAATAAACAAATATCTCAATTTACCAATCAATAAAATATAAATTAACTAATTTCTAAACCTTAATACTAACTTAATTTAATATTTTTACTTTAATTTACTATGTAGCCCTTATGTAGCCCTTCTTTTCTATAATATTTTATAGATTCTTTGCATTAATAATAAAAACAATAACCTAACATAGATCCATAAGGTGAAGGCAAATAAGGTCCTCTCCTTGAAGTTTAGAAGGTATTTTTAAATTTCAATAGCCGCTTAATAATTACAAGGGAACAATGTTGTCATATAATTTCTCATGGATTTTCTTACAATATTAATAACGTTTATATTAGCTACCCATGTCATTATTATTCTATAATATTTCATGGATTCTCTTCATTAATAATAAAAATAATAACATAACCCATGTCATTATTATTCTATGGTATTTCATGGATTCTCTTGATTATAATAAAAATAATAACATAACCCAGATCCATATGATGAAGGCAAATAAGGTTTACTCGTTGAAGTTTAGTAGGTATTTTTAAATTTCATTAATGGCTCAAGCGAACAATGTTGTCATATAATCATCATTCTTTTCATCTTAATATTATTAAAAGAATGATGATGCGTAATCTACCCATGTCATTATTATTCTCTATGGTATTTTATGGATTCTGTGCATTAATAATAAAAATAATAACATTTTTTTATGGGATACACCATGTTATTATTATGGTCAACTGAGGGATTGTCGTAACTGAAATTAATAACTGGTTAAATTTAATTGAAATTTATTATTTATTATTTAATTGTCGGTTTAATTATTTATAATTTAAATAATTGACATCAAATATTTTGTTATTATTATTAATTATGTCAAAAGAATTAATATATATGTATGTTTTTTTTTACAGTAAGTCTTTGAGATTGGTGTTTAGGGAATATATTTTTTATTGGCTTAATTAGATAGTTTAATCATGCGAGTGTCAAGAGAATTGAAGCCACGACTTTTCAATAGCAAAAGTTGATGCTGGAAACAAATAACTAATTGTCAATACACTCTGAGTTTTGATTTTTTTATATATATAATTTCTGACATAATAATACCACAATCTATGGTAATCACAATATTTAAAAAGAAATCAAGCTTTGAATTTCAATCGAGACTGTTATTGGTCTTGTTTACATTAAATATATGAGATAGAACTTGAACTAATCATACTTTGACATCAACATTGGAACAATACCAATCCATACCACACTATGCCTTTCAACAACACCATTGTATATGCAAGTTTCAGAATGGATCTATAATCCAACAATGATCTTAACAGAATGGTGTCCCAAGAAATCTCTCTCCAGTCGCCATTGAATCAACGACGTATTTCTCATAAGGATCGATTCTCTACTTCCAAACATCCTCGTTATTAATTTCTCAGTCGTTTTCAAAGCTTGGTTTCTGTTGCAAAACTCTCTCTCTCTCTCTCTCTCTCTCTCTCTCTCTCTCTCTCTCTATATATATATATATATAACTAATAATCAAAGATGTTGCTCCCTACTGGATGTGCCCTTTGCCTTTTTATTAATGTGGTCATAGTTTGTTACAACAATATTTTGGTTCGATCCATAATAATAGGATCTGACTATTAAAAGAAATAGAAAATAAACCCTAACCAATAATTGGCTCTTGGTTTCTCGATGATTGGAGCTACATTTGGCTAATAATCCATTTATTAAAAAAACACACTTCATCACTCACTCAACTAACCTAGGCTTCTAGAAATCACATAGCATAAAAATATATGGAATAAAAAATTTACGATGCTCCTACATCATACGCCCAAACTTCAAATTGTTCATGGAATCTTGTTCATGAGGATCCCTTCTACTGCTTTTATGTAACAATGCAGTAGTTACCCAATGTTTCTTCTTTGGGTGGTTTCCCCATTTAAGCAATTCTCTCATCTATTCCTTCATGTATAAGTTCATGACTGCAATTGAATTTTCCACCTTCAACATGGAATATTATTTTCTCGCAATTCTTTCTCCTCCATTGGGTAGATCCTCCCTTTCATTATCCAAGCAATTAAAATCCATAAAACTGCAAGGATCAATTGAAACCATGCATGCATGTTTTGTTGTTGTGCATTGTCTTTTATTCAAGACTCCATCCTCCTTTGTCATTTGCAATATCATGTCAATAGTTCTTTAGTATTACGAACTATTGTTTATTAAGTTGAATCTCCTCTGTCATGACCATTTATGTCGTGGAAAGCACATCTGATTTTACATTTTTTGATTCACGAAATATTTCATCTTCGAAATTAAATGAATTCTAATTTTTTGAAGGTAGATTGGTCACCTATACCTCTGTTGATTTCTCCTACTTTCTAATTTTTTCATTGTTGGTAACCAATTGTTTCTCACTCATTAACAATATATTTGGGTTTTTCGCCTCTCTAGTACCTTTATTTTTTATAGGGAGTAACACATGATTTTGTCCATCCTTCTCAAAACTTTAAGTGTTCATCCTGCCATCATACTTTACCATTCTATCATATTTCCAGGGTCTTCCAAGCAAAACATGGAAAGTATCCATATGAAAAATATCACGGAGAACTCATTTTTATTATTATCTGATTTGGAACTCCACCTGACATTGTTCATTCACCAACATTTTATGTCCCTCTTGAAGTCATGAAACTTTGTATGGTGCAGAATGTGGAATTCTATCCAATTGCAACTTCACCACCATCTCTGTAGAAACCAAATTATCAGTACTTCCATTATCAATAATTAATTTACAACATTTACCTTTTTCCTTGCATGTCATCCTGAATAAGCTTCTTCTTTACACAAGTTCATCTGCATCCAACACTTGTTTCAACAACAAAGCTTCTCCTTCTTTTGGTGGGTTGACACATTCTTCCACTACCTTTGGAGGTTTAGGTTCTGGCTCGATTTGTGCTAATTGTATCCCTTTTTGTTTTCCAACTTTTTATGGACTTTCAGATGAATAATGTCCCAACTGTCCACAAGTGAAACATCTCACTTGATCCCTACTTCTACCTCCGCCCCTCGAAGGATTTCTCCTTCCTCTAGCATTGCTATTTTTCTCGAGTTGTGACTGCTGGTTTGAGCTACTCGATTCTCCCTTTTGTTGCTGCTCTTTTGTTCCGACACTCCTTATTCTTGTTTTCTGGCCTTGCTTTCTCATCAACTTTTCCTCGACCTTCAATGCAACCTAGTATTCTTCCTCAATAGATCTCAAAGGAATTAAACTTAACTCATCTTAAATATCAAACATTAATCCATTGATATACCTGGCAACTCTCTCAAGTGTATCTTCTATGTATCCTGATCTAATATTCACTTTGTAAAATTTCTCCATGTACTCCCTAACAATCATCGTCTTTTTTTTAAGATTTTGCATCTTTCTAAACAAAATTAATTGATAGAATCTTTAGGAAGGAACTTAATTTTCAGTTTAACAATCATCATACTCCAACTCTTGATCTTGGCTTTGTTTTTGAAGGCCCTTTCTTCTTGCATTCCATCCCACCATAAATCAACATGTCCTCTCAACTTCGTAACAAAAAATATGAATTGTTTGTTTTCCATCACCTTTGCATACTCAAAATGCTTATTCATGGCATTAATCCAATCTGTTAATTCTTCTGGATCTAAACTGCCATTATATGTAGATACTTCTATCTTCTACCCAAAACTTGGACCAAAAACCGACTTTAGAAATCTTATTTTGAGGGGTTCTTCAACTCTCTGTTCTTCTTCCTCTCTCTCTTCTTCTTCCTCACTAGTATCCCCTGTGTGATCATGATGTCTATAGCCTCCATGGATTCTAACCTTCGCCGAAGAGTTCTTACTTCATCTCTCAATTCCACATTTGCACTTAGTTGACATCTACCTCTTCCAATTCTACGTGTCATTTCTCAATTAAAAAATCAGTTTCAAAATTCAATGAAATCAATTTCGTTTTTTCCTTTTCCAGGGAGCATCTTACTGCCCTGATACCAAAAATTTATGCTAGAAACAAATAACTATTTGTCAATACACTTTGAGATTTGAAATATTTAAAATAAATCAAGGTTTGACTTTAAACCGAGACTGTTATCGGCTTTTTTTACAGTAAATATATGAAATAGAAATTGCACTGATCATAATTTGGCATCAACGTTGGAACGGTACCTATCCATACCACACTATGCCTTTCAAGAATGGAATTGTATAGCAAAAATATGCAAGTTTCAAAATGTCTCTATAATCCAACAACGATCTCAACATAATGGTTTCGCAAGAAATATCTCTCCAGTCGTCATTGAATCAACGAAGTCTTTCTCATAGCATGGATCGATTCTTAACTTCCAAACATCATCGTTATTGATTTCTTAGTTGCTTTCGAAGCTTGGTCTCTGCTGCAAAATCACTACACACACATATATACTCATATAAATATCAAACTAATAATCAGAGATGTTTCTCCCTACCAGATGCGCCCTCTGCCTTATTATTAATGTGTCCACAGTTTGTTACAACAATATTTCGGTTTGATCCATAATAATAGGATATGACTCTAAAATAAATAGAAAGTAAATCCTAACTAATAATTAGCTCTCAATCTCTGAATTATTGGAGCTACATTTGGCTAATAAGTCATTTATTAAAATAAACACTTCATAACTCACTCAACTAATCTAGGCTTCTAGAAATTACATAGCATAAAAATTATATGAAATAAAATTTCTACGATGCTCCTACATCAAAGGTGCTTTAGCAATGGGGACTCGACCAATTAAGTTAACCCTCAGAGCTAGAATTAATGTATGAATTAAACATATATACATTTTAAAAAACATGTAACAAGATTCTTAATCATGGAAATTCACTTCCACTTTATTATTATAGATATTCTTAACTTGTAAATTGGCTTTGTTACAATATCATGGATCAATAATTTGGTCAACTAATACCACACATCCATAAATCCGTAAATGTCATTGATATGACACATGTTCATGTGATATTTTTTTAATTAATCAATTTAATTAAAAGGATATACATAACTATTATCAGATAAATTTCAACCTTTGATTTGTGATTACTACTAAGAATATTTTACCAGTGGCATATTAAGATTAAGTTTCAACGAATCAACACCAAAGTGAAGCAATAGTTGTGAAATAAACAACACCCATAGCGCATGTTCCCACAGGGGCTTGAATAAGGGAGAAATACCATACCACGTGCATTCATATTAGGGGATGTATATTGAGGAAAAAATGACATAATATATTGAGCATATATTAGGGGGTAAAGGGTTTTTATATTGACAGGTATAAAAATTAGAGCTCAAAGTTAATGAAAAATATAAAAGGTATAAAAAATGTTAATGAAAAAATGGATACCTACAATGTCTACTGAAAGTAGGGGTTTTTTAAATTGGGAAGGTGTATTTGGTTTGTGTTGGCAGGGGGTTAAATAATGTGATTTTTAGAGGTATTTTCCAATATGTAGTCAAATTAAGCGTATTGTTTAGTATGTCACGAACGCATGTGATATGTCAGAGGTTCATTGAGTGAATCCTCTGTGCATGTTCCATTCCTTTGAGATCCAGTCCCAGAAGCAGAGGCATAAGAGAGATAGGTCAAAAGTACATAGGTATAGGAAAATGTCATTAGAACATGTTGAATAGAGGTAGAGGTGGATAGAGCATAGTTGGTATAGACAAAAGTATTTGTTGAATCAAAAAATACCATTTCACAAGTGGAGGTTAAATTCGTACCAACAACTTATTAATTATTGATAAGTAAATTTAAATTTTGGAAACTCTATTTCACTAGGGAAACCATATGAATTATATGGATATAAATACCCATAGGCATCAATCTATAATAAGAATTAGTACGCTTCATGATACATCTCTCATTACCGAGATTAAAATAAATCATAAAAAAAATTAGTCATGAAGATTGATCTCCACTTTACCATGGAGATTTTTAACCTATAAATGTGCTTTGTTACAATACCAAGGGCCAACACTATGGTTTATCAATACCACACGCCATAAGAAACTAAAACTTTGATATGACATTTTTTAATTAGTCAATTTAATTAAAATGGTAGAAAGAACCTAACTACTTTTAAGATAAATCTTAATCTTTAATTTTTTACTACTACTAAGAATACTCTAGAGTATTTCATTAACGTTAAATCTAATCTCTACCATCCACCTAATAATCATTAACAATGAAATTAAAATCCTCTTAATTTTATTTCAAAATAGACTTGCTATAAACATAAAAATAGATGTTTCTATTAACATAATAAAAATGTTGAAAATATTATTATTTTTTATTAAAAAAATAATTATGAAATTATATATATAATCGGAAATTTAGTTAGTTGCGTGATACATGGTCGATTCCAACCACTACCACGTTTTATACATCTATATTACTATTATTGTTTTTTTTTAATTAATAATTCTTTTTTAATTCACAAAATTACATTTTTACTCATGTTCTCAATCTTTTATTTTTACTACATTTATTTATAAAATTTCAATACCAAAAAAACAAAATTTAAACTCATATCTCTCAAGTGCACGCCATTTTCAGGAATGAATTAGAGAAGCTCCTCCCATGCTGGCCACAAAACAAAAACGAGCCTCTGCTTCTAACACGAGAGTGAGTTACTGTTCCCATGCATACCTGTGGCACAGCATGCTCGGCTTCATGAGGATTGACGATGAGTAGTAAAAGTTTCACAGTTTTGCCATTTTATAGTTGCAAGGATTATTCACTATTGCATAATCATACAGTGAAATTGGAAAATATGGAGAGGATGAATAAGGTGTTGTCTATCGATGCCAAAAATTCGTTCAGACGAAAATTTTCTTGTCGGAATCCTATAAAAATAAATAAATAAATCACATCGTCAGAGTGTTTGAATTTTTTATTTTTTTATTATTAATTTTTTTTATGGTGGAAATGGATTTAGCACCATTAAGAATCCATGGGGCACCCAAAATCCCGAATTTTGACAGATGTGACCCAAATTTTCAAAAACTTCTAACGAATTTTGTCGTAATATTGCTGAAATTTCCATTATTTTTAGAGCTAATCTGTGGGTTTTTTTTTAGGCTACGCTATATTCATTATTGAATTTAATTGAGTGCATAATTCAAGTGTTTTTTTGTGTGGAAAACCATGGCCAACCATTGTTCAACGATGTATTATTCCAAAGGTTGTCTCAATATGAAAATCAATCATGGTCAACCATAGTCCAACGTGGCATTGTGACAAAGATTGTGTCAATATGAAAATCAATTGTGGTCAGCTATGTTTATTTAAGGGTTTGTAATATTACTTAGGGTTTATATACCTTTGGTTTATAATATTTATCCCTTGGGTTTAATATTATTCCCTTAAGTTTATAATCCCTAGGTTTTTAGTCTCAATCCCTTGGGTATATATTATTTATTTTAGGGTTTATATACCTTGGGTTTATAATATTAATCTCTTGGGTTTAATATTATTCCCTTAGGTTTATAATACGTTGGGGTTTTAGAATTAATCCCTTGGGTTTATAATATCAATCTCTTGGGTTTATCAATCTAAGGGTTCATATTAGTTCGGTTTATCAATCCCTTGGTCCAACGTCTCATTCTGACAACCATGGTCGTCCATGGTCAACCATGGTCCAACGTCACATTATGAAAAATATTGTCTCAATATGAAAATCAACCATGACCAACCATTTTCCAACATCGCATTGTTCCAAAGGTTGTCTTAATATGAAAATCAATCATGGCCAACCATTGTCCAACTTCACATTGTCACACAATTGTGTCAATATGAACATCACCCATGGTCAACCATGGTTAACCAGGTTTATTTTAGGGTCTATAATATTTATGTTTGGGTTTATATACTTTGGATTTATAATATTTATCCCTTGGTTTAATACTATTCCCTTAGGTTTATAATCCCTTGGGTTTTTAGTATAAATTCGTTGGGTTTATTGTTACCTTGGGTTTATAATATTTATCCCTTGAATTAATATTATTCCCTTGGGGTTTTAGAATTAATCTCTTAGGTTTATAATATTAATCCCTTGGGTTTATCAATCTAATGGTTCATATTCCTAGGGTATAATATTATTCATAAGGTTTATTATATTCATCCTAGGGTTTAATATAAATCCCTTAGGCTTATAATTATGGTCAACCATGTGCAACCATGGTCCAATATCACATTGTGACAAAGATTATCTCAATATAAAAGTCAACCATGGTCAAATGTCACATTGTCACAAAGATCATCTCTATATGAAAATCAACCATGGTAAAACATGGTCAACCATGCTTATTTGAGGGTTTATCATATTTATTTTAGGGTTTATATACCTTGGGTTTATAAAATTTGTCCTTTGGCTTTAATTTTATTCCCTTGGGATTTTAGTATTAATCCTATGGGTTTATTATTCCCTTAAGTTTATAATATTAAACCTCTCGGTTTATTACTCAAAAGTTTATATTATAAATCTTTGGGTTTAATATTAATCTTTGTGTTTATAATAATTGTCGTCCATGGTCCAACGTCACATTGTTACAAATATTTTCTCCATATGAAAATCAATCATGGTCAACCATGGTCCAACATCGCATTGTGACAAAGAATGTCTTAATATGAAAATCAATCATGATCATTTTAGGGTTTATAATATTTATCTTAGGGTTTATATACATTGAGTTTGTGATATTGATCCCTTGGGTTTAATATTATTCCTTTGAATTTATAATCCCTTGAGTTTTTAGTGTAAATTCCATGGGTTTGTTATTTCCCTTGACTTATAATATCAATCTCTTGTGTTTATTAATCTAAGGATTCATATTGAAAGGGTATAATGTTATTCAAAGGTTTTAAAATTACTATTTAATAATAATCAAAATAGCTTATAAAAAAACAATATTTATATTAATAAATAAATAAAAATAATAATTATATTAATAAAACAATATTAATTATTATTATTATTATTATTATTTATTAATTAATTTTGAAGTAATTATTATTAATGAATGAATTATTTATTAATAATGAATGAATGAATTTTTTTTTTCTAAGTTGGACTAATCTACTAATATTAAACATAATGTACATGTCGGGATAGACCTCCGGAATTGCTGTACTAGCCAATTCCGGAGGGAATCCTAATCAAAAAATTAAAAAAAATGACCGCCCCTGATGGGGAAACCGGTCCAGAAAATGCTGCCCATAGAGGGGAAACCAACTTTGTCCATTGACTTCCAAGAGTTTGACAAAAACTTCATAATAGACAATTTGCCCAGAAAATGCAACAAAACATAGAAATTGACCAAAACTGGATGAGGAAACCTGTCCTTGTGGTTTCTGTGAGTCATGTTAGGTGTCTTACTGCTTTGGAGGAGGCTCCTCCACTATGAGACATCTGTAACCCTTGGAAGATTCATCTTCTTTCTTTGACTGTTGGGTTGTAGTCTCTAGAGTTGTTGTAGTGCGCACTAGACTGCTTCCTTTTCTTTGTTCCCCGCCGAGTGCTCAAGGCTCCCGCTACCACTACCCTCACTGCTTGAGGACGGCGAACCAGACTTGACTGGCAGGGCGATGGACTTCTGAGAATCTTGTGGAGGTGCTAAGGAGATTGTAGATTTCCGTAGGCATTTTCTGGGGCTCGAGCCCATGGAGCTGGGCTTCTCCCCCTAAAATGTGACTGTAATGGTGGTGGTGACTCTTGGTATGTCCAAGAGACTGTCAAAGTGTAAAAGAGCAGCATTTTCTGCCGGAGGCGGGGGATGATACTCATCATGAATGGAGACAGGTGGGCGAGAGCCTTCACCTCTTCCTCTCCCGCGTCTGCAGCGCATACGGTGTCTTCTTGGCATGATGGAGCTGGAGGACGAGTGAGAGAGGTTGGCAGGTTGAGGCGAGGGAGGCGAGTGAGCGCAGTGGTCGGGCAGATGGCAGCCAACACCGATGGGCTTCGAGGCGAGCAAGAGGTGAGCTCGGAACAGAGGTGAACGACAATGACAGAGAATGACTACGGATAGAGAATGACAAAGACGGAGGGCGCGGCGCATTAAAGGAATTGCAGGACAGTTTGCAGGGCAGGACTTATGACCAAAGGCAGGAGTAAAGAATGTTTGATGGAAGCAGTTGTGGCTGTTAAATGCAGCAGGACAAGCCCTCTCGTGGCCAAGTGGCTCAACCAAGTGTCGCGCCTTGGGCCTGCCACCTTCCTACTCAATTCATTCACCCGCATCCGGGAAATGAATGAATTAATTATTTGATGATTTAATTAATAATTAAATAAACTATTTAAATAATTAACAATATTTATATTAAGAAATATAATTAACAACATTAATAACAATATTTAATAATTAATAATATTAGTAACAATATTTAATATATTAATTTAACATTAATATATTAATAATATCAATTTATTAATTTAGCATATTAAATTTATAATATAGCATATATTAAGTTGGTCTCAATCACATTTATTAATGTGGTTGTGCTAATAGCATTTAATATTGTGGTGTGGTATAGAGTTTATCAAATTTGAAATTATTTTAAATTTAACAACTTTTATAGTAAACTAAAACTTTTAGCAAAGTATATATGATTTTGTCAAAAGGCAAAAATCTTTTCAAATCTTTAGAGAAGAGATGTGATTATCACTGAAATATCTCTCTATATAAATTATGGATCACATAAACCAAATTTCAAATTTCAAATTATGTATGATTCAACATATTTTTAGTTAATAAAGAGATTATATTGTTAGACATTTTCATAAAAAAAAAACTATGTAATGACTATGTAATGGATCTTCGATTCGTCTAACTTTCGGATGGTTGATCCATCTCTCATCAAAAATCCATTATATTTCATAATGGTTTATATATTTTCATTTCTAAAAGTACAATTAACATGATATTCACTGCTGGACCCAAATACTTATATATTTTTATTTATAAAAAATAATTAATATGATATATATTTAGTTGGAGTCGCTATTCAAAACATCGAATATTTCACATACATGCTACAATTTTCCTGGAAACATAACATGTGATTTTTTTATTTTTTTATTTATATTTAAGAAATAATTTTCAATAAAGTAATTATATATGGATATTTCCACATTTATTAAATTGTTGATGTTGATAATTTTGGGAGAATTGTGTGTCACACGTTTGTGACACATAGTTCTCCAAAAAATCCTTAACATCAACCATAAGTATTTAATTTAATATATAATTTTAAAATTATTAATTAAAAGTTAAGCTAATTTAAATTATATTTTATTGTGGTTGAAACTAATTTAATTATAATTTATTGTGTTTGAAATTAATTGATTAAAATTATTTTATTTAAAACAGTTAATTAAAAGCCAATTCATTTTTTTTTGTATCTAGAGGAATGGGTGACCACTGGTCCAATCTTATATTGGCATGTTAGAGTCTATTCTAATAACTACCATTATAACCTTAAGGTGAACCATGATGCCCCTAGCACAAGACTTATGGGTAAACTTCTAGGATTTGAACCCGAAACTTCTTGGAAAATAATACTTCATTTTCACAACCATAGCTAATTAAGTTAACCCTGAAAGGCTTAAATCATATTTTATTTTATTTGAATAATTAAATTAAACTAATGTTATTGTGGTTGAAACTAATTTAATTATAATTTATTGTGTTTGAAACTAATTGATTAAAATTATTTTATTTAAAACAGTTAATTAAAAGCCAATTCATTTTTTTTTGGTATCAATTGGTCCAATCTCATATTGGCATGTTAGAGTCTATTCTAATAGCTACCATTATAACCTCAAGTTGAACCATGATGCCCCTAGCACAAGACTTATGGGTAAACTTCTAGGATTTGAACCCGGAACCTCTTGGAAAATAATACTTCATTTTTACAACCATAGCTAATTAAGTTATCCCTGAAAGGCTTAAATCATATTTTATTTTATTTGAATAATTAAATTAAACTAATTTGAGTTAAGAGTAGTCCATATGGTATTAGATAGACGATGATTGAGTGTACTTTTAAGGAACTTCTAGATGTAAAGTCATCAGTTCAATTCCTGAATAACCTCACCTTTGAAGAACTTAAAAAAAGAAATTAACCAACAATAACAAAACATTGAGTTAAAAATCTAATATAAATGTTCCAAGTTTTGGTTTAGTTTTTTAATATATATTTTATTAATTTTTTCAATTTAATTAAAATTGATTGGAATATTAAATTTAAACCATTCAATATGTTATTTAAAAAAAAGGATATCATTAAATTTATTTTTATATATTTAAAAATACAATTTAAATAATAAAAATCTAATAGTATATTGTTTTTTATATTTTTGGGACAATATTTTAATTTTATTCTAAATTTAGTGAAGATTTCTTACAATAATAGTGAGCTTTGTAAATTACACGATAATTATTATTATTATCCAATTTTAAGGGCACAGTCAAGCTAGACACCAAATTGGTGTAGAAGAAGAAGAAGAAGAAGTTATTTTAACGTCCATGAGGCTAAAGATAGTCTATGAGACATATTACTTCTCTATTTGGCTCTTGTATTCGACCATTTTCCTGTGAAGTTTCATAATAAACTCTCCTAGCTTATCGACAAAAGCCTCACTAAATAGATTATCCCAAGAGCTAGTTGCAAAAATATTTGCATAACTTTCCATGTTGTCTTTGAAGGCCTCACATTCTAAAATGAAATGTTTTTCTGTTTCCACTTTTCCGAAAGAGCAAAAAATACATACTCTTTCCTCCCACAATTCTTTTGCCCTTTTCTAGTGCCCTATTTCACAATGGAGTTGATGAGAATTAGTCCTTAATTGAACAACAAGAATTTTGGATCTCTAAGTAATATTGGCCCCTATGTATATTTTTTGTTGATGATTATGAGTGGGATTAAACTCTTCAATATAATACTTTTTCTTTCTCCCTAGCTCCTTCTTCCAAGTACATTTGTGGAACTTATCCATAACAAAAAAATTATCTCTTTACTATTTGTGGGACACGTGCTCAAAAAAATGCACTATTTGCTAAACCACTTGTTATTTTGCCGCATCCAAGTCTTCTTTCTTTTGCACAATATGCCATTAAACACAACCATTTTCTCAAATCTTTTTAAATACCTTATAGACATGCACCATAGCAATTGCTTCAATAAGAGCAACCCCTATTTTACTTAACAAGATAGCATAAGGAACTACACTTTTAATTTTGAATTTGTTTGTAATCAAGCGCTTTTGAATTTTCTCAATTTGTTTCTAGTACATGCCGGATGTACTGTTAGCCCACAGTTTGCAACCATAGATGATCACTGGAATCACTAAAATCCCAAAAAGAGTTAGAGTGGTTTTCCAGTCACATAACTCTGTCTCTCTACACCTATTTTGAAAAGCATAAAATGCTTTCCAACCCCCCAAAGTTCCTTTTTTTTCTACATCCATCCCATCTTAGATTTCTGTTGAAGTCAATTCTGAGGTATTTGTAATCCGCAAATTCTTCCAGAATGTTGCCTTCAAAGTAGAACTTATGCTGGTTATGTTTTCTTCTGTTAGAGAAAACCACTACTTTTGTTTTGCTGATATGGACTTGTATCCCCGCACTACTACAAAAATTCTCAATAGAAAGTAGGTGCTTTTGCAAACCAAGAGCAGATTTAGCAATCAGAATAAGGTCATCTGCATACAAAAGAAGCCTTATAACAAACTTGCCCAAATGGATACCATCACTCCCTTGTGAATTTAACGACTCTTCAAGCTTGTCCATATATAAACCAAAGAGGGTAGGAGACAATGGGCAACCTTGTTTGACCCCGATATCACTTCTAAAACTTTTATAAATTCCTGTTTAAGTTCTAATTTTGACTTTCACCTTTTCATATAGCCTATGCATATCTGCTCTCAAATGCCTGGGAACCCTAAGTTCCTCCATTCTGTGCCAAATCTTATCCCTAAGAACTGTGTCAAAAGCTTTTCTAAAATCAACAAAGCAACAAACGACTTCTTCTTTTTTCTCTCAAACTTTTTCAATGATGTGCCTTAAGTTATACCATGATCAACTATGGAATGTTTAGGTCTAAAACTTGTTTGTCCTTTAGCACATTTATCTCTTTCTTCTGCCCACTTGCTGATTTTATTTTCTAGCATGCTTCCAAATTACTTTACAAACAAGGGGTTTATCATTACGGTCCTATAATTGGAGAGATTATTGACGTCACCGCTCTTGAAAATAGGTATTGGCAGACTAATTATCCAATTTGTGAGGAACCCCTGTTGTATGATGACGTTGATACTTTTTGTAATGTGAGGTGCAAGCATTTTTAAGCCCCACTTTAGATACTTTGCTTGGAGTTTAGCTAGGTCTTTTGCTTTTCCAACACCTAACTTCTTGATACCCATCTCTACCTCTTACACTGTGAAGAGTTTTGTATCAATGTTGACCAAGGGAGGAGGGTCAACCTTGAGATCCTACTCATAAAGTTGTATTGCACAGTCAAACCATTTAGAAGTTGTAATATTGTTTTCAGTTTGCATCTTTCTTGGTTGGAGCTCCTTCCAAAATAATTTGGGGTGATTTTTCCCAAGGAAGATTAGTTTTTTTCTTCTCGAAACCATGAAAAAAACTTTTTCCTTTCTTAATATCTGCTTGTAAGATTTGAGCTTTATGTTATCCTTGTTTGACTCTTTCCACATTCTCCTTGCCTTTTTGCATTCCTCGTCAAACCGAGCATTAACCAGAAAGAAATTTGTTTCAGAATTCTTAATTTTTTCTCTTTTTCACTCTGCAAGTGTGCTTTTAATTAAATGTGTTAATTCATGACTATGTAGATTGTGAAATGGGATTTTATCCTTCTTGAAGAGTCTCTCTAGCGTTATTTTGAATGTATTACAATTTTCTGAAGTCAAAAGAATTCTGTCATTTGGAAGATTTTGTTGAACACATTGAGTTTTTTACCCTAACTACTTCTTTCTAGTTAAAGATAAACTTAAATACATTGGTTTGTGATATGATTTTAAGTCCCAAAGCCGATCTCCAATAAAAAATTCATCCATTTTCTCACACAAACTATGTGAGAAAATTATATAGTATACTACACTTGCTCCATTGTAAGTATTGCAAGTGAAATTATTAGACTTTTCCCATCTAGTCAAACCATTACAAATGACTAACTGGAAAACCCCGCATAGAGTAAGAAATTTTTTACCAAAGAGATTGCAGCCCTTGTCCTCTGAAATTCTTTCCCACTGATGATTACTCTCTTCTGTAAGCCAGACAGGGTCGCAGTCTTCTTACAACAAAGAATGCTAGCTTGCTCACTTACAGTCCTAGCATTGAAATCACCCACTATAATGACTTCACCTAGCTGAGAATATGTTGCAATTTCTTCCTTTAAGGCTACAAAGGGATCTTTTTGGTCAAGCCCTCTACTTTTGTAGATTTTTGAAATTTGCGGCACAAAATAACATGTTGCAATTCTGATGTGATTTCCATTTTCTGATATTTTAAACCAAATGAATTGTTTATTTGAGTCTTCTTTTTCTAGTTGAATGAAACGGCCACCTTATTTTTCTCTCACTAATACCATGATACCCCTATGACCTTTGCCATTCCCTGCTACCTTGTTCCACACTCCCATATTCCAGTACCCTTCAAACAAAGGTGTCTTACACTGTTCATGCTCATGTGTTTCTATGAGGAAAATTATGTCTCTATCTTTCGCAATAGGCCCTAACCCAGGTCCTTGTCTCCATGGGTAACCTCTACAATTCCTACACACTAAACTTAAGGAAACTTGGGTATGACTTGATTGCTATTTGTTTTGAC
Source organism: Pinus albicaulis (assembly GCA_034641835.2). NCBI lineage: Eukaryota > Viridiplantae > Streptophyta > Pinopsida > Pinales > Pinaceae > Pinus > Pinus albicaulis. Next base: position 1,545,168,643 of record CM076584.1, read on the forward strand.
ATGCAAGACTCACAATTGAGTCTTTGTCCCTATTTCCTAATTTCCTGCTAAAGAGTTTGTTGTCTCTTCTTTATTATCATCTTGTTGCCCTGTTTTAGAAGGAGGTCCAAATCACGCTATCACAACTTTATCCTTATAAATCCATCCTCTATTTTCCTCATCTCTTGCTTCCCTAACCTTCGAAATTTCCTCTCTCCTTTCCTCTTGTTGTCTTACAGTTAAATCTTCTTCTAGAAAAAATTGACAACCCCTCAAGAGTTGCTTCTTTCTTAGAATAATATCTTTATCACACACGCTAGACATGATGACTCTTATTGGTTTGAATCTCTCACAATTAAACTTTCCTACTCTCCATGCTTGGCATATTTGTCCTTGCCATAGCAACTTGTGTTTCAAGAAGTCCTTTGCAAGGTCAAAAGTAGATTAATTTTTCCCATAGTTTTTCACTCCTTTAATAATTATGTTTGTTGCTCTATCTTGCCTTTCCTTGCTTTCTCTATTTTGCATGTTGTTGACCTGAATGTTTGCTTCTCCTTTCCTATTAGCAAAATTGCTAATAACTTCAGCCCAAGTTTTGGAAACTTTTGTGGAGTCTCATTTTCTTTCTTCTCTTGTTGTCTCTTCATGGTTGTCTATTTGGGCAACCACTTTCCCTTTATCCTGGGATGGTTTCACATTCACCACCTTCGTACTCTCTACTGCAAATTTCTTCATGTTTTGCACACATGCCTTCATGCGTTGCCATTTTGTCTTCCCTATCACAAGAGCTTCTTGCAGTAATGCCACTTGCTCCTTCAAAATTTTATTGCTTTCTGCTAAAGCCCGGTTCTCAATTGTTATTACATGAATTGTATGATCCTTTTCCTTCTCTTTAGCTTCTAAAACCTCCAACATCTCTTTTGCACTTAACAATTCTATCACATAGAGATCAGATGACTAGGTGAGAGGTGTGGATGTGGGGTTGTACAAGGCAGAATCATTAATGACTTTTCCTATGGGCTTGTTGATGCCATATGCTTGAAAAGGTGACTTGTTTGAATATTGTTTATTGTGAAGGGCCTGAGTACTTTCCTTTGAGACCGTTTTTTCCTTTTCTGCTCCCATTTTAGAGGGGCTAGTCTTCGTTTTAAAATGCGATGATATTGTTTGGCATTGACCTAAACCCACTTCCTAGCTTTGGCTGATGAGACAATTTTCACTTGTCCTAGATAATTGTTTCCACAGGTTTTGAAATTTCTTGTCTTGTTATCATGTTTGAACGCACCTAGGCTTGCCTTTTTGGTAGCAGAGCAAACCCAGATGAAACAATAATAGCCCAGAAAACTGCTCAAGTGATGCTCTGCATAGTCCCAATAGTTTTGCACTAGCTACTGCAAAGATATGGCTAGAATCCTCACCTGCGGTGCTCAGAAAATTCTGAAAAATTAGAGAGAGACTCCTCACATCCCAACCAATAAAACCTAGAAATATTTTGAGTTGATTCCAACTAACCCAAAATATTCAAATAGTGTGAATAAGAATGATGATTTCAAACCCAAATATCAACCAAAAAATTCTAAAATTTTAACCACAAAATTCTCTTACAAAACCCAAAAATAATTTGGCTTGATCGATCTCCACTAGACCTTACACTCTAGAATAACTATTAAAACACGCTGTGCATAAAACCCCTTGTTTATAATACAAAAATCCATCTCAACTTAACGATTTAACTACCAAATCTAAAAATGCATTCTAAATTACATTTTAAATAATAAAAATAAACTTTCCGATACAAATTTCCATTCCAAAATTTCAACCCAAAAAACATTTCATAATTAAATTACTCCATAAAAAATTTATAATCTCACCAAAAGTTTCTCATTAAAAAAATTAAAAAATCAAATATACTCCACTTTCTGCTATAAAAATATATTAAACATATCATGAAAATTACAGTGCCACATTTCAGACGTATAGCTTCTACATCCCATGCTCCACGCATATCCGAATATTCGACTCTGGGTAAAGATGCCTTCTGCCATCATTGTACAACTCTTGTTACAGACCAATGCTGTCGCAATTGCTTCAACGACTCTGGTTACTTGGGTTACCTAACCTTCTGAATAATTGTGCCGTATGTAAATTCGTTCAATATGGTTACCGGCTGGGCAATTTTTTTATAAGCAAATTAGGCCTCCTGTTAAGGTAAGTTGATGACTCTTGACTTTACCTTCAATCCACATACATTTTCTGATGACTCGACTTGACCTTCAATCCACATACATTTTCTCCTTTCCCTCCAACGAATTTTGTTGTTGATTGCCTTCTGGAGAATGCATTGGGGTTTCAGGATGGGTGTCGGTGTCGTGGGCTTCCTGATTTGTTTCCTGAGTTTTCGTCTGATAATTATTCCACCAGACGCCACTCGATTTCTTCCCAAATACTTGAGTTTCTCTTCTGCCAATTCCACCTTCAGAATAGCAGTGTTTGCAGACTTACACTATGGCGAAAATGCCTGGACAGACTGGGGTCCCCGGCAAGACCAGAACTCTGATCGTGTAATCTCCAGTGTACTCAACATGGAAAATCCAGGTGCTTTTTATTTTGTTCCCTTTAATTTTAGATGAAATACCAAATTTGTTCATGCTTTTCTGGAAGCTGTGCAAATTTATCAGTAACTGAGAAAATTTAATGAAGCAACTTCTACGCTTGGCAAATAATTTCTGAAAATACAATCCTATCAGAAGATACGATAAAAATATGAATTTAATGATTTCTTGGCACCACCATATTGTGTAAATACAATGACTGGATACTGTATTATATTCTCATAGTCCAGTCCTAATGGGCAACCTTACCAGTTCGATGTAAAGGTGTGGATTTCTACCTTGAACAAATCTGAATTTATTGATTTCTTGGTGTAAAATACATGGACTGAACAGTGGATACTGCATTCTATTCTCATAGTCCAGTCCTAATGGGCACCCTTACCAGTTCGATGTTAAGGTGTGGTTTTCTACCTTGACATCCCCTGAAGCCACACTTTGGCTTATGCTTCGTAGCCGCTGCCAACCTTCGTATCTCTCATAATATCCTGAAAATTTGACAGGCTAGGTATCAAACCCACAGGATCTACCCCTAGCAGGTAGGGTGCTCAACCACTGAACTACATGCCTTTTCATGATGTGCATCCTAAGCGGATATGTCTATAGTATTCTGTCACCAACACATCCCCTCCCCCTAAAACCACACCCTGGCTTAGGTTTTCTAGCTGTTACCAACCTATCAGGCTCTGATACCATGTTGAAAATTGGTCGTTTAAGGAATCAAACACAGTACCTACCCTCGCTCTATCATTGAGCTTTATTCCCTTTCATGACGAGCATCTTTCCTGGTTCAATCAAAAGGTGTGGATTGCTAATTTGCTGTCTACAACACACCCCTTCCGCTACACTGTGGATCAGGCCTCCTAGACACTACCAACCTATATAGCTTTAATACCATGTTGAAAATCTGATAGGCTATTAATCCTAGGACCTGGCACCTGCCACAAGCTGGTGCGCTGCTCAATGGTACATGCCCTCGCATAGTGTACATCCTTGTCTGTTTGATCTAAGTATGTGGATGGCACCTGTAACATGTCTCCTAGCCATCATCATAACCATCCTACCTGCCTCTGACACTATGTTCAGAATTGAACTTGTTAGGAACTTAGAAATGGAACCTAAGACCCGGCCCTGCCAAGTGAGCTTCTCTACCACTTAGTCGCAAGCCCTTCCATCATGGCCATCCTTACCGGTTTCATCTAAAGGTGGGAATTGCTACCTCTAACAATGCCCTCTAAGTCTAGCCACACTTTGGGGCTCAATCTTCCTAGCTATTACCAGGTGGGTTGCTATATGTTTGAGCTTCATGCCCTTTCATGACGCATACTTACTGGCTTCTCAAGGTGTGGATTGCAACGTCCACACTTCACTCCAACCACACTTTGGCTCGAGCCTCTCAAGCCTCTTAGCTACCACCAATCTGGGCACTTTGCAGCTCAAGCTTCCTAGCCATTACCAGATGGGTTGCTCTATGACCGACCTTCATGCCCTTTCATGACGCATCCTTGCTGGCTTCTAAAAGTGTCGATTGCAACGTCCAACACTTCACTCCAGCCACACTTTGGCTCAAACCTCTTAGCTACCACCAATCTACTTAGATCTGATGCCATGCTGAAAATATGATACACCAGGAATGGAACGGAAGACATGCCCCTAGCTGCAACTGGTGTGTTGATTTACTGAGCTACTTTCCCTTTCATACCTTGCATCTATACCAACACTATCTAAAGGTGTGGATTTCTACCTCTAGCGTCCCTCCTTGAGTCACACTTCGTCTCAGTCGTCCTGGCAGTTCTTCCTAGGCTCTAGCCATTGCCATCCCATGTTAAAAATTGGGCAGGTTTGTAATTGAACACATGGCCTACTGCTAGCTGATTGGCTGCTCTACCACTAAGCTACATACGCTTTCATGATGAACACCATTACCGATTTATTTTACAGGTATTGATCGATGCTTCCAACACTGCCCCTTAAGCGGCACTTTGGCTCATGCCTGTTAACCATCACCAACCTTCTTGGCATTGTTAACATGTTGAAAATTGGACAAGCTACGAATCAAATTCAGGACCTGCCCTTGACTGGTCAGCTGCTCAACCATTGAATTACACGTCCTTTCATGACGGACAGCCTTATTGGTTTGATCTAAAACTTTGGATTGTTACCTCCAACACTATCATTTGACCATTTAGCTGTTAAATGCGGCTTGAAAATTGCTTTCCTGTTTTTTAATATGTGATTAGTTCTTTGCTTGAGAAGGGCTGAAATTATAAAAATTATGAATCTCTATTTATACCAACTTCTAAGACTCTTAGAGCTACATAAAATTCATGTGTTGTATTTCTACAAAGAATAAATATCTTGATAAAAATTAGCTTGAGCCATTTTACTTGCTGGTGGTTCCTTCCTCCAAAATGGGTGATTCTTTTTTATATCGATTATGGGCGGAATGTATGATACTAAAATCGTAACTTTTTAATATGTATTTAAATATGAGATTATTTACTTAACCAAGGAGGAAAATCTAGTGTTTAACCATGTTTGAACCTATGTAAACTGCTTTGGTTGTTTATTAGAGTTCATGGCAGTCATATGACTTGATTTAATTTTGAAATAGAATAAAGACATACTAGCTGTAATTGGGTATTGCAGATTTTGTGGTTTATCTTGGAGATGTCATTACGGCCAACAATTTGGCGATGCCCAATGCAAGCAATTATTGGGAGATGGCTATTTCACCCACTAGGAATAAGAACATACCTTGGGCTTCTTTGTTTGGGAACCATGATGATATGGCATTTGAATGGCCTGAGGAATGGTTTGGAAACTTGGGAGTTCCTAGCATTCAGTGCTCGAGTTCTCAATCAGCAACAGGTAATAAATATTCTTGTGACTACTCTCATCTGGGCTTCCCATGATAGAAATGCTCCATAATTTTTACATTTTCGGGTCATCCAGGTAAAAATTCTGGCAGGTAATTATGCAGGTATTCTGGCAGCTAGTTCTTGGAATAATTTATTCAGCGAAGAGTTTGATGAGAAGCTGGGAGCGGTTATTGTAAAACTCCACAGGAAAAAGGCCCAATACAAGAGCCAGATGGAGACGCAATCTGTCCCATAGACTATTTTTAGCCTCGTGAATGTTAAAAATATTTTCTTTCTTCTTTCTTTCCATCTGCAATCAAATCTTTACCCTTGTCATCCATTATATAGCTTCTGGGTTCCTCTTTTTTAGGTTTTAGGGCCTTACAAAATATGTGTTGCTTTTGTTAGAATGAGAATCTGAACTTTAGAGCTCTTGAATCAGATTTGCCTTTCATCTTCTACATTTCTCCCACCAACATTGTTGAGACGTGTTTAACTACAGGCTATAAAGCAGAGATTTATAACAGCGGCCATGCCCATTCCTCATACTCTGAACTTCTATACACTGCGTGTGAGTTTCATGCAAACTCTCTTTTAGCATTGCTTAGTTTTTCACATGACAAATTTTGGAAGTAGCCAGCTAATTCTTTTGGTTGTTGAATTCTGAAGCTTCATCCAGTGTGTTTTGGCCCCATTTTCTCTGAGGCACAAAACATGAGGCTCTCATATGAGTCCTCCAAAAGCATTTCACTTTCATTTAGGTGTACCGTGTCATGTGTACTTTGTGAATTAGCTAGACTTTGGAGGGATTCACATGTTCCCTGAAGTTTGAAAGAAATTAAAGCGTTTTGACTTCAATTTCCATTGTTTTTGCTCAGGATGTGAACAAGAGTCTGATTGCTACTTCCAAGGGACAACCCGTGCTGATTTAATTGAGATGGATGTGCAACACAATTTGTCTCACTCGTCATATGGGCCTAAAAGTCTCTGGCCCAGTGTCTCAAATTACGTGCTTGAAATTAACTCTTATATGCATCCCGAGTTGCCAGCAGCCTTTCTATACTTCTTAGATTCTGGTGGTGGGTCTTACCCTGAAGTAATTTCAGCCACTCAAGCAAGATGGTTTCAGCAAACATCGGCCCAAAGGAATCCAGGTGCAAGGTAACAACAGATATGCATAAGTAGGCTTAATTACTGATTAGGGCAGAAAACCAATTAACCTTATGTTTCTCTTGGATTTATTCAACTCAAATAGGACATTAGCTTTCACTCAACTCAAACATGATGAGGTATTTGCAGAACTATTAGTGGATCAGTTCGCTTCTTTTGTATATAATTCTCTTTAAGCTCTTTAGCTTTCGAGTGTGTTGTTTATTGTCTTAATACAAGCATTACTGACAGTAGATATGAATAAAAAGTTTTTCTGCTGGCAAAGGTATGCTGAGCTAGGATTAACCATTTTCTGAAGGGGTTCTTCTTTGGATTGGGGTCGATGATATGCTTTCTGTCTCATGATTGATGCTTGTGCAAAATACTATCTAGGATGGCCAACATTTGTATCAACCAATTTCTCATTAAATTTGTTGGTTTAATTGGCTGTTGAATAGTCTTTGACAACTTAAAACTATAGATTATCATGTAAATGCATTGCCAAAATTTGATGAGTAATCGATGGCATTCTCTGCTGAAATGTACAACGAGATTATGTTGAAGGCCACTTTTATTGATTGCAGGATTCCTGAAATTGTCTTTTGGCATATACCTAGCCAAGCCTACGGAAAAATTGCCCCTTCTCCTGGCAGCCCAATAAAGCAGCCTTGTGTGGGCTCCATAAATCTAGAAACAGTTGCTCCACAAGAAGCTGAATATGGGATTATGGATATGTTGACAAATAGAACTTCAGTGAAGGTATGCATCTACACATCCAAACTAGTCAGTTTCATCTTTTCCATGCTGAGGAATTTTATTTTTGTCATTTGTTTTGCTATGTGAGAAAATTGATGTAGGGCCACTTTGCATAGGAGGGAAAATTTCAGTAATTTGGGACTCTCTCTTTCTTTCTTTCTTCTGATAAAACATCTGTCATGGCTAATATAAGATGATTTCCACTACCCTTTTAGTGCTTTTGCAGTATCTTAAAGTACATTGTGATCTTTGTTAAGAAATTGTATTTTGCTTTACTATGATTGCACCTAGAGAAGTGAGCTGTATTCTACAGCTCAGTATTGAAGAGATTGTAACATCTGTCCCATGTCCATAATGCTGATGTCAGCATACATCCTCTCAAGATAATCTAAAAATATAATCATATTAATCATATCAAAAGGAAATCATATTAACTATAAGTAGAGGAGGACTCTGGGGCAATTCTGTTGACACCATGTATGGCTGTTTAACATCAACATCAACATCAACCCACTGTGTTAATGGTCAGTTGCGTGATATATACCAGTGTAGATCCATCTTAACTCGAAATATTTAAGTATGGAGAGATTTACATCTCAATTGTTTTTTGAATTGCTTTTTATGCTTAATAGATCTGAATTTAGAATGGATTTGCACTGAAATATTCCCTAAACATATTTTGACTTAACTTATTCTAGCTTATTGGATAATACAAAATATCTCTGGGTGCTGCTAAATTCCGAGGGTTGCATCTCTCTTGCACATTAAAATTTGTTATAAAAAATCTAACCTGTTAAGAACATGAGGCAATGGAAGCTCAAAAGAAAGAGTTTATTCCATAGCCATTGTTTCCAGTTGAGTCAAGAACCCATTTCTACTGTAACGCATTTCTACTGGTATTTGCAGGCTGTTATAGTCGGCCATAATCATGGTTTGGACTGGTGCTGCCCATACAAGAGTCTGTGGCTTTGTTTTGCTCGACATACTGGTTATGGAGGTTATGGCAGCTGGCCAAGAGGAGCCAGGATTCTGGAGCTTGTTGAAGAACCTTTTGCAGTGAATTCATGGATTAGAATGGAGGATGGGACAACCCATAGTGAGATTACATTAGCTTCCAAAGTTTAATTGTTCATTTACTTATTCTATCCATGTATCGATGGATAGAATATGTCTAGGATTGCTGTTAATCAGTAGTTCTGTTAGAATTTGAGCTATGTAAGGTTGCCTTTACACGTCATTCTAATAATAAATAAAGTTTTATCTGCAGAGGAAAATTGAATAGTATGATAATTTCAATGGCTCTTTTTTATTACTGATTTAGGATTGTTTGACAAAATTATCTCCATTTTCTGTGGCCAAAATTACTAGTAATAATCTGGTGTTTAGTATATTAGCTTGCAAGTTGCAACTATGTAGTATTTTAATCTATTAGTATCGGAACTTGTTTGATTATAAAAAAAAGTTGAATCCTATGGACTTCGAATGGAAAATTGAATATGGATGATCAAATTAAAAAAAACTAAACTCAACCAAAACTCAATGGCCTTCTTTAATCCCTGATTTAGGTTTGCTCGACAAAGTTATCTCCGTTTTCTGTGACTGAAATTACTAGTAATAACCTCGTGTTTATTATATCAGATTGCAATTATGTACTATTAAATTCTGTTAGTATTGGACTTGATTGATTTTATAAAAAGTTGACTCTAATGCACTTTGAATGGAAATTGGAAAAAAAAATCCCTTTAATTCTAAGATCAAAGATCATGGCCAGCATACGTCAAAGGTGTTTTAGATCTCTTTGTCTGTGAACTTTTAGAAGAAAACCTATGCTCTTAACCTTTAAACCCACTAAAACTGTAAAAAAACAATACTAAAAGAAAGACTTAAACCTTTTACCTTGTGGGTTCTAAAGACATACTCTAACCAAACTATTCTATATGAACAATCAAATTAAAATAAAAAATTGAAAAAAAGAAAAAGGAGGGAAATTTGACATACCATTTTGTATAAATATCAGCTAATGGATGTTTATATGTCAAAATTACTCATTCTCACATAAACCATGGCTGTTTATATGTCAAAATTACTCATTCTCACATAAACCATGTTGATATTCGTCTAGGAACTTATTTATGAAATAATGAAGCATATATCATCATGCTGATGAATATGTAGGGGATTAGCAGCCACTTCAACTTTTCTAGGACATACTCTACGGAAAAAAGTGGATACATCTAATGCTGGAAACAATTTGTGCCAAATACACTGAACACTGCATAGCCATGGTATTAGATGTTTCCGGCCAGAGGAAGAAGATGTATAATTCTGGAAACAAATTGCGCAATATAATATGAAAACTACACAGCCACAATATTTGATGGTTGAATTCCACCTGCAATGATTTATTGAATGTTTGTTTGTCATCTTAAATCATAGATGCGAAGCATAGACGATTCAAAGCCTTTGGACAATTCACCAACCGTGAAGCATTTACGGGTCAAGGCCTTTGGAGAATTCACCAACTAGAGGGAAGAAGAAAAGAATCTGCCATGGGAAAGAAGAAGAAATAAACATGGTTCTTGATATCAGCAAACCTTCAAAAGAAGCACAGAGGAACATGGAGCTGGTGATAGAACCAAAATTAGATGAGAGGGATCAGATTCAAACTAAAAGAGATAAGACCTAATGAAGCTTCTGTTTTGAAGTAATAAAATAAAAGAGGTAAAACATAATGAAGCTTCTCCTTTGAAGCATCAAAGAAGCAATAACAACGTTAATACATGTAGTTATGTGGAAGATGAAAGAAATTTGTATTTGGTTTAGCTTTCTTCAACAGTTTAAATTAGAAGACAATAGACAAGACACTGAAACACTCATAACATAACCTGAAGTAGATACTCCATTTTCTTTATCTTCATCAAAGTTTGAATCAGAGTATCCAATCAAGTTGAAGTCATCCACTTGTGTATAATTGAGTCCAGAGTCTTGAGTTCCCTTCAAGTACCTTAGAACTCTTTTTGCAACGGACCAATGAACCTCATAAGCCTTTTGCATAAACCTGGAGAGGATTCCAACAACAAATGAAATGTTTGGTCTGGTAGTAGTCAAGTAGTTGAGACTTCCTACGAGTTGTCTATACTTTTTGCATCCTCAAATTCATTTCTTTTTGTGGATGTAAGCTTTAAATTTTGTTCCATTGGAGTGGTCAAAGGATTGCACTCGACCATGCCAAATTTGTTCAATAGATCTCCAATGTTCTTTTGAGAGAGGAATATAAACTTCGGATGTTGGGTTACTTCAATACCAAGATAGTAGTGAACATATCCCAAATATGTCATTTGAAAATCTTTCCTCAATTATTTCTTTATGGATGCAATGTAATTTTCATTGTTCCTTGTCATCAGAAGATCATCTATATACACTAGAAGATATACAACTGTTTTGCAAACTTTCTTGACAAACAAATTTGCATCATCAAGATCATAGTGTTTGAAATTTAGTTTCAAAAGATGCTCCATCAATTTCTCGTACTAGGCTCACGATGCTTGTGTGAGTCCATACAAGGATTTGACAAGCTTGCATACTTTGTGTTCATGTCCATTCACAACGAATCCTTCTGATTGGGACATAAAAACATTCTCTTTCACATCTCCTTTCAAGAAAGCAGTTTTTACATCCATTTGATGGACTTTCCAACTATTATGAGCTTCCAAGGCAAAGAGAGTCTGGATGGTAGCCCATTTTGTTGTGGGGGGAAAGTCTCCTCATAATCGCCCCCTTCCTTCTGTGCAAAACCTTTTTCCATGAGCCTAGCTTTATGCTGATCAAGTGAGCCATCAGCTTTATACTTGTTATTGAAGACCCAATACCTTAATTATGATTTGCATTAAGGTAAATCATGAATATATAGAAGGAGAGGGAGACTATTGGAATTTGTATTCCAATGTCTCTTCGTTTTCTTATTTTTATATTTAGAATATTTACAAGAGTTTCCTAATCCCAAAGATTAGGTTTCAACATATTTAATAAGCTAGATCAAAGTCATTTAGAAAATAGCTTGAAATTGAAAAATAAATAAACAATGGAAAATGATAAAAACTATCACATATAGATTCTAGAAGATGGTTTGATAGATAACATCATTTAAGGTAAGGTGGTTCCTTGATTAAAGTGAGGCATTGTATATCCCCCTTCAAGATTCAAGTCTTTCTAATGGCATGTTGTGCACATGCTTATGTTTGTGAGTGCATTAGTACTTGCAATTGTAATTGGATATAGGTACAAGTTCTAGGAGATTTTGGTGAAATAGATACCACTCACTCTTGACTTCTTTTTTGAAGAGTGATTTCATAGATTATAAGACATCTCTACTTAATTGAATATCTCAATTAAATATCTCAAGTTGGATAATATAACTTGCTAATATTTACTAAAAATATTTTAATAAAAATAAAAATAAAAAACTAAACTTTAAGTCAATACCAACCAAATATTATTCATCAACCATTTAAGATTGGTCACTGTCAACTTGAAAAATCCAATGAATAATCTTCAGAGAAGATTAAGCTCTAACCTTGAGTTAGAACAGTTATATGTTAAAACAACCTTTCTTAATGGTGATTTGGATGAAGAGATATATATGGATCAGCCAGAAGGTTTTGTACAAGGTCGCAGCAGAAGATTAGTTTGCAAGCTCAGGAAATCATTGTATGGCCCGAGGCAGTCGCCCAGGCAATGGTACAAGAAGTTTGATTCCTTCATGATGAGCCAAAATTTTATCAGAAGTGAGTATGATCATTGTGTATACTTCAAAAGTTTCAATGGCATATTCATTATCTTGGTGTTGTATGTTGATGATATGCTTATTGCAAGCAAAAGCATGGAAGAAATCAACAAGTTAAAGGCTCAGCTCTCTAGGACGTTTGAAATGAAGGATCTTGGAGCAGCAAAACATATCTTGGGCATGGAGATACACAGAGACAGGAAGAATGGTAAGCTTTGGTTATCACAACAGAAGTATGTGGAGAAAGTACTTGAAAAGTTCGGTATGAACAATGTGAAACTTGTTAATGTTCCATTAGCTTCCCATTTTAAGCTTTTTTCGGATTCAAGTCCTAGAACTAATGAAGAAAAGAAGTATATGTCTCATGTACTATATGCAAATGCGGTAGGCAATTTAATGTATGCGATGGTATCTACAAGACCTGACATTTCACATGCAGTTGGAGTTGTCAGCAGGTTCATGGCAAATCCAAGGGAAGAACATTGGCGAGCAGTGAAATGGGTTCTTCGGTATTTGAGAGGCACAAGTGACCATTGCATCAGCTTTGATGGTCGTGAAGGTTCAGTCTGCGGATATGTGGATGCTGATTATGTAGGTGATTTGGACAAAAGGAGGTCTAATACAGGTTATTTTTTTACTCTTGTAGGTGGAGTAATCAGCTGGATGTCAAAGCTTCAAGAGACAGTTGCTTTGTCCACTACTGAAGTAGAGTATATAGCTGCTTCAGATGCCTGTAAAGAGGCAATCTGGTTAGAAGGTCTGCTTGATGAGATTGGAAGGACACAGGAGAAAGTGAATGTGTTTTGTGACAGTCAGAGCGCTATTCATTTGGCTACAAATCCAACCTATCACAACAAGACCAAGCATATCAATGTAAGGTATCACTTTGTGAGACATGTAATCGAAGGCGGCAAAGTAGTTCTCAAGAAGGTTTGCACACAGGAAAATCATGCAGATATATTCACGAAGCCAGTTTCAATAGAGAAGCTGAGATGGTGTCTCGCTTCTCTCGGCTTGCAGAAAAGATGATGAATGGGCATTAGGAAAATTGTTGTCAAGGTGGAGTTTGTTAAAAATGTGACAACAAAAATGTAAATTTACTTATTACCTATGTAGTTGGAATAACGAAATGTAGTTTGAATAACGAGATGTAGTTGGAATAACGAAATATGTCTAGGTTAAATAAGATGGCCCGAAAGGCTTGTAAAGACACGGAGAATCATTTGATTAATAAGAATTCCAAGTATTTATCCTCCAGTTTGTAATTCAATTATTTCTCCTATTCCTTTCTTGTTTAATGATTTTCCCCAACAATGATTTCCTGAGCTTGCAAACTAATCTTCTGCTGCGACCTTGTACAAAACCTTCTGGCTGATCCATATATATCTCTTCATCCAAATCACCATGAAGAAAGGCTGTTTTAACATCTAATTGTTCTAACTCAAGGTCAAGTAAAGCAGTTAGTGCTAACACTGTACGAATAGAAACAAGTTTAACTACTGGTGAAAAGATCTCATGAAAGTCAATACCTTCAACCTGAGAATACCCTTTTGCAACCAGTGTCGCCTTATACCTTTCGATACTTCCATCAACTTTCCTTTTCAACTTGAAGACCCATTTGCACCCAACAACACTTCTCCTTTCAGGAAGTTCTACAAGATCCCAAGTATTTTTTTTGGCTAAGGAGTCCATTTCTTCTTCCATAGCCTTTTTCCATATCTTGCTATCTGCATCATCAACTTCTTCGTGATAACAAGAAGGTTCCCCATCTTCAGTAATCAATGCAAACGATGAAGCATAATCTTCATACCTTTTAGGTGTTTTTCTTTCCCTTGTAGACCTTCGTAGAGTGACTGGTTGTTGAACTTCTTCTAGAATTTCTCCAGTTTCCTTTGCTTCTCCACCTTCAGAAGTCTCTCCTCCTTTCGACTTTCTGAAAAAGGTTTAGTCTCCAAATGAATCTGCTGACTTGGCGATACCTGCTCCTGTTCAACCTTTTCAACATCTGATTTTATAAGAGAAGATTCATCAAATGTTACATCTCTACTAATGACTATCTTCCATGAAGAAGGATCCCACAACCTATATCCCTTCACTGAATAATCATATCCAACAAAGACACAACATTTCGATTTTGGATCTAATTTTGAATGCTGATTTCTAGGATTAAGAGCATAGGCATCACAACCAAAAATCTTCAAATGCGAATAATCACAAGACTGACCCGACCAAACTTCTTCAGGAATTTGACAGTTTATTGCAACTGAAGGTGATCTGTTAACTAAATAACAAGCAGTGGATACTGCTTCTGCCCACAACTCCTTTTGCAAGTTAGCATCATTGATCATGCTTCTGGCTCTTTCCATAAGAGTCTGATTCATCCATTCAGCAATGCCATTTTGCTGAGGGGTATAAACAACAGTTTTATGTCTAACAATCCCTTCATCCTTACAAAAATGTTCAAATTCTAAAGACGTAAATTCACCTCCATTGTCAGTTCTTAAACATTTAATTGATTTGCCTGTTTTCTTTTCCACCATTGTTTTAAATTTTTTAAACACATTAAATACATCAGCTTTCTTTTTCAACATATATACCCAAACTTTTCGGGAGAAATCATCAATAAACGTTAAAAAATATGATGCACCTCCATAAGACACAGTAGGAGATGTTCCCCACAGATCAGAATGAATGTAGTCCAAAATCTGTTTACTATTATGATTTCCAGTCTTGAACCTTTGTTTACAGTGTTTACCAAACACGCAATATTTACAAAAATCCAATTTCAAGGATTTCAAATCAAGAAGCAGCTTGCGGTTCATCAGTACCTGAAGACCTTTCTCCCTCATGTGACCCAACCGCTGATGCCATAGACGAGAACCCTCTTCTGCTTTCACTGACACGATCGCCGCTTCACTAACTTGAGTGCTTCCTTTGAGTCTGTACAGATTTCCGACCTTTTCAGCCTTCATCACAACCAAGGCTCCTTTTGAGACTTTCAACACTCCATTCTGACCTGTAAATCTATAACCACTCGAATCCAAAACTCCTAAGGAAATCAAGTTTTTCTTTAGATCAGGTACATGCCTAACATCAGATAATGTTTTAACTGTACCATCATACATTTTAATTTTTACATTTTCAATCCCAACAGTCTGACAAGATGCATTATTTCCCATGAAAACAGAACTACCATCTACAGTTTCATATGAAGTAAACCAACTTCGGTGTAGACTCATATGATGAGAAGCACCAGAGTCTAATAGCCAATTATCAGTATCTTGAGAGACATTACAGACAGGGAGAGCTTCAGCAATTAAAACCTCATCAACCATACCTGAATCGACCTGATTTGCTTCCTTGTTGTTGTTTTTCGACTCCTTCCGTTTCCAACAATCCTTTTTGAGATGTCTCGATTTGTTGCAGTACCAGCATTTTGCTTTACACTTCTTGTCGCCCTTTGACTTTGATCTGGAAGAACCTCTTATCTTCTCCCCCCTTTCCTTTGACCGACCTCTGGCTACCATGGCTTCAGGTGCAGAAGTCTCAATGCTAGATTTTCTTCGTACCTCTTCAGATAAGAGAGCACCCACGACAGATTCAAGTTTTAATGAATCGGTAGTGCTCAAAATGATTGAGGTCACGAAGTGATTCCATGACTCAGGCAGGGAACACAACAAGTTTATTGCCTTGTCTTCTTCCTCCATCTTTACCTCCATATCAGACAACTGGCAAATAAGCGTATTAAAAACATTTAAGTGATCTGCAATTTTCGTACCCTCCTCCATCCGAAGACTGTAAAGTTGTCTTTTTAAATATATTCTGTTTGTCAAAGATTTTGTCATATAGAGTGTTTCCAATTTTTTCCACAACCCTGCAGTTGTACTCTCTCCAACAATATTGAAGAGTACTTCATCTGCCAAACATAACCGAACGGTACTGAGAGCTCAGGCATCCAAGTCCTCCCAGTCTAAACTTGTCATGCTTGCTGGTTTTTTATTTACCCTGTCTAATGCTTTATGCAACCCTTGTTGCACCAGCAAATCCCTAACCTTCAGTTTCCACAGAGATAAATTGTTTTTCCCGGTGAATTTCTCCACCTCAAATTTTGCGTTTGTCATTTTTTGCCATTTCTCCCTCCTAGGATTTCAGATTTCCCTCCTTCTACAAATTAAAAAAGAAAATTTCCCCTCTTATTCTAGGGTTTCAAGATTTCCCCTCTTAAAAAACAATGCAGGTTTCCCTTCTTAAGCAAAAACAACAAATCCCTTCTTCCAACAAATTTTGTTTTATGATTGAAAACAATTTTCTCAAAAAAAATTTCCTTTTTTCAGATTTCTGAAGAAGAAACCCTACTTCATTCTTTAATCACAGATTTATGAGAAAAAAAAATCTTTCATTCAACAACAAAAAAATACCGATTTCTATGTGTGCACTGGCTCTCTTCAAACACAGGGGCTCTCTTCGAACGATTTCTCCAACGGCTGGTTCTTCAAGATCTGCGGCTCTCCACCACCATGCAAAGGCTGGCTCCTTTTTGCAAACTCTCTGGCAGCACGTAATGGCTGGCTTCTTTTGATGTGTCTGCAATAAACCTTAGCACTGCCCTCGACAGTCCCTCTCTCACGACGGATACACACCAAGCTGCCGCTCGTGTTTACAAAATACGGCTTCTGCCCTCTTGATAGTCTCGTTTCAGCGGATGACAAACACCATCTTTCAGAGCCTCTGCTCGACGGCTTCTGCTTTGTGCTGGCGTAATCCTCGACGGTTGCTCCTAACTTGGGGGCTCGACCTCTCTTCTTGAAGCGACAGAGCTCAATTTCTCCAAGTCTCTGCGGATGGACACCACAACAACGGGTTGGTGAATGTGCTGGTGTAATCGTCCTCCGATTCGGACGGCAAACAGTTTCTCCGAACTCTAGACAAAGCGGCAGCAAACAACGGGCCTCCCTCCTTTTTCTCTCTCGACAGTCTCCGCAGTTTTCTTTCTCAGTGGATGTAAAAACCCACAGAGACCTCAGACTTATCTTGAAGGAACTTCAACTATGTTTTTTTTAAAAAAATGGCTCTGATACCACTTGTTGTGGGGAAAATCATTAAACGAGAAAGGAATAGGAGAAATAACTGAATTACAAACTGAAGGATAAATACTTGGAATTCTTATTAATCAAATGATTCTCCGTGTCTTTACAAGCCTCTCGGGCCATCTTATTTAACCTAGACATATTTCGTTATTCCAACTACATCTCGTTATTCAAACTACATTTCGTTATTCCAACTACATAGGTAATAAGTAAATTTACATTTTTGTTGTCACATTTTTAACATTAAGCTCTTTCAAAAAATTACATTAATTTGAAGATATATCAATTCCACTTACTACTTTCCTGTAAGGGTGTACTTGTTTTAGAAAATGATGAAAAATCAACTATATTGGAAAATCATTTAAAAACTTTTGGAAAAAATAACATGTAATAGAAAAGAGTAGAAAGAAATCCCAATATTTTGTATACCGAAAACCTCAAAAAAGTGACCCCGTGAATGGAATAAACTACGAAGAGTTGAAAAAAAGTTAAATCCCTTGAGCCACATTGGTATTGGAAAACCTTTTATTGAGTAGTTTGGAAATTCATTGAGTAGTTTGGGAAATAATAGAGAAAATCTATTAAAGTAGTTGAGTGACTTAATATATATTTATATATTTGTTTTGTTTTAATTTTAATTATCATTAAAAAAAAAATTATATATATTTTAATAATTAAAAAAGGATTAAAATGATCTTATTTCATTTTATTTGTTTTAAAATTATTAACTAATAAATAGAATGTTATGATCCAAATTACACACCATAATAAACATAATAAATATAAGGGCATACCAAAGATACACAAAATAGTGAATGAAAATATTAATATGAAATTTTTAATGGAAATTTATAATAAAATAAAGAAATAGACGACATGAGATAAGATAATTCCATATGTCTCACTACCTTATATATATGAAAGCTTATGGTTACATGGTCTCACTACCTTTTATATATGAAAGCTTATGGTTACATGGTCTTATAATATCTTTCTAGGAATGTTGCTAGAAATAAAGGGTATCTCTTAGATCTTAAAGAGGGAATTTTAAGTGGGTCTATTAATCCTAAATATGTAACGATAAGTAGAAGAATGAAAAGAGGGAAGAGAATATAATGCTAAGAGAGTGAGGAAGAGAACATTAGAGAATTTTTGAGGTCTAAAATGGGTTTGTTAGGATATCAAGGAAGAGAAAATTAAAGAAACTTTGAGGTTTCAAATGGAATTTCTAAGGAAAATAATAAAATAAAAATGGCATCCACGGGGTCTTAGATAAATGGTAATCAGGTGCTCTGTTAAGTGACTCCTTAATGTGAAATCATCGGTTCAATTCCCCGCCTCGATTGGGGTGATATATTGGACATGATGAAAATGTAGTCCTGCCAAACTTACAAAAAATAGAAGGTGATTTTTCAAAAGGAAATAAAGTAAACTATTTAAAAAAAAAATCATTTTTGACTTATCTCCTTGTATTTTTACTCAAATTTTAAATATATGCATTTCTTGGATGCAAAATTAAATTCAACATCCAATGAGTATCTACTTTGCATAATTTTAATAGACCCAGAGTGAGATAAATAGGAAACAAATGAAAAAACATGTTTTTTTGCTAATATGTATACTTTTTATAGACCTGTAGTGTGATAAATTGTAAATACATGAAAATATGTGTTTAAGAAACTCAATATTTTCATGTATTTCCAATTTATCCCATTGTGATTCTAGAAACATGTTTCTTTCATGTACTTTGAATTTATCTCACAATGGATCTATCAAAAGTATGCATAGTGGAAAGAAACACATTTGTCATATATTTTCCAATTTATCTCACTATAGGCCTATCAAAAATATGTAAAGTGGGTGTTTGTTGGATGTTGAATTCCACATACAATAAGTGTCTAGTCTTGAAATTCAAGTAAATCTATAAGTAAATAAATAAAAAATATGAT
The DNA here is from genome assembly GCA_034641835.2 of Pinus albicaulis. Lineage (NCBI taxonomy): Eukaryota > Viridiplantae > Streptophyta > Pinopsida > Pinales > Pinaceae > Pinus > Pinus albicaulis. The sequence goes on from CM076584.1 coordinate 1,545,187,816, forward strand.
TAAAGCTCTAATTTTCCCTTATGGTTGACAGATTCATCAATTTGAATCTCATTCATTCTTTCAAAGTTGACGTTGATAGCACATTTTTTGTTTTGAGACCCAAATTTTGACTTTGGAAATTTCTCTAATATGTGAATAAGGGTTAAGTACATATCATAATGCTTCCATTGAAAATGTATTTTACATAAAGCTTTGTAGTTAAAGGTGTTGTTGCATGAAGTGTTTGCCTTCATATTTGGCTTCTTTTGGAGTATTTTCTTCCACTTTGTAGCATACTATGCCATGGATTTGTTCCTTAGATGACTAGTGTAGTTAACAAGAATTGCTTTAGGTACTAGAATCAGGTTTCCCTCCTTGTCCAATTGTGGAAGTTCATTGTGTATCAAGATGTTCTAATCACTTTATAGTTCATTGTGGAAGTTCATCCTATTTAGAGTTCATTACATATTTTCCTTAAGAATTGTGTGCCATCGTTATATTATGTTGAAGATAGGAATCAAATTCTCGGATCTTGGAATATATTTACAAATGAGATGTGATTTTGGGAGGGTTATTACCTTGTATAAGCTCAATTGCATGATCATGGCCCTATGTTGGGGGTAATGCATTGGGAATTTACTATCAGATAATATGTTTATTGAATAAATATTGTAGTTTTGGTGGAACTCTACTTGGGTCTTATTTGGATTCCAAGGAATAAATATCAATAATATCTCAATTTAACATCTTTATTGAAACTTCTCCATTTTATATGAGTTAATTACTTAGAATGAGAAAATACTTGGGCCTTAAATGATAGAGAGCTTAAATAATTCCTTAAATTTCATGGCAAATGCACCTGAATTTTTTATCCATGCATGCTTAAAACCACATCTATGTCACCAATAAAAATTCCATTCTAACTTGGATGTTGTAGCATTTTCAGCGACAAGTTATAGTTCCTTCATTTGCAAGCATTACTTAGAAGTTTGTAACCAAGAAGTGAAAGTATGTACATTAATGTGTCAACTTTTGTTAATGAAGTTCATAGGTACTATCTAAGATGATGAGGGTGATTTTTTTCTTCTTAATGTATTCTTTAATGTTAAGAGCTTGATGGGTGTTGATACCTACAAAGGCATGCATCAATATAGGGATACCTTTTTCTTCAAGATTTGAAGGGGCTCAAAGTATTTTTCAAACTCTTGTTTAAGATCCTTGTCAACATCTTCAATGTTTTCCATGGAAATCAATCTTGTTTTTGGACACTTCTATACCTTAAAACTTTTATTATTACACCCAAAGCATAATCTCTTGTAGAAATTATATAACTTATGTGTTATATGTCCAAGATTCTCCTGATTTCACACTATTTTAACTTCATGCAAAATACAGAATCTATTCCACCATTGATCATTTGCGGAAATTAAATCAAGATTGCAATGCACACATGAAACAATAAAAATTCACACACATTAACACAGTTGTTTAATGGGAAAGCCTGAAGCTGAAAACCCCAACTATCTATATATAATATATGTCATAGAGATCATGTAACAATCATCATACAAAGTTGATCATATCAAGCTCTCAGTACAATACAATCGCTACACACTAATCAGGCCCGATCTTGCAAATCCATTCACCAATCTTTGCCACCTGCTAGCGTGGATCTACTGCGCAATACCTGCTGAAGAATGGCTCTGAATGAGTTCGAATTACTCCAGCCTTGCTCACGTAATCCTCATTGGCATCTCCATTGAGTGTTGGATGCAATCAATGCATCATTATAGTCACAACTGATAGTCACACTTGCTCTTTCACCTATCTCTCCACTGGTCTCCACTGAAACTGCCACGCACTGTAGTTAACTGATGTATTTTTTAGTTGATTAACGAGTTATTATTTGTGAATTAATTAACTAATTAATTCACTCCACTCTCACTAGTGTATCAATCAGTTAGACTAGATACAACTAGCTCAATTGAGTCTAACTGAGTTAAACTAAATACAACTCCACCAACTACTTCTCCAACTCCACCAAACTCTGTCACATGAGTTCTAACTGAAGTCCTCCATGCAATAGCTCCAATAAACCCTCAAGAATAGCGTAATTCCTTCTGTCAGCTACTGTGCCACATCTGTGCACTCAACTGAAGTGCTATAAGAGAATGAGATAATGTTTAGAGTCCAAATATTATTAAGAGCTAATAATATTCGACATATCTATTTTTAGACAGGCAGTCTAAAAATAGACTCCGCCCAATATGTCTAAAAATAGAAGTCCATCTATTTTTCCAACTTGACCAACCATCCACAAATAGCATCCTGCAACTCATAGAATATGATCGACATGTCTAAAAATAGACATAGTCTAAAAATAGACTTTGCGCCAAAAATAGCCTGCGGGCCCACTTAGTGAAGGCGACTTTTTTCACTAAGCTCATCATCTTGTTGAATCTCAACACTCCCTCTCAACAAGATAGGGATTATCTACCACCCTGCTCCTGTCTCTATGGTATTCGAATTTGCTCCTGGTGAGCACCTTCGTCAGAATATTTGCATCGTGATCGTCCGTAGGAATGTAAGAAAGCAACATGATCTTCCGCTGCACAAAATCTCTGATATGATGGTACCGGATGTCAATATGTTTAGATCTAAATATATCACCGTGGGATCTAAATGAGAACCGAACAAATCGTCCAGGATCTTCCTCATCCATATAGCCTCGCATGCAGCCAAACTTGCTGCCATGTACTCGGCCTCCGCTGAACTGAGTGCCACGGATCTTTGTTTCCTGCTGTACCAAGAAACTGCTGTAGATTTGATACTGAAAATCCCTCCAGATGTGCTCTTTCTGTCCGTTGGGCTTCCTGCCCAATCTGCATCCGTGAAGCCATGCAACTTCACCTCATCCGACTATTTGTACCACAATCCATACTCAGATGTGCCCCTGAGATACCTCAGGACATGCTTGCCTGCCTTCCAAAAGAGCTTGGTAGGCTTCACCATCGCTTGTTAAAGATGGTTCACAGGATATCATATGTCTGGTCGTGTATTGACTAAATACATGAGCGAACCAACCAACTGTCGATAAACAGTGGCATCCACTACCTCTACCAATGTAGCATCCTCCTTCCTTCAACCACCAGGAAGAGGAGTGTCGATAGGCTTGCAGCCTTGCATGTGAAACTTCTCCAGTATCTCCCGGGCATACTTGCCTTGAGACACAAACAATTCACCTTTCCGCTACCAAATTTCCAATCCTAGGAAATAATGAAGGAGGCCCAAGTCCTTCATCTCGAACTCCTTTACAAGATCTGCCTTGCATGAGTGTATTAACAGTTCATCACCTGTTAGTATTAAATCATCTACATAAATCACAATGATCAAAAGCTTACCCTCCACCACAATCTGGTATAGGTTTGTATCCACCTCACTCTTGGAAAAACCAAGTCCGGTGAAATAACTGTCTATCCGTGTGTACCAAGCACGAGGTGCTTGTTTCAGCCCATACATCGCTCTTTTGAGCTTGCACACATGCGACTCGCTGCTGAAGATTTCGAATCCTTTAGGCTGCTCAATGTACACCTCCTCCTCAATGATTCCATTGAGGAACGCAGTCTTCACATCCATCTGATGAATGTGCCAACCCATCTGCACTGAGAGAGCAAGGATGGTCCATATGGAAGAATACCTTGCGACAGGTGCAAAGGTTTCTTCATAGTCAATCCCCTCGATTTGTGAGAAGCCCCGGGCAACAAATCTTGCCCTATACTTCTCAACACTCCCAGCAGCAGCTTGCTTCACTTTGTAGATCCATCTCGAACCTACCACTGATTTCCCTTCCGGCCTTGGGACAATCTCCCATGCACTGTTTCTGACAATCAAATCATACTCTTCCACCATGGCATCTCGCCATGCGGGATCCTCCACAGCTTCCTCGAAAGAGGATGGCTCCATCACGATACACTTGCTCATCAGAGCCATGTATCCAGTAAATCGGTCAGGTGACTGTCTCTGTCTGCGCTGTGATGCAGGAACTCCTACATTCTGCACTGCATCAAGATTCAGTGGCTCAGCTTCTGTAGTGCGCTTCTACCCTCTGATGTTTGGCGCTGCATGAGTGGTTTCTTCCACTCCATGAACCTCCTCTTGTGGCTAATCCACGTCTTGAGGCTCATCTTTAGGAACAAGTAGCTCCTCCTCTGCATGCAAGTATAGCTCCCTCTCAAGCAACAACTTCATGGCTTTCTCCTCATGAAATTTGATATCCCATCGCACAACAGTCATCCGACTGTCTGTAAAATACACACGATAATTGTGGGGTGTTTCTGTGTACCCCACAAATATCCCAACCTCTGCGGTCGGCTCTAGCTTCTTCCTGGCATCCTTCGTCACATGAATGTAAACAGGTGAGCCAAAAATCTTCAAATGAGAAATATCAGGCTTCTTACCAGAAAACACCTCTTCGAGTGTACTCATGCCAAGTACTCTATGAGGACAACGGTTTTGCACATAAATCGCAGTGTTTCATGCCTCAGCCCACAAGTGTATGGGAAGGCCCTGATCATGCAACATCGCCCGTGCAACACCCACGATCATTCTGTTCTTCCTCTCCGCGACCCCATTCTGCTGTGGGTTATGAGGCGCTATGAGTTTCTTCGAATTCCTTCTTTGCTACAGAAGTCTTTGAATTCGCCAGAGATGTATTCACCACCATTATCGCTCCTTAGAGCTTTCACCTGGTTCCTCGACTATTTCTCAACCAACGCCTTGAACTCACAGAACTTTGAGTATGACTTGCTCTTCTTTTGCATGAAGAAGATCCAACACTTACGAAAAAAGTCATCAACAAATATCACATAATACATGTGCTTTGCTGTTGAAGCAACCGAGAAAGGTCCACACACATCTGTGTGAATTCTCTCAAGGATCGTCGAGGTGCGACTATCCTTCTCATGAAAAGTGGTCTTCACAAATTTTCCCAAAGTACATCCCTTGCACTGATCTGACTGCGCAAGTGTACCTTTGGGAAGCCCGGTAGAAATATGCTGTAAAATTTTCAAAGCGCCATGGTGAAGATGGCCCAATCTCCTGTGCCACAATTCGCCCTCATCTCGGCTCACCACTCCTTCTGCTTTGCCTGCCATTGCAGCGTAGCCATCTACCTGCAATTGATAAAGATTCTTAACTCGAATCCATATCCTCCTGGTTTGACCAGTTGTTTTATGGCACAGGAAGGCTTTTCTCTCGCTAAAAACAACATCATAAGCCTTGTCTTCCAACATCGCCACGAAGATCAGATTCTTCTTCAATCCTGGAACATGCATGACATCCTTCAAGATGAAAGGTTTACCGGACTCCCTCTCAAAGGAAATGGTCCCGATACCAGGCGCACTGTATCTACCATCATCGCCCATCTCGATGTGCACTCCAAGATCCTTTTCCTCCAGTTCACTAAACAAATCTTTGTCTCCGGTCATATGGAAAGACGCAACATTTTCAAGAAACCACACCGATCCCATCACACTTGAAACCAAGCATGTGATCAAAGAAAAATCCATCTCAAACTGCAAGGCTAAGTCCTCTATAGCTGCAGATCCAACAGCCTGCTTATTCTTCTTCTTCTGTGGACAATTAGTGACGAAATGCCAGTGCTGGTGACAGTGAAAACACTTCACCTTGGACAAATCCTGCTTCTTGCCTTTAGCTTCGGTTTTGGAAGATTTCTTTCCTTTTCCTTTCTGAGCTTTGACAGCCAAAGCACAATTTTCTTCATCTTCATTCTTCGATGAAGATCCATCCCTGGTACCCCACCTTATCTCCTCTTGCTCAAGACCCGACCAAAGTCGCTCCCATCCTGGCAGTTTCTCCCATCCATTGACAGAGTCTTCGTAGCTATGCCAAATCTTCGGAAGCCCAAGGAGAGCCAAGCTCACCAAGTCTTCTTCATCAACAGTAGCCCCCACACTTCCCAGCTCATCCTTGCAGTGGACAAACTTCGTGAGGTATTTTGGTATACTATCGCCTTTCTCCATTTTTATTTTCCTGAGCTTGTCTTTAAGCGCCAACTTCCTCTGGTCGCTTCTGCTTCGGAACAAGTCTGTCAAAGCCTTCCACATTAAGAATGGAGTGGCTTTCCCATGAAGGCTGGACACAATGTGGTCCTTCACACCTTCCAACAGAGTCCTTCGACACTTTGCTACCTTCTTTTTCCATGCGTCAAGTGTGGCTGCATCGCTAGAAGCAGGCTTCAGAATATCAACATCTATGAACTCCTTCAACCCATTATCATCCAGCACTGCCTCCATCCTGTCCTTCCATGCTATGTAATTCGAGCTCCCATCAAGGGCATACTCCAATCGCAATCCGTTGAAAGACATTTCAATGAATACTCAACTTCGACACCAAGAAAACATTGCAGCAAATTCGAATTCCACCAGCACAAAACTCACCCGCTTCAACAATTGCAATCTCCTCCAATGATCAATACTGCTATGATACCATGTAGAAATTATATAACTTATGTGTTATATGTCCAAAATTCTTCTGATCTCACACTATTTTAACTTCATGCAAAATACAAAATCTATTCCACCATTGATCATTTGCGGAAATTAAATCAAGATTGCAATGCACACATGAAACAATAAAAATTCACACACATTAACACAGTTGATTAATGGAAAAGCCTAAAGCTGAAAACCCAACTATCTATATATAATATATTTCATAGAGATCATGTAACAATCCTCATACAAAGCTGATCATATCAAGCTCTCAGTACAATACAATTGCTACACATTAATCAGGCCCGATCTTGCAAATCCATGCACCAATCTTTGCTACCTACTAACCTGCCTCTACTGCGCAATCCTTTATGAAGAATGGCTCTGAATGAACTTGAATTGCTCTAGCCTTGCTCACGCAATCCTCATTGGCATCTCCACTGAGTGTTGGATGCAATCAATGAATCACTATAGTCACAACTGATAGTCACACTTGCTCTTTCACCTACCTCTCCACTGGTCTCCACTGAAACTGCCATGCACTATAGTTAAATGATGTATTCTTCAATTTATTAATGAATTATTATTTGTGAATTAATTAACTAATTAATTCACTCCACTCTCACTAGTGTATCAATCAGTTAGACTAGATACAACTAGCTCAACTGAGTCTAACTGAGTTAAACTAAATACAACTCCACCAACTACTTCTCCAACTCCACCAAACTCTGTCACATGAGTTCTAGTTGAAGTCCTCCATGCAATAGCTCCATTAAACCCTCAAGAATAGCGTAATTCCTTCTGTCAGCTGCTGTGCCACATCTGTGCACTTAATTGAAGTGCTCCAAGAGAATAAGATAATGTTTAGAGTCCAAATATTATTAAGAGATAATAATATTCGACATATCTATTTTTAGATCCATAAAGCCTAAAAATAGGACTCCACCCAATATGTCTAAAAATAGAAGTCCATCTATTTTTTTCCAATTCTGACCAACCATCCACAAATAGCATCCCCGCAACCTTATAGAAATATGACTTACATGTCTAAAAATAGACATAGTCTAAAAATAGACTTTGCGCCAAAAATAGCCTGTGGGCCCACTTAGTGAAGGCAACTCTTTTCACTAAGCTCATCATCTTGTTGAATCTCAACATCTCTTAAGTCTCCTTTCTTTCATTTCCTTTGGTGTGATTCTTTTGAGGTGGGGTATGGTTGCACTATTTGGAACATATTAATCTTAGTACCTTGTCACTAATCTTATGAGAGTCTTACATTTAACAAATTTTATATCTTGATGTTTATATCCTTCTTTGAGAAGAGTTAAGAATATATGGCTCTAAAAGCTTCAGAACTTGAGATAATAGAGCATATTCCATGGTTTCTTTCTAAACATGGAAATAAGTCGATTCGTGTGCTATTAATGACCATGATTTTGATTGATTGATTCTTGAATGGTGTTGATTTGGTGATCAATAAAATACCTTTTTCATAACAATTCTTCTCGGAATCTAGAAAAACAAACTCCTGGTTTTAATTGATCTAAAGAGTTTCACTTTTTTTGAGGTTTTGGGTCAATCTAGAGACCATCAAAACCCATTGAGGCATGGTGGAATTGCAGACTATAATGATTTATCCAATAACATTAAACAATTAAAGGGGACTTGAAATTGTTATTATCATTATTTATGGATAACATATAGGAACTTAAAGTATTTTCCCCTTATTTCATCAATTTTTTGGGGTTACGAATTTTGAATTGATATTTATAATGATGACTTAATAAATTATTTTAATGGTCTTGCTTTCCTATTTTGTAACACCTCCTTATATTTTCCTAAAATTGGAGTGTAGGCTCTTTGGATTTGACTTTCCTAAGGAATTTGGAGATTTCCTTTGTGATAGAGTTAAGAATATATTTGACTTCTTCAACATGATTTGAGAGAGTTATTAAAACTCATTTATGGATTTAGAGACACTATCAAAATCTACATTATCTTTAGATGAATGATTGAATGAAGTTGTGGATGACTCATATTTCTCTCTATTATTACTAAGAGAACCATTTGAGTCTTATGACATATCCTCAATATTTTAGATGTCATAAACCTTTTGGATCTAGGATAATGTCCATGAAACTCCCATATTTTAATTATCTCTTGTAAAATGACCCCTTGATAATTTGTGTAGATTAAAATGAAGAATGGACTACATTTGTCAATGGAAGTCATAAACAAGTATGCCTACATCTTCTTATTTTAAAATGTCAATGTGGTGGCAATTATATTTCGACCCTTTCTTTCTCTTAATTTGTTTATCTCTTTCTTGTACACACCATTAAATGTACATGTATTTGTTGCATAAAAAATTAATTAAATTGTTATCACGTCTGTGTTTTCTTTACTGGCTTTCATAGCTTTTGAAATCTATAATGGCTAACCTTGTGGACCATGCACCTTAATAGTTTATATCGAGGACCTCCAACAGTCTCCATGGCCTCACGTATGCATATAAACTTCTAGACCCAATATGCATCTCTCATATTTGGTCATCGAAAGTCAATAACATCTTGAGATTCATGCTGTTCAACAACATTAATTTCCTCATGCTCATCTTGTGTACCATTTGGCCAACAAAAAGAATTTTTCAAAAATATATTTCTATTTGTTGAATTTGAAATAATGTCATTTCCATTATTAAAAAGAGACTCCCAACAAATATAATTAGCAACATTGAGTTATGATAAGTTTTCCCACTGTGTAAAAAAAATAAGCAACATTGATGTACTCATTTATTTTTAGTAATTTTTTTTTCTTATTTTTTTTTTCTAAGCATAATTAACACTGCACATTTTTATTATGTTTTTGTGCATTATGGATTTCAACAATTGATTATGGTAAAAATAATTTTGATGCATGCATTTGATGATTTGAGATGAACTTCAAATATGGAAAAACTATGAAGGCCCTTGTTTTGCATTAGTAAGCATTACTTTCCCCATATGAGTGTTTTCCTTTCAACATTATTGACGATTGACACTAAAATCTCATGTTATTAATTCAATGCACTTTTGTACCTCATGTGATTTCTATTGTGAATTATAGCTCAAACATGAGCATTTGTATAAGTTGAGTGTGAACATGTAAGAAGTAGCTCTAAGATATTTGTAAAAAGTAATTCTATTTGTATTTCACTTTAGGAGAAGAGTGAAAATATTATATTTAGTCATTCAGTCTAAAAGTTGCATCTCATACATGCATGACATAGACTAGGAGTAAACTAAAAAATTGATAAGGGTTTTAGTTTTAGCTAGAAGTATAATAATAGGTCATGATACAAGTTTGACACACATTTGAGCAAGTTGAGAGAGAGAGAGAGGGGTGTTTTGGGAAACAAGCATGCTATATTTTCTTCGCAGTTTCGAACATGTCACACAATTGGAAGCACAATTTGTATAGGCATACAATAGGATGTATAGTAATACTTATAGTTTGTATAGCCATACAATACACCATATTCTCTCAACAGGTTGTTCTACTCAATTCAAGGTGATTTTGTTGGTCGCACAATGTTGTTTTCTCTAGCAGCTTGTAGAGGTTTCCTTGTAAGTCTTTTCAAAGGAATTAAATGTTGATTTTGAAGGAGTTATTACTTGTGTATGTGTGAAATTGATTTTATGCTTCTACTATTTAATTTATATCTATTGTGTAATTACTTTCATAGTATGAAATCTATTTCTACATTAATTACATTCAATAATCACTTGTTAGTCACCTAGGCTTGAAAATGTTGTATGTGATTAGATTAATTTCTCTAATTGAGATTTTCATGGATTTGCAATAGTAAATCAATTGCAAGGAAGAAGGATTAATAGATAGAAATTTTCACATTAATTTGCATACTTGCAATTTTGTGCAGTAGATTTCATAAAGCACATCAATTAGCCGAAGGTTTGATGATAGATTGGATGGTACCTCAAATTTTGTACCATGGTAGGTGAGGCTTACATTTAGAGTAGAAAGAATGATACTTGGGATATTTTCAAGGATGTTGTGACTCTACTTATATATCTTCAAAAGTTGGTATTCCAAAATAAGAAGGAAGTGAAGGCCAAGTATATGATCTTGGACGCTATAAATGATCATTTGATCCCTCGTATCTTTGGGAAGAAGAAAACTAAGGAGATGTTAAATGCCCTAGCCGGTGTCTATTAGAGTGAGAAATAAGCAAGATGATATTACAAAAAAAGAGAGGGTTTCACATAGATGACCAAATCAGACACAATAGTTAGTTAACTTATGAAGGTCACATAGATTCATGATCAACTTGTAGTAATTGGGAAGAAGGTTGCAAGTGCGGAGCTAGTGAACATTACACTGAATGGATTCCTAGCTTCACGGGAAGAGTTTGTGAAACATTTTTTTTGTGAGAACCTTTCTAAATTTGAGACGCTTTGGGATGACTATATCCAAGATGATACTAGGATGGAATCAAAGGACAACAAGAAGGGTGGTGATGATAACTTAAATGTACTAGGACAATCTAATAAGGATAGAGGTAAAGGATCCAACAAAGGTAAGGGAAAGAGTGAGGGAACAAATTCACATCCAAGAAAGGACTTGAGTGAAATCAAGTTCTTCATTTGTCATAAGCATGTTCATTATGCATCAAAATTTCCATAAAAAAAATGGTAAAGGAAAGAAACAATAGAAATAGGCAATAATTTCTACAAAAACTCTTATGAACATATTTTCTACCAAGTATGAGAATTATTTCTTGATGATATCTTTGTTGAATTTTGTAGCTATGGTTGATCTTCATAATATTTATTTGTATTTGTAATAACAAAATATAAATGATATTTTCAAAATAAAAATTATTTGAAGCATGTTCTTCATGCATGCATCTAACCTCCTCTCTTTTTGACAGGATTTGTTGTGATCATGGGTCTTGATCTAGAATCGAAACGTAGATGCAAAAATGCATACTGTGGAGATTTCGAATTCAACAGCTTGAAAATATTTATTGTGTTTATATTCAAAAGAAAATTTTATAAGGCATTTTCTTCATGACCTTATCAAGAGCGGGAAAATTAAAATTTGAATTTGTATTCTAGACACCACAAGATGCCCAAGTCATCCTCCCAGTGTTGAATTCGGCCTTGCTAAAGAGACACCTATTCAACCCCCTTCCTATTTGTATATATAGAGATCACTTGTCTCCACTCCATGCATAATTTTCATCACATATTCAAGTGTATTTATGATCTAACATAGCTAAGGAAGTAGAAGAAGAAGAAGCCTGAGTTGGAGAAGAAGAGAAAGTCAAATTGAAGAGAGAGTCTACTCACATGTGTGAATCCTTCTGCTACCCTTGCACGTGTGATTGAAGGTTTGAAATTTCTATGGTGAAGGTCTGGAAATTTGAAGCAAAAGAGAGGTCAAAATTCGACCCTAGTATATGTTGGGTGTGTGTTATATTCTTTCCACGATTAGAAGCAGGGGCGAAGCGAGGGGTAAGAGGGGGGTGGAAGCCCCTTTAAGCTTGCGTCGGGCATATCAGGGGGGTCACCAGGGGGGGGTGGGCGACATCCCCCCCTTGTCGAGGTGTTTGCAGAGGGGCGGTAGCCCTGGGAATTTTTTTTTTTGGAACCTATATTAGGTGGGCAGACCCGCCTATGGTTTTGTGCATGGGGTTGCACATGGTTTTTGGGCATGATGGTTTACTGCTCATGGTATTTTGTAGATACGGTCAAGGGAACTATGGTTATGTTCTAATCCAGGGTTAATGGATTGGGGTTTATGAATGCTTCAGCATGTATATATATGTGTTGTAACACTAAAAGGAATATAATGAAAAATAAAGCTCGTAGTCCCGGTTTTGGGATCCAGGGGAAAATATTTGTCTCCATATGTTTTATGTTTTATTCTCTCGCTATTATTTATTTTCTATTTTTAAGAATTCGTTTGCAGATAATTTTTGTGACCTAAAACAAGTTCGTTGAAAGGCTCCAGTGATTTGAGAAGTTTGACTTGGCATCTTTGGCATCTTGTGATTGTCATCTTGTTGGTTAGTTTGAATTTGATGTACTGGGTCTGAATGGAGTATGTTAGTGCTGTTGTGCTAAATACTCTTTCAGATTCTGAATTCAATGTCTTATGTGTGCTTAAGGGTTCAAGTTCTCTTGCAAATTATCAAGTCTCATGAGTGTTTTTCATGTTAATTTAATGAACAATTTAACAAAAAACAAAGGCTGAATATCAGCAAATAAAAGTATAATACATCACCATATAACACATCAACATAAGTATTTGATGAAGGAGTTCACCCCTCCTGGGATACATCTCCTTGGTCTAGCTTCCATGGCTTGGGCCTCTATATTATGCTCAAATTTGCAAAATGACCCGTCTACAATGCTTTTCTGCTCCTTCAACCTACACAAATGAGTCCAAAATGCCCAAAAATGGTCATATAGCCTCTTTGTACACCTGATTTGATTGAAAACTCCAAAAGTTATGACCATTTACATTTTCTCCATAATTTCAGGCCTAAATTTAGCTAACTGGAGCTAAATCCGGCTAGATGGAGTTCCACTGGCAGTTTCTGCCGCAATTGGAAATCCACCAACTTAATCCCATTTAAATATAATTAAGCGCATTTAAATTAATTAAGCACGTTTATCACTTTAATCGACGCTTAGTGCTAATCCGGTTAAGTTTTAATTAAATATGGATCAAGCTCTAATTAATACGTGTTTAGCGTGTTAAACTCCGGGCTTTGCATTAGCCCCCACCGGTGGTTATGAGGCTTGGTCGAATGATTTGGGGGTTGGCCCCCTCTCCCCCCGCCATAACACATTGTAAAATTCAAATACATATGGCTCCACTATATAGGTAATAACTAACATATGGCAGAATGGTAAGGTGTGGTGTTGGCTTGTGGGAGGTCGTGGGGTTGAACCCCGACACCTCCGCCTGACTTCGAACAAAATTTTTGGTCCACGATCCAACCATGGGGGGGACACGTGGCACCCCCAGGCTGCACCACGTGTCCTCACCCAATTGCTCTGATTTCAAGCCAACAAAAAATTACCACATAACCAGAATTTTCAGCCAATGAAATGCAGACACTTGGCAGTCCAGTGTTCACCGGAGGAAAATGACAAAATAGACCCTACCCAGTCATCATGCCACGTCACCAGTATGGATTGCTGATTGGGCACATGTCTGTCCTTTTTTTTTTTTCTTGTTTAGCAAAGTGAACACAACTCATTTTCGGGAGCATACAGAGTCCATTTTGCATGAAATGAAGTACGCCAGATTTAGAATGATGAGCACTACACGGTCATTTATCGAGACATTCTGAGAAATTTGATTTTTGAGCATAGAACTGAGCTCCTAATAATTTTTCCCCACTCGAAGCTTTTGGACCCCAAAATATCATATTCAGTTGCTGAACAGGTGAGGGTACAATTCCCTCACCTTCCCAATTTCAATCCATTTGGCTATTGAAGGATTTGTTCCTTTAAGCCCCACTGTAAGATAGTCGACACTTCCTCTTGTCAGTGTCCTTGCCCTCCTGTCAAGTATGGTGTCATTTTGTAGCTCAACAAAGAAATTTGTAGAAAAATCTTCAATAGATGGCAACAAACAAGTCTCTCCTTGATCTTCAATCAAAGGAGGTTCATACAATCTCAAATTTTCAAAATTAACAACTGAATAAATTTGCATGTATGAAGGCAAATCAAGCTTGAAGGCATTGTTACTAATATTTTCCAGAATTTTGAAAGGACCTTAATGGAGTGGTTTCAATTTTTTAGCTTCTCCTTGAAGCCTTTACTTGCTAATGTGAAGCCAAACTTCGTCACCAACTTGAAACTTATGATCCACACAATGTTTTTCGTGCCTCACTTTGTACTTGCCTTGAATTTTCTCTAGCTGATCTTGCACTGTTTGATGAATAATCTAAATTTTCTCTATGAATTTCTTTTCTTTATCTATGTCTCTATGTCCATCGATAGCTACATCTTTCCCAAAAATGAAATCCAATGGCGATTTTGGCAAGTATCCAAGACATGCCTCAAATGGAGATGTTTGAGTAGAGGATTTTTTTGCATGGTTGTAAGCATGTTGAATGTAATGCAACTGTTCATCCCACAACCTAGGATGTTTGCTGCAATATCCTAGAAGAATATGAATGATTGTTTTGTTGACCACCTCGGTTTGACCATCTTTTTATGGATGAAAGGTTGTACTCTTCTTCAAATTAGTGTCCATCAAGTCCCACAAAGTTGACCAAAAATTCCCAACAAATCTAGAATCTCGATCACTTACAATAGATGTATGCAGCCCAAAATGAACCCAATTTTTTTTAAAGAATATATGAGTTGTTTTTTTCGCTGTAACTTGCTTTTTACATGGCATCAAAATACACATTTTGCTGAACCTAGCCACAACTACATACAAATAATCATGACCTTTTTTCGACAAAGGAAGACCTCCTACGAAATCCATAGAAATACTATCCCATGGATGTGAAGGAACCAGGAGTGGCGTGTACAATCCTAACTTCCTATTACTAGGGTTACTGACTGCACATAATGAACAACCTTTAATAAAATGTGACACACTTTCAAGCATACGAGGCCAATAACAATACCTTTGAAGATTTTCCACTATTTTGCTTACACCAAAATGTCCCGCAATAAGAGAAGTATGTGCTTCCCTTATGAAATTTTCTCTCTCACCCTGTGGAATACAAAGCTTTCCCAAATGATACAACAAGCTATTATGAACATTATAATATAATTCCTCAACTTGGCGACCTTGACTCAAGTTTTCATAAACATCTTGAAAGTCATTGTCAAATTCATATTGTTCAATGTAACTTTCATGTAAAACTTTTTTAGACTTTTCCCATCTAGTCAAACCATTACAAATGACTAACTGGAAAACCCTGCATAGAGTAAGAAATTTTTCACCAAAGAGATCGCAACCCTTGTCCTCTGAAATTCTTTCCCACTGATGATTACTTTCTTCTGTAAGCCAGATAGGGTCGCAGTCTTCTTACAACAAAGAATGCTAGCTTGCTCACTTACAATCCTAGCATTGAAATCACCCACTATAATGACTTCACCTAGCTGAGAATATGTCGCAATATCTTCCTTTAAGGCTACAAAGGGATATTTTTGGTCAAGCCCTCTACTTTTGTAGATTTTTGAAAATTACGGCACAAAATAACATGTTGCAATTTTGATGTGATTTCCATTTTCTGATATTTTAAACCAAATGAATTGTTTATTTGAGTCTTCTTTTTCTAGTTGAATGAAATGACCACCTTATTTTTCTCTCACTAATACCATGATACCCCTATGTCCTTTGCCATTCCCTGCTGCCTTGTTCCACACTCCCATATTCCAGTACCCTTCAAACAAAAGTGTCTTACACCGTTCATGCTCATGTGTTTCTATGAGGAAAATTATGTCTCTATCTTCCGCAATAGGCCCTAACCTAGGTCCTTGTCTCCATGGGTAACCTCTGCAGTTCCTACACACTAAACTTAAGGAAACTTGGGTATGACTTGATTGCTATTTGTTTTGACATGCAAGACTCACATTTGAGTCTTTGTCCCTGTTTGCCCATACTGACCTTGCTTCCTAATTTCCTGCTAAAGAGTTTGTTGTCTCTTCTTTATTATCATCTTGTTGCTCTGTTTTAGAAGGAGGTCCAAATCACGCTATCACAACTTTATCCTTATAAATCCATCCTCTATTTTCCTCATCTCTTGCTTCCCTAACCTTCGAAATTTCCTCTCTCATTTCCTCTTGTTGTCTTACAGTTAAATCTTCTTCTAGAGAAAAGTGACAACCCCTCAAGAGTTGCTTCTTGCTTAGAATAATATCTTTATTACACACGCTAGACATGATGACTCTTATTGGTCTGGCTCTCTCACCGTTAAACTTTCCTACCCTCCATGCTTGGCATATTTGTCCTTGCCATAGCAACTTGTCTTTCAAGAAGTCCTTTGCATGGTCAAAAGTAGATTCATTTTTCCCATAGTCTTTCACCCCTTTAATAGTTATGTTTGTTGCTCTATCTTGCCTTTCCTTGCTTTCACTATTTTGCATGTTGTTGACCTGAATGTTTGCTTCTCTTTTCCTATTAGCAAAATTGCTAATAACTTCATCCCAAGTTTTGGAAACTTTTGTGGAGTCTCCTTTTCTTTCTTCTCTTGTTCTCTCTTCATGGTTGTCTATTTGGGCAACCAATTTCCCTTTATCCTGGGATGGTTTCACATTCACCACCTTCGTACTCTCTATTGAAAATTTCTTCATGTTTTGCACACTTGTCTTCATGCGATGCCATTTTGTCTTCCCTATCACAAGAGTTTCCTGCAGTAATGCCACTTGCTCCTTCAAAATTTTATTGCTTTCTGCTAAAGCCTGGTTCTCAGTTGTTATTACATGAATTGTATGATCATTTTCCTTCTCTTTAGCTTCTAAAACCTTCAACATCTCTTTTGCACTTAACAATTCTGTCACATAGAGATCAAATGACCAGGTGAGAGGTGTGGATGTGGGGTTGTACAAGGC
This sequence comes from Pinus albicaulis, assembly GCA_034641835.2. NCBI lineage: Eukaryota > Viridiplantae > Streptophyta > Pinopsida > Pinales > Pinaceae > Pinus > Pinus albicaulis. Next base: position 1,545,204,899 of record CM076584.1, read on the forward strand.
AGAATCATCAATGACTTTTCCTATGAGCTTGTTGTTGCCATATATTTGAAAAGGAGACTTGTTTGAATATTGCTTATTATGAAGGGCCTGTGTACTTTCCTTTGAGACCATTTTTTCCTTGTCTGCTCCAATTTTAGAGGGGCTAGTCTTCATTTTAAAATGCGCTAATATTGTTTGGCATTGACTCAAACCCACTTCCCAGCTTTCACTGATGAGACAATTTTCACTTGTTCTAGATAATTTGTTTCCACAGGTTCTGAAATTTCTTGTCTCGTTATCATGTTTGAATGCACTTGGGCTTGCCTTTTTGGCAAGCGGAGCAAACCCAAATGAAACAATAATAGCCTAGAAAACTGCCCAAGTGATGCTCTGCGTAGTCCCAACAATTTTGCACTAGCTGCTGCAAAGATATGGCTAGAATCCTCACTTGCGGTGCTCAGAAAATTCTGAAAAATTAGAGAGAGGCTCCTCACATCCCAACCAATAAAACCTAGAAATATTTTGAGTTGATTCCAACTGACCCAAAATATTCAAATAGTGTGAATAAGAATGACGATTTCAGACCCAACTATCGACCAAAAATTTCTAAAATTTTAACCACAAAATTCTCTTACAAAACTTAAAAAAACTCAGAAATAGTTTGGCTTGATTTTGACCTTCCAAAATCGATCTCCACTAGACCCTACACTCTAAAATAGCTATTAAAACACGCTGTGTATAAAACCCCTTGTTTATAATACAAAAATCCATCTCAACTTAACAATTTAACTACCAAATCTAAAAATGCATTCTAAATTACATTTTAAATAATAAAAATAAACTATCCGTTACAAATTTCCATTCCAAAATTCCAACCCAAAAAACATTTCATAATTAAATTACTCCATACAAAATTTATAATCTCACCAAAAAGTTTCTCATTAAAAAATTTAAAAAATCAAATATACTCCACTTTCTGCTATAAAAGTATATTAAACATATCATGAAAATTACAGTGCCATATTTCAGACGTATCGCTTTACATCCCATGCTCCAGGCATATCCGAATATTCGACTCTCGTTAAAGATGCCTTCTGCCATCTTTGGTACAACTCTTGTTACAGACCAATGCTGTCGCAATTGCTTCAACGACTCTGGTTACTTGGGTTACCCAACTTTTCTAACATGATTGTGCCGTATGTAAATACGTTCAATACTTGGGTTACCTAACTTTTCTAACATGATTGTGCCGTATGTAAATACGTTCAATATGGTTACCCGCTGGGCAATTTTTTCATAAGCAAATTAGGCCTCCTGTTAAGGTAAACTCTTGACTTGACCTTCAATCCACGTACATTTTCTCCTTTCCCTCCAACGAATTTTGTTGTTGATTGCCTTCTGGAGAATGCATTGGGCTGTCAGGATGAGTGTCGGTGTCGTGGGCTTCCTGATTTGTTTCCTGAGTTTTCGTCTGATAATTATTCCGGCAGACGCCACTCGATTGCTTCCCAAATACTTGAGTTTCTCTTCTGCCAATTCCGCCTTCAGAATAGCAGTGTTTGCAGACTTGCACTATGGCGAAAATGCCTGGACAGACTGGGGTCCCCTGCATGACCAGAATTCTGATCGTGTAATCTCCAGTGTACTCAACATGGAAAATCCAGGTGCTTTTTATTTTGTTCCCTTTAATTTTTTAGATGAAATACCAAATTTGTTCATGCTTTTCTGGAAGCTGTACAAATTTATCAGTAACTGAGAAAATTTAATGAAGCAAATTCTACGCTTGGCAAATAATTTCTGAAAATACAATTCTATCAGAAGATACGATAAAAATATGAATTTAATGATTTCTTGGCACCACCATATTGTGTAAATACAATGACTGGATACTGTATTATATTCTCAGAGTCCAGTCCTAATGGGCAACCTTACCAGTTCGATGTAAAGGTGTGGATTTCTACCTTGAACAAATCTGAATGTATTGATTTCTTGGTGTAAAATACATGGACTGAACAGTGGCTACTGCATTCTATTTTCATAATCCAGTCCTAATGGGCACCCTTACCAGTTCGATGTTAAGGTGTGGTTTTCTACCTTGACATCCCCTGAAGCCACACTTTGGCTCATGCTTCGTAGCCGCTGCCAACCTTCGTATCTCTCATAATATCCTGAAAATTTGACAGGCTAGGTATCAAACCCACAGGATCTACCCCTAGCAGGTAGGGTGCTCAACCACTGAACTACATGCCTTTTCATGATGTGCATCCTCAGCGGATATGTCTATGAGTATTCTGTCTCCAACACCTCCCCTCCCCCTAAAACCACACCCTGGCTTAGGTTTTCTAGCTGTTACCGACCTATCAGGCTCTGATACCATGTTGAAAATTGGTCGTTTAAGGAATCAAACATAGTACCTACCCTCGCTCTATCATTGAGCTTTATTCCCTTTCATGACGAGCATCTTTCCTGGTTCAATCCAAAGGTGTGGATTGCTAATTTGCTATCTACAACACACCCCTTCCGCTACACTCTGGATCAGGCCTCCTAGACACTACCAACCTATATAGCTTTAATACCATGTTGAAAATCAGATAGGCTATTAATCCTAGGACTTGGCACCTGCCACAAGCTGGTGCGCTGCTCAGTGCTCAATGGTACATGCCCTTGCATAGTGTACATCCTTGTCTGTTTGATCTAAGTATGTGGATCGCACCTGTAACATGTCTCCTAGCCATCATCATAACCATCCTACCTGCCTCTGATACTATGTTCAGAATTGAACTTGTTAGGAACTTAGAAATGGAACCTAAGACCCGCCCCTGCCAGGTGAGCTACTCTATCACTTAGTCACAAGCCCTTCCATCATGGCCATCCTTACCGGTTTCATCTAAAGGTGTGAATTGCTACCTCTAACAATGCCCTTCAAGTCTAGCCACACTTTGGGGTTCAATCTTCCTAGCTATTACCAGGTGGGTTGCTATATGATTGAGCTTCATGCCCTTTCATGACGCATACTTACTGGGTTCTAAAGGTGTAGATTGCAACGTCCACACTTTACTCCAACCACACTTTGGCTCGAGCCTCTCAAGCCTCTTAGCTACCACCAATCTGGACACTTTGCAGCCCAAGCTTCCTAGCCATTACCAGATGGGTTGCTCTATGACTGACCTTCATGCCCTTTCATGACGCATCCTTGCTGGCTTCTAAAAGTGTCGATTTCAACGTCCAACACTTCACTCCAGCCACACTTTGGCTCAAACCTCTTATAGCTACCACCAATCTACTTAGATCTGATGCCACGCTGAAAATATGATACACCGGGAATGGAACGCAAGACATGCCCCTAGCTGCAACTGGTGTGCTGATTTACTGAGCTACTTTCCCTTTCACACCATGCATCTATACCAACACTATCCAAAGATGTGGGTTTCTACCTCTAAAGCCCCTCCTCAAGTCACACTTCGGCTCAGTCGTCCTGGCAGTTCGTCCCAAGCTCTAGACACTGCCATCCCATGTTAAAAATTGGACAGGTTTGTAATTGAACACATGACCTACTGCTAGCTGATTGGCTGCTCTGCCACTAAGCTACATACGCTTTCATGATGAACACCATTACCGATTTATTTTACAGGTATTGATCGATGCTTCCAACACTGCCCGTTAAGCCACACTTTGGCTCATGCCTGTTAACTATCACCAACTTTCTTGGCATTGTTAACAGGTTGAAAATTGGACAAGCTACGAATCAAATTCAGGACCTGCCCTTGACTGGTCAGCTGCTCAACCATTGAATTACACGTCCTTTCATGACGGACAGCCTTATTGGTTTGATCTAAAACTGTGTATTGTTACCTCCAACACTATCATTTGACCATTTAGCTGTTAAATGCTGCTTTAAAATTGCTTTCCTGTTTTTTAATGTGTGATTAGTTCTTTGCCTGAGAAGGGCTGAAAATATAAAATTATGAATCTCTATTTATACCAAGTTCTAAGACTCTTAGAGCTACATAAAATTCATGTGTTGTATTTCTATCAAGAATAAATATCTTGATAAAAATTAGCTTGAGTCATTTTACTTGTTGGTGGTTCCTTCCTCCAAAATGGGTGATTTTTTTTTTTATATCGATTATGGGCGGAATGTATGATACTAAAATCGTAACTTATTAATATGTATTTAAATATGAGATTATTTACTTAACCAAGGAGGAAAATCTAGTGTTTAACCATGTTTGAATCTATGTAAACTGCTTTGGTTGTTTATTAGAGTTCATGGCAGTCATATGACTTGATTTAATTTTGAAAAAGAATAAAGACATACTAGCTGTAAGTGGGTATTGCAGATTTTGTGGTTTATCTTGGAGATGTCATTACGGCCAACAATTTGGCGATGCCCAATGCAAGCAATTATTGGGAGATGGCTATTTCACCCACTAGGAATAAGAACATACCTTGGGCTTCTTTGTTTGGGAACCATGATGATATGGCATTTGAATGGCCTGAGGAATGGTTTGGAAGCTTGGGAGTTCCTAGCATTCAGTGCTCGAGTTCTCAATCAGCAACAGGTAATAAATATTTCTGTGACTACTCTCATCTGGGCTTCCAATGATAGAAACGCTCCATAATTTTTACATTTTCGGGTCATCCATCTGCAATCAAATCTTTACACTTGTGATCCATTATGTAGCTTCCGGGTTCCTCTTTTTTAGGTTTTGGCCTTTCAGGGCCTTAGAAAATATGTGTTGCTTTTGTTAGAATGAGAATCTGAACTTTAGAGCTCTTGAATCAGTTTTGCCTTTCATCTTCTACATTTCTCCCACCAACATTGCTGAGACGTGTTTCACTATAGGCTATAAAGCAGATATTTATAACAACGGCCATGCCCATTCCTCATACTCTGAACTTCTATACACTGCGTGTGAGTTTCATGCAAACTCTCTTTTAGCATTATTTTGTTTTTCACGTGACAAATTTTGGAAGTAGGCAGCTAATTCTTTTGGCTGTTGAATTCTGAAGCTTCATCCAGTGTGTTTTGGCCCGATTTTCTCTGAGGCACAAAGCATGAGGCTCCATATGAGTCCTCCAAAAGCATTTCACTTTCATTTAGGTGTACCGTGTCATGTGTACTTTGTGGATTAGCTAGACTTTGGAGGGATTCACATGTTCCCTGAAGTTTGAAAGAAATTAAAGCGTTTTGATTTAAATTTCCATTGTTTTTGCTCAGGATGTGAACAAGTGTCTGATTGCTACTTCCAAGGGACAACCCGTGCTAAGTTAATTGAGATGGATGTGCAATACAATTTGTCTCACTCGTCATATGGGCCTAAAAGTCTCTGGCCCAGTGTCTCAAATTATGTGCTTGAAATTAACTCTTATATGCATCCTGAGTTGCCAGCAGCCTTTCTTTACTTCTTAGATTCTGGTGGTGGGTCTTACCCTGAAGTAATTTCAGCCACTCAAGCAAGATGGTTTCAGCAAACATCGGCCCAAAGGAATCCAGGTGCAAGGTAAGAACAGATATGCATAAGTAGGCTTAATTACTGATTAGGGCAGAAAACCAATTAACCTTATGTTTCTCTTGGATTTATTCAACTCAAATAGGACATTAGCTTTCACTCGACTCAAACATGATGAGGTATTTACAGAACTATTAGTGGATCAGTTCGCTTCTTTGGTATATAATTCTCTTTTAGCTCTTTAGCTTCCGAGTGTGTTGTTTATTGTCTTAATACAAGCATGACTGACAGTAGATATGAGTAAAATGTTTTTCTGCTGACAAAGGTATGCTGAGCTAGGATTAATCATTTTCTGAAGGGGTTCTTCTTTGGATTGGCGTCGATGATATGCTTTCTGACTCATGATTGATGCTTGTGCAAAATACTATCTAATTATTTATGGATAGGATGCCCAACATTTGTATCAACCAATTTCTCATTAAATTTGTTGATTTAATTGGCTGTTGAACAGTCTTTGACAACTTAAAACTATAGATTATCATGTAAATGCATTGGCAAAATTTGATGAGTAACCGATGGCATTCTCTGCTGAAATGTACAACATGATTATGTTGAAGGCCATTTTTATTGATTGCAGGATTCCTGAAATTGTCTTTTGGCATATACCTAGCCAAGCCTACGGAAAAATTGCCCCTTCTCCTGGCAGCCCAATAAAGCAGCCTTGTGTGGGCTCCATAAATCTAGAAGCAGTTGCTCCACAAGAAGCTGAATATGGGATTATGGATATCTTGACAAATAGAACTTCGGTGAAGGTATGCATCTACATATCCAAACTAGTTAGTTTCATCATTTCCGTACTGAGGAATTTTATTTTTGTCATTTGTTTTGCTATGTGAGAAAGTTGATGTAGGGCCGCTTTACATAGGAAGGAAAAGTTTAGTAATTTGGGTCTCTCTCTCTTTCTTTTTTCTTCTGATAAAACATCTGTCCCGGCTAATATAAGATGATTTACTCTAGCCTTATAGTGCTTTTGCAGCGCCTTAAAGTACATTGTGATCTTTGTTAAGAAATTGTACTTTGCTTACTATGATTGCACCTAGAGAAGTGAGGTGTATTCTACAGGTCAATGATTGGAAGAGATTGTAACATCTGTCCCATGTCCATAATGCTGATATCAGCATACATCCTCCCAAGATAATCTAAAAATATAATAATATTAATCATATCAATAGGAAATCATATTAACTATAAGAAGAGGAGGACTCTGAGGCAATTCTGTTGACACCATGCATGGCTATTTAACATCAACATCAACCCACAGTATTAATGGTGAGTTGCGTGATATATACCCGTGTAAATCCATCTTAACTCAAAATATTTGAAGTATGGAGGGTTTTACATCTCAATTGTTTTTTGGATTGCTCTTGGTGCTTAGTAGATCTGAATTTAGAATGGATTTACAATGAAATATTCCTAAAACATATTTTGACTTGACTTATTCTAGCTTATTGGATAATACAAAATATCTCTGGGTGCTGCTGGATTCCGAGGGTTGCATCTCTCTTGCACATTAAACTTTTGTTATAAAAAATCTAACCTGTTATGAACATGAGGCAATGGAAGCTCAAAAGAAAGAGTTTATTCCATAGCCATTGTTTCCAGTTGAGTCAAGAACCTATTTCTACTGTAACTCATTTCTACTGGTATTTGCAGGCTGTTATAGTCGGCCATAATCATGGCTTGGACTGGTGCTGCCCATACAAGAGTCTGTGGCTTTGTTTTGCTCGACATACTGGTTATGGAGGTTATGGCAGCTGGCCAAGAGGAGCCAGGATTCTGGAGCTTGTTGAGGAACCTTTTGCAGTGAATTCATGGATTAGAATGGAGGATGGGACAACCCATAGTAAGATTACATTAGCTTCCAAAGTTTAATTGTTCATTTATTTATTCTATCCATGTAGCGATGGATAGAATATGTCTAGGATTGCTGTTAATCAGTAGTTCGGTTAGAATTTGAGCTATGTAAGGTTGCCTTTACACGTCATTCTAATAATAAATAAAGTTTTATCTGCAGAGGAAAATTTAAGAGTATGATAATTTCAATGGCTCTTTTTTATTACTGATTTAGGATTGTTTGACAAAATTATTTCCATTTTGTGTGGCCAAAATTACTAGTAATAATCTGGTGTTTAGTATATTAGCTTGCAAGTTGCAACTATGTAGTATTTTAATCTATTAGTATCGGAACTTGATTGATTATAAAAAAAGAGTTGAATCCTATGTACTTCGAATGGAAAATTGAATATGGATGATCAAATTAAAAAAAACTAAACTCAACCAAAACTCAATGGCCTTCTTTAATCCCTGATTTAGGTTTGCTCGACAAAGTTATCTCCGTTTTCTGTGACTGAAATTACTAGTAATAACCTCGTGTTTATTATATCAGATTGCAATTATGTAGTATTATATTCTGTTAGTATTGGACTTCATTGATTTTATAAAAAGTTGACTCTAATGCACTTTGAATGGAAATTGAAAAAAAAAATCCCTTTAATTCTTGTTAAATGTGACAACAAATATTGTAAATTTACTAATTACTTAGGTAGTTGAAATAACGAAATAACGAGATGTAGTTAGAATAACGAAATGTATCTAGGTTTAATAAGATGGCCCGAGAGACTTGTAATGACACGGAGAATTTCATCAATAAAGTTTCAAAGTGTTTCATCTTTTAGTTGTCCAAATTTAGTTATATTTCTCCCGTTCTATTTATTTCCCACAACAAGTGGTATCAGAGCTTCAAAGATCCGTTGAAAAGAAAGGTCGAAGCCAAGAGCTGTTTGGGCTGTGTGGAAGGGTTTGCTGCTGCCAGAGATTGCAGACAGACCGTCGAGTAATGGTGGAGAGCCATCGACGGAGAACTGAGAAAGAAAGCCGCTCCAAAATTGGGAAGAGCCAGGATCATTGCTGAGGGTTTCGCTGTTAGCCTGCGTGGAAGATCAGAGCCAGAATCGATTTCCAGATATTAGCAGAGCCAGAAGTGATTTCCAGAGTTTAGCAGAGCAAGAATCGATTTCCAGAAATAAGGAGAAGCCGTCTGCTGCAAAGAGGAGCTGTTGGGAGCCGTCAAGGAAGAATCGTCTGAAATTTGCCATCCGTTGCATTAAGAACGCTGCCAAAAGAGTTTCGAACAGCCGTTTGCAGAGGTGGTACCCATAATTCTTATTTTTTTTTTAAGGTTGTGAAAAAAAAAAAACTGAAGAAATTGTATTTTTTTTTGAAGGAAGAAGTTTATTAAATAATTTTTTTTTGGGACTGTATATATAAGGCAGTGAATTTGAAGGAACATAATTTCTCTTTTAAAAGAAATCGAGTTCAGAACAAGTCACTGGAAAATCTGTTGATTAAAAGTGCAGTAGGGTTTCGGAAAAAAAAATCTGAGCAGGGTTTCAGGAAAAATCTGAGTAGGGGTTCTGAGTAGTTTTTTAAAGAAATTGTGAACGAATTTTTTCTTTTTTTTGAAAGGGCTCAGTTTTTTCTGAATAACAAGGGAAGAAAAATATTTTTTTTTGCAACTCAGAAAAACTTAAGAGAAAAGGGGAATATTGGGGAAACCATAAATAAACCCTATCTCAAAGGAAAACAATTTGTTTGAAACCCTAGTTGGAAAAAGAAGGGAAAACTAGGAGGTGAAATGGCGAAAATGACAAACGCAAGATTTGAGGTGGAGAAATTCACCGGGAAAAACAATTTTGCTTTGTGGAAACTGAAGGTTAGGGATTTTCTTGTGCAACAAGCGTTGCACAAGGCACTTGACGGGGTAACTAAAAAACCAGCAAGCATGTCAAACTCGGACTGGGAGGACTTGGATGCCCGAGCTCTCAGTACCGTTTGGTTGTGTTTGGCAGACGAAGTACTCTTCAATATTGTTGGAGAGAGTACAACCGCAGGGTTGTGGAAGAAATTGGAAACTCTCTATATGACAAAATCTTTGACTAACAGAATCTATTTAAAGAGACCACTGTACAGCCTTCGGATGCAGGAGGGTACGAAAGTTGCAGATCACTTGAATGTTTTTAATACGCTTATTTGTCAGTTGTCCGATATGGAAGTAAAGATGGAGGAAGAAGACAAGGCAATAACCTTGTTGTGTTCCCTGCCTGAGCCATGGGATCACTTCGTGACCTCAGTCAGTTTGAGCACTGCCGATTCATTAAATTTTGAATCAGTCGTGGGTGCTCTCTTATCTGAAGAGGTACGAAGACAATCTAGCATTGAGACTTTTGCACCTGAAGCCATGGTAGCTAGAGGTCGCTCAAAGGAACGGGGGGAGAAGACAAGAGGTTCTTCCAGATCGAAGTCAAAGGGCGGCAAGAAGAGTAAAGCAAAATGCTGGTACTGCAACAAACCGAGACATCTCAAAAAGGATTGCTGGAAACAGAAGGAGGCGGAAAACAACAAGGAAGCAAATCAGGTCGATTCAGGTATGGATGAAGAGGTTTTAATTGCTGAAGCACTCCCTGTATGTAATATCTCACAAGATGCTGACTATTGGCTATTAGACTCTGGTGCTTCTCATCATATGAGTTCGCACCGGAATTGGTTTTCATCATATGAAACTGTAGATGGTAATTCTGTTTTCATGGGAAATAATGCGTCTTGTCAGACTGTTGGGATTGGAAATGTGCGAATTAAAATGTATGATGGTACAATTAAAACCTTATCTGATGTTAGGCATGTACTTGATCTAAAGAAAAACTTGATTTCCTTGGGTGTTTTGGATTCGAATGGTTATAAGTTTACATGTCAGAATGGAGTGCTGAAAGTCTCGAAAGGAGCCTTGGTTGTTATGAAGGCTGAAAAGGTCGGAAACCTGTACAAACTCAAGGGAAACACTCAAGTCAGTGAAGCAGCGATCGTGTCAGATAAAGTAGAAGAAGGTTCTCATCTATGGCATCAGCGGTTGGGTCACATGAGCGAGAAAGGTCTTCGAATCGCAAGCTACTTCCTGATTTGAAATCCTTGAAGTTGGATTTTTGTAAATATTGTGTGTTTGGCAAACAATGTAAACAAAGATTCAAGTCTGGCAATCATAATAGCAAGCAGATTTTGGACTATATTCACTCTGATCTATGGGGACCATCTCCTATTGTGTCCTATGGAGGTGCCTTGTATTTTTTAACTTTTATTGATGATTTCTCCAGAAAAGTTTGGGTCTATATGTTGAAAAAGAAAGCTGATGTGTTTAATGTGTTTAAATAATTTAAAACAATGGTGGAAAAGAAAACAGGAAAATCAATCAAATGTTTAAGAACTGACAATGGCGGTGAATTTACCTCTTTAGAATTTGAACAATTTTGTAAGGATGAAGGGATAGTTAGACATAAAACTGTTGTTTATACTCCTTAGCAAAATGGTGTTGCTGAACGGATGAATCAGATTCTTATGGAAAGAGCCAGAAGCATGATTAGTAATGCTAATCTGCAAAAGGAGTTGTGGGCAGAAGCAGTATCTACTGGTTGCTATTTAGTTAACAGATCACCTTCGGTTGCAATAAACTGTCAAATTCCTGAAGAAGTTTGGTCGGGTCAGTCTTGTGATTATTCACATTTGAAGATTTTTGGTTGTGATGCCTATGTTCTTATTCCTAGAAATCAGCGTTCAAAATTAGATCCAAAATCAAAATGTTGTGTCTTTGTTGGATATGATTATTCAGTGAAGGGATATAGGTTGTGGGATCCTACTTCACGGAAAATAGTCATTAGTAGAGATGTAACATTTGATGAATCATCTCTTTTAAAATCAGATGTTGAAAGAGTTGAACAGAAGCAGGTATCGCCAGGTCAGCAGATTCAATTGGAGAATGTACCTTTTCCAGAAAGTCGAAAGGAAGGAGAGACTTCTGAAAAAGGTGGAGAAGCAGAGGAAACTGGAGAAATTCTAGAATCCAGTCAGCAACCAGTCACTCTAAGAAGGTCTACAAGGGAAAGAAGAACACCGAAAAGGTATGAAGACTCTGCTTCATCATTTGCATTGATTACTGAAGATGGGGAACCATCTTGTTATCAGGAAGCAGTTGATGATGCAGATAGCAAGATATGGAAAAAGGCTATGGAAGAAGAAATGGACTCCTTAGCCAAGAACAATACCTGGGATCTTGTAGAACTTCCTAAAGGGAGAAGCGTTGTTGGGTGCAAATGGGTCTTCAAGTTGAAGAGAAAAGTTGATGGAAGTATCGAAAGGTATAAGGTGAGACTGGTTGCAAAAGGGTATTCTCAGGTTGAAGGTACTGACTTTCATGAGATCTTTTCACCAGTAGTTAAACTTGTTTCTATTCGTACTGTGTTAGCACTAACTGCTTTACTAGACCTTGAGTTAGAACAGTTAGATGTTAAAACAACCTTTCTTCATGGTGATTTGGATGAAGAAATATATATGGATCAGCCAGAAGGTTTTGTACAAGGTCGCAGCAGAAGATTAGTTTGCAAGCTCAGGAAATCATTGTATGGCCTGAGGCAGTCGCCCAGGCAATGGTACAAGAAGTTTGATTCCTTCATGATGAGCCAGAGTTTTATCAGAAGTGAGTATGATCATTGTGTATACTTCAAAAGTTTCAATGGCATATTCATTATCTTGGTGTTGTATGTTGATGATATGCTTAATGCAAGCAAAAGCATGGAAGAAATCAGCAGGTTAAAGGCTCAGCTGTCTAGGACGTTTGAAATGAAGGATCTTGGAGCGGCAAAACATATCTTGGGCATGGAGATACACAGAGATAGGAAGAATGGTAAGCTTTGGTTATCACAACAGAAGTATGTGGAGAAAATACTTGAAAAGTTCGGTATGAACAATGTGAAACCTGTTAATGTTCCATTAGCTTCCCATTTTAAGCTTTCTTCGGATTTGAGTCCTAGAACTAATGAAGAAAATAAGTATATGTCTCGTGTACCATATGCAATTGCGGTAGGCAACTTAATGTATGCGATGGTATCTACAAGACCTGACATTTCACATGCAGTTGGAGTTGTCAGCAATTTCATGGCAAATCCAGGGGAAGAACATTGGCGAGCAGTGAAATGGGTGCTTCGGTATTTGAGAGGCACAAGTGACCATTGCATAAGCTTTGATGGTCGTGAAGGTACAGTCTGTGGATATGTGGATGCTGATTATGCAGGTGATTTCGACAAAAGGAGGTCTACTACAGGCTATGTTTTTACTCTTGCAGGGAGTAATTAGTTGGATGTCAAAGCTTCAAGAGACAGTTGCTTTGTCCACTACTGAAGCAGAGTATACAACTACTTCAGATTCCTGCAAAGAGGCAATCTGGTTAAAAGGTCTGCTTGATGAGATTGGAAGGACGCAAGAGAAAGTGAATGTGCTTTGTGACAGTCAGAGCGCTATTCATTTGGCTACAAATCCAGCATATCACAGCAAGACCAAGCACATCGATGTAAGGTATCACTTTGTGAGACATATAATCGAAGGCGGCAAAGTAGTCCTCAAGAAGGTCCGCACACAGGAGAATCATGTAGATATATTCACGAAGCCAGTTACAGTAGAGAAGCTGAGATGGTGTCTTGCTTCTCTCGGCTTGCAGAAAAGATGATGAATGGACATTAGGAAAATTTGTTGTCAAGGTGGAGTTTGTTAAATGTGACAACAAATATTGTAAATTTACTAATTACCTAGGTAGTTGAAATAACGAAATAATGAGATGTAGTTAGAATAACGAAATGTATATAGGTTTAATAAGATGGCCCGAGAGGCTTGTAATGACACGAAGAATTTCATCAATAAAGTTTCAAAGTGTTTCATCTTTCAGTTGTCCAAATTTAATTATATTTCTCCCGTTCTATTTATTTCCCACAACAATTCTAAGATCATGCCCAACATACATCAAAGGTGTTTTAGATCCCTTTGTCTGTGACCTTTTAGAAGGAAACCTATGCTCTTAACCCTTAAACCCACTAAAACTGTACAAAAAACAATACTAAAAGAAAAACTTAAACCTTTTAACTTGTGGTTTATAAAAGGCATACTCTAACCAAACTATTCTATATGAATAGTCAAATTAAAAAAAAGGAAGAGGGGGGAAATTTGACATCCCATTTTGTACAAATATCAGCTAATGGATGTTTATATGTCAAAATTACTCATTCTCACATAAACCATGTTGATATTCGTCTAGGAACTTATTTATGAAATAATGAAGCATATATCATCATGCTAATGAATATGTAGGGGATTAGCAGCCACTTCGACTTTTCTAGGACACACTTTACGGAAAAAAGTGGATACATCTAATGCTGGAAACAATTTGTGCCAAATACACTGAACACTACATAGCCATGGTAATAGATGGTTCCGGCCAGAGGAAGAAGATGTATATTTCTGGAAACAAATTGCGTAATATAATATGAAAACTACACAGCCACAATATTTGATGGTTGAATTCCACCTGCAATGATTTATTGAATGTTTGTTTGTCATCTTAAATCATAGATGCGAAGCATAGACGATTCAAAGCCTTTGGACAATTCACCAACTGTGAAGCATTTATGGGTCAAGGCCTTTGGAGAATTCACCAACTAGAGGGAAGAAGAAAAGAATCCGCCATGGGAAAGAAGAAATAAACATGGTTCTTGATATCAGAAAACCTTCAAAAGAAGCACAGAGGAACATGGAGCTGGTGATAGAACCAAAATTAGATGAGAGGGATCAGATTCAAACTAAAAAAGATAAGACCTAATGAAGCTTCTATTTTGAAGTAATAGAATAAAAGAGGTAAAACATAATGAAGCTTCTCCTTTAAAGCATCAAAGAAGCAATAACAACGTTAATACATGTAGTTATGTGGATGAAAGAAATTTGTATTTGGTTTAGCTTTCTTCAAGGGTTTGAACTAGAAGACAATAGATAAGACACTGAAAATGTTTGGGAGATTTTATATGATTTAGTTTTTTTCAATGGTTTAAACTAGAAGACAACAAATAGGACATTGAAAAACTATGTTTGGGAGTTAGTATCTGATTTAGCTTTCTTCAATGGTCTAAATTAGAAGATAACAATGCACTTGTTTCTCCTGCAAATCTTCCAGAATTTTCCTGAGCCACTGCCACATATTCAACATCACTTGTGGAATTTGCTGGAACTGACTGTTTTTGTGACCTCCAAGAGACAACTCTTGATCGAAGATTCATAACATAACATGAAGTAGATACTCCATTTTCATCAAAGTTTGAATCAGAGTATCCAATCAAGTTGAAGTCATCCACTTGTGTATACTTGAGTCCAGAGTCTTGAGTTCCCTTCAAGTACCTTGGAACTCCCTTTGCAATGGACCAATGACCCTCACAAGCCTTTTGCATAAACCTGGAGAGGATTCCAACAACAAATGAAATGTTTGGTCTAGTAGTAGTTAGGTAGTTGAGACTTCCTACGAGTTGTCTATACTTTTTGCATTCTCAAATTCATTTCCTTCTGTGGATGTAAGCTTTAAATTCTGTTCCATTGGAGTGGTCAAAGGATTGCACTCGACTATGCCAAATTTGTTCAATAGATCTCCAATGTTCTTTTGAGAGAGGAATATAAACTTTGGATGTTAGGTTACTTCAATACCAAGATAGTAGTGAACATATCCCAAATCTGTCATTTGAAAATATTTCCTCAATTATTTCTTTATGGATACAATGTAATTTTCATTATTCCCCGTCATCAGAAGATCATCTATATACACTAGAAGATATACAACTGTTTTGCAAACTTTCTTGACAAACAAATTTGCATCATCAAGATCACAGTGTTTGAAATTTAATTTCAGAAGATGCTCCATCAATTTCTCGTACCAGGCTCACGATGCTTGTTTGAGTCCATACTAGGATTTGACAAGCTTGCATACTTTGTGTTCATGTCCATTCACAACAAATCCTTCTAATTGGGACATAAAAACATTCTCTTTCAGATCTCCATTCAAGAAAGCAGTTTTTACATCCATTTGATGGACTTTCCAACTATTATGAGTTGCCAAGGCAAAGAGAGTCTTGATGGTAGCCCATTTTGTTGTGGAGGAAACGTCTCCACATAGTCACCCCCTTCCTTTTGTGCAAAACCTTTTTCCATGAGCCTAGCTTTATGCTGGTCAAGTGAGCCATCAACTTTATACTTGTTATTGAAGACCCAATACCTTAATTATGTTTTGCATTAAGGTAAATCATGAATATATACAAGGAGAGAGAGACTATTGGAATTTGTATTCCAATGTCTTTTCGTCACCTTATTTTTATATTTAGAATATTTACAAGAGTTTCCTAATCCCAAAGATTAGGTTTCAACATATTTAATAAGCTAGATCAAAGTCATTTAGAAAGTAGCTTGAAATTGAAAAATAAATAAACAATGGAAAATGATAAAAACTATCACATATAGATTCTAGAAGATGGTTTGATAGATAACGTCATTTAAGGTAAGGTGGTTCCTTGGTTAAAGTGAGACATTGTATATCCCCCTTCAAGATTCAAGTCTCTCTAATGACATGTTGTGCACATGCCTGTGTTTGTGAGTGCATTAGTACTTGCAATTGTGATTGGGTTTAGGTACAAGTTCTAGGAGATTTTGTTGAAATAGATACCACTCACTTATGATTTATTTTTTGAAGGGTGATTTCATAGGTTATGAGACATCTCTGCTTCATTGAATATCTCAAGTTGGATAATATAACTTACTAATATTAACTAAAAATATTTTAATAAAAAAAAAACTAAACTTTAAGTCAATACCAACCGAATATTATTAATCAACCTTTAAGATTGGTCACTGTCAACTTGAAAAATCCAATGAATAATCTTCACAGAAGATTAAGCTCTTTCAAGAGGTTACATTAATGTGAAGATACATCAATTCCACTTGCTACTTCCCTGTAAGGGTGTACTTGTTTTAGAAAATGATGAAAAAATCAACTATATTGGGAAATCATTTAAAAACTGTTGGAAAAAATAACATGTAATAGAAAAGACTACAAAGAAACCCCAATATTTTGTAAACCAAAAACCTCAAAAAAGGCGTCCCCGTGAATGGAATAAACTACGAAGAGTTAAAAAAAAGTTAAATCCCTTGAGCCACATTGGTTTTTGGGAAAACTTTCATTGAGTAGTTTGGAAATTCATCGATTAGTTTGGGAAATAATAGAGAAAATCTATTAAATTAGTTGATGATTTACTATATATATTTATATATTTGTTTTTTTTTGTTTTGTTTTTTTTAATTATCATTAAAAAAATTAAAATGATTATATATATATATATATTAATAATTAAAAAAAATTAAAAAATCTTATTTTATTGTATTTGTTTCAAAATTATTAACTAATAAATAGAATGATATGATCCAAATTACACACCATAATAAACATAATAAATATGAATATAATGGCATACCAAAGATACACAAAATAGAAAATGAAAATATTAATATGCAACTTCTAATGGAAATTTATAATAAAATAAAGAAATACACGACATGAGATAAGACAATTCCATACGTCCCACTACCTTATATATATGAAAGCTTATGGTTACATGGTCTTATAATATCTTTCTAGGTTAATGTTCCTAGAAATAAAGGGTATCTCTTAGATCTTAAAGAGGGAATCTTAAGTGGGTCTATTAATCTTAAATATGTAACGATAAGTAGAAGAATGAAAAGAGGGAAGAGAATATAATGCTAAGAGAGTAAGGAAGAGAACATTAGAGAAATTTTGAGGTCTAAAATGGGCTTGCTAGGATATTAAGGAAGAGAAAATTAAAGAAACTTTGAGGTTTCAAATGGAATTTCTAAGGAAAATAATAAAATAAAAATGGCGTCCATGGGGTCTTGGATAAACGGTGATTAGGGGCTTTGTTAAGGAACTCCTTAATGTGAAATCATCGGTTCAATTCCCCGCCTCGATTGGGGTGATATATTGGACATGATGAAAATGTAGTCTTGTCAAGCTTACAAAAAAAGAAGGTGATTTTTCAAAAGGAAATAAACTATTTAAAAAAAATTCATTTTTGACTTATCTCCTTATATTTTTACTCAAATTTAAATATATGCATTTCTTGGATGCAGAATTAAATTCAAAATCCAATGTGTATCTACTTTGCATAATTTTAACAGACCCATAGTGAGATAAATAGGAAACAAATGAAAAAACATGTTTTTTGTTTTATAGACCTGTAGTGTGATAAATTGTAAATACATGAAAATGTGTTTACGAAACTCAATATTTTCATGTATTTCCAATTTATCCCGTTGTGATTCTAGAAACATGCTTCTTTCATGTACTTTGAATTTATCTCACAATGGATCTATCAAAAGTTTGCATAGTGGAAAGAAACACATTTGTCATATATTTTTCAATTTATCTCACTATAGGCCTATCAAAAATATGTAAAGTGGGTGCTTGTTGGATGTTGAATTCCACATACAATAAGTGTCTACTCTTGAAGTTCGAGTAAATCTATAAGTAAATAAATAAAAAATATGATTAAAGCTCTAATTTTCCCTTATGGTTGACATCATCAATTTGAATCTCATTCATTCTTTCAAAGTTGACGTTGATAGCACATTTTTTTGTTTTGAGACCCAAATTTTGACTTTACAAATTTATCTAATATGTGAATAAGGGTTAAGTACATATCATAATGCTTCCATTGAAAATGTGTTTTACTTAAAGCTTTGCAGTTAAAAGTGTTGTTGCATGAAGTGTCTGCCTTCATATTTGGCTTCTTTTGGAGTATTTTCTTCCACTTGGTAGCATACTATGCCATGGATTTGTTCCTTAGATGACTAGTGTAGTTATCAAGAATTGCTTTAGGTACTAGAATCATGTTTCCCTCCTTGTCCAATTGTGGAAGTTCATTGTGTATCAAGATGTTCTAATCACTTTATTGTTTCATCCTATTTAGAGTTCATTACATATTTTCCTTAAGAATTGTGTGCCATCTTTATATTATGTTGAAGACAATAATCAAATTCTTGGATCTTGGAATATATTTGCAAATGAGATGTGATTTTGGGAGGGTTACTACCTTGTATAAGCTCAATTGCATGATGATGGCCCTATGTTGGGGGTAATGCATTGGGAATTTACTAGCAGATAATATGTTTATCGAATAAATATTGTAGTTTTGGTGGAACTCTACTTAGATCTTATTTGGATTCCAAGGAATAAATATCAATAATATCTCAATTTAACATCTTCATTGAAACTTCTCCATTTTATATGAGTTAATTACTTAGAATGAGAAAATAATTGAGGCCTTAAATGATAGAGAGCTTAAATAATTCCTTAAATTTCATGGCAATTAATGCACCTGAATTTTTTATCCATGCACGCTTAAAACCACATCTATGTCACCAATAAAAAGTCCATTCTAACTTTGATGTTGTAGCATTTTCAGCCACAAGTTATAGTTCCTTCATTTGCAAGCATTACTTGGAAGTTTGTAACCAAGAAGTGAAAGTATATACATTAATGTGTCAACTTTTGTTAATGAAGTTCATAGGTGCTATTTAAGATGGCCACAAGTTATAGTTCCTTCATTTGCAAGCATTACTTGGAAGTTTGTAACCAAGAAGTGAAAGTATATACATTAATGTGTCAACTTTTGTTAATGAAGTTCATAGGTACTATTTAAGATGATGAGGGTGATTTTTTTCTTCTTAATGTATCCTTTAATGTTAAGAGCTTGATGGGTGTTGATACCTACAAAGGCATGCATCAATATAGGAATGTCTTTTTCTTCAAGATTTGAAGGGGCTCAAAGTCTTTTTCAAACTCTTGTTTAAGATCCTTGTCAACATCTTCAATGTTTTGATGGAAATCAATCTTGTTTTTGGACACTTATATCCCTTAAAAAATTTATTATTACACTCAAAGCATAATCTCTTAGGTCTCCTTTCTTTCATTTCCTTTGGCGTGATTTTTTTGAGGTGGGGTATGGTTGCACTATTTGGAACATATTAATCTTAGTACCTTTTCATGGATCTTATGAGAGGCTTGTATTTAACAAATTTTATATCTTGATGTTTATATCCTTCTTTTAGAAGAGTTAAGAATATATGGCTCTAAAAACTTTAGAACTTGAGATAATAGAGCATATTCCATGGTTTCCTTCTAAACACGGAAATAAGTCGATTCGTGTGTTATTAATGACCATGATTTTGATTGATTGATTCTTGAATGGTGTCGATTTGGTGATCAATAAAATACCTTCTTCCTAACAATTCTTCTTGGAATCTAGAAAAACAAAATTCATGGTTTTAATTGATCTAAAGAGTTTCACCTTTTTTGAGGTTTTGGGTCAATCTAGAGACCATCAAAACCCATTGAGGCATGGTGGAATTGTAAGTAAGACCATAATGATTTATCCAATAACATTAAACAATTAAAGGGGAATTGAAATTGTTATTATCATTATTTATGGATAACATATAGGAACTTAAAGTATTTTCCCCTTATTTCATCAATTTTTTGGGGTTATGAATTTTGAATTGATATTTATAATGATGACTTAATAAATTATTTTAATAGCCTTTTTTTCCTATTTTGTAAAACCTCCTTATATTTTCCTAAAATTGGAGTGTAGGCTCTTTGGATTTGACTTTCCAAAGGAATTTGGAGATTTCCTTTGTGATAGAGTTAAGACTATATTTGACTTCTTCAACACGATTTGAGACAATTATTAAAACTCATTTATGGATTTAGAGACACTATCAAAATCTACATTATCTTTAGATGAATGATTGAATGAAGTTGTGGATGACTCATATTCCTCTTTATTATTACTAAGAGAACCATTTGAGTCTTATGACATATCCTCAATATTTTAGATGTCACAGACCTTTTGGATCTAGGATAATGTCCACGAAACTCCCATATTTTAATTATCTCTTGTAAAATGACCCCTTGATAATTTGTGTAAATTAAAATGAAGAATGGACTACATTTGTCAATGGAAGTCATAAACAAGTATGCCTACATCTTCTTATTTTAATATGTCAATGTGGTTGCAATTATATTTGGACCCTTTCTTTCTCTTAATTTGTTTATCTCTTTCTTGTACACACCATTAAATGTACATGTATTTGTTGCATACAAATTTACTTAAATTGTTATCACGTCTGTGTTTTCTTTACTGGCTTTCATAGCTTTTGCAATCTATAACGACTAGCCTTGTGGATATTTAGTGACTAGAACAACAATCATGCACCTTAATAGTTTATATCGAGCACCTCCAACAGTTTCCATGGCCTTACGTATGCATATGAACTTCTAGACCCAATATGCATCTCTCGTATTTGGTCATCGAAAGTAAATAACATCTTGAGATTCATGTTGTTCAACAACATTAATTTCCTCATGCTCATCTCGTGTACCATGTGGCCAACAAAATGAATTTTTCAAAAATATATTTCTATTTGTTGAATTTTAAATAATGTCATTTCCATTATTAAAAAGAGACTCCCAACAAATATAATTAGCAACATTGAGTTATGATAAGTTTTCCCGTAAAAAAAATAGCAACATTGAAGTACTCATTTATTTTTAGTATTTTTTTTTTTCTTATTTTTTTTCTAAGCATAATTAACACTGCATATTTTTATTATGTTTTTGTGCATTATGGATTTCAACAATTGATTATGGTAAAAATAATTTTGATGCATGCATTTGATGATTTGAGATGAACTTCAAATATGGAAAAACTATGAAGGCCCTTGTTTTGCATTAGTAAGCATTACTTTCCCCATATAAGTGTTTTCCTTTCAATATTGTTGACGATTGACACTAAAATCTCATGTTATTAAATTATTCAATGCACTTTTGTACCTCATGTGATCCCTATTGTGAATTATAGCTCAAACATGAGAATTTGTATAAGTTGAGTGTGAACATGTAAGAAGTAGTTCTAAGATATTTGTAAAAAGTAAGTCGATTTTGTATTTCACTTTAGGAGAAGAGTGAAAATATTATATTTAGTCATTCAGTCTAAAAGTTGTATCTCATACATGCATGACATAGACTAGGAGTAAAATAAAAAATTGATAAGGGTTTTAGTTTTAGCTAAAAGTATAATAATAGGTCATGATACAAGTTTGACACACATTTGAGCAAGTTGAGAGAGAGAGAGAGAGAGAGAGAGAGAGAGAGAGAGAGAGGTGTTTTGGGAAACAAGCATGCTATATTTTCTTCGCAGTTTCGAACATGTCATACAATTGGAAGTACAATTTAGGCATACAATAGGATGTATAGTAATAATATAGTTTGTATAGCCATACAATACACCATATTCTCTGAACAGGTTGTTCTACTCAATTCAAGGTGATTTTGTTGGTCGCGCAATGTTGTTTTCTCTAGCAGCTTGCAGAGGTTTCCTTGTAAGTTTTTTCAAAGGAATTAAATGTTGATTTTGAAGGAGTTATTACTTGTGTATGTGTGAAATTGATTTTATGCTTCTACTATTTAATTTATATCTATTGTGTAATTAATTTCATGGTATGAAATCTATTTCTACATTAATTACATTCAATAATCACTTCGTTAGTCACCTAGGCTTGAAAATTTTGTATGTGATTAGATTTATTTCTTTAGTTGAGATTGTCATGGATTTGCAATAGTAAATCAAGTGCAAGGAAGAAGGATTGATAGTTAGAAATTTTCATACTTGCAATTTTGTGCAGTAGATTTCATAAGGCACATCAATTAGCTGAAGGTTTGATGACATATTGGATGGTACCTCAAATTTTGTACCATGGTAGGTGAGGGTTACATTTAGAGTAGAAAAGAATGATACTTGGGATATTTTCAAGGATGTTGTGACTCTACTTATATATCTTCAAAAGTTGGTATTCCAAAATAAGAAGGAAGTGAAGGCCAAGTATATGATCTTGGATGCCATAAAGGATCATTTGATCCCTCGTATCTTTGGGAAGAAGAAAACTAGGGAGATGTTCAATTGCCTAGCTGGTGTCTATTAGAGTGAGAAATAAACAAGATGATATGACAAAAAAAAATTAGGTTTCACATAGATGACCAAATTAGACACAATATTTAGTTAACTTATGAAGGTCACATAGATTCATGATCAACTTGTAGTAATTGGGAAGAAGGTTGCAAGTGCGGAGCTAGTGAACATGACACTGAATGGATTTCTAGCTTCACGGGAAAAGTTTGTGAAAGTTTTTTTTTTGTGAGAACCTTTCTAAATTTGAGACGCTTTGGGATGACTATATCCAAGATGATACTAGGATGGAATCAAAGGATGACAAGAAGGGTGGTGATGATAACTTAAATGTATTAGGACAATCTAATAAGGCTAGAGGTAAAGGATCCAACAAAGGTAAGGGAAAGAATGAGGGAAAAAATTCACATCCAGGAAATGACTTGAGTGAAATCAAGTTCTTCATTTGTCATAAGCATGTTAATTATGCATCAAAATTTCCATAAAAAAATGGTAAAGGAAAGAAACAATAGAAATAGGCAATAATTTCTACAAAAACTCTTATGAACATATTTTCTACCAAGTATGAGAATTATTTCTTTATGATATCTTTGTTGAATTTTGTAGCTATGGTTGATCTTCATAATATTTATTTGTATTTGCTATAACAAAATATAAATGATATTTTCAAAATAAAAATTATTTGAAGCATGTTCTTCATGCATGCAAGAAAAGAAAATATTTATTGTTTTTATATTCAAAATAAAATTTTATAAGGCATGTTCTTCATCACCTTATCAAGAGTGGGAAAATTAAAATTTGAATTTGTATTTTAGACTGACCACAAGATGCCCAAGTCATCCTCCCAGTGTTGAATTCAGCCTTTCCAAAGAGACACCTATTCAACCCCCTTCCTGTTTGTATATATACCCCCTTCCTGTTTGTATATATAGAGATCACTTGTCTCCACTCCACACATAATTTTCATCACATATTCAAGTGTATTTATGATCTAACATAGCAAAGGAAGTAGTAGAAGAAGAACCCTGAGTTGGAGAAGAAGAGAAAGTCAAATTGAAGAGAGAGTCTACTCACATGTGTGGATCCTTTTGCTACCCTTGCACGCGTGATTGAAGGTTTGAAATTTCTATGGTGAAGGTCTGGAAATATGAGGCAAAAGAGAGGTCAAAACTTGACCCTAGTATATGTTGGGTGTGTGTTATATTCTTTCCACGATTAGAAGCAGGGGTGAAGCGGGGGGTAAGAGGGGGGCGAAAGCCCCTTTAAGCTTGTGTCGGGCATATCAGGGGGGTCACAAGGGGGGTGCAGGGGGGTCACAAGGGGGGTGGGGGGGGGCGGACATACCCCCCTGTCGAGTTGTTTGCAGAGGGGCGGTAGCCCTAGGAATTTTTTATTTGGAACCTATATTAGGTGGGCAGACCCGCTTATGGTTTCTTGCATGGGTTTGCACATGGTTTTTGGGCATGATGGTTTTCTGCTCGTGGTATTTTGCAGATCCGGTCAAGGGAACTACAGTTATGTTCTAATCCAGGGTTAATGGGTTGGGGTTTATGAATGCTTCGACATGTATATATGTGTTGCAACACTAAAAGGAATATAATGAAAAATCAAGTTGGTAGTCATGGTTTGGGATCCAGGGGAAAATCTTTGTCTCTATATGTTTTATGTTTTATGCTCTCGCTATTGTTTATTTTCTGTTTTTAAGAATTCATTTGCAGATAATTTTTGTGACCTAAAACAAGTTCGTTGAAAGGCTCCTTGCAGTGATTTGGGAAGTTTGACTTGGCATCTTTGGCATCTTGTGATTGTCATCTTGCTGGTTAGTTTGACTTTGATGTACCTGGTCTGAAAGGAGTATGTTAGTGCTGTTTTTCTAATTACTCTTTCAAATTCTGAATTCAATGTCTTATGTGTGCTTAAGGATTTAAGTTCTCTTGCAAATTATCAAGTCTCATGAGTGTTTTTCATGTTAATTTAATGAAAAATTTAACATAAAACAAAGGTTGAATAGCAGCAAATAAAAGTACAATACATCACCATATAACACATCAACACAATTATTTGATGAAGGAGTTCACCCCTCCTGGGCTACATCTCCTTGGTCCAGCTTCCATGGCTTGGGCCTCTATATTATGTTCAAATTTGCAAAATGACCTGTTTACAATGCTTTTCTGCTCCTACAACCTGCACCAATGAGTCCAAAATGCCCAAAAATGGTCATATAGCCTCTTTGTACACCTGATTTGGTTGAAAAATCCAAAAGTTATGACGATTTACATTTTATCCACAATTTCAGGCCTAAATTTAGCTAACTGGAGCTAAATCTGGCTAGATGGAATTCCATTGATAGTTTTCACCGCAATTGGCAATCCACCAAATTAATCTCGTTTAAATGTAATTAAGAGAATTTAAATTAATTAACTGTGTTTAGCATTTTAATCGGTGCTTAGTGCTAATCCAGTTAAGTTATAATTAAATATGGATCAAGCTCTAATTAATACAGGTTTACCGTGTTAAACTCCGGGCTTTGCATTAGCCCCCGCTGGTGGTTATGAGGCATGGTCGAATGATTTGGGGGCTGGCCCCCTCTCCCCCTGCCATAACACATTGTAAAATTCAAATACATATGGCTTCACTATATAAATAAAAAATAACATATGGAAGAATGGTAAGGTGTGGTGTTGGCTTGTGGGAGGTCGTGGGGTCGAACCCTAGCACCTCTGCCCGACTTCGAACAAATTTTTTGGTCCACGATCCAACCATAGGGGGGAAACGTGGTGCCCTAGGCTGTACCACATGTCCTCACCCAATTGGTCTGATTTCAAGCCAACAAAAAATTACCACATAACTAGAATTTTCAGCCAATGAAATGCTGCCACTTGGCAGTCTAGTATTCGCCGGAGGAAAGTGAAAAAATCGACCCTACCCAGTCATCATGCCACATCAGCAGTACAAACTGCTGACTGGGCACCTGTCTATCCTTTTTAAAATTTTTTTGCTTGTTTAGCAAAGCGAACAAAACTCATTTTCGGGAGCATACAGAGTCCATTTTGCGCGAAATGAAGTGCGCTAGATTTAGAATGACGAGCACTACACGGTCATTTAGGTTTCGAGCCATTTTGAGAAATTTGATTTTTGAGCATAAAATTGAGCTCCTAATAATTCCTTCCCACTCGAAGCTTTTGGACCCCAAAATATCATATTCAGTTACTGAACAGGTGAGGGTACAGTTCCCTCACCTTCCCAATTTCAATCCATTTGGCTTTTGAAGGATTTGTTCCTTTAAGCCCCACTGGAAGATAGTCAACACTTTCTCTTGTCGATGTCCTTGTCCTCCTGTCAACTATGGTGTCTTGTTGTAGCTCAACAAAGAAATCTGGACAAAAATCTTCAATAGATGGCAGCAAAAAATTCTCTCCTTGATCTTCAATCAAAGGAGGTTCATACAATCTCAAATTTTCAACATTAACAACTGAATAAATTTGCATGTATGAAGGAAAATCAAGCTTGAAGGCATTGTTACCAATCTTTTCCAGAATTTTGAAAGGACCATAATGGAGTGGTTTCAACTTTTTAGCTTCTCCTTGAAGCCTTTACTTGCTAGTGTGAAGCCAAACTTCGTCACCAACTTGAAACTTATGATCCACACGATGTTTTTCGTGCCTTTCTTTGTACTTGCCTTGAATTTTCTCTAGTTGATCTTGCACTGTTTGATGAATAATCTGAATTTTCTCTATGAATTTATTTTCTTTATCTATGTCGCTATGTCCATCGATAGCTACATATTTCCTAAAAATGAAATCCAATGGAAATTTTGGCAAGTATCCAAGATATGGCTGAAATGGAGATGTTTGAGTAGAGGATTTTTTTTCATGGTTGTAAGCATGTTGAATGTAATGCAACTGTTCATCCCACAACTTAGGATGTTTGCTGCAATATCTTCGAAGAAGATGAATGATTGTTCTGTTTACCACCTCAGTTTGACCATATTTTTGTGGATGAAATGCTGTATTCTTCTTCAAATTAGAGTCCATCAAGTCCCACAAACTTGACCAAAGATTCCCAACAAATCGAGAATCTCGATAACTTACAATAGATGTAGGCAACCCAAAATGAACCCAAACATTTTGAAAGAATAGATGAGTTATTTTTTTAGCCGTAACTTTCTTTTTACATGGCATCAAAATACACATTTTGCTGAACCTATCCACAACTACATACAAATGATCATGACCTTTTTTCGACAAAGGAAGACCTCCTACAAAATCCATAGAAATACTCTCCCATGAATGTGAAGGAACCAGGAGTGGTGTGTACAATCCTAACTTCCTATTACTAGGGTTACTGACTGCACATAATGAACAACCTTTAATAAAACGTGACACACTTTCAAGCATACAAGGCCAATAACAATACCTTTGAAGATTTTCCACTGTTTTTCTTACACCAAAATGTCCCGCAATAAGAGAAGTATGTGTTTCCTTTATGACATTCACTCTCTCACCCAGTGGAATACAAAGCTTGCCCAAATGATACAACAAGCTATTATGAACATGATAATATAATTCCTTAACTTGGTGACCTTGACTCAAGTTTTCATAAACATCTTGAAAGTCATTGTCAAATGCATATTGTTCAATGTAACTTTCATGTAAAACAAAAGTATTCTTGAGTAAAGTAGTTACATTAATAATATGCCTATAAAGCATATCAACAACCTTGTTGTATATACCTTTCTTATACCTGATGACCAAGTGGAATTGCTGCAAGAATCCCATCCATTGAAATTTCCTCGACTGCTGCAATTTAGTTTGCGATGCAAGTATTGCAATGGTTGGTGATCGGTGTGAATGATGGTTTCCTTTCCCATCAAATAATGTTTCCACTTATTCACACTTTGAACCAACACATATAGATCCTTGTCATATGTAGGATAATTTATCACTGAACCATCAAACATTTATGAATGGAATGAAATAGGCTTACCATGTTGTAAAATGACTGTGCCCATGGCATAGTCACTTGCATCGGTTTGAATCTCAAAGGGTTGTCTCAAGGCCGATAGTGCTAGTATTGGGGATAAATTGATCTTCTTTTTCAAAGCATCAAATGTTTTTTTTGATTGCCTCCCCACTAGAAGACTTTCTTAACACTAGTCAATGCATGTAACAAAACTTCAATAGAAGAAAAATTAGCAATGAACTTCCAATACTGTTACCGAAGAAATAGGTAACTGCACTGGTACCTACTTTTTGACATAGCAAGAAAAACACTCGATTTTGAAAAGTGGTGATGCAGAATCAATATTTTTTTTGAGCATGTTTTTGGCACTTCAATTTATTTATTTATTTTATTTTATTTTATTTTTTATTTTTATTTTTATTTTTTCTATGATGCTTTTTATGTCGATTTTGAATAGTGGTGGCGTATCATCACCAACGTTTTTTTAGAGGATTGATTTTGACACTATACATTTTCTAATGTCTTCTTCTTCCATGAGATGTTTATTTTTAAGTGCATTTATGTACTTGTGTTTTAAAAAGAAAAAAATATTTTTTTTTTAAAATAAAAATTTGTAATGATATCTTCACTTTTTTACATAGATGAAAAATGAAAAAAGGGTCAATATTATAAAGTTTATATTTTCTACAAGTTTATGTATTGCTAATTAATTTTTCAATGCACTTCAAATAATTGTCGCTAAAAACCCAATATTTTGAACAATATGACAAAAAAATACAAATTTTCAATACAAATAGAATGCAAAAAATACACTTTTAGAGACTTTTTGTTAAAAAATAACATGTTACATAAACTAATTTTTGGGAAAATATTAACAAAAAAACTTAAGAAAATAGCATTTTTATTGAATTTTATGTCAAAAAATAATAGTAATCACATGTGTTTTGCAAAAAATAAGGATTCTTCTCATAAAATATCAAAGTCTAAACATTACAAGTAAAATTGATTAATAGATCTAAAAAATGAGCTTTGTTTGCAAGCATAACTTAAATATCCTCAACAATATCAACTAATACATGTTCAACATCATCTGGAACATCATTGATGGCTTCTTCCACAACATTTTCTACTTCATTTTGGTCATTGTCATCTTCTAATGGATCTTTCATGTCTGCGAATCTTCGAAAGTGTCCATTTCCAATCATTCCATATAATGGTGGTTGAGGTTCCTTTGCTATTTTTTCCACACATGATTCATCAAAATCCCATTTCCTCAAACCAACTTCTTGTTTCGCATCTGGAAGGAATTCAAGAGCATTAATTCTTTGTTGAATAAATTTGCATTGCATTGGGTCTTTCTCAATGGCAATGCAATTTCTTCCTTTTGGTAGGCAACATGCTAGTGTTGTACCTAATCATCAAGTACAAAATAAATAAGTAAGAAAATTAGTATAAAGACATAAAAAGTAAAAAGTAAAATATTTAAATTTAAATTTGTATAATATAACTTCCCTAAACCTGAAAACAGATCCAAAACTCAATCTCCTTCATTTGACGGCGTCGCCTGGCCTGCCTCCGGCCCCCGATTGGGTGGAGGGAAATTCCGAGAATTGCCCTCCGCCCAGCCGAGGGCCAGAGGTAGGCTGGGCAGCCCTCGACGATGCCACCCGGTTGACCTCCGCCCAGCCGGGTGGCGCCATCGAGGGCTGCCCAGCCTGCCTCCGCCTAGCCGAGGGCTGGGCAGCCCTCGATGATGCCGCCCGGCTTGCCTCCGACCCTCGGCTGGGCGGAGGGTGATTCCGAGAATCACCCTCGGCTAGGCGGAGGGTGATTCCGAGAATCACCCCCGACTGGGCGGAGGGCGATTCTGAGAATCATCGCCGGCTGGACGGAGGGCGATTTCGAGAATCACTCTTCGCCCAGCCGGGGGCGATTCTCGGAATCGCCCTTCGCCTAGCCGGGGGCTAGACGCCGGCCGGGCTACGTCGTCGAGGGATGCCCAGCCTGCCTCCGGCCCTCGGTGGGCCGCAAATTAATTTTTATTTTTATTTTTATTTTTTTTCAAACACAAACTATTTAAAAAATTTAATTTAATTTTTTAACAAAAATTGTTATAATAAAAAATGTATTGTTTAATATATTAAAAAAAAAATATTCAATTAAAATTTTAAAATAGAAAAAAACAATATAAACAAACTAAAAAATATATTTTAAAAAATAAACAAACAAATATAAAAAAAATTATTTTTTAATTTAATTTTTATTTTTAAACTAAAACAATTGTTTTTTAAAATATAAAAAACAATAAAAAAAAATTAAAATATGTTTTAAAATATAAACAAACATATATAAGAAGATTTTAATTTTTAATTTTTATTTTCTTAAAACTAAAACAATTATAATTTAAAATATAGAAAAATAATAAAAAAATTAAAAAATATGTTTTTATATATAAACAAACAAATATATGAATAATAAATTTTTCATTTACTTGTTCATTTTAATATTTTTTTTAAGTCATATAATTTCTCCATAATTTCATGGTTCAAGTATCTTGAAAATTTAAGATTTACAACTTGTCATTAAGGTTTTTATGCGCTACGAAATTTTATCTTTAATTTTATGGTTGAAAATAATTACAATTTTAGGGTTGTTTAGAGTCAAGATATTTTATGTTTAACAATATGGATAAAAATTGTTCGAAATGATAAGCCCTTCAGACATGATTTTGTTTATATTTAACATCATCTATCAAAAAATTTAGAATTTTATGATTTTTCAATGTCCTAATATGTTGTCTTTAATTCCATTGTTGCAATGTGTCAAAAGTGTGACACAATGTTTTTTTTTGTTATTCGAGCATTAACTCGTTTTGTTTTGAGGGTGTTTTTTCAATCATTTTTTCAAGAAACAATTTCGTTTTTAGCATAATTTTATAAAAACGTGAAATTTGACTTTGAGAAAAAAACAAATGTGTTCTAGAATACACACTTTTTGTTTTTGGGGCGTTTTTTCATGTTTTTTGAGTCTTTTTGAGCTAGAGTTCCCGTTTTGAGGTAATAGTTCCCGTTTCATCGATAACATTGTTTTCCTTCAATACTGTGTTTCTCCTAGAAAACTTCTTACCTTCGTGACTGAATTGGGTGTAGGCCAATTCACAATGACCTCAACTTTAGAGGGGTCTATCTTTAGCTCACCTCCTCCAACAATATGTCCCAAATACACTAAAGAAGTTTTACCAAATTCACATTTCGACATCTTAAAAAAAAATGTTCTTTTCTCAAGACATCAAGCACCTTTCTCACATGCATGACATGTTCTTCTCGTGATTTGTTGAATATCAAAATATCATCTAAGTAGACAATGACAAAATCATCAAGAAATGGTCTCAATACATCATTCATAACTCTCACGAAAGTAGCTGGAGCGTTGCAAAGAAAAAAAGACATAACAAGCCATTCAAACAATCCTTGTTTAGTTTTAAATGCGGCCTTCCATATGTCCTTTTCAACTATTCTAATTTCATGATAAATACTTCTTAATTATAACTTAGTGAAATGCTTTGCATACCTCAATTGATCAAGAAAATCAACAATCCTTGGGAGCGGATAACGATTCTTTATCGTGATTTTGTTGAGTGCACAAAAATCCACACACATGTACCATGTTCCATCCTTCTTGGGCACCAACACAATCGGTGAACCACATCGCGAGCTAGATGGACGAATAATACCTTTATTCAACAATTATTTTATTTGCTTCTTGATTTATGCACTTTCCATTATCGACATGCGATACATGCCAATGTTAGGGAGTGGAACATCCTGTTGTAGTTGTATCTCACGTTGGATTCCTCTCTTGGGAGGAAACCCATTTGGTTCCTAAAACATCTCTCCATGTTGACTTAACACATCAAACAAATCAGATTTTAATTTATCATCACAACCTTCAAAAGATTCAAAATCATTATCATTATTTTGTTTGATCATAAGAAGCACAAAGTTTTTTCTTGAGTTTACTAGTCTTGTCATTTTCCCATCATTAACCAAAGAGTGGTTTAGCTTTTTGAGATGAGATCTCACAATATATTCCACTCCATCTTTGAACAAGTGGTACTTTTTCTCATGGCGATAGAAGACTATTTTCAAGTCATAGAGATATTGAATACCCAAAACAATTCCTGATATGTCAAGTGGTACAACATCAAACTCAACTTCATCATTGAAGTTTGCGGTAATTGAAAACCGAAAAATACATTTTCTTGTAACCTGTAAGTTTGTATCCCTGGTTATCAAACCCAAAGGGTATGGCTTATGATGAGGCAAGGTTTCAAGATTCATCTTCTTGACTAACTCTTCAGATATTAAGTTCTCTTGAGACCCACTATCAAATAGTGTGTCAATTTTTGTATGTTTTGAGATCACTCTTACATGAAACAACTCTATTATTGTTTCTTCACTTGGAGTGTTACTGTGACAATTTGATGAACTATTACTTGTTATGGCTTCTATTCCCTTTGTGAACATGGCTGCAATTTTAGTCTCCTCTCCTGAGTCAGATCTAAGATCTTGTTGTGTGGTAACGGTTGTCTTTTGTTTCCCCTCGTTGTTGAATTTCTTAGGCCTCAATTCTGGATGAAGCTTCCAACAATGGGCTTCATCATGGCCCTCTTTGTAACAATGAGTACATGTGGTTTTCTCCCCTTATTTCTTAATTAAAGCATTCTTCTTTTGTTTACCCTTGAAACCCTTTTCTTTTTCACCACCCTTGAATGATTTCTTTTTACCCTCTTCTTGTACATTTTTCTCTCTTGCCTCAAGGTGTGTAGCTTGCACACAAACCTCATCTAGACTAGTGGGATTAAACATGAGGATGGAATGTTTCAGGTAACTATGCAAACCCCCTATGTACTTCAACAAAGTTTCTTGGCTATGCAATCAACACCTAACATAAGATCTCTTTTCCTAAATTCATGAGTGTAATATTGCACACTTTGAACTTTTAATTATCTAAAATTTTTCCAAATCATAATAGATTTTTGCATGTAACCTAGAGGATAGAATTTCCTTTTAATGTCAGCAATAAATTTTACCAAGACATTGAGATATTACAATTTTTCTTAATCTCCTCTTGTGTCTTTTCTTTCCACCATACAAGTGTTGCTACCTCCATTCTCAAGGAAGCCAATTGAATCTTTATGTCATCTTCTTTAAGGTTCTGGATTCTGCAATAAACACCCAATTGGCGAATCCAATTATCCAGCTTCTCTGCATTCACTTTGCCATTATACATTGGAAGCTCGAATTTTACATCAGGTTTAAGTAAGGGTTATTTACTAGCTCCTTTTGAAGTATGTATATGAACAAATGGAAGAGTTTTTGTAGTGGAAGATGATGATGAGGAAGGTGAAGATGGTGGTGAGGATGATGGTGGAATGGATGGTGTCTTCTTACCATCTCCATGGCCTCCTCCTCCTAGAGAACCCTTTCCTCTTGGAGGCCTTGAACTTTCTCCTTGCATCCTTAAATTCCTCTCCTCATAGAGGACTTTAACCATCTCAGTCATATCAAATAATTTCTTCCTGAATTCTCTCTCATCTTCTGTCATGGTAGGTTCTCCTTCATGAGACATGCTCACTGAAGACTCAAATTCAACTTGAGGATGTTCTGGTGTTGAAGACTTTGGAAACCTTTCCCTTCTTCCTCTTGACCAAACTGTAGGGTTCTCAACCAGTTTCCCTTCTCCTCTTTGAGTATTCACCTTGTAAGCATGACACAAACTTGCAAACAATCAGATACCTTCTTGCACAAAAAAACCTAAAGACCAAGAGCTCTGATACCATAAATGATGTAAATGGAGTATGTTAGTGTTGTTGTGTTAATTACTCTTTCAAATTCTGAATTCAGTGTCTTATGTGTGCTTAAGGGTTCAAGTTCTCTTGCAAATTATCAAGTCTCATGAGTGTTTTTCATGTTAATTTAATGAACAATTTAACATAAAAAAGGCTGAACAATAGCAAATAAAAGTACAATACATCACCATACAACACATCAACACAGGTATTTGATGAAGGAGTTCACCCCTCCTGGGCCACATCTCCTTGGTCTAGCTTCCATGGCTTAGGCCTCTATATTATGCTCAAATTTGCAAATTTACTTGTTTACAATGCTTTTCTGCTCCCACAACTTACACCAATGAGTCCAGAATGCCCAAAAATGGTCATCAAATGGTCATATAGTCTCTTTCTGCACTTGATTTGGTCGAAAACTCCAAAATTTATGACCATTTACATTTTCTCCACAATTTCAAGCCTAAATTTAGCTAAATGGGGCTAAATCCGGCTAGTTGGAGTCAAACTGGGAGTTTCCACCGAAATTGACGGTCTGCCAACTTAATCCCATTTAAATATAACTAAGCGCATTTAATGATTTAATCGGTGCTTAGTGATAATCCAATTTAGTTTTAATTAAATATGGATAAAGCGCTAATTAATACATGTTTAGCGTGTTAAACTCTAGGCTTGGGATTAGCCCCCGTGAGTGGTTATGCGGCTTGGTCGCATGATTCAGGGGTTGGCCTCCTATCCCCCTGCCATAACACATTGTAAAATTCAAATACATATGGCTCCACTATACAATTAAGAACTAACATATGGCGGAATGGTAAGGTGTGGCGTTGGCTTGTGGGAGGTTGCGGGGTCGAACCTCGATGCCTCCGCCTGACTTCGAACAAAAATTTTGGTCCACAATCCAACCATGGGGTGGGGGCACGTGGTGTCCCTAGGCCGCATCACGTGTCCTCACCCAATTGGCTTGATTTCAAACGAATAAAAAATTACCACATACCCCAAATTCTCAGCCAATGAAATGCTGCCACTTGGAAGTCCAGTATTCGCTGAAGGAAAATAAAAAATTTGACCCTACCTAGTTGGCATTCCACGTCAGCAGTACGAACTAATGACTGGGCACTTGTCTATCCTTTTCTTTAAAATTGTGCCTATTAAGCAAAGCAAACAAAACTCATTTCTGGGAGCATACAGAGTCCATTTTGCATGAAACAAAGTGTGCCGGATTTAAAACGACGAGCAATACATGGTCGTTCGATTTTCGAGCCATTTTGAGAACTTTTATTTTTGAGCATAAAATTAAGCCTCTGATTAGTATCTCTTATTGCATTGATTCTTTAAGGTAAAGGTTGGCTAGGTCCCCCCCCCCCCGCCCCCCCCGCCCCAGTGGGTTTCCCATGGTAAAATATTGTTGTCTCTTTGTGCATTGTGATCTCTAATGTTTCATTGTCTATGTGGTTGAATTTCTAAAGTATAATTATTTAATGATCATCTTGTTGCGCTAAATAACAGCTACATCATTGGAATTAATTAACATAGTTCATATATAAAGTACTTGCATATATTGTACTGAAAAAATCAACATGGTATCAGAGCTTTAGTGAAGGAAAGAGCACAAAGATCACTCTTGAAAAAGTCCTATCTTGAGATCACTTTGAAGAAACCCGAGATCTACAATCAATTTGGATCCATGGCTTTTACTACGAAACCATATAACAAGTTATAAGGGGTTGCTAAATTTAGAGCTTAGAAGACAAGAATCAACCTAATTATCGCAAGGGGAGATCTTTTGGAAATTGTTCAAAGAAAGGTGATTGAACCTACAGATGAAGTAGGAAAGAAGAAGTACAATAAAAATGGCATCACTTCCATGAGCATCATTGTGGACTCCATTAAGGATCATATAATTATATACATTTGAAATCTTGATACTTCAAAGAAGATGTATGATTCCCCAAATTATTTGTATACCATAAACAATATTGGCCAAATCACAAGTTTGAGAAATGAGCTTTGTGATATTAAAATGACAAAGAAATATATAGTGACTTCATACTTTGTGAGTATTTCTCAACTAAGAGATCCACTACAAGCTATTGAAGTAATTGTATCTGAAAATGAACTTGTGACCTCAACACTCAATGGACTACCACTTTCATGGGATTCGTTTGCAGCAGGTATAAGCATCCAAAAGGAAGCTCCAAGTTTGGAAGAATTATGGGCAACTTGTTCTCAAGAAAAAAGGCTTATGTCTAGAAAAATAAATTCAAAGGAAGAATCATATTCCTAAGCATATGCAACTCGTTCTAAGAAAGATGGAGGAAGAAAGAAGTATAGTTTTAAGAAGAAGAAGAGGGATTTTGATAGAATACCTAATCCTCAAAGAAAGAAAAATATGCCACAAATTCAGTGTTTCCATTGCAATATATTTGGGCACTTCAAATCCCAATGTCCTGAAATATTCAATGACAGGAAGAAACTAGGGAATCAACATGCCAACATG
Source organism: Pinus albicaulis (assembly GCA_034641835.2). Classification (NCBI taxonomy): domain Eukaryota; kingdom Viridiplantae; phylum Streptophyta; class Pinopsida; order Pinales; family Pinaceae; genus Pinus; species Pinus albicaulis. Next base: position 1,545,240,641 of record CM076584.1, read on the forward strand.
ACAAAATTCGATGAACATTCCAAGAGACCCAAATTTTAAGGAGATAAAGACCACTTTTATTATCCCACTCTTGCAGGATCTCTTGCAAATGATAACAACATATGATTGATTGAAAGTGGAGATTCAATACATATGGAAGGAGCATGATGATCTTAGAAGTTTTATGGAAAGGAGACTGACGTCCGAAAAGGTGGAGCTTGGCGACAACAACAAATATGGAGTCAAATGAATTGGGACAACATCGGTTGAGTTGGAATCAAGTGAAAATGTTCACTTGAGCAACATACTCTATGTTCTAGGTTTGAAAAATAATTTCGTTTTGATTTCATGTTTAGAAGATAGAGGAGATAGAGTATCCTTAATTGATGGGAATGTCCTTGAGTGGGACAAGGGATCTAGTATACACTTTGCTATGGTTATTGGGACTCATGAAGGAAGGTTTTATAAACAATTGGGGAAACATTCCAAAACCTTAGTACATAATAATATTAATCCTTATGAGCTATGTCATAGATTATATGCAAATCTTCATTATAGATCCTTTCCATATTTGAAGCGGATTGTTTTAGGTGTACCAAATTTGCAAATAAATCATAAAGGTGTGTGCAAGGGATGTTCTCTTGGAAAAAATGTCAAGAAACCATTTCCAAGTAGTGAAGATAGGTCCAAAGAGATATTGGACCTAGTCCACTCTAATGTGAGTGGTCCTATGCCAATGAAATCTCTTGGAGGCACTCTATACTATGTATCCTTTATCGGTGACTTCTATCGCATGACATGGGTCTATATTATGAGGTCAAAATATGAAGTTTTAATGTTCCAAAAATTCAAATTTGAAGTGGAGAACATGACAAAGAAGAAGATCAATACTTTAAGATCAGATAATAGAGGAGAATACACCTCAGGGAACTCATTTCCTTCTGTAAAGAAGTTGGGATTAAGAGGGAGTTGATAGTTCCCTTTAACCCTTAATAGAATGGATTGGATGAGAGAAAGAATAGAAATATTGAAGAATATGTGAAGGAAATAATACATGATCAAGATTTACCAATGCTCTTATGGGGAGAAGTAGTTGGGACACTCATCTATATTATAAATATAAGTCATCATCGAATTCTAGAAGACAAGACTCTTGAAGAATCATTCACCGGTCAAAAACCATAGGTTGAACATATGAAAATATTTGGTTGTACAATGTTCATACATGTACTTAAAGATAATAGAAATAAGTTAGATCCATTCGGAAGGAAGGAGATATTTGTTGGGTACAGTGAGTTAAAAAAATCCTATCAGGTCTATATTCCAGGGTAGCAATAGGTTGAAGTAAGCAAATACATGACTTTTGATAAATATGTCGCTTACTGGAAATCCCAAGAAGAATGCTCAGACACTGAAGGTGAAGAAAAAAAGCATGTGGTTCCCAAAGAGAGGTTACCAGCCCTACCACAACCTCAAGTCATCCTGAAGATCATGACGAAATGTCAAAAGGACATTGTGAATTGTTGGATTCCATTGTTAAAAAAAAATAGAAAAATACCAGCTTGGCTCAAATCTACTTTGCAAGATATAGAAGGACATGTGGCTCCACGGGGCACCTTCAAGGAATATAAATACCTAAGAGGTATTATGGTTATGTAACCTTAATGACTAAGTTGATTGACTCTAAATCTTCCAAATTTGAGGAAGCAACCACCTAACAAGTGTGGAAGGATACAAGGATGGAAGAATGTTGGTCTACTGTGAAGAACGATGTTTGCGAGATTGTTCCAAGACTTGAAGGAAAATTAGTGGTAACCTAAAATTGGATATATAATATCAAGAATGCAACACATGGGAACATTGAAAAATGCAAGGAAAAATTAGTGGCTATAAGGTTCTCCCAAAAAGAGGGAGAATATTATGATGAGACAATCGCATTGGTTTTGAGGTACACCATCGTTAGATCTCTTGTTTATTTTACTTCGTTTATGGGGTGGAAGTTACATCAAATGGATGTGAATATTGCCTTTCTAAATGGCGTGATTGAGAAAGAGGTGTACATAGAGCAACCTCAAGGTTTTGAGGTTCATTGGATAGAATATCATGTGTGCAGACTAAAGGAATCCTTGTATGGACTCAAGAAAACACCGAGAGCTTGGTATTCTAGAGTTGATGGATATCTGACAAGACTTGGTTTCTCTAAGAGTGCTACTGATCCAAACCTTTATATTAAGGTTGTGAAGGATGAGCCTGTGATGCTACTACTATATGTCGATGATTTTTTCCTGACATGTGTAGAGAATATTATTGTTCATTGTAAGAAGGAGTTGGCATTTGAGTTTGACATGAAGGATCTTGGTTTGATGCATTACTATTTGGGATTGGAAATTTGGAAGAAACCTAGTAAAATCTGTAACAAACCTGGTTAAAAATCCATGTAAAAAATATAAGACCATGGTCATGGGACACGTATTCCAAGTTGAATGTTGGGAAAAACATCCTAGTGGGTGTCACTTTGGTTTATTATGGCTAAAGGAAATTTTCAAAGGCAATGTCAAATGAATTTGGAAAGGAAAGTGGCATTTATTGTCATTTTATTTAAGAAAATAATGGAAATTTGGAAAAAAGGAAGGTGAAATATCACAAGTTGCATGTGAAGAAGAAAATGAAGGAAAATAATGTAAACTTGAAGAAATTAGAGGCTTCATTAATAAAATGTCTTTTGAGGATCAGTTGGAAATATTTTTCTCAGTCTTTTGTCAGTTCTATGGTCGATCTCTCTCCATTCTCTCTCTCTCTCTCTCTCTCTCTCTCATAATATTGGACACTTAGATTTTTCTTTGAGGACTCTTAGAGGAGTGGTGCATACTTGGGATTTGGAGCAAGAAGGCAAAGCAAAATCAAGATCGCACAAGAGGACATTAGGATCAATAACAACATTGTGTTTGCGCTTAGGTATCAAGTTGCATGTATGGTTTCCTTTATAGTTTTGACATGCATGGAACATGCATGTGGTTTCTTAGTTATGATCTGTCATTGGCATGGAGGATTTCTTGGATTGACAACGGTTTTTCCTAGCCTTTCCATTTCTTGGATAGCCATGGGGTTGTGGGTGTCTTTCCCTTTTGTTTTTCGGTTGGTGCTTATGGTCCTTTGGTTATGGGTTGAGTTATTAGTTCTCGGAGCTTTGGCTGGAAAAACACTCTAGAGCGCTGAAACAACTTGGGTTTAGTTACTAGTCCTAGAGCCTTGGTTGGAAAAATGCTCTAGAGCCCTTGGTGGGTTTAGTTACCAGTCCCGGAGCCTTGGTTGGATAAACACTCTGGAGCCCGACAACATTTGTGGGTTGAGTTACTAGTCCTGGAGCCTTGGTTGAAAAAAATTCTCTAGAGCCCTAGATAGCTTGGGTAGAGACTGATATGGTGATGTTTAGTGATGTCCGACTGTGGGGTGGAATCACTAGTTGAGGGTTGAGGTTGTTTGGAATATGGAAGCCCTAGTTTGGTTTTGATGGATTTTTTCTATGAGATCCATGTTCATTCTTGTAATATGGCACGGAGGTGATTAGATGAAGAGATATTTGGTTAAAGCCAATCTATGGTCGGGTGGAACGTGGAAGTCCCTGACTTGGTTGGATTTTCATACGTTAATAACAACTATTTTTCCCTTGGTATTTGTTAGGTCCCTATATTACTAGTATAGCCCTTTATTGTTGTTAGTGTAGGCCCCTTATTGTTATTGTTGTACCCCAGTAGTCCTTATATTGTTATTATTGTGCCCCATAAAACCCCACTATTGTTATTGTTGTACCCTTACATTATTATTGTTAGGTTGTCTAGGATTATATTGTGACCCCATGGACTCCTATATATAGAAAGGAGGTTTTTTCATTTGTATCATCCAAGAATTTTTCATTTATGTAATGTAAGGGAGGTTTTCCCCTCGAAGTGGTTGATTTCTAGGGCGTTGATCTCTCTTTTCTTCCATTTTTGGAGCTGGTTCCATAACATTTGGTATCAGAGCTTTGGATTCTAGGGTTTCGCAGCTTCAAATAGGTCATCGTGGAATTTTCGCTATAAATTTTCTTCTACGAAAGTTCAGAAGCTAAAAAAAAAATTCATCTACAAAGGAATCCTGAGGAACGATGTGTACAAATTTCAGATCTTGCTTCGCAATATTTTCCGAGATATGATATGTGGAAGTTAGGGTTTTTGCAGGATCCTGAATTTCATCTCAAAGAGGTGGCCTTGGGAAACTAGTCATAGCTCTTTCTCTGAGTATTGGATTGGAATTTTGTAAAAAGTAGCCTAAAGTAAACAGACTGTAGTTACCCGTGTATCAATTTCAGAGATGGAGGAAATAGTGACATGTGGCACGCCGTACAAGTTCGCTCTACTGAACTAGTCCATAATTAGGTCATTGTGGGAGATTGGACATAACTTTGTCTTGAAGAGTCCAAATCAGGTCAGACCTGTGGCATTGGAAAGAAGATTCATAGGGCTACTAAAGGACTGAAGGTAAAATCTCGGGGATAAAAAATAACATAGATAAATTAGGTTCAATATAAACCTCCTAAAAATCAAGAGAAAGGTGTGTATTTTTTAAACAAGTTTGCATAACATTTGTTTGAAAAATCAGTTTGAAGTGATTCCAAGGGCATATTGAAACATAGATATCAATATTGAGTTATATAATGCCTCCCAAAAATAATTCTACACCCATTAAGCCCTCAGAAAGCTCTACTATGATGCATGAAGAGGAAGAATTGTAGTATGATATATGAAAATTACGGTACCAAGCACAACAAATTTTGATCTTACAAAGAGCAATCAAAGATGACCTAGATGGTTTAAAATCAGAAATGAAGGCTAAGTTGGATGGTTTGAAGGATCAAAGGAAAGCTAATATGGATGATAAATTAGTGGAATATCACATCGAGCATCAACAACAGGTTCTACAACTCTCAAAGGATAACCTAACTTTGGTGCAGAATCGAATGAAACAATAGGAAGATCAACATCACAACGAAATAAGTTCTGAAGCAGTAACAAAAACAAGAACTTGACAACTACGAAATTGATCAATTTCAGAGTATCTCAGCAAGTGGAAGAACTTACCCGTTGAAGATTCCACATGGGAGGATGAGAATTTTATATAGAAGCATCAAGAAATAATCAAGCGTTGAGGAAAACACTTGTTTGAAGGAGAGGGGCATGTTAGGTCCCTATATTACTAGTGTAGTCCCTTATTGTTGTTAGTGTAGCCCCCTTATTGCTATTTTTTTACCCCTATAGTCCCCATATTGTTATTATTGTGCCCCATAAAACTCCATTATTTTTATTGTTGTGCCCTTACATTATTATTGTTAGGTCAGCTAGGATTATATTGTGACCCCATGGAATCCTATATATAGAAAAGAGGTTTTGAAATTTTAACATCCAAGAATTATTCATTTATGTAATGTAAAAGAGGTTGCCCCCTCGAAGTGGTTTATTTCTAATGCGTTAACACTACAAGGAAAAGACCCTCTAGCGGAGGTTATAAAGGAGGTTTTTAGTGTTATAAAGTTGGCCAAAATTGTCAAAAAAACATTTGCTACAACATCTGCTTATGGTTACCGAGGTTTTGGTGGAGCTTTTAACGGAAATTCAACACAAATAAAAAAAAGGGCGGCTGGAGGTAATTATGGATGTTTTTTCATCGGTGCGCTAATCAGGATTTAACGCACTGGTGCATACCTGTAGCCGGAGCCCCGTGGTGGTCGAAGGAGAATGCACCGGGCCGTTAAGGTATAAAACAAAACCAGGTGTAGTGTTGGTGATACAACGCACGGGGCTGTTCTAATTGGTCTTGGGATTTGAGCGATGCCCATAGGTCGTATCAACGCGCCGGTGCGTAGACTTATAGAAACGCACCGATGCGCAATATCACACAAATGCACCGAGAATTATAATTGGTATCGGTATTCATGTGGTGCACATATGTCATACAAATGCACCGGTGCGTATAGGCACATAAATGCCCTGGTGCGCAATATCACACAAATGCACAGAGATTTATAATTGGTATCGGTATTTGTGCGGTGCCTATAGGTCGTACAAATGCACCGGTGCATATAGACACAAAAATGCCTCGGTGCATAGTATCACATAAACACATCGAGATTTATAATTGGTATCGGTATTCGTGCGGTGCCCATAGGTCGTAAAACGGCACCGGTGCGTGTATAGACATAAACGCACCGGCACGTTGTACCGCACAAACGCCTCAATATTTTTAACTAGTTTTGGCATTTGTGCGGTGCTCATAGGTCGTAAAAACGCACCGGTGCGCTTAAGAATACAAGCGCACCGGTGTAAGAATACACACATCGGTTTTCATTTTGTATTTTTTAGAAAAATCGACCTGTGATAGTGCAATTATTGTGATTGTTTTAAATTCACTATTCATCAAAAGTCGACACATCTTATAACAATATTCATATTAATTAAATTTTTATTAATGCATTTGAATGTGATGTTTGGATTAATTTGTTATATCATATCATAATTATTGTGGTTTTTTAAAATTCATTATTCATCAAAAGTTGACACATATATATCTTATAACAATATTCATATGAATTGAATTTTTATTAGTGCATTTGAGAACGACAATGGAGAACACAATAGCGACAATAGAGAATGCAATAGAATAAATTAAAACATTTTTTATTATATATATATATGAATAAGACATTCTTTGTCATACAAAATCGGACAGTTATTGGTATCCCTTTATCTTTCAATTGGGACACTATGTCCATTACATTCAAGAAAATGTCTGATTTCACAGACATTTTTCCAAAAATACAACGCCTTGCTTTGATATCCAAACATAGTGATCATCATTCTTCGCTTGAACTGTTGTCACTGCTAGAGCTACTTCCATGACTTGGGTTATTTTCAGAAATGTTTTGTTCACGGTGTTGATTGTTTTCTTCTTCTTCACCTTCCATCTACAAACATAAAAATAAACTGTAATGAGTGTATATACATTGGTGAGAATAATGAAAATTGCAATATTAAATAATATACATCAATGTAAATCGAAAAGAGATGACGTACCAATGCAACAATTGACTCATAAACTATACACATTCTTTCAAAACCATGTAACATGCCATCTTTCAAGATTTGATTTGTTGGCGCAGTGCCATACTTTGTTTCCTGCAAGTTTTATACCCCATAACAAATCATATATTTAATATAAAAGATTTATTTTTTCTATTAATTATAGACGGAGCTAAGTTAAACAAGATCGATAGATGCTTACAAATTCCACAATTAAGTTCTGATATGCCAACATATACTCACAACCTATATTTAACCCAATTTCAATCAATTCCTTTGATGGTTCTTATTTGTATGTTACCACATGTTTGAAGACATTCAATGATGATTTTTGTAAAACAACTTAAAAAATACCAAAATGAAATCTAGTTAAGTTGTTATAAGGAAGTAAAAATTACTCACAAACTTAGATATTAATCATTTTCTTCCTTGTCGTCCTGTTTTATGTTCTGAATGGGTTCTATTTTCTTTTATTTTCTGCAAGAAAATACTTGAAAAATAATATTTAATGCTAAATTGTTTATTTATTGTACCTAGTGATCGAAAAATTAAATGATTACATATTACATTTGAAGCACGCCGTTGTTGAGATGGCTCCTCCCGCGATGCAATTTTGTCCATTTATTTGACCATCTCCTTGTATACCTTTTTGGACATTCCTACTGGCATATTTCTGATATAAGCTCGTTCATCTTTTGAGATTTTCATAATCTTCCTGAAAATATAACACGACAATAAACTATTTAATTTTTATATTGATATATGAAAAGTAAGTATAACAAAAGTGATATTTATAAATAATTCTAGACAAACATCTAAAGGAATATTATTTTTTCATGCCTTCTTTTTTGTTGTTGTTTGTTTTTGCTATTAAAAGTCTGACATGTCTCATTGACCAATTCTCTGGAAACTCTTCCTGTAGTTTAGATAAAATTTGGTTCTTGGAATCATTGGATTGGCTTTTGTATTGTAAGTGGAAAGAACATCTATACATTCGTTCCACTAGATCTCTCAAACTTTTGTAAAAGTTTTTCCCCCTTTCATTAACCTCTAGCACCACTCTAGATGAGCTAAGGAGCAATTCATTTTCATTTGAATGTTCTATTTTTTTCTTTTCTTAGAACAACATTCATTTTCTGAGTTGTTGGTCTCTGTAGAACATTAAACAGATGTGAATTAATAGACTGTTTCACACATGTTATCTGATAATTTTAATTATATTATTAATGAAAACTAAAAAAAGAAACTCTTATTGGATCAATAGTATTTTTTCATTCACGTGATTCATCCTTTTGCAATTTTTCCATCAAGCTTTTACGCTCTTCTGGTCCTAGATCAGAAATAAACTTATCAAGCTTCGTCATTTTGCGGCTCTGCATGATACATAGTAAATAATACATATTAGTTAAAATTACATATAGTTCAAAAATAATATTTTTTGTAAATAATTTACAAATAACTTGCGTTTTTTGATTTTCTTGATGTGTTATCAGTATTTTTGTTACTTGACCTCTTGCCAGTCATTTCTTTATCAATCTCAAACCTGTACCATATCATTCAATAATATATTTATAAATAAATTGTCAACTTTTCAAGTAAAAAAAAAATCTCAAGAAACCGGTGTGTCATTCATGGTGTACGCACCGACGCCAGTGCGTGGGTGTCTTCCAAACACACCACACAAACAGTATAATAGACCGTACGGTGCTCTATGTCATTAAGGAGCATCGGTGCATTACATGTCAATCATCGCACCGGTTAACCATGATAAAATAATAAAAATCGTCTAGTGTTAATTTTTGTAGCATAATTCGGTGCCATATTTTACATATGGCGCACCGATAAAAAAAAATTGTTTATTAATTTTTTATCACATTACTTATGCGGTGCGCTTGTGCAATACAGAGCACCAGTGCGCTATGTTACGCAAGGCGCACCGATAAAAAAAAATCTATTTTTTTTAAATTCATGCAAGGACCCACATGGATTGGGATCCGACTATGCTAATCGTCTCATCGGTTGGATGTCTTAGGTATATATCTAGCAATACAAACCCTATAAATATAAATTGAAAAGGCCTAATTCTGAAATCACAGAAAGAGGGAGAAGAAATGGCAGAAACAAAAAGAATGTAAGGTTTGTATTTTTTGAAATTTTTTTGTTTTTTTGTCTTTTTTTTTGTGAAACAGAACGTTTGCGGTGTGCCATAATGAAATAGCACACCAGCTGCATATTTTACAAATGGCGCACTGAGAAAAAATATTTTGTTTTTCTAATTTTTTATCACAGTACTTTCGCGGTGTGCTGGGATAATAGAGCACACCGGTGCGTTCAGGTACACAGGGTGCACTGAAAAAAAAAATATTTTTTAAATTTACACAAGGGCCGACATGGATTGGGATCCGACTATGCAGGTTGTCTCGTGGGTTGGATGTCTTAGGATTATATTTAGCAATACAAACCCTATAAATATAAATTGAAAAGCCCTAATTCTGAAATAACAGAAAGAGGGAGAAGAAAGGGCAGAAACAAAAAGAATGTAGGGTTTGTTTCTAAAATGGTTTTTTTTTTGCGAAACAACATGTTTGCGGTGCACCATAATGAAATAGTGCACTGGTGCCATATGTTACATATGGTGCACTGATAAAAACATATTTTGTTTTTTTAATCATTGTACTTTCGCGGTGCGCTGACATAAAAGAGCGCACCAGTGCGCTATGTTACGCAGGGCGCATCGATGAATTTTTTTTTGCTTTTTTTTAGATTGACGCAAGGGCCAACATGGATTGAGATCCGACTATGCAAGTCGTCCCGTGGGTTGGATGTATTATGACTATACAAACCCTATAAATCTAAATTGAAAAACCCTAATTCTGAAATTACAGAAAGAGGGAGAAGAAAGGGTAGAAACAAAAAGAATATAGGGTTTTTGTTTCTAAAAATGGATTTTTTATTTAATTTTTTGTTTCTGAAAATTGCAGAAAAGGTTAAAAAAACTGCAGAAAAAGTAAAAAAAAACAATAAACTTTGATTTTGTTATTTTACTTCATAAAAAAAACTATAGGAAAAGTAAAAAAAAAACAATAGAATTTGATTTTTTCTTTTACTGCATAAAAAAAACTGTAGAAAAAAGTAAAAAAAACAATAAACTTTACTCACATCATTTGAAATTCTATGGTACAAGGTTTGAATCACCAGAGGTTTTGAATTCTGATTGTCTGAATACTTCTGTTTGAATGTATTTCGCTGCTCGACAATGCTTTCGTGCTCTGTTTTCTCCAGGTATGTATCTTGCAAATCTATGGCTGATTTTTTTTGCAAAAATAGTGAAATAATGAAAAGTGTTTAGTATTTAAATAAATGTTTTATGAAATTAGATTTTCGAAAATATTTTGCTGCCCATTTTTCAATTTACCATTTTTTTTTCACTTAAAGAAAATAGGGTTGTGTTTTTTTATTTGCGCTTATTCATTTACTGATGCGTCCCTTAATCGAACCGCACCGATGCGTCGGGTTATAAAATGACACCGGTGCGCAATAACAAAAATGCACCAATGCAGTTATCTGTACATTACGCACCGAAATTACATTTAGGTTTGTGCACCAAAATTTATTGTTGTTCTGCTCAAATGCAAGGAGAAAATATCATATATTATATGGAATGGACAATTCTTCAAAATCTAGCTCGTTCCATAATATTTATCAAAGTCCATCGCGGAGTTCTCCCTATCCATCTGGAGACGTTATATTTACTTCATATTTGTTTTATATTTTCACGATCTAATTGAATTTATGTTTTTTATCCATGTAGTTAATCATGCACAACTTAATTAAATTTATAACGTATACAATTTTGCAGGTTCATGCAGATTTAGCATCGAGTTCAGATGCACAAAATATTCAAACTACTCCAAAACGCTGGAAGTTCTTATCAGGAGCTCCATACTGCAAGGCACATTTTGTAGATGAAAATGGACAACCGCTTCACCCTGCCAATTGTAACAATAGTGCATATTCTAGCCACAATCTTAGGACAATGATGGTAATTATAATTATAATTTTTTGGTATATATATTGATTAATCTGTAATTATTTCAATGTCAAACCAATTTATAATCATGCAATATTGTCAACATGGTTACTAATTGATATCATATATTTTGTACTAATCATGTTCAATTTTTTTTTTTTTTTAAATTATTAGGATTCTAGTGATGATGAATGACCTACCTACCATCTTCCGTTGCACCCCACGACAATGTCAAATCGAGAGAAGACTGAATCAAGAGAAAAAATCGGAGAGGAATGATACCAAGAATGGTTGAATCAACCACTGATTCAATTCCCGCTACATCCAGATTCACGAACTAGGAATGACTACAACAATAGTAGTTCTTCAGAAGTTGGTAATGGAGACAATCAAATAGAGGTTGGTATGGATGATTACTTAAGGGATACGACTGCCATGGAGACAATGTTGTTAGATGAATTCCAAAATGATGATCATCTAGGGGATGATGCTCATATCACTGACACCTTTTTCAAAAGCCTTAAATTTTCTTCCACCAGTCAAAGTCTACCCAGTTGAGGACAAAAATGTTACTGAACAAATTGAAAGCAAAGTTTGGCTTGTCGAATGCATGTTTCTCGGAACTTTGGTAAGCTACCATAAAGTACTCCCTTATATAAATTTGAAATATAATCAGTACACTGCAATGAACATTACAAATGGTAAATTTTATGAACGTTAATAATTATATCGACATTAATGTACATTTATTGATATATTTTCCATGATCACCAACTACATGTTATTCAAAGATAAGGTTCTTCCGAGTGATAATGCCTTGACCGGTAGCTGCGAAGAGGCAAAGAAATTGTTGAAAATGTTGGGTGTTGAGTACATATCATATAATGCATGTCCAAATGATTATATTTTATATAGAGGAGAATATGAAGACAAAGAGATGTCTCCGAAATGTGGGCATAACAGGTATGATAAATAAAAAAAGAAGGGTAAATCACGTACTAATCCTCCTTTTAAGATATTGAGGCACATGCCTATAATCCCAAGGATTCAAAGGCTCTTTTGTTGCAAAGAATTAACTATGTTGTAGGGATGGCATGCCTCACACAAAAGTGAGTTGGGAGTTATGTGAATCCCAACTGATTCAATAGCCATGAAGCATATAGAGGACACATGGCCCAAAAAATTCAAGGATGAATTATGAAATCTACGACTCAACATAGCCATGGATGGCGTCAACCCATATTCCCTCCAGAACGCCAACTTTTTTGTTTGGCCTATAGTAGTGATCAATAACAATATCCTCCCATGGTTGTCCGTGAAGAATGAACATCTTATGTTGGCTCTCATAGTCCTTGGTAGAAGACAAGTGAAGAATATGGATGTCTACTTACAACCATTGGTAGATGAATTGAAGGAATTATGGGATGGGATAAATCTATACGATGTATCAAGACCCATTGCAGCAGAGAGGATTTTTACATTGTATGGCATATGTGCTTACACGACACATGATTATCCAGGCTTAGGAGTTTTCTCTGGTAAATTACATGTTTAATTTATTGATTTGTTTATATATGTGACAATATTCTTTCACATATTAGTTATTTAATTCGTTGTAATATTTGTTTTGATCTTCATGATATTATTTAACGTGCCATGCATATTAATTAATGTATACAAATATAATATCACAAGTCTTGTAACAAAAGGGTATTTTGGATGTAAATGTTGTGGACCTTCTCTAAAAGCTAGATGGTCCAAGGACCTACGAAAGCCAGTGTATGATTGCTCCAGGGTATTCCTACTAGAAGAACACCCTTACAGAAGAGCAGTATCCGCTTTCAATGGTAAATGAGAGAGAACCCAAAGGCCTCCAATAATGACACCAGCTGAATGGCTTAGAGCATATGAGAGAGAGAAGGAGAAGGAGTTCATAGAAATGTTCGATTCAAATGCGGAGCCTATGTTCGATGATCCAGATTTCTTCGATACCTATGTTGAGAAATTTCCCATTGGGATGAAAAGGAAATCTATATTTTATGACCTCCCATATTGGGAGAATCTTAAGATTGCCCACTTATTAGATCCCATGCATATATTTAAAAATGTTTCATATTCTTTATGGAGGCACATATCAACGAAACAAAGTGACACTTTGGCTGTTAGGAAAGATATTATTACTTCAAAAACTAAAAAGAAACATTGGCCAAGACGATTAGAAATTACGGGATCAGAGGCAGGCATTGGTCCCTCTAATTCATGGTTTTTCAAAGAAGGTGGTGTCCCATGGATTTAAAAAAAAAGATGATATATCTTTGGAAAAGGAAGTTATAATGGATGTGAGGGTGCCAACTTCATATGGGTCTTCACTACGGTGCTGCTTCACCGTGGATGACCACTTGTTGGGGTTGAAATCGCATGACCATTTGAATCTTCTAAGAGTATGTATAATGTCAAAAACATGATTTTATTATGTGTTATATTAATAAATTTTATCCCATGCTGAGATCATAAAACATAACTAATTTTGTATATTATTGCACGTGTTTATAAATTTGCAGTGTTATTATCCTTTGTTCGTGCGTGGGTGTGTGAAACATGAATTCCCTCAAAACCTAGGATGTGCCATATCTAAATTATCTACATTTGTACGTTGGATCACGTCAAAGGAGATTCATGTGGCTAGCATTCCATGGTGGCGTCAAGAGATAGTTGAGATTGTTTGTATGTTTGAGAAGGAATTGCCGACGAGTTTCATGGACTTACATGTTCATATTCTAATCCACCTAGTAGATGAGGTTGAATTAGTTTGGGTTGTTTCTTGTCATTGGATGGTCTTCTTAGAGAGGTACATGAAGAAATTGAAAAGTTTTGTTCGACAAAGGGAAAAACCTGAGGGGTCTATGGAAGAGAGGTACATATCGTATGAGTCTTTCTATTATGCTAGTGAGTACATCAAGCATATCAAAAACAGACCAGGTGCGGTGATTTGGGACGATGAAATGGATGAAGACAAAAGAGAAGGAGAGTTTCTCCACACGAGTGGAAAAAAACGCTTGATAAAGAGTAAGCGACATATAATTTTTCAAATTTACAAAAAGTAATTAATATTCATGTTGAAATTCAATATAATGTATATTTTGATCTCTAAGTACTATATAATGTTGGTTTGATTTCATCAGCGAATTCAGAAATTGAAGCAATCAATAAAGTCATTCTTTACAATTCTGAAGCGACACAACCGTGGGTTGCATTGTACGAAAAAAAAGGATGAAATGGGATAGTGACAGGAAAGAATTCAGATGGTTGAATGGTAGAAGTGTGCCTTATCCCGATAATTTAAAAAAAATAATGCCAAAAATATGCCCCAACAATTGGGTTGCTGACCAAGTTAGAGAGAAATATGGTGCTACCGGTTGTTACCCGCGTGTTGAAGAGGATGTGCTAAACGTAGGAATTGGGTGCAGCAACTCGGTAATAATATTTTTAATTTATATGCAAATTTGGGTTATTATTTATAAGACACATGACACTGATTTTTTTAACGTTTTTATAATAGGTGCATTTGTTCCCATCTATGTGGGCATATGGACACCATTTTCGCACAGAAAATGCCAATGCTAGAAACATCACATAAGACTGTGGAGTGGAATTCGAGTACGATCAATCTAGTCGATCTAACCACCGTGATCAAAACCTAGTACGAGGGACGTTAGGTTACGTCAGAAAGATACAAGAGATCATTGAAGTGGATTTTTCTTCTTTCCAATGTGTTATTTTTAGGTGCAAGTGGTGGGACACCTTTGATCGGAATAATGTAAAGGAAGATCGTGATAGTAGGCTGATATGTATCAACTCTAGAAAGATGTGGGATGAAGCTAAGGAGCCCTATGTTTTCCCTAAACACTGCAACCAGGTGTTCTTTTACCCAGATGTGTTGGATAGGGATTGGTGGTTCGTATTGACACATGACCCTAGATCAAAACATATTTTTGAGAACAATAGTGTTATCATGCCATGCAAGCTAGAAGATAATGAGGGTGATCATGAGAATTGAGAGTGATATGGTACATGCGTTATTTCATCAATATTTATACTTTTTAAGATGAGTTTTTCGAAATATTAATATAATATGTATTTTGAATTAATTGGTAATTTACATTGTGTTAATGTTAAAATCAATAATTCACTTGATAATTTGCAATTATGTTGATCTCAAAAACAATGGCGTACTGTATAAATTAATTCCTTTTTTTTGTATCTAAGATCATAATAAAATAATGATAACTCTAAAGTACATGAATTTATTTGCATTATTTTCTAAACTTTATTATGTTATAATAAATCATATTATTCTAGATTTATTATTTTACAATTATTTAAAATTTACAAATTTAAAAATTTAAAAATTTTAATAATTTCATTTCACATTAATACAATTAAAATTTTACAAATATTTTACATACAATTATAATTAGAATTAGAATTGGAATTACAATTACAATTTTACAATTTCATGTACAATTCCAATTACAATTTTACAATTTTACATATATACAATTACAATTTTACAAATTAAAAAATTACAATTACAATTACAATTACAATTTTACAAATTTACATATATACCATTACAATTACAATTTTAGAATTTTAAATACAATTAGAATTACAAATATTACAATTTTACAATATGATGATCATTTAGTATTAAATTAATTTATAAACATCACGCTCATGATAATCATTGTACAAACATCATATTTGACTAAAAAACACATTCGCTAACTGCATCATCGTGATCATGATCATCTAACAAAACACAATTAATATTATATATTAACATCATCACAACACAAACATCAAATATACATCTCATGTCAAATAACTCATGCTATCACATACACATCTATTTGCAAGCTGCACATTAAATGAACATATCTAACATGACCTAACAGCATACACATCATGATGATCACCAACATGTAAATTAAGTACAACTGCAACATGAACATAAAATACATGGACTATATATCTATATATATATATATATATATGAATAATGTTAAAAATATACAACTGTAATATAAATGTCATGGATCAACTGGTGGTAGTACAACATCAATATCAATACTAGTGGAGGCCTGCTCATAATTCAATGGTGCCTACTCATGATCATGAGTATTGATGGGTGCTGCATGCTGCTGACTGGACGTGCTCGATGGTCTAGCCTCATCTCCATGATGACTGCTGCTAGATGCTAGTGGAGGTCCATGCTTATCTCGCACGGCGCGAGGTGAACGATCATGAGATGATCGTACATTGTGCCTCACAAACTATCCATCACATGCTGCGGCTCCATCGTAATGTGCAACAGTCCTTGTCAGTCACGTAAAAGCTATCGTAACTCCTACGACATGCCGCATCAGGCTGTATATGTCACACGGCATGCCTCTTCACATCTGTAATAACCTATCATCAACCTCTATGTCTCTGTAATGAGCGGGTCTGATGCCCGCCTCAACAATCAATGTAATGAGTTGGTCGCCCAACTCCATCCTATATCTAGCAACATTAAGTTGACAGCGCACCGCCGCACCAGCAGGAGTAGGTCTCTCTGCATTGGCCTCCTGATGATCCTCGGCATCTGGCACACCCTTATCGTCATCAGGATCCACACCTGGATCATGTGGTGGTGGTGGCATATCCTCGCCATCAAAAGAGCTAATGTCTGCAAAATATATACAAGTACACAACAATAATTAGACAATTTCATTATAGAATTTAATAAAAACAAGTTAAAGAACATGTTAGAATAAATTTAAATAAAACAATAATATTACCTCTATCATCTGGTGGCTCATCAGCTGTGAAGAGGATGTTGGCACACCCTCGCCAATCCAACCCCGCATAAGGATAGGGGACCATAATGAAGTGATGCTCATCAAACCTGGCTAACAACTCTAGTGCATCATCTGATATCCTCGCTGGAAATAGAGTCTCCTCCCTCTTGGGCATCATCTTCCCCCACATGTGCATACGTGCCTTAGTAATCAGCCTACAAGTTTGTCGAAGAAAACTAGGCCTCGTCTCTAGAAACCTCTCAAAAAATAGACAAAAAAGCTCTAAATAAAAAGGGAAGTTGACCCTTCCTTGTGCATGAGCACGACATCTATCTAATGCTGTACAGAACTGCCGCAAAAAAATGGCATACCACCTGACAAGTCATGGATGCTGTAGTAAATAATCAACATAATATAAAATCGAGAAAATAATGCGTTGCCCCTCAGTGGTGTTGTGCAAAATGGTCGAAATGATAAGTGAGAGACACTAGACCTCCTCACGACCAAATGCACTAATATGTAACTGCCTTCCAGTGACCCGAAAATATGCAGGAGATACTAAATTTGCTCCAATGTATCTCTGGGAGTAAACTAACTGACTCCCTGCTACACATCCAATTGGAACCTCGTGGAATGAGGGAAAATCCACCCCACTCCTCAATAGCCCTGTAATAAAATATATATCCTCCTCAGTGGGCATGTACCATTGGTTGGTACCAACTCGGAAAGCCTGTTGCTGGGTATTCCACCTTTGGATAAGATGTCTCAAAAACAAAATATGGGACTTTTCGGAAGTTGCCTCCTCACAAAACTTGAGGAGGCCTACCTACCTTAGGAGCCCCTGCGTCATTGTTGTAATAGGCCGAGGATACGCATCTCTCTCCCTCTCTCGTGCCTCCCACAGGTGAACCATGTTATACTGTTCCACTTGTTGTTGTTGTTGTTGCCCCTCTTCTCTCCTTTCACGTCTATGAATGATTGACATATTAAACACAATTTTTTTATTAAATGAGACATGTATTTAGAAATATACGTATATAAATATTTTTTGAAAAATAAATGAAACAAAACTCGGTGTGCCATAAACACAATCACTCACCGGTCCCGGTGCGTCTTTCAACAGAGCGCACCGGGAACGGTACAACTAATGATATTCAGAGCACCGGGGACGGTGCTCCAGAAAATGTTTTTAGCGCACTGTTGACTACGTGCGGTGTTAGGATGGCGGTGCGCTGACTACACTATATGCGTCGAGGCATATAGCTAAGTTAGCGCACTGCCCTCCTACCACCGTACATAGTCGTCGGTGTGGTATTTTAAAAGGCTGCACCGTTGACGGAGGCCAAATATGGTAAGCTGTGCACTGAAAAAAATAGCCGTCCTCGGGCGTTTATTTTGGTCAATGCACCGCATCACCACTATTCAACTAGGTCAATGGTGCGGCTAGGTAACCAACCGCACCGCTCTTTTTAAAACCAATTAAAATAGCATGGTGCACCTTTGGTACCGCCCCGAAACTGGTGCGGATACCCTTAGCACCAATTTACTAGGACGAACCATTGACAAAGTCGAAATGCAGTATGCGGTGTGCTGACAACATTACACACCTCAGGGCAGATAATTTCGTTAACGCACTGAGTTGCCACGATCCCACATTCTCAACGGTGCATCCTGGTAAACGACCGCACCGCATTTTTAATTTTTTTTTAAAATAACACGGTGCGCCTATCAGTACCACCCCAGAACTGGTGCGAATACCATTAGCACTGGTTGTTTACAGGTCGCACCGCAGACCGGTGCGAGCCGAACGGCTTGAGCACACCATGCAACAATTTTTTATTTTTTTTTAATGGTTAATTTTAAGGTTTTTTGAAATTCTAATCTGCTAAAAGGCTTAATTATGGAAAAACAAGAAAAGTACCTATACATTTACCCGTCGAGGAGGCATATTGGTTGTAGAACTTGCAAAAGAAAAATTGTCCACCGTTTTACAAAATTCAAGCTGGAGATTGGGGGGAAATGCACAGCAGCAATGCGTGCAATGAGTGCAATGGGAGCACCGATGTTAGGACGGCTCAAACAAGGTTAACATGCACCGCCGCTTGAAAGCTCTGTAGCACTAACAAAAGTGAAAAATGCGGTTTTTTGGCCGTAATTTTTTTTTATTTAACCCTGTCCTGGTGCGTGGGGTTTTCATTCGCGTATTGGTGCGTTTGCGCTATGCCGCCCTGGGCGGTTTCTATTTTCGCGCGCTTTTATGACGTCCCGGTGCAGCATATTTGTAATGCACCAGTTCTCTACAATAATACGACACACTGGGAACGGTGTCTGGTGAGCCAATGTTCAGTGCGGTTTTTCGGCCGTAATTTTTTTTTTTTATTCAACCCTGTACTGGTGCGCGAGGTTTATGGTCTCCCCGGTGCGTTACCGTCATTTCGCCCTGGGCGGCATCTGTTTTTGTGCACTTTTTATGAGGCACCGGTGCTGACTATTTTGCACGCACCGGTGCAGTGCCTTAATATAAGGCACCGAGCGGGCGTGTATGGACCGTACGGTTTTTGGTGTACCAATGTTTTGTGCGGTTTTTTGGTTGTAATTTTTTTTTTTATTTAACCCTCTGCCGGTGCGCGGGGTTTATGGGCACCCCGGTGCGTTTTATTTATTCCACACCGGGCAGTTTCTGTTTTCGCGCACGTTTTCTGAAGCACCGGTGCAGAAAAGCTTTAAGGAACCGGTGCTCTACAGTAATATGACGCATTGGGTGGGTGTGTTAGGAGCGCACGGTGTCCGGTGTGCCTATGTTTTGTGCAGTTTTTTGGCCGTAATGTTTTTATTTATTTAACCTTGTGCTAGTGCACGGGGATTTCAGGGCGACCCGGTGCGTTGGCGACTCGGTGGGTCGGGGGCCGGGCGGGCGGTTTCACGCGCTTTTGTAGGCAGGGTGCGGGGGTGCTCTCGTGGGGGTGAGTTATGAAAATAAGACGCATCGAGCGAGTTTGTACGGAGCGCACGGTGTTCGGTGTGCCAATGTTTAACCACGGTTTGCGTTTTACGATGATAAAAGCCCGGACGAAGCCCGTCATCGCCGTCCGCCACGACTCCTCTAGGAACCCCTCCCTTAAAACGAATGTGGCGTTCTTTTATAAGAGTTCCTCCAAGGCTTATCTGCTAAGAGGGTCTTTTCCTTGTATAAATGTATTTTATTCTATTTTTGGAGCTGGTTCCATAACATTATTTTCATGAGTAAATGTATTTGATTTTATGTGGCTTTAATGGTTATTTCATCATTGATATATCTTTGTTTATTCATTGGTTCTAAGCATGTTTTATGACATATATGATGTATGGAGCTCATCATGTTTTGATTATTATGTGAAATAATAATGAATGAATGACCTAATATATTATAATGCAGCTAATGTGAGAAGGCCTCACTCCTTCTTGATGATTCACAGATAATTATGATATCCCTATTCTCAAATATGTTGTTGAAACTTGTAGATTTCATATTTGTGATATGTTTGATGAAATGACTATCATTGTTGGGCTTGGTTAGGTCAAGTCATTGATGCAATTTTTTATTAAAAGTATTTTTCTTGGTGTCATTTATTGTCTTGGAAAGTCTCATCAAGTTCCGACAGTGGTTTGGAAGCTAGCCTTGAAAAAGTGGCTTAAATCTTGCAGTCTCAAGCACAAAAATGGCTGAAAAAGATTGCAGTATCTCCCTTTCATGCATTGAGGGAGTGACTATAGGGTCCTAGCTGCATGCATGCCCATGTCATGGGAGAGACTAGGGGTTTTTTAGTGAAAAGGCAGTTTGACTCGAGGCTTGGGAACCTAGAGTAGTATATTAGCTCCCAAGGGTCCTGTAACACTTGAGGGAGGTTTGTAAAGTGTTGGTTTGTCGGTTCCACTTCCTTAACTGCACTTAGGGAGTTGAATAATACCATAGTAACTCTTCGTCACATGTTTACCCCAGTTGGCCATGTAGGTTTTAACCCTGTACATAAATTATCTGTAAGAGAATCTTAAAAATAGAAAATAAACAATAGTGAGAGAATAAAACATAAAAAATATATACACAAATATTTTCCCCTGGATCCCAAATCGGGACGACCAGCTTGATTTTTCATTATATTCCTTTTAGTGTTACAACACATATATATACATGCCGAAGCATACATAAACCCCAATCCATTAACCCCGGATTAGAACATAGCCGTAGTTCCCTTGACCGGATCTACAAAATACCAGAGGCCGAAAACCATCATGCCCCAAAACCATGAAAGCCGGATACGCACGAAAAATGTTAGGTCCCCATATTACTAGTATGGTCCCTTATTGTTGTTAGTGTAACCCCTTATTGTTATTGTTGTACCCCTATAACCCCCATATTGTTATTATTGTGCCCTTAAATTATTATTGTTAGGTTGACTAGGATTACATTGTGGCCCCATGGACTCCTACATATAGAAAGGAGGTTTTGTAATTTGTATCATCCAAGAATTTTTCATTCATGTAATGTATTGGAGGTTGCCCCCTCGAAGTGGCTTATTTCTAAGGCGTTGATATCTCTTTTCTTCTATTTTTGGAGTTGGCTTCTCAAAATTTTGTATCAGAGCTTTGGATTCTAGGGTTTCGCTGCTCCAAATAGGTCATCGTGGCATTTTTGCTATAACTTGTTTTCTTCGAAGTTTCAGAAGTTGAAATTTTTAGGTGTGAAACTGAAATTCTGAGGAACATCGTCACAAAATTTCGGAGCTTGGTTCGCAATATTTTTGGAGATATGATCTGTGGAAGTTAGGTCTTTTTGCAGGCTCCTCAATTTAATCTAAACAAGTCATCATGGAATTTGCACTATAAATATTTTTCTACGAAGGTTCAGAATCTGAAATTTTTAGGGTGCGAAGCTGAAATCCTGAGGAAACTCATCGTAAAATTTTAGAGCTTGGTTTGCAATATTTTCGGACATATGATTTGTGGAAGGTAGTGCTTTTTTGGGCTCCTGAATTTCATCTAAAAGAGGTAATCGTGGGAAAATATTCATAACTCTCTCTCTGAGCATCGGATTGGAGTGCCGTAAAAAGTGGTTGCAAGTACACAGACTTTAGTTTCTTTTCTATTAATTTCAGAGCTAAAAGATGAAACAGTGACACGTGGCAAGTCGTACAAGTTCGCTCTACTGAACCAATCCATAATTAGGTCATTGTGGGAGATTGGACATAAATTTTCCTTGGAGAATCCAAATCAAGTCAGACCTGTGGCATTCAAAAGATAATTCAGAAGGCTACCTCAGTGCCAAATTTTAGATATTGAAGAGCTGCAATCACATAGATAATCCAATTTCAATATCGAGCTCCTCTAAAGAAAGAAAAAGGTGTGTATTTTTTTTCTTTTCGAATTGCATAAGTCTTGTTTGAAGAATCATTTTGAATTGATTCCAAGGGCATATTGTAGAATATATATCACTATTTGGTTCTAAAAAATGCCCCATAAATATAATTCAACACCCATTAAGCCTTCAGAAGGCTTTACTATGACTCATGAAGATGAAGAATTGCAACATGATCTATCAAAATTACAAGAGCAAGTGCACCAAATTTCGCTCTCGCAAAGAGAAACAAAAAATGAAATGGAAGTTTTGAAGAAAGGTGTGGAAGCGAAGATGGATGGTTTGAAGAAAGGCGTGGAATCTAAGATAGATGGCATGGAATCTGGCATGGAATCTAAGATGGATGACATGGAAGCTAAGATAGATAAAAAAATGAAAGACAACATGGAAAACATGAAGAATGATCCAAAAGCAGACATGGAAGGTTTGACAAAGTTGATACACGAAATGTTTCCTAATGGTGAAAAGATAGTAGAGGAAACTCATGATGAGAAAAAAATAAATGTTAATCATGACTTCATAAACTCTAATGTTGGCGGGAAGAACCACCATATTCCAAAAATGGATATGAGGAAGTTTGATGGAAAGGATCCGGTAACATGGATACTATAGATGGAGAAATATTTTGATCTCTATAATGTGCAAAACACACAAAAGGTACGCATTGCAACTTTACATCTAGAACAAAATACATTTGTATGGTATCGATGACTTTGCTCCCATAAATTTTTTTTCACTTGGTCAATTTTTACAGAGGAAATGATTAGCACATTATGAGGATACAGAGAGCAACACCTTCTTTAGCCAATTGATAAATCTCAAACAAAAGGGTTTAGTGGGGGAGCACATTGAGGACTTCCAAAAATTGAATATAAGGGTAACTGATATTCCATAGGAACATAAGATTTATCTCTTCATAGGTACTTTAAAGGATAAAATCCAACATGAAGTTCGCATTTTTGAAACTGATTCATTGGAGAAGGCATTCAGGTTGGCAAGAAAAATTGAATGTAAAATTATGGCGACAAGGAAGCCTACCACTCACTTCTATAAAGAAGGAAGTGTTGCTACGCCTAGATTTCCACAACCTACAAGGTTGACACCACAACAATTGGAAGAAAAAAGAGCAAAAGGGCTTTGCTACAGTTTTGATAGCAAATACACTAAAGGTCATAAGTGTGCTAGGAAGATATTATTTTACATAGATATTGAAGAGGAAGAAGAAAATGAACATGAAGAGGATATACACCAGGAACTAGCCCTAGAAGAGGAAAAAATGAGTCCGACCATATCGTGTAATGCATTGGCAGGAATTACCACTCCTCAAACTCTCAAGATAGAAGGACATATCAAGAAGAAAAAGGTAATAGTGTTGATTGATTCAGGTAGCACCCATAATTTTATTCATTGTAAGGTAGCCAAGGAATTGAATTTTTCCTATACCCAGCACCAGAATGTCAAGTGATGGTTGCAAATGGAGGAACTATAAATTTCTATGGAAAATGCCATAATATCAAGCTAACCATGGGGGAATATGTATTGACTAGTCCAATGCTTTCCATTCCTATGGGAGGTGCTGATTTTGTACTAGGAGTACAATGGTTACAATCTTTGGGGACGGTAGCTTTTAATTTTCAAGAACTTTTCTTGAATTTTTTTTCAGAAGGAAAGGAAGTTGAATTACGAGGTATTGCAGGGAAGCCAGGAAGGATAATAAGCTCTAATTTCATGACAAATCTTCTAAAGAAAGAACAACGAGGCGTAATTGCACAATTATGCTCACTAGAAGTTCCAACATCAAAATCATCTATTTCTGCAGATCTCCAACAAGTCTTGGAAAATCATTCCAAGGTGTTTGAAACTCCCAAAGGACTCCCACTTATTTGTGATCATGATCATGCTATTCATTTGATTCCAGGAAGTGTTCCTCCAAACATTAGGCCTTATATATATCCTTATGTCCAAAAGAGCGAAATTGAACGTATGATTGCAAGAATGTTAGAGGCGGGTATAATTCAACCTAGTCAAAGTTTTTTCTCTGCTCTTGTAGTATTGGTACACAAGAAGGATGGATCATGGCGCATGTGTCCGGATTATAGGGAGCTCAATAAGCTTACCATTAAAGATAAATTTCCCATTCCTGTGATTGATGAATTATTGGATGAATTACATGGAGCAATTTATTTTACCAAGTTGGATCTTCATTCAGGATATCATCAAATTAGAATGAAGACTGAAGATATTCCAAAAACATCATTTCGAACTCATGAGGGTCATTATGAATTTTTGGTCATGCCTTTTGTCCTTACCAATGCACCTTCTACATTTCAAGGGTTGATGAATTCCATTTTCAAACCCTTCCTTAGAAAATTTGTGCTAGTATTTTTTGATGATATACTAATCTACAGCAGGTCTTGGAAGGATCATGTCGAACATGTTGACAGGGTGCTCAAACTATTGCAGGAGAAACAATTATATGCAAAAACATCCAAATGTTTCTTTGGAGTACAAGAGGTGGAATATCTGGGTCATATTGTGTCTCACGAGGGTGTTAAGGTAGACCCTAACAAAATTAAAGCCATTAAGGAATGGAAAGTCCCCACAACCATAAAGCAGTTGCGAGGATTTCTTGGGTTAACAGGGTATTATCGCAAGTTTGTTAAAAATTATGGGAGAATAGCAGCACCTCTAACACCATTATTGAATAAAGATGCATTTTCATGGACTCCTGAAGCAACTAAGGCCTTTGAACATCCTAAAGAGGAAATGTGCCTAGCACCGGTCTTAGCTACGCCAGACTTCACAAAAACCTTTATTATGGAATGTGATGCCTCAGGAAATGGAATTGATGATGTTTTAATGCAAGAAGGAAGACCCATTGCTTTTGAAAGTCGTCCAATCAAACGAAAATATTTACAGAAACCTATTTATGAGAAGGAAATGATAGCAATACTGCATGCACTAAAGAAATGGCGAACTTACCTAATGGGAAGACACTTCAAGGTAAAAACTGATCATGATAGTCTTAAACACTTTTTGGAACAAAGACTATCTTCAGAAGAGCAGCAAAAATGGGTCACAAAGATGTTGGGTTATGACTTTGAAATAATCTAAAAAAAGGGAAAGCTTAATGTTGTTGCAGATGCACTCTCAAGAAAGAATGAAGAGGTGGAAGCATTGCTTTGTGCCATTTCTATTATCCAACCAGATTGGATAACAGAAGCAAGAGATGAATGGAAGAAGGACAAAGATGTATGGACACTCATTCAAAAGTTGCAGCAAGATCCTAGTACATCTGATACATTTAGTTGGAAAAATGATTCCTTATGGTACAAATGTCGCTTATATCTTTGTAAGAATTCCCAACTAAAACAAAAGATTCTTCTGGAATTGCACACTTCTCCTTTAGGAGGACACTCAGGATTTTTAAAAACTTACCACGGGGTGAAGAAAGAATTTTTTTGGGATGGCCTTAAATCTGATATTCAAAAGTTTGTGGCGGAATGTTTGGTTTGCCAGCAGAATAAAGTTGAGACAATTAAGACCCCAGGACTTCTACAACTTTTATCCATTCCAAGTCAACGTTGGGAGGAGATTTCAATGGATTTTATCACAGGTTTACCTAAGTCCGAAGGAAAGAGTGTCATCATGGTGGTAGTTGATAGGCTTACCAAGTATGCACACTTTTGTGCATTATCTCATCCATTTAAGGCAAGTACAGTTGCTACTACATTTATGGACAGAATTCAAAAGCTACATGGAAGCCCAAGGGTTATTGTGAGCGACAGAGATCCCATTTTTACTGGAAGTTTTTGGACGGAGTTATTTTCTTGTTTGGGTACTCAATTAGCTCATAGCTCATCTTATCATCCTCAATCTGATGGTCAAACTGAGATAGTAAATAAATGTTTGGAAGGATATCTTCGTTGTTTTGTATCTGATAAACAAACACAATGGGTCAAGTGGTTACCTCTCGCTGAATGGTGGAATAACACTTCCTTCCATACTGCAGCAAAAATGACCCCATTTATGGCACTTTATGGATATCATCCACCATCCATCACATCATCTTTAAGGGAAAATTCGAAGGTTCAAGCAGTGGAAGATCACATCGAGCATCAGCAAGAAGTTCTCCAACTCTTAAAGGATAACCTGAATTTGGCACAAAATCGAATGAAACAACGGGCAGATCAACATCGCAGTGAGAGAAGTTTTGATGTAGGAGATTGGGTATTTTTACGGCTACAACCATACAAACAAATGTCCCTCAAGCAAGCTAAGAAGGATAATAAATTATCGCCAAAGTACTATGGTCCTTACAAGGTGTTGCAAAAGATTGGTACTATGGCATACAAATTGGAGCTTCTTGTTTCTTCACAAGTGCATCTAGTTTTCCATGTTTCATGCTTAAAGAAGGTTATAAGTGAAAATATTCTAGTTCAAACAATATTTCCAGAACTTGATGAGGAAGGAAAAATCATATTGGAACCTGAAGCGGTCACAGAAACAAGAACTCGACAGCTATGGAATCGATCAATTTTAGAGTATCTCATCAAGTGGAAGAACTTACCCACTGAAGATTCTACATGGGAGGATAAGAATTTTATACAGAATCATCCAGAGCTACTCAAGCAAAGAGGACAACACTTTTTTGAAGGAGAGGGGCATTTTAGGTCCCTATATTACTATTATAGTCCCTTATTGTTGTTAGTGTAACCCCCTTATTGTTATTATTGTACCCCTGTAACCCCCATATTGTTATTATTGTGCCCTTAAATTATTATTGTTAGGTCAGCTAGGATTACATTGTGGCCTCACTAGGATTACATTGTGGCCTTATGGACTCCTATATATAGAAAGGAGGTTTTGTAATTTGTATCATCCAAGAATTGTTCATTCATGTAATGTATTGGAGGTTTCCCCCTCGAAGTGGCTTTTTTCTAAGGCATTGATATCTCTTTTCTTCTATTTTTGGAGCTGGATTCTCAACAAAAAATAAGGTCCAAATTTTTTTCTTGGGGCGTTGCCCCGGACCCCAAAAAGGGGGGCTGTCGCTCCCCTTGTGACCCTCCTGCTATGCCCTTGACAACATATGAGACAAGCTTTCGGCCCCCCGGTGACCCCCCCGTTCTTGCGACTAATCGTGGAAAGAATATAACACATACCCAACATTATCCCACTTGTTGTTTTCTTTCCGCAAGGGGCCACAAGAGAGCTTAGTCATTAGTCCAAATATGCAACACCCATTGTTTCTCTACACCAAGAGAACTTATGAGTGCTCATTATGGACTTTGTCAATGCATCTGCAACATTCTTTAAAGTGTCCACCTTTACCAGCAACACCCTTTTATCCTCAACCATATCTATCACAAAGTGATATTGAACATCAACGTGCCTTGTATTTGAATGATAAGAAGGGTTCTTAGCCAAGAAAATTTCACTTTGGCTATCAAAGTATATCCTTATAGCTCGCTTCACCAACCCCATACTTGAACACAATATTTGCAACCAAACTGCTTCCTTGATTGCATGAGAGGCTACCATGTATTCTTCCTCTATAGTTGAAAGTTCCACTACAAACTATATTTTACTCATCCAATTGATTGAACCTCCAAATATTATAAACACATACCCACTTGTAGATCTTCTTTGGTCCAGATCTCTGAACCAGTCAGCATCAAAAAAACCACGGATGTCAAAAACTCTGTCCAATCCCTGTCTTCCTTGGTAGCAAAAACGATAATCACTAGTGCACTCAAATATTTGAAAACTCGCTTCACTGCTGTCCAATGCTCCTTCCCTGTTTTTGACATAAACCTACTCAATACTCCCATTGCATGTGCAATATCTGGTCCAGTACAAACCATTGCATAGATCAGGCTACCCACTGCACTTGCATATGGAACACGGGACATATCCTCCTCCTCTTCTTGTGTCTTGGGACACTGTTCAACAAATAGCTTTACACCTACAAGAAGAGGAACGTTCACCGGTTTATATCCTTCATATTGGACCTCTGCAATATTGTCTCGACATACTTCCTCTGCTTTAACTAGAGCTTCCTCTTTTCCCGATCTCTCTTAATTTCCATGCCCAAAATATAGTTTGCAGCACCAAGATCCTTCATGTCGAATTTGGAGAATAATTGGGTCTTCTAATCCTGGATACTTTGTTTGTCATTTCCAATCAACAACATATCATCCACATACAAGAAAAAATAAATAACATGGCCACCAATTAATTTAAAATAAACACAGTGATCCTCTTTGCTTCTGGTGAAGCCAAGTCCCCATATATATGCATCAAATTTATGATACTACACCCTTGGTGACTATTTTAACCCATACAGAGCTTTTTTTTAACCTGCATAAAAGTTATTTCTTACCCTTCAACATAAATCCTTCAGG
This sequence comes from Pinus albicaulis, assembly GCA_034641835.2. Classification (NCBI taxonomy): domain Eukaryota; kingdom Viridiplantae; phylum Streptophyta; class Pinopsida; order Pinales; family Pinaceae; genus Pinus; species Pinus albicaulis. Next base: position 1,545,269,404 of record CM076584.1, read on the forward strand.
TTGCTTGATGTATATCTCCTCTTCCAGATCCCCGTGAAGAAATGTTTTCTTCACATCCATCTGTTCTACCTCAAAATCAAATGCAAAAACAACATATAAAATTAATATAATAAGAGTAACCTTTGCAACAAGAGAAAAAATATCACCAAAATCAATTCCCGACACTTGGGAATAACCTTTTGCTACCAACCGCGCTTTGTATTCCTCCACCTTGCCTTCTACATTCATCTTCTTCTTAAATACCCATTTTCTCCCAATGGGCTTCGTTCCAGCCAACAACTCCACCAGATCCCATGCCCCATTTTTGTGCAAGGATGCCATTTCATAAACCATGGCCTCCTTCCAAAGTTTTCCATCCTCTGAATCCACTGCCTCCCTAATAGTTCTGGGATCATCTTCAGTGATAGTTAAAGCAAAATTTGAACAAAAAATAGATGGAATATACCTTTCTGGCTGTCTTCTTTCCCGAACTGATCTTCTCACAACTGGAGTTTTTGGCTCTTCCTTTTCTGAATCTTCTTCTGTTGTAGATTTCGATTCATCCTCCTTTAGCTCAAACTCTATCTTCTTAGGTTCCTTCGGTAGAACTTCATGTTTAACAACATATTTCACATCTCTAAACACCACATCTCAACTGTACACTACCTTCCTTGTTTATGGGTTCCAAAGCTTGTAACCTTTTAAACCATCCTTATACCCAATAAAGATGCACCTTTTCAGATTTATTATCCAACTTGGTCATTTTCTCCTCTGGAACGTGTACATATGCATCACATCCAAATACCCTCAGATGTGAAAGAAAGGGTTTCTTATCAGTCCATACCTCACGTGGAGTCTTATCCTCCAACGCTGATGAAGGTGATCTGTTAACCAAGTAACATGTAGTCTCCTTACTTCTGCCAAGAATTCATGTCCTAACCTGGTACCACTGAGCATGCTTCTTGCCTTTTCCATCAATGTTCTATTAATTCTTTCTGTAACTCTGTTTTGCTGAGGTGTGTATGGATTAGTCTTCTGTCGTGCTATACCACACTTCTTATAGAATTCTTCAAATTCCTTCTTGCAAAACTCTCCACCATTATCTTCACTTAGCACCTTTATCTTCTTCTCTGTCTGGTTTTCCGCCAGAGCTTTACATTCTTTAAATCTGTCAAAGACTTCAAATTTCTTCCTCAAGAAATATATCCATGTATTCCTTGAGAATTCATCTATGAATGAAACATAGTACACAGACTTACCTAGTGATGGAACCGACACAGGTCCAAACACATCACTATGCACAAGCTCTAATATCTTGTTTGCCCTCTTAGCACGAGAAGGAAAAATCACCCGATTCTTCTTCCCATATACACAATATTCACATAAATCGAAATCCAGAGAGCAATTGGACATAACTTCTACCATACCATTTCCATGCAGTATCTGAAGGCCCTTATCTCCAATATGTCCAAGCCTTTGATGCCATAGCATGGTCTTTTCTCCAGAGACCGCTAGGCTTTCTGCTCCACTTTTAGGAACCAAATAACTGTTGCACCCATCAATAACAGTGCTACCCTAAAGATTGTAAAAATTTCCAATCCAAACACCATGAATTAATACCAGTTATCCTCGAACCATCTTGTAGGTATCTTTCTCGAACACTATTTTTTTACTTGTATCATCCATCTTGCTTATAGAAATTAGATTTCTTGCCAATGTAGGAATATGTAGAACACCAGGAAGTGTTCTAATCCTTCCACCTTGTAGCTTCAGCTTTAATTTTCCACGTCCAACGATTATGGCCTTCCTATCATCCCCTAAGAATACATCACCACAATCATATTTCTCATACTCACAGAACCACTCCCTATTGGGAGTGAAGTGAAAGGATACACCTGAGTCAATCAACCATGCCTCATGATCTACATGTGTATTTGAAGAAGAAGCCAAATACACATCCCCACCTTCATCTGAGGTGGTTTTTGCCTCTGCAGAAGGAGCATCATCATATCTATTTCCTTTCTCAGGAGCTTTAGATCTGCAGTCCTTTTCGTAGTTCCCTTCCTTTCCGCATTTCCAGCACACCTTTACAAACTTTCGTGGGGATTTAGATCTCCCACTCGAAACCTTATTTTTGTTCATCTTTTGGGACCTTCCTCATACAAATAAGGAATCTCCATTCTGGCCCTCCATATTTCCCCGTCTCATTTTCTCCAACAACAAGGCTGAGACAATTTCATCAAAATTCGAGGTAGTTGTATTGCTACCTATTGCAATAACTAGACTATCCCGCGAATTTGGTAGAGAACACAAAAAACTGATGCACTTATCTTCCTATGAGATTTTAATATCAACATATGAAAACTAACTTACCACAGTATTGAAGGCATTGAGATGCTCTGTCAACGATTCTCCATCCTTCATCCTCAAGGTATACAAGTTTTTCCTTAGGAACAATTTATTCACCAGAGACTTAGATTGATACAAAGTCCCTAGCTTATCCCATAAATTCTTCACCGTAGCTTCCCCAGATACATTCAAAAATATCGAATCTAAGATACACAACTGTATTGTGCTCTTTTCCTTCTAATCCAACTTCTTCCAGTCTTCATCTGACATTTCCTTTGGTTTAGTACCCGTATCTACCGCGATCCACTGATCTTTAACCACCAGCAGATCCTCCATCTTGAGCTTCCACAACTCAAAAATCTGACCATTAAATTTCTTGATCTATATCTTTCCACTGCTCGCCATCTTCTTTCACCGCAAGAATCGATCCCACAGATCTCCCACTGAAGAGGGTCTACCATAGGCCCGAGCAGAAAACCCCTCAACAGCAAATGCATCCCCTTGAAGCCGAAACAACTCTGATAACAAATGTAGGTTTTAACCCTGTACATAAATTATCTGAAAACCAATCTTAAAATAAAAAAATAAACAATAGAGAGAGAATAAAACATAAAACATATAGACACAGATATTTTCCCCTAGATCCCAAATCGGGACTACCAAATTGATTTTTCATTATATTCCTTTTAGCGTTACAACACATATATACATGTTGAAGCATTCATAAAACCCAATCCATTAACCCTGGATTAGAACATAAATATAGTTCCCTTGACTGGATCTACAAAATACCAGGGGCTGAAAACCATCATGCCCAAAAACCATGTGCAAACCCATGCATAAAACCATGGGCGGGTCTGCCCAGTGAAAAATAGCAAAACCATGCCTCACAACCATGGGAGTGTGCCACTAATTGTGGAAAGAATATAACACATACCCAACATGCTAGTTGCTTGGGTAAATGTGGGAGGAGGGTGTTACACAGTGGTATTAGAGCAGGTTTCGTTCTCTTTGGGTCGTGTCTGGTTTTCGTTCTCTTCGTGTGATATCTGATACCACGGAGTGGTATCAGAGCATGGTTCAACACTTAGAATAGATGGGAAGAATATGTTCATCATGCATACATGTCAATTTCATATGTGTTATGTATGTTTGTAGACTATAAGCTTGTTGTGTATGCATGGTGGTGGTCATTGTTAAAGTTGTCTCACCATGTGGAAGTTGATGGTGTTGTTGTTGGATGTGATCATCATGATTTCATGTTGGTTATGCATTTTTTATGAATTTCAATGTCTATATGTTGTTATGCATGCATTGTCATGGTTAAGGTTATTGTCCATGAGGTCATTGTAGGAATTTTAGGTCATCATGATGTTGTTGATATGTTATGATGCTGATGTGTTAGTTGAGATAGAGAAGGAGATGCATATCATCAAAGTGAATTTGAAACTCTAGACTTTTGTGTAAGAGCAGATCATCATACAGGTTTTGAATGATTGACATGCAGGTATCTTAGTTAATGGATTATTATATGCATTATGGTTGTGTACATGTTTGTCATTTTATTGTTGTTTCTGTTACATGCATGGTAGATGCTAGTGAATCAGTGTGATCATATGCATGTGTGTTGAATAATAACGCACGATAGTAATGTGTTGTTATATGCATTATTGTTGTTGTTTTACGTTAGTTAACTTGATGATTATGTTATATGTTGTTGATAAGTATGTTATATGTTAACTTGTTGATTGTTATATAATAGTTAACTTGATGATTATGTCATATGTTGGTGATAAGTATGCTATATGTTAACTTGTTGTTGTTATATGTTAGTTAAATTGATGATTAGGATTATTGCATTAAGATCTTGACGTTATATGTATTGTGTTAATATAGATTGGCCTATGGGTTATGGTTGCAATATTCATGTATGAGCTGGCATATTTGTGATATTATGTCATACAAATTTGGACTGAATGTTGAGATGTGATTGCTATGCATGAATGACAATTTTTTTATGAAATTATGAGGTGAACATGTTAGCTAGTTACTGTTATGGATCATGCCCTTATTTATGTTTGTTTCGATGTGTTGTGAAGTTATATTGTGTTAATCTAGATTTATTGTGCAAACAAGATAGCCTCCCCTGAGATAAATTAAAGTATGAGTTTTCTTATGTCATTTATTTGGTGTTTGAATGTTTGATTATGTCTTCTATTTGGTGTTTGAGTGTTTTGTGTGTATTATGTCGTCTATTTGTTGTTTGAATATTTGATTAATTGCATTATATGAGCATGTGTCTATAATATTGCATGAAGTAATAATATTGTTTTAAGATGGTGTTGATGCCTCCGAATTCCGGGGGAAAACCACCTGGTCTGGACCTTAAAGCAACTCCTTTTCCATTTGGTGTAGTGGCTCCGACTGGGGATAATGGGACCATTTTCCCAATAAGGAATATTTTGAGGGCACGTTTTGATTATACAACATGAAAATGGAGAATGATTTTAATCTATCAAATGCATCTATCTAAACTATTTATTCTACTATATACCCGAGGTGTTTCTTCCTTTATGCGATCTAAAGAGATATCCTTCAACTATTAGTAATATAGATCGTTAACAGTTGAAAGAGATGAAAATTATGTAAGATGATTCTTCTAAACAAGTAGTTTGACTAGAAGAATTGTGAAAAATATATCACATTCATATGTGTGATTATATATTCAATAAGAAATCACAGACAAATATTAGAAAAGAAATGCATGTAACATTCATCTATAATAATGTTTCAACTATATAATGCAATAAAAATATGACTGTCAATCTATAAAGTAAGTCTTAATACAAGTGAATAAAAGTACCATATGTACGAAGTTCTACTCATGTAAACTAACAATAATTGATCTGCTCCTCCTCACTTTCAAGCAATTTAAAGAGTACAATAGTGCAACATCAGTTAAATGACTTTAATTGTCAAAAGATAACAGATGTGTTCCATTAATTCATCAAAGCATTCACAAACTTACAATAGTGCATTCTTTGCAAATGTTGACAAATTTCTAGACCCTTATCTAAATGCATGAGAGGAGATTAAATACTAAACTAACTATGCTCTAAAATAGATTATTACAAAAATAAAGAGGAGGTTTCAAACAACCATCCTGGTAAGACTAACTTAAACTAAAATCTAGGAAAATAAATTAACAATATGATTTATGAATTCCGCCATTTCTTCTGGATTTTGTCACGAAGTTGACAAATATCTAGAATAGGTTTGAGCCGAGATGGATGCGATATCCTTGATCTGACCTGTCCCTTGAATAATGCGTTTGAAAGTATTTGCTGTGATCATCTTGTTGAATCTATTAAGGACTGCAGTATCTGATACTGATGATAAGGTTTGATCAGAAAATTCCAATAATTTTCTTGATCAAACTTATTTACCTTTTTAATTATTTCATCTTGTGTGTCTGCCATTTGTTTCCATTGTGTTTCTAGCTGTTTTACTTATGAGAACACTCCATACGTGTACTCTTTGATAAGTTCTGCTTTCAACAACTGTTCACATACAGATTCAATAATTTCCTTTGACAATCTTGATGTTTTCACTGCTGCTTTCTCTGCCTAATTGATTTGTGCTTTCCAATCTTTGAATAGGATCTCCTTATGAAACTTATCTACCTAAGGTAGATCAACTTCCTTTCCTGAGTTTGATGCTTGCCATTGAATGTGCTTGTTAATTTTCTTCTTGAGTCTTTCAAATTCAAGTTTCTGGATAGCTACTTGCTAGATCAATATTTTATTTGAGTCACAATAAGAGTCAATAATAGAAGATTGATGGAAAAATACTTCCTGTTTTTGCTTTAACTTATAATTTTGGCATCCAATGCTTCTTTTATAAATTTCTCTAATTGTGGTTGGCTTTGTAACCTGGTCATTGTTGCTTCCAGTTGTGCTTGTTTCTCATTGATTTCTACTTGATGCTGCAATTTAAGACTCTCGAAATATTTTTGAAATTGGGCCATATTTTCTTTCATTTGATCATTGGAGTTGGATTTTTCTTCATCTAAAAACCTCTATAGTTCTTGTATTATGTCTTCCTTTTGCCTCATCAACACTCTAACTTCAGTAGCTTTATCAAAAATGGCAGTAGAATATGCCCCTGCATACTGTGATAATTTAGTTAGATGTTCAGTAGGATCAACTAAGGAATCCTTCCAAAAAACATCAACATATTCATCTGTGAGGTTTGAGACTGTTTCATCAGTTCTTCTCCTTTTATTCCTCTTAACAACAACCTTGTAACTAGGACTGTAGAAGATGTCTAGTGAAGGAATTTCTTCAACCTGTAAAATTATTTGTTCTGTAGGGTGGGTTGGTATGATCTCTCGATCATGAGTCTCTATAACTTGTTGTAGTGGATTAATAGTTTCCACTATATTCTCGTAATGTTCAAGTGTCTAAAAACTAATTACTTGATCAATATTGGGATTGGCTTTAGGAGTTTTTATTGCTTCAAAAAACTTATTCCATTCACTACTCAAATTCTTTGTTTGTGATTTTTCTGACTGATCAAGTGTGTCATGGCTGTGCTGAAATTTTTTAGAAGTTGACTCTGTTCCATTACTTTCCTTTTGCTCCTACATCTCTATCTCTTGGATTACCTGATCAATTTATCTTTTCTGGGCTGTCCTTTCTGGATTCTGTTATGAAACCAGCTAATGTTATGAAACCACCTCCAAAAATAGAAGAAAAGAGAGATCAACGCCTTAGAAATAAGCCACTTCGAGGCGGAAACATCCAATACATTACATAAATGAACAATTCTTGGATGATAAAAATGAAAAAACCTCCTTTCTATATATAGGAGTCCATGGGGCCACAATGTAATCCTAGCCGACCTAACAATAATAATGTAAGGGCACAATAATAATAATATGGGGGTTACAGGGGTACATCAATAACAATAAGGGGGTTACAATAACAACAATAAAGGACTATACTAGTAATATAGGGACCTAACATGCTCCTCTCCTTCAAAAAAGTGTTGTCATTAACGCTTGAGTATCTCCGAGTGCTTTTGTATAAAATTCTCATCCTCCGATGTAGAATCTTCAGTGGGTAAGTTCTTCCATTTGATGAGATACTCTGAAATTGTTCGATTTCGTAGCTGTCGAGTTCTTGTTTCCATGACTGCTTCAGGTTACAATATGGTTTTTCCTTCTTCATCAAGTTCTGGAAATATTGTTTGAATTGGAAGTTTGTCCCCTATAACCTTCTTTAAGCATGAAACAGGGAAAACTGGATGCACTCATGAAGAAGTAGGAAGATCCAATTTGTATGCCATAGTACCAATATTTTGCAACACCTTGTAAGGACCATATCACTTTGGTGATAATTTATTATCCTTCTTAGCTTGCTTGAGGGACATTTGTTTGTATGGTTGTAGCTGTAAAAATACCCAGTCTCCTACATCAAGACTTCTCTCATTGCGATGTTGATCTTCCTGTTGTTTCATATGATTTTGTGCCAAATTTAGGTTATACTTTAAGAGTTGGATAACTTCTTGTTGATGTTCGATGTGATCTTCCATTGCTTGAACCCTAGAATTTTTCCTTAAATAAGATGTGATGGATGGTGGACGATATCCATAAAGTGCCATAAATGGGGTCATTTTTGCTGCAGTAAGGAAGGAAGTGTTATACCACATTTAGCGACAAGTAAACACTTTATCCATTGTGCTTTCTTATCAGATACAAAACAACGAAGATATCCTTCCAAAAATTTATTCACTATCTCAGTTTGACCATCGGATTGAGGATGATAAGATGAGTTATGAGCTAGTTGAGTACCCAAACAAGAAAATAATTCCGTCCAAAAATTCCTTGTAAAAATGGGATCTTTGTCACTTACAATAATCTTCGGGTTTCCATGTAGCTTTTGAATTGTTTCCATAAATGCAGTAGCAATTGTACTTGCTTTAAATGGATGAGATAATGCACAAAAGTGTGCATACTTGGTAAGTCTATGAACTACCACCATGATGACACTATTTCCTTCGGACTTAGGTAAACCTGTGATAAAATCCATAGAAATCTCCTCCCAACATTGAATTGCAATGGATAAAGGTTGTAGAAGACCCGGGGTCTTAATTGTCTGAACTTTATTTTGCCGGCAAGCCAAACATTCCGCCATAAAATTTTGAATATTATATTTAAGGCCATCCCAAAAAAAATCTTTCTTCACCCTGTGGTAAGTTTTAAAAATCCCGAGTGTCCTCCTAAAGGAGAAGTGTGAAATTCCAAAAGAATATTTTGTTTTCGTTGCGAATTATTGCAAATATATAAGCGATCTTTGTACCATAAGGAATCATTTTTCCAAAAAAATGTATTAGATGCACTAGGATCTTGCTGCAAATTTTGAATGAGTGTCCACACTTCTTCATCCTTCTTCCATTCATCCCTTGCTTCGGTTATCCAATCTGGATGGATAATGTAAATGGCACAAAAAAATGCTTCCACCTCTTCATCCTTTCTTGAGAGTGCATCTGCAACAACATTTATCTTCCCTTTTTTGTAGATGATTTCAAAGTCATAACGCAACATCTTTGTGACCCATTTTCGTTGCTCTTCTGAAGATATTCTTTGTTCCAAAAAGTGTTTAAGACTATCATGATCAGTTTTTACCTTGAAGTGTCTTCCCATTAGGTAAGGTCGCCATTTCTTTAGTGCATGTAGTATTTCCAACATTTACTTCTCATAAATAGGTTTTTGTAAATACTTTTCTTTGATTGGACGAATTTCAAAAGAAATGGGTCTTCCTTCTTGCATTAAAACAACACCAATTCCATTTCCTGAGGCATCACATTCCACAATAAAGGTTTTTGTGAAGTCTAGCGTAGCTAAGACTGGTGCTAGGCACATTGCCTCTTTAAGATGTTCAAAGGCGTTAGTTGCTTCAGGAGTCCATGAAAATGCATCTTTCTTCAATAATTTTGTTAGAGGTGCTGCTATTCTCCCATAATTCTTAACAAACTTGCGATAATACCCTATTAACCCAAGAAATCCGCGCAACTTATTTATGGTTGTGGGGACTTTCCATTCCTTAATGGATTTAATTTTGTTAGGGTCTACCTTAACACCCTCGTGAGATACAGTATGACCCAGATATTCCACCTCTTGTACTCCAAAGAAACATTTGGATGTTTTTTCATATAATTGTTTCTCCTCCAATATTTTGAGCACCCTGTCAACATGTTAAACATGATCCTTCCAAGACTTGATGTAGATTAGTATATCATCAAAAAATACTAGCACAAATTTTCTAAGGAAGGGTTTGAAAATGGAATTCATCAACACTTGAAATGTAGAAGGTGCATTGGTAAGGCCAAAAGGCATGACCAAAAATTCATAATGACCTTTATGGGTTCGAAATGCTATTTTCGGAATATCTTCAGTCTTCATTATAATTTGATGATATCTTGAACGAAGATCCAACTTGGTAAAATAATTTGCTCCATGTAATTCATCCAATAATTCATCAATCATAGGAATGAGAAATTTACCTTTAATAGTGAGCTTATTGAGCTCCCTATAATCAAGACACATGCGCCATGATCCATCCTTCTTGTGCATCAATACTACTGGAGTAGAGAAAGAACTTTGACTAGGTTGAATTATACCAGCCTCTAACATTTCTACAATCATATGTTCAATTTCGCTCTTTTGGACATAAGGATATCTATAAGGCCTGATGTTTGGAGGAACACTTCCTGGAATCAAATGAATAACATGATTATGATCACGAATAGGTGGTATTCCTTTGGGAGTTTCAAACACCTTGGAATGATTTTCCAAGGCTTTTTGGAGATCTGGATAAATAAATGATTTTGATGTTGGAACTTCTAGTGAGAATAATTGTGAAATTACGCCTTGTTGTTCTTTCTTCAGAAGCTTTGTCATGAAATTAGAGATTATTATCTTTCCTAGCTTCCCTGCGATACCCCGTAATTCGATTTCCTTTCCCTCCGAAAAAAATTTCAAGAAAATTTCTTGAAAATTAAAATCTACCGTCCCCAAATATTGTAACCATTGTACTCCTAGTACAACATAAACACCTCCAATTGGGATGGAAAGCATTGGAATATTCAATACATATTCCCCCATGGATAGCTTGATATTATGGAATTTTCCAGAGCAATTTATAGTTCCTCCATTTGCAACCATCACTTGACATTCTGGTGCTGCGTATAGGAAACAATTCAATTCCTTGGCTACCTTATAATGAATAAAATTATGGGTACTACCTGAATCAATCAACACTATTACCTTTTTCTTCTTGATCTGTACTTCTATCTTGAGATTTTGAGGAGTGGTAATTCCTGTCAATGCATTACACGATATGGTCAGACTTATTTCTTCTTCTTCTAGGATTGGGTCCTAGTGTATATCCTCTTCTTTTGAAGTTTCTTGTTCATTTTCTTCCTCCTCTTCACAATCTATGTAAAATAATTTCTTCTCAGCACACTTATGACCTTTAGTGTATTTTATATCACAACTGTAGAAAATCCCGTTTGATATTTTTTCTTCCAATTGTTGTTGTGTCAACCTTGTAGGTTGTGGAAGTCTAGGAGTAGCAACACTTCCATATTTAGAGATGTGAGTGGTAGGCTTCCTTGTCGCCATAATTTTACATTCAATTTTTCTTGCCAACCTGAATGCCTTCTCCAATGAATCAGGTTCCCAAACGCGAACTTCATGTTAGACGTTATCCTTTAAAGTGCCTATGAAGAAATCAATCCTGTGTTCCTCTGGAATATCAGTTACCCTTATATTCAGTTTTTGGAAGTCCTCAATGTGCTCCACCATTGAACTCTTTTGTTTGAGATTTATCAATTGGCTAAAGAATGTGTTTCTATTTGTATCCTCATAATGTGCTATCATTTCCTCCGTAAAAATTGACCAAGTGACAATTTTTTTACGGGAGCAAAGCCATCGATACCATACAAATGTATTTTGTTCTAAATGCAAAGTTTCTATGCGTACCTTTTGTGTGTTTTTCACATTATTGAGATCAAAATATTGCTCCATCTGTAGTATCCATGTTACGGGATCCTTGCCATCAAAATTTCTCATATCCATATTTGAAATATGATGGTTCTTCAATCCAACATTAGAGTTTATGAAATCACGATTAACATTTATTTTTTTATCATAATGAATTTCCTCTACTATCTTTTAGCCATTAGGAATCATTTGTTGTATCAACTTTGACAAACCTTCCTTCAAACCTTCCATGTCTTCCTTCAAACCTTCCATTTTTTCTTCCATACCATTCTTCAAACCATCCATGTCTTTCTTCAAACCATCCATCTTAGCTTCCACACTTTTCTTCAAAACATCCATTTCATTTTTTGTTGCTCTTTGCGAGAGCGGAATTTGGTGCACTTGCTCTTGTAATTTTGATATGTCATGTTGCATTTCTTCATCTTCATGACCCATAGTAGAGCCTTCTGAAGGATTAATGGGTGTTGAATTATTTTTAGAGGGAATTTTAGAACCCAATACTAATATCTATTCTGAAATATGTCCTTGGAATCAATTCAAATTGATTCTTCAAACAAGACTTATGCAATTCAGGAAAAAAAATACACACCTTTTTCTTGCTTTTGAGGAGCTTGATATTTAAATTAAATTATCTCTGTGATTTCAGATTTTCAATATCTGAAATTTGGCCCTATAGTAGCACTCTAAATCTTCTTTCGAATTCCATAGGTCTGACCAAATTTGGATTCTTCAAGACAAAGTTATGCCCAATCTCCCACAATGACCTAATTATAGATTGATTCAGTAGAGCAAACTCGTACGATGTGCCACGTGTCACTGTTTCCTCCGTTGGCTCTAAAATTGATACACAGGAAGCTTAAGTCCATGTACTGGCAGCCACGTTTTACAGAATTCCAATCCAACACTCAGAGAGAGAGTTATGACGATTTTCCCACGGTCACCTCTGTGAGATGAAATTCGGGAGCCTAAAAAAAACCCTAACTTCCACAGATCATATCTTCGAAAATGTTACAAACCAAGATCTAAAATTTGTATAGGAAGTTCCACAGGATTTCGGCTTAGCTCTATTAAAATTTTGGCTTTTGAAACTTCGTAGAAAAATATTTATAGCGTAAATTCCTTGATGACATGTTTTAGGTGAAATTCGGGAGCCTAAAAAAACCCTAACTTCCACAGATCATATCTCCGAAAAAATTGCAAACCAAGATCTAAAATTTTTACATGACGTCCCTCAGGAGTTCAACTTCGGTCTGTAAAAATCTCATCTTCTAAACCTTCGTAGAAAAACATTGATATCTACAATTCCACGATGATCTGTTTGGAGCAGCGAAACCCTAGAATCCGAAGCTCTGATACCAAATGTTATCAAACTAGCTCAAAAAATAGAAGAAAAGAGAGATCAACGCCTTAGAAATAAGCCACTTCAAGGGGGAAACCTTCAATACATTACATAAATGAACATTTCTTGGATGATACAAATGATAAAACTTCCTTTCTATATATAGGAGTCCATGGGGCCACAATGTAATCCTATCCAACCTAACAATAATAATGTAAGGGCACAATAATAACAATATGGGGGCTACAGGGGTACAACAATAACAATAATGGGGTTACACTAACAACAATAAGGGACTGTACTAGTAATATAGGGACCTAACAAATTTGGATTCATTTTCAGAATGATCCGAATTGTGATATTGATGCCTTGATTGACCCGATTCATCCTTAGACATGTCTTTTGCTTCATTATCCAAGATGATACTTGGAGTAGGTCTGTTTACATCTTCAATAGTTAAAAAATGGAGAGGAAATCTCTCTAGTCTCATATTTTTGTATGTTTGGAAGGCTTCCAAATCATCTTGGTTAAGTTGACTAGATGTAAACTTAATTATATCTGAAAACTTTTCCACGGCTTGGAAGAGATCATCAAATCCATCTATTTCCTTTACAAAAGTCTTCATTTTGAGATTTGTGATGTAGTTTTTAATTACGTCATTTGGATCGTACAACCTCTTTTGCATTACTGCCAAATTCAATAGATTAATCTTAGAAACCTCCTTATAGGTCTGGCCAATATCAAAAAGCGCAAAAGTACCACACTGTAAAGGGAAATTAGGCCAAACGACCTTCTTAGCATCTTTTAGTTGTTTAGTAATACCATTAACAAGCTGGTAGGATATCTCTCTTGCAAGAAACTTATTAGGGACATAATATGGTAGGAAGTGGGGAGAAGCATAACTCTTGAATATTTTGACATATGTAAAATTCTCCTTTGCAAACCACCTAGCCACAGAAAGAGTATTTGCACTAGCCTCTTCAGAAACCCTAGGGGATTTCTTATTGAATGATCATCTGGTGCATAGGAAACATGAATCCATGACAAATTTTATAAAAATGCAAGTGGAAGTTTGAATCCAAGAGGGCTCTGTGGTAGATGTGGATTGGGGTAGGGTCTTGGGTAGTCCATTTCCATCCCATGGTAGGAAAACTAGAAGCAAATTTGATTGCGTCCATGACATAGGCAGACATATAAAAGGGAGGTATTTCTCTAGATGAAACATTCCTTTATTCCTATACTCTGTGACATGTTTGGCTAAACTGTTAGATATCATATTTTCCCAATTCAGAATTGAGGAATTGACAATTGCGTCAATCAATGGAATCCATTCTACTGAAAACCTAGTGGTATCAGGTTTGGCAAACAATCTACACAACATACCGACAACATAATAATATGGGGAAGGAATTTGGGAAATTAGGTACGTACCGAGTTTATCTCACTTCAACTTCCCTAGTCTTCCTTCCATTCTTTGATAAATTTCATGAGATCTGGATGCTCTGCTCTAAAGCTTTGCAGAAAAGCCTCGTCATATTTCTGCTGCAGGGAGGGTAAATAGTACATTGCTTGTAAATATTTTTCCCTGAAAGACCCTATGTTTTCTCCCTTCGAATCCTTGAATTTTCTGTCATCTATGCTTAAGTGGTCAATTACCCACTTAACCATGTCTGGGTAAGGGATAATTTTTGGTCTTGCGGCTAACTTGTGGACAAATGAAAATCCAACGTCAAAATCAGTCGGGTTTGAAGAAACAGATAATTCTGTTGAAGCAAATTTATCTATCATTATTGGATTTTCATTTTTGAAAAACTGATACATTGCTTCCCATGACAAACTACTGCATTCCTTGCTACAGGCGGTATCTTAAAATAACAGAGCCATGTTTGAATCTTCAGTAGACAGTGTTTGAGAAATATCTTTTCCTTTCTTGTTCGTCTTTATTTTCTTTGTTCTGTTAGTTGGTTTCCTGATTTCAAGTATACAGAACAATCATTAGAAATATATGGAACATAGAGACAAATCCGTTGTTAATTTATTTCAAACATGAAAAAATAGATATGAATCTATCAAATATGATATTAATCATCGATAATCATTTCAAAATTAAATCTCTTACAACTTCGCATGAAATAGCTATCAATCAAATTTAAGCTGTTAGATCTCGAATTTCGGTTTGATACAACATAAGTCATTTCACATGCTTGAGTAATTAAATGTCGTTAATTCGCACATCACAACATATAAATTTTAATGTTTGTGATGTTTACCCATAAGTTCAGTGAAATGCGATTTGCACAAATCGCACATCACAATTCTTATGCAATAATGAATTTTCTTTTGGTTAATTTGTGCGAAAAGCGAATTGCGGATTTCAAAAATTCCAGCGGCCGTGCTTTATGAGACTTTTTAGAGCTTTATATTTATTGCTTTGTTGGCTTGTCGGGTCCACACAATCACAACTTACATCGAATTGCTTTATAAGTTTATCATTTTAAATGAGGTGCGATGCGTTAAATAAAATATAATGATAATTGAAGTGTTTGCAAGTTTTAAAGGTAACTTCGGAAAAATGTTTAGCGCATTTCGCAACCCGCGTGACTTAGAGGATTGCAAGTATTTTAGGTTGTAAGCTATGCGGTTTGTAATGCACATTAAAGAATAAAGCGGAAAACTCAAAGAAAAATTTATTTCCTAAGTTTTTTGTTTTAAAAGCTAAAAATAAATTTCTTATTTATTTCTAAAGGGTCCCCATTTATTAAAATAAATGGGGGGTGTTGTATAGCACGATACTTGTCAATTCCCTTGGGAGAACCATATATCTTTGACTAATTTTTTGAAATTTCTAAAACTTTTTTGAAATAAAAATAGTTGCAAGAATGAATTTCCAACAAATAATATCCTACTAAGCAATGAAATTTCTCTTATTTACAATTCATAAGAATCCCTCTTTTAAAGATATAAGTATGAAAAATTAATATCAGTCTTTACTTAGTTCAAAAAGATAAAGCAGGTGGCTCTTACAGATCAGATTTATAAATATTTACTCTTTTATCATAGGTAGAGCCTCTGTTCCAATAGGCAATTTAAGCTTTTGGCAGGGTTACCTTTTACCCAACAATGATTCATTGTCAGATCCAGTGTTTCTTACAAATTCAAAAATAAACTCTAATATTTTGAAACTTTTATTTTTTGTATCATATTTTTATTTACTTAAAATCCATTGTCTTGGCTTGATAACCAAATGATGAAAATGCTATTCACTAGTTGTAATTAAACTGATCAAGCTGGCTCTTGATGAGACCCCTTGTCCTCTTGATATAATCTCAATTCATTACCCTGTTTTGGTAGGCAGTATTGGTAATATCAGTTTAACTATTTCCTAATGAACATGGTAAACAAGCTCATGGTGAGACTTATTATCTTTTAAGTTTTTCTAGTTATAATCTTTTTTGAATTTCTTTCAAAAAATAATAAGTTTTCCCGGATGGGGTGAATCATTGGTCCTTTTGAGGATTCTGGATGATAATTTTGAGTTTTAGATTGATTTTCTGTAAAAGAGTCTTTACTATGTTAAATATTCTTTTCTTGACTGATAACAGAATAATAATGCTATATAAGGATGAGAGTTCATCAGAGAATAAACAATTTAGGTGAAATTACATCTTTCAATGAAAATAAAATCTATTTTTCTTACAAATCTTTCGATTGTTTCCTTAACACTTCTTATTTATATAAGCAATAAATAAAAAAAGGATTATCTGATATTTTATTTTGAAAAGCCAAAAATTTATACTAAGAAACTTTTATTTTTCTAAGGAAAATAAAAAGACACTAGTATATAAGGAATATAAGGGGTTACCTCCTATGAAAAGTCTTTTTCCAAAATCTGCCCATTAACAGGAAAATAATCTCTTTTGCCTGATAGATATTGCAATAAGAATGTTGATGGGTCTATTTCTTCAATTATTTGAAATGGACTTAGCCAGAGTTTTTGAAACTTTGTGTGTTTACCTTTTTCCTAATGCGCTTTGTCCCATTTCAATACCAGATCACCAATTTGAATTTTTTTTAGAGTAACAGAGGTTGAATAAAATGAAGCTTTTACTATCAGTTGATGATGTGCATGAGTCTATTTAGCTTTTTCTCTTTCTTCCTCTAACTTAAGAATTTGACATTGTCTAAGTTGTAAAGAAGAAGCAGAAGATTCATCAATAAATTGTACTAAGGAAAGAGAGGGAATAACTACGTTGGTAGGAAGTAAAAATTCTTTTCCATAGACAAGATTGAATGGAGAAGTGCCAATAGAATCTTTCTGAGTTATTCGATCTACCCAAAGAGAAAAAATTAATGACTTACGCCAATTTCGTTGGTTTTGATCAACAGTTCTTTTGATTATCCTAATCAAGTTCTTGTTTGTAGATTCTGTCAAACCATTTCCTTGCGGGTAATAATTTGTAGAATATTTAAGTTTAAAGCCTCTTTTGATTGCAAATTCCATCATAGTAGTTCTTGAGAAGTAAGATGCATTATCAAACATTAAAGCAGTAGGTAAGCCAAACCTAGTTATGATATTTTGGTCGATGAAATCAATGATATTCTCAGAGTTGGCTACCTTTAATGGAATTGCTTCCACCCATTTAGTAAATTAATATTTAGCTGTGAGGATATATCTATGTTTCTTGGAAGAGTTAGGAACAATCTCATCAATTATATCTAATCCCCATTGTTCAAATGGTTGTTCGATATTGACTAGCTGTAATTGGAGGGATGGCTTCTTTTGTCTTCCAGATGCACTTTGACACACTTTGCATTTTCTTGCATATTCATGAGAATCCTTAAAAAGTGTAGGCCAATATTAACCTGCATGCAGAATTTTATGTGCTGTTGTATTTCCTCCAAAATGTCCTCCAGCTGGTCCAACATAGAGTCCCCGCAAGACTTTCTCTGCTTAAGATTTTTCTAAGCATCTTAGTAGTATAGAATCAAAATTTCTCCTAAATAACACATCGTTGATTAATTCATATTGCTTGGCCTTTATCTTAAATCTTGTTTTGTTTTGTAACTGAGTTGATTCAAAGCATATCCATTCTTCAAATAGAATATAAGATCAACGTATTGAGATTGTGCATCATTGAGGCTTACCTCTGATATTTGCACATTGTTACTTGAATTTTCTTCTGACGATAGATGGGATGCTCTTGTAAGCATTTTGAAAAAACCTTGACCTCTAACAATTTTATAGGGTCTAATTTCTACATCATATTCTTGTAAGAAGTAACCCAGTTAGCCCTTTTCTCTCCTAATTCTCTTTGCATCAATAGTTGTCTCACTGCAGAGAATGGAACTATGATTTTGGTGTGAGTTTATAGGAGAAATGGCCTGAAATGCTTTATGGCCTTAAAGACAACAAGTGCTTGCTTTTCGACAGATGTGTAATTTAGTTCTGCACCTTGCAAATTGGAACTGAAAAATGATATTGGTGCTTCAATTTGTTGGTCGTTCGGATGTGTTAAAACAACATCGTATGATGTATCCGATGAAAAAGTGTATAATGTAAAAGGATTAAGAAAATTGGGGGTAGTAAGGAATGAAGCATTGAAAATTGATTGTTTACTAAAATCAAATGCTTCTCTTTCATTATGTCTCCATTTAAAGACATCATTTTTCTTAATCATGTTCTGTAATGGCAAAAATATTTGCGAAAATTCAGGGACAAACCTTCTAACAAAATTAATTTTCCCAAGAAATGACTGCATATTTTTCTTGTTATGAGGGAAAGGAATTCTTTTAATTTCATCAATTCTTTCAGGATCGATATAGATTCCTCCTTTTGACACAATGAATCCTAAAAGTTTTCCTTCATCTAATGAAAAAAATTATTTCTTTGGAATCAATGAGATGCCATACCTTTTACATCGCTCGAAGAATTGTTTTAGGTCATTCACATGATTGGTTACTTGTTTAGAAAAGACCATAATTTCATCTAAATAAATAACCACTGTTTTATTTATGAGTCCCCTAAAAGATGTGTCCATAACTATCTGAAAAGTTTCACCTACATTAATTAATCCAAATGGCATCTTTTGATAGGCATAAGTTCCCCACTTAGTTCTGAATTTAGTTTTCAATCTGTCATCTGGATGTACGAGAATTTGGTTATATCCTGAGAATCCATCTAGAAAGGACATAAGTTGAGAACCAACTACTGTTTGTAGTACTTGTTCCATGGTTGGTAATGGAAAGTTGTCCTTCTGACAAGCTTTGTTTAAATTCCTAAAATCAATGCAAATTCTAATATCACCATTCTTCTTTCCCTATCAAAATTAAATTGATACCCATTAGAATGCCCGATTGAAAGATGCTTTTTTTCCCTTTGAGAGTTTGTCCGTCGGCTGATTTGATTTACTTAGATGAATCTCTCACTATACCGTAGGCTTTTCTTCAGACTGTAGGAATTAAAGGAATCAGCCAAGTGTCACAGGTTTGCATCAGTGTAATCCTTGAAACTTACCCAGGTGATTTCAGTATTTTGAAAGGCAACGATAATTCTTTCTTCTGTGATGTATCAAATATCTTGGATTTACATTTTTGAGGTTTTTTCTACCGTCTTAAGATTTACTAACCCAAAGAGCATGAGCTTTTGTGTTTTGGAGTTAGTGAAATTTTTAAACCTATCTTCAAACTCATATAGGCCTCCAACTGACAACCAAGGAACAGGAGGTTTCGTCAGTTTTTTCATATGTGTCAAATTATTTTATCCAAAATTTGACTGTAATAAGATCCTTCAGATGTTAAGAAATCTATGATATCTGAATCATTATTGAATACTCTCCAATTGGTAATATT
This sequence comes from Pinus albicaulis, assembly GCA_034641835.2. Classification (NCBI taxonomy): domain Eukaryota; kingdom Viridiplantae; phylum Streptophyta; class Pinopsida; order Pinales; family Pinaceae; genus Pinus; species Pinus albicaulis. Next base: position 1,545,288,987 of record CM076584.1, read on the forward strand.
ATCAGGAATGGATGGCCTAAAAATTAATTCAATAAAAAAATTATCGGGACTAAATTCTTGGGATGGGATTAACTTTGACGCTACATTAGCCAGTATATTTGCACTAGCATTCTGCATTCTAGGTATAGAAGAAATGTTGAAGGCTAAGAAATGAGTGGTTAATTCTTGGACTAATGATTGGTAATGCTTTAAGTGTCAAGAATTACAATGAATGGTATCTCTTACCTGTCTAACTATGATTTTTGAATCTCCTAGAACTTCCAGATATTTGATATTAAGATCAATAGCTTTGTACAAGCCTTGAACTAACACTTCGTATTCAACTACATTGTTTGTACAATAAAATTCTAATATGAAGGCTAACATGGTATTTTCTCCTTCTAGTTTTATTAAAATACAACCTGCACCTGCACCATCTTCAGATTTAGAACCGTCGAAATAACGAGTCCAAAACAAAGAATTAACTACTTTTCTATCTGCAAAATTTATACATTTGGAATTATCTAGCTGGGAAAAATTCTCAATCTAAGAAACAACTGCATTATCAAAGAAAGGTGATGGTTGAGCATTGAAATTTCCAAAAAATGACCATGCTGAGTAGTTTCCAATAATGTTGTTATTGAATGCTACTGGCTCATTTACTCTTTCAAGATCAGTGATTGTATGCTTCATGAATTTTTCACAGTCTACCCAAATTTGATTTGGCTTTCCATTATAGAACCAGACATGTTAACCTAGTCTATTAAATAATTAGGGAATTTTCGAGGCCTAAAATGTATCTCTGGTTAAATAATAAAATAATATTAAATCAGAAAATAATATTTATGAACTCTGTATCCATTTTTAACTAATAACCATGTAAACTACAGTTAGAATTCAATTCAAAATAGCACAAAATAAAATTAATAAAAAAATTAAGAAGCACTATAAATAAAATGAGGTTTCAAGAAAAATATTATATCATTGAACAACTAATGTATTTTTCCTTTGTACTTAAATAACTTAAAATAAAATATAAATATAAATTTATAATTTCTTAATTATATTATATTCTATTAATTAAAAATTTTATTATTTAAATTGTATAATAGCATGTAATTAATATACTATATAAAAATAATATATTAAAATGTAATATATTATTTTATGTACGAATTTTTATTCAAAAAGTGTGAAATGATATTTATTATGAGTACTTTACTTTGACTTTAAAAGTACTTAGAGCACTACCATGGTTAACCATGAGTTTTTATCCACCATTGAGAATGTGACAAGTAAGTACCTTTAACTCAAGCAATGCCACCTCAACCATTAGAGATGATGTCATCCCCTAAAATGTGATTGGTTCTCATAAAGTGAATTTTGATTGTACATTTTCCTTAGGAGGCCCATTTTAGACCTCAAAATTCCCCTAATGCATGAAGTTTTTCAGACCAGTCTCAGTTTAAAACTAAGCCGTAAAATTTAGGAATATCAGCCACCAATATATCAATTATTTGAGTAACCTTGGGATTTGATGACCATCTTATGGAAAAAGAATTTTTTTTGTCCTACCATCTCTACTCTGGTTCTATCAAGTTGTACTATATGAACATGGGAACTCTGAGTAGTTATGTTCAACTTAGCACAACCTGATTTTGGCATTATATTAGAGGAAGCCCCTGAGTATATTAAGCAGTTATGAATGTTTTTGTTGTAGATCTCATAGGTTAAGAGAAATGGATGAGTATGAAAGATGGATATATCACCTATCATAATTAAGTCTGTAGCATCTATTTTCATTGAAGGAGAAGGTGGTTCACCCATTTCATTAGTAGCTTGTACTATTACTGGAGCGTGTAAGTTTGAAGCAGGAACTGCATTTAAGTCTCTAAGTAAGATTTTCTGTTGCTGCTTCAATTTCGTAAGCTTGTGGATTGAAATGTTTGCTCTGGTTTTCTTCATATCTTCAACTACATTATACTCAATGGTGTTTGAGACTACCATTGTCTTAGATGCAGGTGGAGTATCTGAAGTAACAAGGCTTGTTTATGTAGCCTTTGAATTATACTTTTTGCTTACTGGTTTATCTTTAGCAGGAGTTGAAATATTTTGCTGTTGATTTGGTTGCGTTGTTTTAGTAGTATTTTTTCTCCTTGTGCTCACAGGTAAAGCTTCATGTTGTTCTTCATTTGGTAGGATGAAATCTCATATTCCATTTAGTTCAACTTCTTCTTCTTTGTCATCTTCTTCTTCCTCTGTATCTTGATCAGATTCAACATTAGAGATGATTTTGGAGGTTGAGTATTAGAGGATTGTCCTTTTTTAAAGTTTCTGAAAGTCTTTTTTGAGCTTGCATTTTCAACGACTTGTTTCTTGATATCTTCCATCTCATTTTTCATAGTCTTCAAAACTTTTTGAAGACCTTCTACGTCAAAATGATCTTTTGGTAGAATCTTTTTAGAATCATCTTTGAAAGATACCTTCTTTGATTTTCGATCTTCTTGAGAATTCTTTTTCTCAAGAGCGGTTATGCGTTTTTCTACAGATAGAGATTCTTTCATGTGTTCTGCAAGTGTTTCCAGTTTCGCTCTATAAAAAAAAAAAGGTATATTAGATGGAAGAGATGAAATATACCATTCAATTTGAACTTCTACACCGGGAACTGCTATAGTAGGAATTTTATTGAGTAATTTTTTAAATATTGAATTGAAATATTTTATCTTTTCACCTAATTTAGTTTTTAGATTTGACAAATCATTGATGAGCGTAGCAGTGGTCCTGTCATCCCCAAACTTAGCTAGAAATTGTTCTTCGAACATATTACAGCTAGTTATAGAGCGGGTAGGTAGTGAAAAATACCAGGATCCTGCAGATCCTATTAGATTATATGGAAATAATCTTAAAACATAATCCTCTTCAACTAATCCATTTAGATTGACATATAACATAAATTGTGAATGTGTTCTTCTTCCGGAAGACCATCATCAGGATTGAATTTAGGTAACCATCTTTCAGGATTTTTTGGAAGAGTATGAAGAGGAGCGGGCATATTTACAACCCTTGGATTGTTCCATGGATTGCCTGCCATTGGATTTTGGATAAATTTTTTGGGTGGAGTTTGAGTTGAAGAAGAGGCAGGTTGAGTGCTAGTACTAGTTGTAGGGATAGTAGTTTGAGTACTGGAACTAGTCAAAGTAACATTGATTGTTGGAATGGAAGTTGTGGAAGTGAGCGGAGGTAATGGAGGTGAATGGGATAAGATCTTGTTGGTGATTGGCTTTGATTGAATCCTTTTTAATTTATTTCGAGTACTATCGATGGGAAATTCAAAAGGAAGATATCCTGTGTTTTGACTTTCTGATCGAGTTAATATTCTACGAGGTTGTAAAGAGGAAGAAATAATGATATCCGATATTTGAGAAGATTCAGGGTTTTCAGTAGAAATAGATACTCTATCTAAATTTTTTATCAAAGACTGTACTTATGGGGAAGCTTAATGGGAATCAGGAGACAGTATGGGTTGAGAATCACTAGGAGACTTAGGAGAAGGATGATCAACTTCAAATTTTAAAGATGAGGATCTAGATAATTTTCTGGAAGTTGATGGGGATCTAGAGGGAGAAAGACTATTAAATAAACCTTTAGATTGATCAGATATTTTTTCCATTCACAAAGCCCTCTTTCTAGCACCAAAGTGTTGAGGCCTCAAAATTTCGCTACCAAAACATGGGGGAAAACCACCCGATCCATAACTTAAAGAAACTCCTTTTCCATTTGGTGTAGTGGCTCCGACTGGGGATAATGGGACCAGTTTCCCAATAAGGATGATTTTGAGGGTGTGTTTTGATTATATAACATGAAAATGGAGAATGATTTTAATCTATCATATGCATCTATCTAAACTATTTATTCTACTGTATACCCGGGGTGTTTCTTCCTTTATGCGATCTAAAGAGATATCCTTCAACTATTAGTAATATAGATAATTTAACAGTTGAAAGAGATGAAAATTATGTAAGATGATTCTTCTAACAAAGTAGTTTGACTAGAATAATTGTGAAAAATATATCGCATTCATATGTGTGATTATATATTCAATAAGAAATCACAGACAAATATTAGAATAGAAGTTCATGTAACATTCATCTATAATAACGTTTCAAACATATAATGCAATAAAAAGATGATTGTAAATATATAAAGTAAAACTTAATACAAGTGAATAAAAGTACCATATGTACGAAGTTCTACTCATGTAAACTAACAGTAATTGATCTGATCCTCTTCACTTTCAAGCAATTTAAAGAGTATAGTAGTGCAACATCAGTTAAATGACTTTAATTGTCAAAATATAATAGATGCGTTCCATTAATTCATCAAAGCATTCATAAAATTACAATAGTGCATTCTTTGCAAATGTTTTTGACAAATTTCTGGACCCTTCTCTAAATGCATGAAAGGGGTTTAAATACTAAAATAACTATGTTCTAAAATATATTATTGCAAAAATATAGAGGAGGTTTCAAACAACCATCCTCGTAAGACTAACTTAAACTACAATCTAGGAAAATAAAGTAACAATATGATTTATGAATTCCGCCCTTTCTTCTAGATTTGGTCCCGAAGTTAAAAAATATCTAGAATAGGATTGAGCTAAGCTGGCTGCGATATCCTTGATCTGACCTATCCCTTGAATACTGCGTTTGAAAGAATTGGCTGCGAGCTTCTTGTTGAATCTGTTAAGGATTGCAGGATCTGATACTGATGATAAGGTTTGATCAAAAAATTCCAATAATTTTCTTAATCAAACTTATTTACCTTTTTAATTATTTCATCCTGTGTGTCTGCCTTTTGTTTCCACTGTGTTTCTATCTGTTTTACTTCCAAGAACACTCCAGACGTGTACTCTTTGATAAGTTCTGCTTTCAACAACTGTTCACATACAAATTCAATAATTTCCTTTGATAATATTGATGTTTTTGCTGATGCTTTCTCTTCCGGCTTGATTTTTTCTTCCAAATATTTGAATAGGACCTCCTTATGAAACTTATCTACTTGAGGTAGATTAGCTTCCTTTCCTAAGTCTAATGCTTGCCATCGAATGTGTTCGTTAACTTTCTTCTCGAGTCTTTCACATTCAAATTTCTGGATAGCTACTTGTTGGATAAACATTTTATTTGAGTCACAATAAGAGTCAATAATAGAATCTTGATGGCAAAATATTTCCCGTTGTTTATTTAACTTAGCATTTAATTCCAATGCTTCTTTCATAAATTTTTCTAATTGCGGTTGGCTTTGTAACCTAGTCATTGTTTCTTCCAGTTGTGATTGTTTCTCATTGATGCTGAAATTTAAGACTCTCAAAATCTTTTTGAAACTGGACCATCTTTGCTTTCATTTTCTCACTGGAGTTGGATTTTTCTTCATCTAAAAACCTCTCTATTTCTTGTATTCTGTCTTCCTTTTGCCTCAGAAACACTCTAAATTCAGTAGCTTTATCAACAATGGCAGTAGCATATGCCCCTGCATACTGTGATAATTTAGTTAGATGTTCAGTAGGATCAGCGAAGGAATCCTTCCACAAAACGTCAATAGATTCATCTATGAGGTTTGAGACTATTTCATTAGTTCTTCTCCTTTTATTCCTCTTAACTACAACCTTATAACTAGGACTGTAGAAGATGTCTAGTGAAGGAATTTCTTCAACTTGTAAAACTATTTGTTCTGTAGGGTAGGCTGGTATGATCTCTCGATCATGAGTCTCTAGAACTTGTTGTAGTGGATTAACAGTTTCCACTATCTTATGGGAATGTTCAGGTGTTTGAAAACTAGTTACTTTATCAACATTGGGATTGGCTTTAGGAGTTTTTATTGCTTCAGAAAACTTATTCCATTCACTACTCAAATTCTTTGTTTGTGATTTTTCTGATTGATCAAATGTGTCATGACTGTGCTGAACTTGTTGATAATTTGACTCTGTTCCATTACTTTTCTTTTGCTCCTAAATCTCTATCTCTTGGATTACTTGATCAATTTATATTTTCTGGGTTGTCCTTTCTAGATTTGGATTCATTTTTAGAATGATCTGAATTGTGAGATTGATGCTCTAATTGACTCGATTCATCCTCAGACATGTCTTTTGCTTCATTATCCAAGCTGATACTTGGAGTAGGTCTGTTGACATCTTCAATAGTTAACAAATTGAGAGGAACTCTCTCTAGTCTCTTATTTCTGTATGTTTGGAAGGCTTCCAAATCATCTTGGTTAAGTTGACTGGATGTAAACTTAATTATATCTGAAAATTTTTCCATGCCTTGGAAGAGATAATCAAATCCATCTATTTACTTTACAAAAGGATTAATTTTGAGCTCTGTGATGTAGTTTTTAATTACATCATTTGGATCGTACAACCTCTTTGGAATTTCTGCCAAATTAAATAGATTAATCTTAGAAACTTCCTTGTAGGTATGGCCAATATCAAAAAGTGCAAAAGTACCGCACTGTAAAGGGAAATTAAGCCAAACAACCTTCTTAGCATCTTTCAACTATTTAGTAATACCATTAACAAGCTGGTAGGCTATAACTCTTGCAAGCAACTTATCAAGGACATAATATGGTAGGACATGGGGAGAAGCATAACTCCCGAATACTCTGACATATGTAAAATTCTCCTCTGGAAACCACCTAGCGACAGAAAGAATATCTGCACTAGCCTCTTCGGAAACCCTAGGGGCTTTCTTATAGAATATCATCCGGTGCATAGGCAACATGAATCCATGACAAATTTTATAAAAATGCAGGTGGAAGTCCGAATTCCAAAGGGCTCTGTGGTAGATGTGGATTGGGGTAGGGTCTTGGGTAGTCCGTTTCCATCCCATGGTAGGAAAACTAGAAGAAAAATAGATTGCGTCCATGCATAGGCATACATATAAAAGGGAGGTATTTCTCTAGATGAAACATTCATTTTATTCCTATACTTTGTGATGTGTTTGGCTAAACTGTCAGATAGTATATTTTCCCAATTTAGAATTGAGGAATTGAAAATTGCGTCAATCAATGGAATCCAATCTACTGAAAACCTAGCTGTATCAGGTTTGGCAAACAATCTACACAACATACCGACAGCATAAAAATATGGGGAAGAAATTTGGGCAATTGGGTACGTACCAAGTTTATCTCGTTTTGACTTTCCCTGGTCTTCCTTCCATTCTTTGATAAATTTCATGAGATCTGGATGCTCTTCTCTAAAGCTTTGCAGAAAAGCCTTGTCATATTTCTGCTGCGGGGAGGGTAGATGGACATTGCTTGTAAATATTCTGCCCTGAAAGACCCTATGTTTTCTGCCTTCAAATCCTTGAATTTTTTGTCATCTATGCTTAAGTGGTCAATTACCCACTTAACCATGTATGTGTAAGGGAGAAATTTTTGTCTTGCGGCTACCTTGTGGACGAATGAACATGCAACGCCAAAATCAGCCGGGTCTGAAGAAACAAATAATTCTGTTGAAGCAACTTTATCTATCACTATTGGATTTTCATTTTTGAAAAAATGATACATTGCTTCCCATGAAAAACTACCGCATTCCTTGTTGCATGTGGTATATGAAAATAAGGGAGCAATTTATGAATCTTCAGTAGATAGTGTTTGAGCAATATCTTTGCCTTTCTTGTTCATCTCTATTTTCCTCGTTCTGTTAGTTGGTTTCCTGATTTCAAGTATACAGAAAAATCATTAGAAATATATGGAACAAAGAGACAAATCCATTGTTAATTTATTTCAAACATGAAAAAATAGATATGAATATATCAAATATGATATTAATCATCGATAATCATTTCAAAATCAAATCTCTTACACCTTCACATGAAATAGTTATCAATCAACTTTAAGCCGTTAGATCTCGAATTTCAGTTTGATATGACATAAGTCATTTCACATGCTTGAGTAATTAAATTTCATTAATTTTCACATCACAACATATAAATTTTATTGTTTGTGATGTTTACCCATAAGTTCAGTGAAATGCGATCTGTGCAAATCGCACATCGCAATTCTTATGCGGTAATGAATTTGGGTTTGGTTAAGTTGTGTGAAATGAGAATTGCGCATTTCAAAAAGTCCAACAACCGCACTTTATGAGACTTTTTAGAGCTTTATATTTATTTCTTTGTTGGCTCATCAAGTCTGTTAGGGTCCCGTGATTTGAAAAATTGGTAGACCAAATGACAGGGTAACATGGAAGCAGTTTTTGGAGTCCTAAGACCTAGCTTTCCTGGACTCAAAGAGGGCTCTCTCTATTGGGTGAAAAGGATGTTTTCTTTTTTCTCTAGGGTTTTGATTTTAGGCTAGTTGTTAAGTATAGGGATTTTTTATTGTTTTGGTTGGGTAAGATGGTAAAGTAGGATAGGTGGAGTGAGAGTCTGTCAAAGCCATTGGGCTATGGAGTCAAATGAAAGTCAAGGGTGTCTCAATAATGAATCAGAGTGTAGTGCAAGTCCAATCTATCAAGGTTAATGGATCCTTAAGGTTATGAGTGAAATGGGATGGACATAAAATTTGGGAAAAACTAGGAGGTCTTCAATACTGATAGTTAAAAGCTATAACTCATGAGGTAGGGCAAACCATTAAGCTCAATGAACAATACTTAAACTGATAAATATCCAAGATAAACATTCCAGTGAAACATAGGAAGCATAAGAGCTTCTAACTTTAGTAAATTCACCTTCAAAATTTGGGAAAACATACAAGATAGAAAAATAACTCAATTTATGAAGAGGGAACTCCTAAACAACATAAATAAAGCTATAAAGAATTCTAAAACAAGTTGGTAGGCATGGACAAAGGGAAATATATAATGAGACCTCTTTGACTTAACCTATCAAATAATACTCCAAAGAAAGGTACCAAGACAGAGTTTTAGACAGTCTCAAATAAGCAGGGCATACCGTGAATCATATTTGTTAACCAGCATATTAATCCATAAATGAAACTAACAAGCATAAGGAGGCTTGAAGAGCAACTAAGAATTCTTCAAACACAACCAGCTGAGGAAAACATTAAGGCTATAACAAACAGGAGGAATGAGGTGCCTCAAAGAGCATGTCTCAACCTATACTTTTCTGATTTATAGCATCTAAGAGGAGTGAAACACAATGATAACTGGAAAACATAAACAAATTAAGAAGAAATCACCATTCACCGAGCTAAGGAATCCTGCAAACAAGCTTCTCCATCATCAAGCCAAACAAGCTATTCATCAACTCCACAACACCAATTTCTTCTCCAAGCTCATAAAACCATGTATATTGCTCTTAAATATCATCAAATGCCAACAAAATACATAAGGGCCTCATGCTCTATTTATGGAGAAAAGGAGGAATAAAACCCTAAATATGGTATGAAAATGTCAAATTCAACCATAAATGTCATTTATGGCCAAGAGACCATGCAAGGCACAAGGCACATAATATCCTAAGAAATAAATGCCAAAATAACTATTTGCACCTAATTCTAGAGTTTTTTGCCTCAAAAAACTCAAAAATATCAATTTTCAATAAATGAGTGTGTTTTGTTGACTTTTGGTCCAAAACACACTTAGACAGTCTTTGTGCACAGCACCACTTCAGTAGAAAATAGGGTCTTTTGTGACTATGTTTTCGACCCCTTCCCGATGCCGGATTTGGCTCCGTGATGGCTCGTTGGAAATCCTGATGAGTATAATTTCCAGAAATGCTTGATTTTTCTTGAATGAGTGATATTTTCCTGCCCAAAAACCCATTCTCCCAACACTACTCTGTGCGTAGCACCTTGCGTGAAAATGAGGCAGAATGGTCAAAATTTTGATGTTTTTTGACCTTTTGGGGGCTCAAAACTGCTCCAAATGATCTGAAATTTTGTGAGAAGACTATTGATGATGAGAGGAATCCAAAAATTTAATTTTTCAAGCTGAGGATGCACCAAATTTTCGCATAGCGCTAAGGGTTTTGCGTATAGAGGCCTCAAAATTTCAAAAAAAAACAAAATTTTGTTCATTTTGGCCCAAAATTTGTGAAGAGGTACCTTAAGAGGTCTTGGACACTTGTTGAGAAGCCTCAACCAAAAATCCAAGGCAATCATGCATTTTTGCCTCTTTTAGGTTTTTTACCTCTAAGAGGGACTCCTTTAGTTTGACAAAAGCAAGCTTGTTTTTCTTTGCATAGTGCTTGGTCATTTTCTTCTAGAGAGCAAGACCCATTTTCACCTTCTTGAAGTGCTTGTGATTATCTTGTAATACTGAATGACCTATTGTGCCATCTAGAAATCTCTTTCCCACTCCTTAAGTTGTGCATCTTTGGTTAAGAGTAGTAATCTGGTGCTCATCTCCTTATCCTCATTGTCACTGTCTAGATCAATGAATCTTGATTAGTTTTCTTCATTCTCTTACTTCTCCTAACCTTTACCTGCTGCTCACTCTTTTCCATATTTTCCTTGCCTTTGTCCAATGGTTTGATAGTTGGAGAATAGATGGCCCCTTGCCTTTTTGAGGCAACAAACACATCTCTCTTCCCTCTGTGGTATGAAAAATCAAAAGGTCTAATGATTTCTACTCTAGAGTCCTTGTCATGTATGTTATCATTTGCTGGAAAGCCTTCTTTCTCACCTTCATTGCTAGGTCTCCCATCACTTTGTACATCATCATCTTGTTCATTGGGAGAGTTGTGAGCCTCACTGTTGCCTTGAAAATTCTCATCATTATCACCCTTCTTGCTGTCTTCAATGCCATTACCTTGGTCTTGGATTTGTTCATTAACCTCTGTATCTGCTTCACTTTGGCCCTGTTCATCATTAGAATCATGATCTGTGTTATGAATTTCATGACTGTTATCATGACAGTCATGAATTTCTCCCTTTCTATCTTGCTCATCACTGACTGTCCTGTTAATGTCATTTCCTTGGTCATTGCCCGCCTCTTCAAACTATGTTTCAGCTTCATCATTTTCTTGTTCTTGATCTTCTATTTCCTCATCATCTTCCTCTGTTTCTTCATGTTATTCATCTTCATCCATATTGTCATTGTTTTCACTATGACTAGGCTCACTTTCATGCTCATCGTTTTCTTCACTATCTTCAAGGTATTCATTTTGCTCATCAACACCTTCTTTTTCTGTACTTGGGAGTGATTAATTTGTATCACTACCATCACTGTCTTCCTCCAAGTGCTCACTATTTTTGTCTTCATGACTACCATGTTCATATCCTTCTTCCTTGTCATCATCATCCTCCTTCTCTTCCTCATTAAACTCTGTATCTATCCCATTGTTTTCATCACTTTCATCATCATCTTCTTTTTCCTCATTGCTATTGTCACCTCCTTGTTCCTCATTCAACTCTGTATCCGCCTCACTATTTTATTATTCTCCACTTGCATCTGATTTTTCTTCATTGCTACTGCCACCCCCTTTTCCATCATTACCACTGTCATCATCTTCACTTGATGCATTAGGAGAATAAGAAAGAGGTAAGTTTGCTTGTGGAGAAGGCATAGGTGGAGGTGATGGAGGAGTGGAGGTAAGTGAGTGTGAAGTGGAAGGCAAATTTTGCTGAATGAAATCTTGGGGATTTGCAAATATATCATGTGAGATGAAAACTTCCCAAGGGATTCCCTGCTGCTCTAGCTGGTGCAAAACAATCATTTTAACCAAGGAGTGGTGAAAAATGCTTTGCATTTGGTGGGCATAACTCCTTTTCTTGATCACTGAAGCCATTTTGTTAATGCTCCACTAGAGATAGTATGGTAGGTTTAGAAATTTAACCCTAGTGAAGTGCATTAGTAGCCTTATGTGATATGAATAAATCCTGGAGTACCTCCCATCACAAGTGAAGTACTTGATAATCTGCCTCATCAGTAGGGCATATCTCTCTAGCAGGTGGGAGAAGGGGAAAACAGTCTTGTAGCCCTATTGATGACTAGGTTTGAGGAAGGGCTCATAGTAGCTTAAGTCCAATTTATTCTGCTTGAACCATATCTCACCAATATCTGGTATTCTTGTGGCTTTAGAAATGGATTCGGATGATAATTCAAATTTTACTCCTGCTAGGTAGACCTGGTAGTTTTGTAGGCTAAGAATGAACAACCTAGTCAACTTTGAGTGGTTTTGGACCTGTTTAACCTTCTCACAGAACTGATAGCATCCAACATCTTGAAAACATGCAAGGATCATGGGAGAAGAGGTGATTTGAATGGTATCTAAAGGCTCAAACCTGTTAGCCCTTTCTCCCTTGTTTTTTGGCTTGATAGGCCTTTGGCCTTCATCACTATTGGTACTGATCTCTTCTCCAGACATGGTGGCTGATTATATCCTTGAACAAAATGGTTTTTAGATTGGTGAGATATTTAGGTCTCGGGAGGACAAATAAGTGATGGTGATGGCAGATTTTAGAAAATGAGGAAAAATGAAGGAAGTCAAGGAATGCTTTCAGAATTAGGAGGAGGATTAGCTTGTATTGCCAGTGTCTTTACACCAATAACCACTTTCCAATTGGTAAATTCTTGCTTTGGAGGGTTAAATGATGGTTGGCATGAAGATTAGGGTTTAGCCAATTTAGGTTTTTAATATTCTCTTCTATTATGAAAAAGATCACTTGGAGGAAAAAGAAGAGGGACCACCAACCTTTTCAAACTTTGTGCAGGAGCCTGGAGGCAAAAAAAAATTGATTTTGGAAACTTTTGGGAAAATATGGCCAAAACTCCTCTGTGCGTAGTGCCACCCAATAGGCCATTGTTGTCGGGCCTTCCCTGTGTGTAGCGCCAAGTTGGGTCAGGCGGTTGGCAGGTCTATGCACAGCGCTGGGTCAAGTGTGGGTGGCTTGGGCGGTTTATCGGGCCTGTCAGGCCTCCCTGTGTGCAACACCTTTGAACGGTGTGCACAACGCCTCTACTGGTGCATAGCACCACCTCTCCGGTGCGTAGTACATTGCTTTTTTGCACTGTGTCTGCCTCCTCGGTGCGTAGCGCCTGAAAACTTCAACCAATTTTGCAGAAAACCCTAAAAAAATTGTTTCAACGACTCTCCTTCTCTTTTACAAAGACAAAAATAAGGTGGGAAGAGGGAAATAAGAACCTTATGCTTCTTTTTGAAAAATGATTTCATGATCAAACCCACTTTCTAATGTTTGTTTCCCCTTCTTACTTTTTTGCTAACTTTTTGGTCTTTTTGTCCTGTAGGTGGAAGAATTAAAAAAAAATGGTTTTTGCCTTGGCTGGAGCATTTTGATGTTTCCCCTTGGACTTACAAACTCTTTAACAAGCTCAAACTATGCCTCTTGCCCAAATCATTCACCTTGGAGTCTCCAGTCATGTATTTTTTATGCCTTTGAATGCTTGGTGGATGAGACTGAAAAGAAGAATTCTGACCTCCCTTTAACTGACATTCTGTCATGTTTTTACTGTAAAGCAGTGAAAAAACTCTTGGTGTGAAAACCCTAGCATTTGGCATCAACAACTCCTTTAGTCTCCATATGTGTCACTATTGTGATAAACAATAGGTTTGTTTGACCTTATCAACCTTTCTGTAGGTAGCCATGTTTGACAGTTCTGCAGAAGTGTCATTCATGGCTAACTATCTCTTGTAGAATATTATTTTGATAAGGAAACCATTTTTGGAGGCTTATCTACTTTTTAGACCAATTACATGTTTTTTTTCTTTGATCATGTTGACAGTGATATATCTTTGTTTCCTTCTTAGTCTCTCCATCTCATGCTTGCCTCCCTTTGAACACTTTGAAATATTCTAACTGTATTTGAAAACTCAGGCCCTTGCATTGATACTCTTTGTCATTAGTCCTTTTGGTGAGGTGGAATCAGTGCTTCTTTGTCAAACCTTTAGAGGGAAGATTGAAACCCTTTGAAATGCCATCTGTTGTTATGAAGGAGGCCCTATCATCATCATTTGACCTATTTTGTCAATCTTCCCAAACTCTTAGGTTTTAGGGCTGTTAGATAAAAATAAGTAGTGTTATCTTCTAAGTTCTCTAAAACCTTTCAAAACTCATTTATTATTTCTAAAGAATCTTCATGGTGCACTTGATGGAGTGGAGGTGACCTTTGTCCTTGTAGCCCTAGTATGGATTCCTGCTTTGGCACATTGTTTTGCCAAATCAGTCACAAACCCTGATTTTCTTCAAACACTGGCCTTGCTACCTTCTTCTTTGCTGTGGGTGCCTTCAGTGGTAATTTCACCCTATCACCTTACCCCTTTCCTAGGTTTATGGTCATCTTGATCTTTTTGCAGCAATGTGAGCAAGAGAAGTTGTCCCTTGCAGAATTTGTGCATTGGGCCAAGGAGGCCTTTCTTGAATGACCCTTTGATGAATTTTGGACAAAGTTACTTGTCCATTTTCTTCTTTGAATGTAGTCTCTTTACATAGAAAAAACAGAGATTTTAGGATACCAAATCCACCCTATGACTTGTGAAACCCTAGGTGACCTAGTGGAAGGTTCCTTGGACTTGGCTTTAGACTAAAAACTTAGATTTTGGGGTCATCAAGTGTAAAACATAGTTTTATGATAAACTGATGTATTGAAGATCCAAAATCCAATGTACTTGATTTATCTAAAGAGCCTACAGAGACAATTTTGAGACCATCAATGCTTGGGGTATTTTTGGGAGATACAACAGAGCTATTTTATTGGTGGCCTTAGGTAGCAGTGGGGGGTTTTAGGCAAAAAAAACAGAGAATTTGGGCCAAAGGTGAAAAAATATAGACAAAAGGAGTGACATGAGCCTCTAATGGGTTTTCTGGGACTGATAAGCAGAGCTTGACATGATGAAATGATAAAATAGTGAAAAATTATCTTTAAGGATGATGAAGGCAGTGAGGTTTCTAGAACTCACAATGTTCATGAACTTTGTTTCTAGAAATCTAGGGAAATCATTTAGTCATCTATGAAGGAAAAAATTACTAATGACTAACATTGGCTCCACTTGGGGAGGGAAAATCCTTTTCAGGAGGTGTCCAGAACTTCAGATCTCTAGCTTTATGAAGACTAGTGCCTCATTCATTGAGCAGATTTTTACCTCTTTTCACTTGTTGATGCTTGCTTGAAGCTATGATCTCAATAATCTGAAAGATATGATTAGCTCAAGTTCATCTCTACCTACCCAACGTACTTGCCTAATTTTTTTTTTTCTTTGGGTGCATTTGGATTAGCCAACCCTTGACATTTTTTCTTTTGAAAGAAAAAAAAACTATCTACTTCTATCTTTTTTCTTCCAGGAGTTCAGATTATGCTAATGAATTCCTTTGATTCTCTACCTAGAATACTCAATTGTTAAAATTAAATTGTTTGACAGGATTCATTCACTAAGCTATAAACATGAAATTGAAAACATGGTTAAATCAGGATTAGACAATCTAACTGACCATGAGCTTGTGGCATAAGAACAAGATGAACACAAATGTTATTTTTGTACAAAATAAGACTAGAAAAATCCGGGCTAGGGCACATTGTTTGCTATTCATCCCCATTTTTCTCCTTGGTTCTGTTTTAAGCATGTGGAAAATAATTTGACCAACTATATTTTAATAATTTATCAAGAATAAATTTAAAACATGTTTCAGCCATGATTAGGCTAGATGACTGAATAAAGACTTATTTATGCACTAGTAGTGGTATTTAGGCTTACACACTTTTAGCAGTTCTATTTTTTGGGCATGGGGCTTTACCTCTTTTCAAATCTACCCTCTTTTCCATTTTTTGTTTTTTGTTTTTTGTGCCTTTTCTCTTTATAACCTTTCTTTAAATCATGGTATGTAAAATGAGTGATAAATTATAAATAAGACTAAAAATGGCCATGGTACTTGGTCACCCTATCATCCACAAGATCATATACCAACCATTTTTCATTTAGCTCTTGTAGATAAGGAACATGGCTATCTGTTTTTGAAGGCATGGTGCAATTTTTCTGCCAAAAAGTTTCAAACAGGCCAATTATATTTCTTCCTTGAGTCTTGCTTCCAAAAATTGTCTCTGTCAAAGAAGCTGTTTAGGTGAAGAAGGCATTCTTCATTAGTCCCCAAACATATGAGGATGTAATCAATGTACATCATGGTGAAGAAGTTGAAAACAGGTGTCATGGGCCTTTGGAAGGTGCCTTCATCATTCCTTGTTCCAGGAAAATTTTGGTCAAACATGTAGCTATTCCAAGGAACCTTGAAAATGTCTTTGTGTTGATTGATCTAAAGTGGTATCATCTCATGGTTACCTGAAACACTACCAATCAATGTCATTTTGTCAGAAATTTCTATCCTTGGCATAGGATGATTTATCTTGGGAAAAGGGTATTTGAACTCCATGGAGGTTTTTCCTAAGTGTCTAAAGTCCATACATAGTCTGTATCCTTTGGCTTTCTTTGTTAGTGATACAAGTTGCCCATGGGTTTCATAGTTCTTTTTGGAAAAAGGCCCTTTTCGAACAATGTCTATGTCATCAGGCTTTTGGCTTTTACTCCTATACACAAGAACATCCTGAAACTTCGTGCACAACTTTATGTATTTTAGTTTGGTGTGTAGTGACAAGACTTTGGACAACTTAATCACTTTGGGCCTTCTTAGGCTGCCTACATTGTATTCCTCTATATCAGTTTCAACAGACATCCTTTTAGGATTCATAGCGACATCTGTGAGAGTTTAAAGCTTTTCTGGAGGGACAAAAGTTTATGATAATGAAGTGTCTAGATAAGGTAAAAACATAAGACTCCCTTGATTTAGATTCCCCAAGATTTTTGTTCTGTGAGGGAATTTTAGCATTTCAGGATAGGCAAAAGGGAATGATTATGTTTCTGAGATTTGCCCTGCCTTTTAGCAACCTATTTCACATTCTAAACTGACTATTGGTTTTGAGGTTTCATTTTTAGTTTGAAAAAAAACAAGTTTAGTTCTATCATTATGTGTTTGTTCATGGCTGTTATAGTTCTGGATGTTGGGTTCTTCATGTAGAGACTGGTTTGGCTATTGTAATGGGTATTGATGTGTTTCAACTTCATATACTTGATCATCAATGTCTTCTTCATTATATAAGATGAAATAATCAAGATACAAATGAATAGAATAAAGAGGAGTATTGTCTAGTATGTCTTGATTGCTGACCATATATTTCATATGTGACTCCCAGTATAACCTCCTTGTCTAATTGAAAATAGGGATGGTAGCATAGGACATATCTAGTTGAAGGTTCCCCTGAAGCTTGGCTCCCCAAGATTTGGATAGAAGCATGCCATACTTGGGAGGAATATCTGCCACTACTATGTCCATGACCAGATTCTTAGCAAGCACTTGTGCCAGGTTGACACAAAGATCCTTGATCAAGCCCAAACACTTGACCCTACTCGAATTGAAAGAGTACAAGTATTTTTAAGGTTTAGTTATTTCTAGGCCTAATCTCTCCATCACAACTTTGGGCATGAGATTGTGAGGGGCACCAGAATCCATCATGGAATTATGTAAGATTTTGTCATGTATGTTTAGGTTGATATAGAAAGGGGGAATGGCTCCTTCTTGATATTTTCCTTCTATTTTGGGTTCGAACAACAACTCAGGTGTGTCTTCAGCCAAGTGTAAAGTGTCAGCATCATTTCCTATGTTTAGTACCTTCAAAATCTGAGACCAAGTATACACTTGTTGAGTAACCAGTTCAGTGAGAGGCATAGTTATCTTGATTTTGGCAATTTCTCCTTAAAAAATTAAAGGGACTTGTGATTTAGACATATTTACATCAATTCTATCAGCCATGATCTTTTCTACATTTTTAATTTGCTGATCCTGATTTGGAGCTTTCTTCAAAGTGGTTTTCTTAAGGTCACTGGTGGAGGTACTAGGAAAACTAAGGTCATTGTTTGGCTGGCTGATTTTTCCTTTGTTTGCTTCATCTTTCTTAACCATAGCATTGACATTATCTACTGTTTTCTTAGGGGTGTTTTCAGGTACTTTCTAAAAAACAGTGTCTATTTGGTCTTTCTTGATAGAATCTAGGTAATTTTTGCTCCTAAGATCATATTTCTTATGGATTTCCATGATGGCATTTTTAAACCCCAAGCGATAGTCTTCAGAATCCTCATAGTTTGTGTTAGTTTGATCTGAGGAAAAGAAACCTTGTTCTTCTTCGGTGAGAAAAACATCATCTTCATTATCAGAACCTATTAGGTTAATATGGCTTTCTTCTGGTTCTATAATTTCTCCTTCTTCTTCATCTACACAATTTTGTTGAAAGGGAGGTCTGATTTGTTGGTCACTTTCCCTTGGTTTGATTTGAGGAGTGTCTCTTTTGAAGTTCTGAGCTCTATTTCTGTTTTGGGAATTAGCTTGGTTTTCCCTAGGAGGTGTCCTTTCGTTCAAATTTATCCTTTCTATCATTCTCTCTACAGTTCTCATTAGGCTTTCTATTTTGGTATCAGAAGAGGAGGTTGAGGGCATGGTTTCATCCTTGTAGGTTACTCTCTTTTCTAATTTCAACCTGCCTCTCTTTTCAATCAAGTTAAACTTTGCACTAATTGCTGCTTTTTGCATTTCTTCTAAGGTTTCAGGGTCTCTTTCTCCCAATTGGAAAGTCATGTCAGGGTCAAAACCTTTAGGAAAATTTACTAGTGCTAGGCCTTGTGGAGGTTTCATGTGAGGTGGGAGGGAATTGTACACACTGTTAAACCTGGTGCAATAGTCTTGCACACTTTCTCCTACATTCCTTTTAAAATTTTTGTATTCCGACAATATTTGGAGGGGATTTTTCTTGATTTCCCATTTTTTTATGAAAGTTTGGTAAAGGGAAGGGAGATCATGTATTGAATTAGGAGTTAATGCTTTGAACCATTTTTTGGCCTCTCCCCCTAAGATTTGTGCAAAGATTCTCATCTTAATGGTTTCTTCTTCTATCTCCATGTAATCAAAAGCATCATTGATCCTATATACATGCTATTGGGAAGTGATGGATTCAGCCCCTATGAAATGAGGAATCTTGGACTAATAGTCATTTGGAAGAGGCACTAGGGGTTGAGGTAAGGCCAAGGGAGCATACAAAGTTGCCATGAAGGGAGCTAATGGAGGATTTACAAGAGGAGGGTTAGTGAAAGGAGGTGTATGATGAATTGGAGTAGTTTGCAAAGTGGTGGTATGGATGGGTGTGGTGGAAGTACTTGGACCAACAAATTGATTTTGAGTAGATTTGGTATGGAAAGAGTTGAAGTGATGGAGAAGCTGAAAATCAGGTGGTGTGGAAGGAGAGGCTTCTCTACTAGAACTCTGCTACAAATCTAAGGGTTCAAGGTCAGTTTGGTCAATATCAGTTTGAGACCTGTTTCTGAAGAAGTTCCTTGTGTGGTGCAAGTCAAACTGGGGATCTTGCAAAGCTGTAAGATGTTCAGGTACGGAGCTCGCTCTATGGATGGTCCTAATAGTGGTTAAGTTTCCAGATCTAGAAGTTTTCCACAAAATATTCTCTGGGTCATCAACTATGTAGGGAGGGTTTGGGTCTAGATGAGATCTGGTACTGATCCTATGTGAAGCCAGATTTCAAATTTCAAAATTCAGAGAAGCTGAAAGTTTTTAGGACTTTTTCTGAAGGCTGACCTCTATTAATGTTTGGTAAACTCTTACAGTATATAAGTGGGTTCATAAAATTCTTAGGGTTGGTTTGAAACAAATCTAGGAAGTCAAATGAGTGCTAATGAAGTAATAGGCCTACTGGAGGCTAGTGGAGTCGCCAGGTGGATATTTTTTGTTGTTTTAAGAATGTATGTTTATGGTCCACCACTAATAATTGACAATAAACCAATCTAAGGGTGTTTTGGGGTTTTTTGAGTTCTTGTAGGAAGTCCTAAGGTTTGTAAGAGTGTCCTATAACTGAGTCATCATTTTGCTAGGATGGTGAAACAAATAGAGTCTACTCTATGGATGATAGTTTGAATTATCTATGATTTGATAAGTGTATATAAAGTCTTAAGGGGTACTTAGTTTGTCACTGACTCAGAAGGTCCCACTGTGATTGCCATAATGTTAGTGTGGCGATGAGGTGGCAAATAAACCACCAGATACTATCAGTCAAGGGTTTCTGAATATTTTAAGGAATGTTTAAGCATGAAATTACTCAGAAGGTCCCACCATGATTGCTAAAATGTTAGTGTGGGGATGAGTTGGCAGATTCACTGGATTTTCTAAGTCAAACTGAGGGTCTAAAGAGTCTTAAGAGGTATTCAGGCAACTGTATACTCAGAAGGTCCCACCGTGATCGCCAGAATGTTAGGGTACTGTGATTTGGCAGATTGGTAGACCAAATGACAGGGTAACATTAAACCACTCTTTGGATTCCTAGGACCTAGCCTTCCTGGAATCAGAGAGGGCTCTCTCTATTGGGTGCAAAGGATGTGTTCTTTTTGCTCTAGGGTTTTGATTTTAGGCTAGTTGTGAAGTATAGGGTTTGGTGATTATTTTGGTTGGGTAAGATGGTAAAGTAGGATAGGTGGAGTGAGAGTCTTTCAAAGCCATTGGGCTATGGAGTCAAATGAAATTCAAGGGTGTCTCAATAATGAATTAGAGTGTAGTGCAAGGCCAATCTAGCAAGGTTAATGGATCCTTAAGTTTATGAGTGAAATGGGATGGAAATAAAATTTGGGAAAAACTAGGAGGTCTTAAATACTGATAGTTAAAATCTATAACTCATGAGATAGGGCAAACCATTAAGCTCAATGAACAATACTTAAACTGATAAATATCCAAGATAAACATTCCAATGAAACATAGAAAGCATAAGAGCTTCTAAATTTAGTAAATTCACGTTCAGAATTTGGGAAAACATACAAGATAGCAAAATAACTCAATTTATGAAGAGGGAACTCCTAAACATCATAAATAAAGCTATAAATAACTCTGAAACAAGTTGGTAGGCATAGAAAAAGGGCAAGATCGAACGAGACCTCTTTGACTTAACCTATCAAATAATACTCCAAAGAAAGGTTCCAAGACAGAGTTTTAGATAGTCTCAAATAAGCAGGGCATACCATGAATCATATTTGTTAAACAACATATTAATCCATAAATGAAACTAACAAGCATAAGGAGGCCTAAAGAGCAACTAATAATTCTTCAAACACAACCAGCTAAGGAAAACATTAAGGTTATAACAAACAGGAGGAATGAGGTGCCTCAAAGAGCATGTCTCAACCTATACTTTTTTTGATTTAGAGCAGCTAAGAGGAGTGAAACAAAATGATAACTGGAAAACATAAACAAATTAAGAAGACATCACCATTCACCGAGCTAAGGAATCTGCAAACAAGCTTCTCCATCATCAAGCCAAACAAGCTATTCATCAACTCCACAACACCAATTTCTTCTCCAAGCTCATAAAACCATGTATATTACTCTCAAAGCTCATCAAATGGAAAAAAAATACATAAGGGCCTCATGCTCTCTTTATGGAGCAAAGGAGGACTAAAACCCTAAATATGGTAGGAAAATGTCAAATTCAACCATAAATGTCATTTATGGCCAAGAGACCATGCAAGCCGCAAGGCACATAATATCCTAAGAAATAAATGCCAAAATAACTATTTGCACCTAATTCTAGAGTGTTTTGTCTCAAAAACCTCAAAAATATCAATTTGCAAGAAATGAGTGTGTTTTGTTGACTTTTGGTCCAAAACACACTTAGAGAGTTTCTGTTCGCAGTGCCACTTCGACAAAAAATAGGTTCTTTTGTGACTAAGATTTGGACCCCTTCTCGATTATGGAGTTGGCTCTATGATGGCCTGTTGGAAAGCCCGATGAGTCTACATTCTAGAAATGCTTGTTTTTTCCTGAAATAGTGCAACTTGCCTGCCCACAAACCCATTCTTCCAACACTACTCTATGCGCAACACCTTGCCTGAAAATGAGGCAGAATGGTCAAAATTTTGATGTTTGTTGACCTTTTGGGGGGTCAAAACTGCTCCAAATGATCTGAAATTTTGTGAGAAGACTGATGATGATGAGAGGAATCCAAAAATGTAAAATTTTCAAGTTGAGGATGCACCAAATTATTTCGTAGCACCAAGGGTGGGGCGCATAGAGGCCTCAAAATTAAAAAAAAATACAAAATTTTGTTCAATTTGGTCCAAAATTTGTGGAGAGGTCCCTTAAGAGGTATTGGACACCTATTGAGAAACCTCATCCAAAAATCCAAGGCTATCATGTCTTTTTTCCTCTTTTAGGTTTTTTATCTCTAAGAGGGCCTCCTTTAGTTTGGCACAAGGAAGCTTGTTTTTCTTTGCATAGCGCTTGGTCATTTTCTTTTGGAGAGAAAGACCCCTTTTCACCTTCTTGAAGTGCTTGTGCTCATTCTTGTAACACTGAATGAATTGTTGTGCCATCTCGAAATCTCTTTCCCTCTCCTTAAGCTATGCATATTTGGTTAAGAGTAGCAATCTGGTGCTCATCTCCTTGTCCATATTGTCACTGTATAGATCAATGAATTGAGGTCCTTGAGTAGTTTTCTTCATTCTATTACTTCTCCTAACCTTTACCTGCTGCTCACTCTTTTCCATATTTTCCTTGCCTTTTTCCAATGGTTTTATAGTTGGAGAAGAGATGGCCCATTGCCTTTTTGAGGCAGCAAACACATCTCTCTTCCCTCTGTGGTATGAAAAATCGAAAGGTCTAATGATTTCTACTCTAGGGTCCTTGTCATGAATGTTATCATCTCCTAGAAAGCCTTCTTTCTCACCTTGTTAGGTGGATAAATCGTTATTGCAGACAAGAAATATATCTCTAGTATCACAAGGATAGCTAGAAACAAATAGGACAACTTGTAAACTATTTTCTCTAGATTACATATGATTAAGTATTTTCTATGATGAAGAAAGGACCTACCTGTGGTCCAATGCTAGTTGATTTCTTATTTCCCGTCGCTCGAAGGAGTCACCTCTTAATATCTGCAAACAAAGACATAGAAGAGGATCAACAACACCTACAACATATACTAATTCAAAAATCACAAATCTATCTTAATGATCAAGGAATTTAATAAATAAGTCATTAAAGTAAACATATAAACAACTTATTGATAAAACAGGATCCAATTGTATTATCTTTAAATAAAATAAGGAATCTTACAACCACATTCACCTTGATGTCGTACAGGTCCTTCCGGGGATCCAGAACAAGCGTCTCCTTAAGGTCTGACAAGCCCTTCCACTCTTTGAACCAGCCTAACTACAAGTATGTAATCGTTCCCACGGTTAGCAAAGAGTATGTTTCTTCAGCAATTCCCTTCTCTATGGTAGTTACCAAGTACAAAGCAAGTACTACATGTATACAAAATGCATAGAGAAGTTTTACATATTTGAGCATGTACCCTTGAGACTGAACCAAAGCTTCAATTTATAGGAGAAGGAAAGTGGTTATAGCTCCAAAATGGAAGGGATATAGTCCCCTTATCAAGGGATTAAGTTACAAAATCCAAGGAATAGGCTCCTTTAATGAAGGGATGAATGTTTATGATAATGAAGGGAGTGTAGCTTCGACTGGATAACACATTCTGGAAGCTTCCAGCTGGGAGAATATTCGACCAACTGGGCTTCTAGAATTTACATTCGCCTTCATTTAACCTTTTACAGGGGTCCGCAGTTTTAAAGAAGAAAAAGTGCGGTCTTAAAGCATGAAATCTGAGATAATTTGAAGGGTGAAGTGATTTATCATTCCAAGGAATTTCTTGTGGACACCGGTTGGAACCTTTAAAAACATTCAATGCAAACATTAATGTATATTTATATCATCCCTGAGGTAGGCATTCCCATATTCAGAGCAAAAACTAACTAAATCAAACCTTAACTAAAATGTTCTGGTATAGAAAAGATTCTAATATTACATCAATAGTAGACACAGTATGGATGCAGCCATCTATCATGAATAGTCTACTGCATAATGAATAATAAAACTCCTCGCAGCCTGGATGATGGAAACTAGATCCAGGGTCTTGATTTCCGCAACCCGAACTAGTACGATTATATCCATGCAATTGATTGTGTCAAAGTAGAACATGGTAGAAACCACTTAATTACCAGTCAATTAACAAGTGTGAGAGAAACCACTAATAATGACGATGGCTCTAAAATTACTCAGTACAATCCATGAAGTGTGAATAAATTATTTGAAGTCGAACACTTCATGGAATCATTCGATCGAAGATCAATGATGCAATCTGTCGTCGAAGGTGAGAAACCTGCCATTAGGGCATGTAGATTTCAAGGTACTGAAGGATTCTAGATCAACTTCCTAGTTGATCTGCTGTCGTCGATAGAAAGTGATCTGTCATAGGAAATCTCGTGACACGAAACCATTAGATCAAGTTTTGTACAAATATTTTGAAAGGACTGACTCAGGGATGGTCAACGCGAATGGAGACACTTGTTTGCAGATGAATGGTTTGTTTGAACTATCCTCTTGAACACATAATGACACTCCAGATGGTTTGGTGACAATTGACCTAAAGCTAATACCCAGAAACCGATTGAAGACTTTCAATATGGTTTGATTAACTGATAGGAAAAGGATTTTCCCAACCCAAGTGGAAGTGTGACAAAAAGTGTCATGTTCAAGAGTGGTATACTACTTTTAAACAAAGTATGACAACTGGATTCATTTTCTCTCTTTTCCCCCACCATTTTTGGCAAGTACCTCTTTATTTTTGACAAGCTTGAGGAGGATAACATTTGCTTGTTATATAAGCTCATCTTTTGGATGAGTCCAACTTAGTTTAAAAATCGAACCCTAAGAAGGAGTGGTTGGTTCCTGTTTGTATTTTACAGGTCCTTTACTGTTCAAATTTTAACGAGTCCAGTATAGGAGAAACTCAGTGTTTTTCAATTTTAGGTAGTCAGAAGAAAAACTTAAGGAAACTCCATGGGTGTACTTTTTCATAAATTTAGTCTCTCAAGCCTGAAAAAGGATAAAATAATACAAGAGAGAACTCTATTGACCATGATTAGTCAACTTATACCTTTTTCGTAAATATTCCATTTCAGTCCAGAAAAGGGGTAAAATTATACTGAAAGGATGACTGTTCATTTTCTTTAACGAGTTCGAATAGACAAGTACTTGGTAATCTTTTCATATTTAAAGAGTCTGAAAAGGGCTTAAAAGAGAACTCAAACTCTCGATTTTTCATAATTTTTTAACAAGTTTGAAAAAGGGATAAAAAGTGTACTCCTTTTTCAAAAAAGATCGTTTTACCCAAAAGTCCCATATTCTGCAAAAAAACTCAAAAAATTAAACATACCTGTTTATGATTAATAGAAATAATTCAGAAAACAACCTTTAAAAAGTGAAAAATAAACAAAATTGTATTTCATTTATTCAAAAAATCTTATAAAAAGGGGTTTTTCTAAATCATTTTTACCATTTGATTCCAGAGTGAAATTTGAGAGCTTTAGGTGAAAAACGTTCTAGAGGAGATTATGGAAAATTCGCCCGTCGGAATCGAAAACCGTCAGCTTCAGGTAATCCAGATCATCCTCGCCTACATTTTTGTCGATTCATTTTCCTAATTTAGGGCTTAAATTGATTTTTAACTAGAAAAATATGTTTAAAATTTCGTTCACGGGGGTCTGCAAGTAATAAATATCACACCTGCGGACCCCGACAATTTTTAAAAGGGAAAATTGTCGTGGTCCCATACTTTATGCATAAAACGTGTGCAGATCCATGCACTTTTTTTGTGCACAAAGTGCAGAGGCATCGTGAAGAAAATAAAATGATAATTTTCTCCAAAATAAACCAAAATTCTTCACCCAAATTGCTTCTAATCTTTCAATTTGTTCATTGTAGGATATCTATAATGCTTGAGTGGAGAGAAAGTGAGCATGAAGAGATTGATGAGGCTGCCATGTTACATCCACCCACATTACGCGTTTTGAGAGAATGCGGTTTGTACAAATTCTAGGCTATTCAGGGCATGAGGGCCCAAATAGATTTACTTACCTTGTTAGTAAACAAATGGGATGTTCAAGAGAAATGCTTCATAATTGGGTATCACCAGCTCGAAATTGAGCTGGAAGACATATATTTTCTGACTGGTTTATCAAAGAGAGGTGAACCAATTTCTTTGTTCGGGGCTAGGGAAGGTGGCCAATCTGTCACTAGCCTTTAGCAAGAGTTTTGCAATGAAGAGGCAGATCCCAAAGATAAACGAATTGATATAAAAACAATCATCCGTCTTGAACTTAAAGTGGTTGCATTTACTATAAACCGGTTGTGTGGGAGCGCGGCTCCGCATGTTGCTACTAGGTCTCAGATGCAGACTTCTGTCGATTGTTTCAGAGGCACCATTTTCAATTGGTGTGAGGCAGTATTGGCCAATGTAAAAGGCCAATTAACCAGAGAAAAGAATGCAAAGTTGAAAAATTTTGGATATGGAGCTATTTTTGTTACATTTTCTCTAGAGAGAATCCCTTCTCTTGCCCCACAGCTCATTTCAGTTGATCATGGTAGAGTCAAAGAGCCTCGGATGGTCCAATGGGTTGCACTGATGGCCCGTCATAGTGAGGGAAACAATATTGTTCGTTTTACCCCAGCTTATTTACATTGGTTAGGGAACCAAATATTCTCTATAGAAGATTTCCCATATGGCGGGATAGAATTTCGTGGGGATCAAGAGATGGCTCTTCCTCTAGGAACACAGTGGGATGATTCAGGTAAGAAAAATTTGACATGTTCTAAATTCTATTTTTTATTTGTTTTGTTTTAAATTTTCCAGTACTGATGACAAAAATGTAAAATGTAGATGTTGGTCCACGCAGGCCAGCCACACTCCGTCGCTTTGATAGGAAGCAAAGGGAGCCTGTCGCACCACCACATGATCAGGTGGCTGAGATTCTAACTGACTTGGAACAAAACCTAGAGCGGTTGAATTTGGATATTATGGAGAATTCGATAGACGATGTCCCTCTTCGTCTCCAGAGATATGTCATTGGCGTTCCTAGTCAGTTCAGGAGATTCCTGAACAAGGTAGCACGAGCTGTTGTATACTATCATGATCATCACCACGGATAGTGGATGATTGTGCAAACCACGACATTTTTTTTTTGTATCACTATTTTTATCGATTATAAGGTGTTTAAACCTATAATCGAGGAAGATGTAATATTTTTGAAAACATTACACTACTCTATGATATTTCTACTATTTCCAGCTATCTGTTCAACATGTTTATTGAATGTTGTTTAAAATTACTGCTTTTAATGTTGCAAATGTCTGTTTATAACACTAGTAGCTAATGAATTAGCTAATGTGTTTAAATTTCTAAGAATGTGTTGATATTCAATATAATCAAACTCTCGTTCCAAGAGACGTACCTTCAAAAATAATCTTAACAATACTAGGGTTTTAATTGCGTATACTCGATTTAAGTGTAATACAATGAATTCAGAATCTAACCTAACGATCAAACGTAGAATTCCAAATGAAATGGATTCAGATAATAAATCAATCACTGCACTATATTCTGCAATATTATTCATTGTTTGACCGAGGCTTACCCCATGCATAGATATTAACTCATCAGCGAGTGAATAAATAACCTAGGCTGCGGAAGAAATGTTCTGTGTACTACGACAAGCACCATCAGCAAAACCAATATACGTTTGAAGGGATGTCGACATATGCAATATCAAGAGTAATCCAGATAAGCAGGGATAAAAACAAACTTAAACTAGACACACTTTGTTAATCTAAGGCAACTAGCTATGAAAATAACTAATCTACAATAAAATCTTCACACAAGATTTAAGCATAATATCTCTTCAGATAAAGCCCATTTCTGGGTTTGTCTAAAGAGACCCCGTCATAATCAGTCAATTCATAGGCCCCTTTTGCAAGCACTTTCTTGACAATATAAGGACCGTGCCACATGGGTTAGAATTTCCCAGCTCCTAGCTTATCATTAGCTTGGTCGTATACCAATACTAGATCACATTATGAAAAAATACGAGGTGTAACATTCCTATCATACTGAGCTTTCATTCGTTTTTTATGAGCCTCGGTGGCTAATGCAATGGTTCGTCGAGTCTCATCTAGTTGAGCTAAGTATAAAAAGTGCTTTTCCTCTTCAGAGGTAGATGGTAATAATTCTATGGCTAATTTGAGTGATGGTATTTCACATTCAATCGATAACACAAATTCTAAACCATAAACTAGTTGAAAAGGAGTGAAACCTGTCACAGTTTTTGCTAAGGTTCGATATGCCCAAAGTGCTGAGAAAAACAGAGTATGCCAATTCTATTTATTAATTCTGATTATCCTTTTAATCATAGTAGTTAAGACCTTATTTACAGCTTCAACTTGACCATTGGCTTGCGGGTAATATGGTATAGAACTGTCATGGCACAGGCCAAGGTAGTCGGAAAGTTCAGTCATCATAATGTTTTGAAAATGGCTCCCATGATCAGTAATGATAGCTTGGGGTACACCAAATCAAGCAATTGTGTGATTGAATACAAAAGTAGCTACAATTTTTCCATCTGCCGTAAATGTAGGCATCGCCTCGGCCCATTTGGTAAAATAATCCATTGCAAGAATAATATACCCATGCCCCCTGGCCGAGTGAGGGTTACATGTAATGAAGTCAATGCCCCATTTTGCAAAAGGAACGACAACAATGATTGGGTGAAGAGGAGCTGGTGCTGCACGCATCTTATGATCAAATATTTGACAATTTTGGCATTTTCGGACAGCTAGAATGCAATCTTTAAATAACAAAGGCCAAAAATAACCAGCGCACAATATCTTTTGGGCTGTGGCATACCTAGAAATATGAATTCCACATGCTCTAGAGTGACATTAATTTAAGACCTTTTCAGCCTCTTCGTGTGTTAAACATTGTTGAAATATAGAATCTGCACCACGACGATAAATCGTGTCTCCAACAATATGATATTGCTAAGACTAGTAACGGATCTTTCGTCGTTGTGAACTTGGGAGTTTAGGCCAAAATTTTTGGGTTTGGAGATAAATGATGATATCTCCATACCATGGATCAAGTGTACTGATAAGAAACAAAGATTCATCAGCGATCAGATGTTCTACCACAGTTTCTGTCTCAGTATTGGGGAAATCACACATCAGTTCGGGAACACTAATGATTTCTTTGATTTAGATTTTTCAAATTCTAAATCAAACTCTTGAAGGATTACGATCAATTTAGAGTATTTTCCCCCTATCAATTTTTTGATCAAAATATACATCATAGGGTTGCAATCAGAGATCACTGTTGTTTTTCGTAACAAGATGTAATGACGAAAACGTTGGACAACTTGAATAGCTTCCAAGGCCAATTTATCCACATGTGAGTATTTGATTTCAGTCGGATTTAAATTGCGACTAAGACAGTAAATCACATGTTTGTTGTTAAATTCATCTTCCTGAACTAATACCATTCCAATCGTGGAATTAGAGGCTGCTAAGTATAAAAAGTAATCTAGGTTTTAATTGGGTGGATGCAATAACGGTGCATGGGTCAACGCGTGTTTTAGAGCATCAAAATATCTATCAGTGATATCATCCCAAATGAATAGAATATTCTGTTTCAACAACCTTGTAAAACATTTAGTTAACTCGACATAGTTAGGAATGAATCTACGTAGAAATTTTTCTTTCCCTTGCAAACTTTGGAATTGTCGAAGTGTAGAAGGAGGAGATAAATTGGTAATAGCCTCAACCTTCGAAGGATTGACATGAATGCCTTGCTTCGAAACGATAAATCCTAGTAATCTACCAGATTGTACACAAAAAACACATTTGTGCGGATTCAGACGAATCTTATATTACCTACATCTTAGAAAAACTGCTCGTAAGTGAGTTGGATGATCTTCTCTGTGTAAGGAATGAGCAGGTAGATCATCGAGATAAGGTTGCATGATGTGTTTAATATCGTGGAAAGCATAGGACATAGCCCTTTGAAAATTTGCCCCAGCATTCTTAAGTCCAAATGGTAATTTACGGTAAGCGAAAGTTCCCCATGGACAAATGAATGTTGTCTTGGGTTGATCAACAGGGAGTATGTTTATTTGATTATAACCAAAAAACCCATCCATAAACAAAAACATTTCACTTCGGGCACAATCGTCAATGATTTGATCGATATAAGGGGTTAGATAATTGTCTTTCAGACAAGCTCTATTTATATCCCTATAATCGATACATACTCTGATTGTTCCTTGTTTTTTATTAACAGGAACAATATTAGATACCCAATCCATTAAAGGCATTGGATAAATAAATCCCGCGTGAAGTAATTTTCCAACTTCAGCTTTGATTGCAGCAGCTTTTTGTGGATGTATCTGACGTAATTTTTATCAAATAGGTTTAGCATCCGGGTATGTTTTGATTTCATGAATCAACAATTTTGGGATCGATTCTTGGCATTTCTTCATAAGACCAGGAAAAAATGTCTTGGAATTCTTGAAATAGGGCTTTGTATATGTCAATTTCATCTTTTGTACAAGAAGCGCCTATATGAATGTTTTCAACAATTCCTGGTTTCAATGATATGTCAATAGGAATTGTGGAAGAAATGTTCCCCAAATTCACTTCAAAGATTGAATGTGTACTGGATATTGGATTATGGGGTTCCTTGACATAATCAGAAGTGAAAATTGATGAAAAATTATTTTCAAAATTTTCAAGCTTAGGTAAAAATGATGATCTATGATGAAGATCATCCCCGGGTAGGTCATCTATAGACAAAAATTCACGGATGTATTTGTCAGTATAAAAGACTTCTGGAAAAGTATATGGAATTGATGTTATAGCTGAACTTGAAGATGAAAATGATTTTTCATTGACCACATCCATAAGGTCAGATTCAGTTGAAGTTAAATCGAAAAAAGATTGTACTGCTTGATATGCCAATTCAAATGGACTCAAAGGCATCGTGCCTTCAAACGAATCCAGTTCTAACTCTAAAGGCATTATCCAAGTATCATCAAATGGAACAGTGCTTGATGTAATCATATTGATATTGGCTATAGTATGTGGTACGTTAGGTGGAGGCAAAGAAAAAGTTCCCAACAAAGCGGAATCTTTAATTAAGCCTACTCCTACATCCTTATAAGGGATAGTTGTTTTTCCAACATGCTGAATACTATTCGTAGAAGCTGGATCGGATGAATAATATGAGAGTTGATCGACCTTCACAATATTTACCTGATGAGGAAACATGATGTCTCGAAAGACGCACTGGTACATTTGGCGGAAATTCCTACACTTTAGTTCCGACACTTTTGTCGTATTGTTGGAAATTTCCCCAATTTCTATGAATTTTTCAAATCCCGCCACAAACCATCGCTATACCGATGTTTAGGGACAGCGTCGCTTTTGCGACGTTTATGTTTGTCATCAGAAATGTGACGTTTTAAACTTTTCGTCGGTCTTACGACGTTTATGGGACGAAACGTCGGAATTGCGACGTTTATTACACATTCGTCGGTATTACGATGCTTTGGAGAAACCGTCAAAAAAGTGACATTTCTCAAATAAACATCGTTGCTACGACGTTTTGAAGCCCAACGTCGCAAGATTAACGTTTATTTGAAAAACGTCGCTTTTCCGACATGTTTTCCAAAGTGTCACAATAGCGAAATAAAAAGTATCTTAAATTATTTACCATATAATTCACTTTTGTTATCGATTATCATAACCTTTACCTTTCTATCTATTTGGTTCTCCATAAGAGATTTGAACTCTTGAAATTTATTGGAAACCTTAGACCTCTTCCTTAGGAAATATATCCATGTCATCTTGGAGAAATTATCAATGAAGAAAACATAATATATGGATACACCTAGTCATTGCATTAGTACTATCCCAAATACATTACTATTAATTAACTCCATAATTCTCTTTTCCCTTGTAGTACCAAATGGGAATTTAACATGATTTTGTTTCCCATAAATACAATATTCACATAAAGCGACTTTTAGAGAGTTACTATACAAAACTTTAATCATACCTTTGCTTTGCATAACTCAAATTATTTTCTCTCCATTGTGTCACATCTTTTAATGCTACAACCTGGTCCTGTTGACTAAAAAAGAGGGTTGACCCATAAGTTTTATGAACATTTGCACTATTGCAACCACTTTGGTCAATATGCCCTTACAACTTGTATAATATGTCAATATGAACACCTCTTATCAACACCATCACACCACGAATCATCTTACATGAATCCTTCTTAAATATGATATGCATTATTGCATCACCCATTTGACTTATAAATATTAGATTCCTAGCTACCTCGAAAATATGTGGTACCCATGACAATTTTCTACTCCAAAAATTCTTTAGTATAACTAGTCAAATTTACCTTGACTAATTATCCTAGTGGTAGAGTCATCTTCTAGATAGTCATCCCCTATGTCATATTCTTCATATTTTCAATACCCCTCCTTATAGGGTGTCATACATGATATGATGAGGCTTGAGTGTCAGTATTGCGACGTTTGGAGATAAGTGTTGGTATTGTGCCACAGGAAACTCATTCGGGTCAAATCGTGTGAGGGAGGTCGATCCGTATCAAAAATGCTAAGTTGTGACCACCCATGTACCTTGTGCACGTTCTTGTGACCCATTTGTCATTTTCTCCCTCTTGCCTTCGACGTTCAGGCGGGTCGGGTCAGGTTGGGTTGTGTGATGTCGCCTAAGGAAATGCATTCAAGTCGGGTCTGGTTGGGTCGTGTTGTACCATGAGGGCGCCCAAGGAACATGTCCGACCAAGTCAGGTCGTGTCGGGCCGTGTCATGAGGGAGCCCAGGGAAATGCGTTCAGGTGGGTCAGGTCGAGTCGTGTGATGCCGCCCAAGGAAACACATTCGGGTCGGGTCAGGTCGGGTCATGCCATATTGTGAGGGCGCCCACGAAAACACGTTCGGGCACATCGGGTTGGGTCGGGTTGGGTTAGGTCATGTGAGGGTGGTCGTATAAAAAATGCTAATTTGTGACCACTAATGTTTCTTGTGCACGTTTGTGCGATCCTTTTTCCGTTTTCTCCCTCGTGTGCCCTTCGTTAGGGCGGGTCGGGTCATGCCGTGTGAGGGCGCCATAGGAAACGTGTTCGAGTTGGATCATTTAAGGGAGGTTGTATAAAAAATGCTAAATTGTCACTGCTTGTGTGCCTTGTGCACATTTGTGCAACCCATTTGTTTGGGTTCGTGCAACCCGTTTGTTGAGGTCGCCCGACTGGGCGTGTTCGGGTCGGGCTGTTTCGTTAGAGGGCGCCCGTATCAGTTTTGCTAAGTTGTGACCACTCGGGTGCCTTGTACATGTTCGGGTGGCCTGTTTTCCATTTTCTCCCTTGTGGCATTATTTATTTGGGTGCGCTGTGTTGCGCCGTGTGAGGTTGCCCGACTGGGCGCGTTTGGGTCGGGTCGTTTCGTTCGAGGGCGCCCGTATCAGTTTTGCTAAGTTGTGATTGCCCAGGTGCCTTGTGCATGTTCAGGTGGCCCGTTTGTTGTTTGTTCCCTTGTGGCATCATTCAGTCGGGCGTGTCATGTCGTGCCGTGTGAGGGTGCTCGACCAAGCACGTTCGGGTCGGGCAGTTTCGTTCGAGGGCGGCCGTATCAGTTTTGCTAAGTTGTGACTGTTTGGGTGCCTTGTGCAAATTCGGGCGGCCCATTTGCTGTTTTCTCCCTTGTGGCATCATTTTTTCGGGCGCACCGTGTGAGGTCGCCTGACCGGGTGCGTTCGGGTCGGGCCGTTTCGTTCGAGGGTGCCCGTATCAGTTTTGCTAAGTTGTGACCGCCCGGGTACCTTGTGCACGTTCGGGCGGCCCGTTTTCCGTTTACTCCCTTGTGGCATCGTTTGGTCGAGCACGCCGTGTGAGGTCACCCGACCGAGCGCTTTTGGGTCGGGTCGTTTCGTTAGAGGGCGCCTGTATCAGTTTTACTAAGTTGTGACCGACCGGGTGCCTTGTACTGCACGTTCGGGTGGCTCGTTTGTTGTTTGCTCCCTTCAAGTATCGTTCGTTCGGGTGCGCTGTGTCGCACTATGTGAGGTCGCCCGACTGAGCACGTTCAGGTCAGGCTGTTTCGTTCGAGGGCGCCCATTTCAGTTTTGCTAAGTTGTGACTGCCCGGGTGTCTTGTGCACATTTGGGTGGCCCGTTTTCCATTTGCTCCCTTGTGGCATCGTTCGGTCGGGTGCACCGTGTTGCACTGTGTGAGGTCGCCCGACCGGGTGCGTTCGAGTCGGGCAGTTTTGTTCGAGGGTGCCCGTATCAGTTTTGCTAAGTTGTGACTGCTGTCCGAATTCCTTCTGCATGTTCGGGCAGCCCGTTTACTATTTTATCCCTTGTGGCATCGTTCGGTCGGGTGTGTCGCGTCGCGCCGTGTGAGG
The DNA here is from genome assembly GCA_034641835.2 of Pinus albicaulis. Classification (NCBI taxonomy): domain Eukaryota; kingdom Viridiplantae; phylum Streptophyta; class Pinopsida; order Pinales; family Pinaceae; genus Pinus; species Pinus albicaulis. Next base: position 1,545,323,356 of record CM076584.1, read on the forward strand.
TTGCCCAACCGGAAACGTTCGGGTCAGACTGTTTCGTTCGAGGGAACCCATATCAATTTTTCTAAGTTGTGACAGCCTGGGTGCCTTGTGCAATTTTGGGCAGACTGTTTGATGTTTGTTCCCTTGTGGCATCATTCGGTCAGGCATGCCGTGTCAAGCCGTGTGAGGGCGCCCGACCAAGCGCGTTCGGGTCGGGCCGTTTCATTCGAGGGCAACCGTATCAATTTTCCTAAGTTGTGACCGCCCAGGTGCCTTGTGCACATTCAGGCGGCCCGTTTGCCTTTTTCTCCCTTGTGGCATCGTTTGTTCGAGGGCGTTGTGTTGCGCTGTGTGAGGTCGCCCGAACGGGCGTGTTCGGGTCGAGTCGTTTCATTCGAGGGCACCCGTATTAGTTTTTCTAAGTTGTGACCGCCCAAGTGCCTTGTGTACGTTCGGGCGGCCCGTTTGCTGTTTAATCCCTTGTGGCATCATTTGGTTGGGCGTGTCGTGTGAGGTCACCCGACCAGGCGCATTCGGGTCGAGTCGTTTCGTTCGAGGGCGCCCGTATTAGTTTTTCTAAGTTGTGACCACTTGGGTGCCTTGTACTGCATGTTTGGGTGGCTCATTTGCCATTTTCTCCCTTTTGGCAACATTCGTTTGGGTGCGTCGTGTCGCACCGTGTGAGGCCGCCCGACCGTGCGCGTTCGGGTCGGGCCGTTTCGTTCGAGGGCGCCCGTATCAGTTTTGCTAAGTTGTGACCGCCTGGGTGCCTTGTGCACCTTCGAGCATCCCAATTTCCATTTTCTCCCTTATGGCATCGTTCGGTCGGGCGCGCCGTGTCACACCGTGTGAGGTCGCCCGACTGGGCATGTTCGGGTCGAGCCGTTTCTTTTGAGGGCACCCGTATCAGTTTTGCTAAGTTGTGATTGCCCGGGTGCCTTGTGCACATTTGGGTGGCTCGTTTTCCATTTTATCCCTTGTGGCATCGTTCGTTCGGGCGCGCTGTGTTGCGCCATGTGAGGTCGCCCGACCGGGCGCATTCGAGTCGGGCTGTTTCATTCGAGGGTGCCCGTATCAGTTTTGCTAAGTTGTGACCGCTCAGGTGCCTTGTGCACATTCAAGTGGCCCATTTTCTGTTTTCTCCCTTGTGCATGTTCAGGCTGCCTGTTTGCTGTTTTCTCCCTTGTGGCATCGTTCGGTCGGGCGCATCGTGTCACGCTGTGTGAGGTCGCCCGACCGGGAGCGTTTGGGTCGGGTCGGGCCGTCTCGTTCGAGGGTGCCCGTATCAGTTTTTCTAACTTATGACCGCCTAGGTGCCTTGTGCACATTCGAGCGGCCTGTTTGCCATTTTCTCCCTTGTGGCATCATTCGGTCAGGCACGCCATGTCGCGCTATATGAGGGCGCCCGACCAAGCGCGTTCGGGTCGGGCCGTTTCGTTCGAGGGTGCTCGTATCAGTTTTGCTAAGTTGTGACTACTCGGGTGCCTTCTGCACATTCGGGTGGCTCATTTTCCATTTGGTCCCTTGTGGCATTATTCGGTCGGGTGCGCCATGTTGCGCCGCGCCGTTCGGGTCGGGCTGTTTCGTTCGAGGGCGGCCGTATCAGTTTTGCTAAGTTGTGACCGCCCGAGTGCCTTATGCACATTCGGGCGGCCCGTTTTCTGTTTTCCCCCTTGTGACATCGTTTGGTCGGGCGCGCTGTGTTACGCCGTGTGAGGTCACCTAACCGAGCATGTTTGGGTTGGGCCGTTTCGTTCGAGGGCGCCTGTATCAGTTTTGCTAAGTTGTAACCGCCCGTGTCGCACCGTGTGAGGTCGCCCGACCGGGCACGTTCGGGTCGAGCCGTTTCGTTCAAGGGCGCATGTATCTGTTTTGCTAAGTTGTGACTGCCCAGTTGCCTTGTGCACATCTGGGTGGCTCGTTTGTCATTTTTTCCCTTGTGGCATTGTTTGGTCGAGCACGCCGTGTCGTGCCATGTGAGGTGTCGGGTCGGGCCGTTTTGTTCGAGGGTGCCCATATTAGTTTTTCTAAGTTGTGACCGCCTGGGTGCCTTGTGCATGTTCGGGTGGATCGTTTTTCATTTTCTCCCTTGTGGCATCGTTCGGTCGGGCGCGCCGTGTCTTGCCGTGTGAGGTCGCCCGACCGAGCGCGTTCGGCCCGGGCCGTTTTGTTTGAGGGAGCTTGTGTCTGTTTTGCTAAGTTGTGACTACTCAGGTTCCTTGTGCATGTTTGGGCAGCCCGTTTTCCATTTTCTCCCTTGTGGCATCGTTCGGTCAGGCGCGCTGTGTTGCACTGTGTGAGGTTGCCCAACAGGGAGCGTTCGGGTCGGGCCGTTTCATTCGAGGGCGCCCGTATCAGTTTTGCTAAGTTGTGACTGCCCGGGTTCCTTGTGCATGTCTGGGCAGCCCGTTTGCCATTTTCTCCCCTGTGGCATCATTCTCTATGTCAAGCCGTGTGAGGTCGCCCGACCGGGTCGTTTCGTTCGAGGGTGCCCGTATCAGTTTTGCTAATTTGTGACCGCCCGGGTGCCTTATGCACGTTCGGGTGGCCCATTTGCTGTTTTCTCCCTTGTGGCATCGTTTGACATGGTGCGTCATGTGAGGTCGCCCGACCGGGCGCGTTCGGGTCGGGCCGTTTCGTTCGAGGGCGCTCGTATTAGTTTTGCTAAGTTGTGACTGCTCGGGTGCCTTGTGCACGTTCGGGCGGCCCGTTTGCCATTTTCTCCCTTGTGCACGTTCGAGCGGCCCGTTTGTCATTTTCTCCCTAGTGGCATTGTTTGGTCGGGCGCACCGTGTCGCGCTATGTGAGGTCGCCCGAACGGGCGCGTTTGGGTCGGGTCAGGCAGTTTCATTTGAGGGCGCCCGTATCAGTTTTTCTAAGTTGTGACCGCCCGGGTGCCTTGTGCACATTTGGGCGGCCTGTTTTCCGTTTTCTCCCTTGTGGCATCATTCGCTTGGGCGCGTTGCGTCGCGCCGTGTGAGGTCGCCCGACCAAGCGCGTTCGAGTCGAGTTGTTTCGTTCGAGGGCGCCTGTATTAGTTTTGCTAAGTTGTGACCACCCGAGTGCCTTGTGCATGTTTGGGTGGCCTGTTTTCCGTTTTCTCCCTTGTGGCATTGTTCAGTCGGGGGCGCCATTTCACACCGTGTGAGGTCGCCCGACCGGGTGCGTTCGGGTCAGGCTGTTTCGTTCGAGGGTGCTCGTATCAGTTTTGCTATGTTGTGACTGCTCGGGTGCCTTGTGCACGTTCGTGCGGCCCATTTTCTGTTTGCTCCCTTATGCATGTTAGGGCGGCCCATTTTTCGTTTGCTCCCTTGTGGCATCGTTCGGTCAGGCACACCATGTCGCGCTGTGTGAGGTCGCTTGACCGGGCGCGTTCGGGTCGGGTCGGGCCGTTTCGTTCGAGGGCGCCCATATCAGTTTTTCTAAGTTATGACCACCCAGGTGCCTTGTCAACATTCAGGAAGACCGTTTGCCGTTTTCTCCCTTGTGGCATCGTTCGGTCGAGCACACCGTGTCGCATCATGTGAGGTTGCCTGACTGGGCGCGTTCGGGCTGGGCCATTTCGTTCGAGGACGCTTGTATCAGTTTTGCTAAGTTGTGACCACCTAGGTGCCTTGTGCACCTTCGAGCAGCCCATTTTCCATTTTATCCCTTGTGGCATCGTTCGATCGGGGGCGTTGTGTTGCGCCGTGTGAGGTCGGCGCCCGACCGGGCGCGTTCGGGTCGGGTCATTTCGTTCGAGGATGCCCGTATTAGTTTTTCTAAGTTGTGACCGCTCGGGTGCCTTGTGCATGTTCGGGCGGCCTGTTTTCCATTTGCTCCCTTGTGCACATTCAGGCGGCCTGTTTTTCGTTTGCTCCCTTGTGGCATCGTTCGGTCGGGCGCACCGTGTCACGCTGTGTGAGGTCCCCCGACTGGGCGCGTTCGGGTCAGGTCGAGTCGTTTCGTTCGAGGGCGCCCGACGTATCAATTTTTGTAAGTTGTGACCACCCGGGTTCCTTGTGCATGTTTGGGCGGCCTGTTTGACGTTTTCTCCCTTGTGGCATCGTTCGGTTGGGCGCGCCATGTCACGCCTTCTGAGGTTGCCCGACCGGGCGCGTTCGGGCCAGGCTGTTTTGTTCGAGGGCGCCCGTATCAATTTTTCTAAGTTGTGGTTGCCCAGGTGCCTTGTGCACATTCGGGCGGCCCATTTTCCATTTGATCCCTTGTGGCATCGTTCGGTCGGGCGCGCCGTGTCGCGCCGTGTGAGGTTGCCCGACCGGGCGCATTCGGGTCAAGCCGTTTCGTTTGAGGGTGCCCGTATCAGTCTTGCTAAGTTGTGACCGCTCGGGTGCCTTGTACATGTTTGGGTGGCCCGTTTTCCATTTTCTCCCTTGTGGCATCGTTCGTTCAGGCGCGTCGTATTGCGCCATGTGAGGTCGCCCGAACGGGCGCGTTTGTGTCGGGTCGTTTCATTCGAGGGCGCCCGTATCAGTTTTGCTAAGTTTTGACCCCTCGGGTGCCTTGTGCACGTTTGGGTAATTTCGGTTGAGGGCGCCCACCCAAACGCGTTTGGGTCTGGTCGGTTCGGTTGAGAGCGTCTGTATCAAATTTTCTAAGTACTTGTGACCGCACGGGTGCCCTGTGCACGTTCGTGTGGCCCATTTTCCGGTTGCTCCCTTGTGCCTTCATTCAGTTGTGCGCGTCGTGTCGCGCCATGTGAGTGCGCCCGCCCAAACGCGTTCGGGTTGGGTCGTTTCGTTTGATGGCGGCCATATCAAATTTGCTAAGTTGTGACCGCACGGGTGCCTTATGCACGTTCGTGCGACCCATTTTCCGTTTGCTCCCTTGTGCCTTCGTTCGGTCGGGCACGCCATGTCATTTCGTTTGAGGGCACCCGCCCAAACCCGTTCGGGTAGGGTTGTTTCGGTTGAGGGTGCCTGCCCAAACGTGTTCGGGTCGGGTCGTTTTGGTTAAGGGCGCCCACCCAAACATGTTCGGGTTGGGTCATTTCGGTTGAGGGTGGCCGTATCAAATTTGCTAAGTTGTGACTGCATGGGTGCCTTGTGCACATTCATGCGGCCTGTTTTCTTTTTGCTCCCTTGTGCCTTTGTTCGGTCGGGCGCGCCATGTGAGGGCTTCCGCCCAAACGCATTCGAGTCTGGTCGGGTCGTTTCGTTTGAGGGTGGTCGTTTTCAAAATTGACTGCTTCATTGAGCACAACATGCAACTTATCTAATACTTTATTGAAGCTAAGAGCTCCATCTTTGGGGTTACTCCTTCTGAATAACCAATAAAGGGTCAAGGAAATTGACCAATATGTTGTCAAGTTTTATCTTATCCATCTCTGGGGCAAGCTGCTTTTCGGCTAACTCCACTGCTTTTGATCTCAATTTTTCCAATTGCTTCCTTCTCTCATATGATACGTGAGCCTTTGCCTTTCTCTTCCCTTCTAATTCCATAATTGTGTCATAGTGATGCCAGCCAACTTCTTTGGAAAGCCTTCCTAGCAGATAATACTTGTGACCTGGCTGAAGCCTCAACACTTTCAGAGCATCTGGAATGACCATTCTCTTCTTTCGGTCATATGGTGGGAGAACCCCTTCAAAAGCCCTTATCCTAGAAAGTGCTACAACACCACGCTTGGTTTTGTGTGGAATCATTCCTCTAATTGTCCAGTAGTCAAATCCTTCTCTTACTTTATTGTACTTTGTCCATACCTAACCAATGGGAGCACAAGAACACCTATTTCTATAAAAGCACCTATAACTTCTCTTACTTTATTGTCATTTGCCCATAACTAACCAATGAGAACACAAGAAAACCTATTTATATAAAAGCACCTATAATACTTTTGTGGGTTTCACTAATAATATCCCTTTAGTTAGTGTGTGCATAGTAGCCTAGATGCTAAAGTGATTCCCGTACAATGATAATCCACTAGGTGTATTTTTTCTTAAAATAATATGCATGGATAGATGTCCCATTTATGGCCAAGTTCCACCAAAATGGTTCCCCCTACCTACCTAGTAACTAGGTTACATTTATTTAATGACAAGACTACCCTACAACCCACCAAATTTCTATCATATCCTTGACGTCAACAACAATTTGTTGTTCAAGATATAGCTAAGTTGGAACAAACTTAGCTCTAGAGCTTAGGATATTTTTCCACCTCTAATGTTTATAAACCAATAGATATAAAATTTCTAAAGCATGTGGGAACCCTTTAAGTATCACCTTTCCTATATTGACTCCGTCTTAAAAATCATGGAAAATGTCCATAGATGAGTTATCATTACTAAACCAAAAATTTCATTGAAAATAATCATTCATACCATAACATTACTACTTCCCTTTTAACCACATAAAACTTATTTTTAAGTTACCATAATTCATCTTTAATATCACATAATTAGATTAAAAAATCGACCAAAATCCCTAGTTTATGAAATAAAAATTCAACAATTTTATATAATTAATAATTTAAATAAATAATCTCATTAATAATTATTTATAATCAACAATACTACTTATTTACCCAAACCCCTTATTAACCCCAAGAAAAGTCTCACACATTTTATTTAATGGAATTTGAGTGGCGTTAAAAAACACACGTATTTCATTTCAAAATGTCAAAAAATTTCAAATATCAAAAGTTTTAATTTCCCTCTTTCATTTCCCTCCGGTTGATATTTTAAATTTCCCTCCGGTTGCATGGTTTTTCCAGGGAAGGAGGGAGGATGCGGCCATACTTTCGTCAGTTTTGAGGAAGGATGCAACCATACTATTGTAGGTTTGGAGGAAGGGTGCGGCCATACTGTCGCAGGTTTGGAGGAAGGATGCGGTAAGTAAAGAAATTGATCCCGAGTGCCTGTTGCAGGTCTAATCGCTCCACAAGTCGGAAGGAATTCCAACTCTAATCGGCTCCATCACAGGTCAATCTGCGAATTTTGCACTTTACTTGCAGTTTCTTTTGTATTTTAGTTCTATTTTTCAACATGTCGATACGATAATTTACAGATTATTTCTTTGTCGTTGAAATCTATTGATTATATCTCGAATGAAAGCATATCGATTAAATTTTTGAAGACCCATGTTCTATTTGTTGGAAATACTGAGAGAGGGGGGGGGGGTGAATCAGTATTCCTTTCAATTAGAGCATTAGTTAATCTTCAATTATTATCAGTGTTTTTACAATGATAGCAGAAAAAAAGAGGAACACAAATGCACACAGTTTTTAAGTTGGAAACCCATTCCGGGACAAAAACCACCTAATGCTTTTCTAATAATTCTTTAATATTCAAGTCCAATTGAAAATAAAGCTCCAACTTCCTAGAATCTAGGAAAGCATTCTTCTCCAGCTCCCACTGGATGGACGCTCCAAGCCCAAGATTCTTCAGTAGTCAATTGAATGGATGCCCCAACACCCAATGAGCTACAACTCACCCTAGCACCACCCTACCACCCTATAGAAGAATAAAAGAAGAATGGATTCCCGTACCAGGGAAAATGGTCCACTTTACAATGATATAGAATGATGTAGAAGAAGAATATATACTAGAACATAACCCCAACTTTGATACAACCACCTAATGATGATCCTAGACCTCCCAACACTGCGTCTTCAACCCTTGGCAGATAGACACTAGTACAATTTGTACAATAATGTATTTACAATAATTAAGTACAATGATACCTTTACAATGATTGTATGCAGTGCTGCCCAATTGAAGACTTCATATGATGAACTTATTGCTGCTGTTATGCACCTTGGTTGTTGCTCTTGTCATGCTACCATCTGCTGCACCTTGATTTGCTTTTCTGCCGTAGAAAGTCTGGTCCTTCGTAACCCTTGACAACACATGATCTAGCTTTTTCTTGCCTTCTAGGAGCTCGATATTGAATCTGGTGTATCTCTGTTATTTCGGATCCTCAATATATAATTTTTGGTCCTATAGTATTCCTCTGATTCTTCTTTCCAATGCCATAGGTCTGAAACAATTTGGATTCTTCAAGGGAGAGTTATACCCAATCTCTCACAATGCCCTAATTATGGTCTGTTTCAGAAGAGCACACTTGTATGGCGTGCCACGTGTCACTGTTTCTTCATTTGTCTTTGAAATTGATAGAGCCAAAAATAAAGACTGTGCAATATCTGCCAATTTTTATAGAATTCCAATCCGATACTCAGAGAGAGAGTTATGACGAATTTACCAAGGTCACTTCTTTGAGATGAATTTCAGGAGCCAGTAAAAACCCTAACTTCCACAGATCATATCTCCAAAAATATTGTGCACCTTGATTTGAAATTTTTATTGCAGCTTCCTCAGGATTCCAGCTTCTCCTCATAAAAATTTCAGCTTAAGACATCGTAAAAAAGAAATTTAGAAGGCAAAATTCCACGATGACCTATTTCAGATAGCGAAATCCCTTGCCTAAGGAGGAAATGAAGATCACAATTTATATAAATGCTTAAGTTGAGAAGGGCTTCAAAAAGTGAACGTGGGAGGGATTTTAGGAGCTTAAAAAATAGTAATTATGACTTTTCAATGACCCATGCCCCAACCCCATGGGGTTTTAGCCCAGTAACTGAGGGTACAAACTTCAAACATGAATATCTCTCAAACCATGAAGAATTACATGGCGTGCCATATATCAACGAAAACATATCGACAAGTAGAAACAATAAAAAAAATTATTGACCTAGAGTATATCAATTTGGTAGGTAAAAATTCCCATGCAATATTGGGTTAGCCCCTAGTGCTACTTGGGTTGACATCAATAACAATCGCTAATCAACAATCTCCCCCTTTGGCATTGATGGAAACACAAGTACTCCCCCTGCGATCATGACACCTCTTCCTACAACATTCTCTCCCCTTTGACATCGATATGTGAGGGTAACTCTGAGAAACACAACCATCCTGTGGACCTGTACACACTTCCACTCCCCCTAACACAAAACTGTCCTGCAGACCTGTAATCTAATGAGAACTTGGGAGAATGCCAACCTTTTGACGAAGATATTCAAATGCTTCACGAGGTAAAGGTTTAGTGAAGATATCAGCAATTTTTTCTTTTGTACAAACATACTCAAGTTTGATATTATTTTTAGCGACTTGTTCTCTAACAAAATGATATTTGATCGGAATGTGTTTTATTTTTGAATGCATGACAAGATTCTTGGAGATGTTGATGGCACTAGTGTTGTCACAGAATATGGGAATAGGCTCACTGAATTGTACTTGAAGATCTTGCAAAGTTTGTTTCATCCAAAGGACTTGAGTACAACATGATTCTACTGCAATGTATTTTGCTTCCTTTATAGATAACGAGATTGAAGTTTTCTTTTTGCTCAACCATGATACGAGACAACCACCTAGATAGAATGCTGCTCCACTAGTACTCTTACGATCATCAATGCTTCCTTCCCAATCTGCATCTATAAAGGCTTGAATAATGAGATTTTTACCCTTGGGATACCACAAGCCATATTCTTCTGTGCCCTTTAGATATCAGAGAATTCTTTTGATGACAATAATATGTGATTCTTTTGGTGCTGCTTGGAATCTTGCTACTTGTCCAACTGCTTGCATAACACCTGGCCGAGAGGCTGTTACATATAGAAGACTACCAATCATAGATCTGTACAACCTCTGATCCACATCCTTAGATGAGTCGTCTATGCTCAATTTGCAACCTGTTACCTTCGGAGTAAGGACGGGTTTGCAATCTTCCATTTTGAATTTATTGAGCATTTCCTTGATGTACTTGTCTTGACATATAAATATTCCTTTCTCTTGCTGAGATATTTGAAGCCCTAAGAAGTATGTCAACTCACCAAGTAAAGACATCTCAAAGTCACTTTGCATCTTTGTAGAAAAGTTCTTACTTAGTCGATCATCATTGCTACCAAATATTATATCATCCACATATACCTCAACGATTGTTAAATTATATTTATCTATTTGTACATAAAGATTGCTATCAACAGTCCTTTCTTGAACCCTTGTTGACATAGATATCCATCAAGACAAGCATACCATGCTCTGGGAGCCTGCTTGAGACCATATAGTGCCTTCTTTAACTTGCAGACATAGTCTTATTTTTGTGATAGTAGAAAACCTTCAGGTTGTTCGATGTAAACTTCTTCTTCTAATTCTCCATTCAAAAATGTTGAATTAACATCCATTTGGTAGACTTCAATTTTTCTTGTTCATGCATAGGCGAGAAACATTCGGATGGCTTCCATTCTAGCAACTGGTGCAAATGTTTCTTTGAAATCAATTCCTTCCACTTGTGCATAGCCTTTGCAAACCAATCTTGCTTTGTTTCTGGTAACCTGCCCATATTCATTCAATTTGTTCCTGAACACCCATTTAGTCCCAATGAAATTTTCATCTTTTGGTCGTGGAACTAATTCCCAGGTGTTATTCTTCTCAATTTGATCCAATTTTTCATTCATAGCTGCTACCCAATGTTCATTCTGGCTGGCTTCCTCAAAGCTACTAGGCTCAAATTTTGCTAGAAAAGCAACGTGAGCTTGTTATGATGAACGAAGCTGTTGACCTTCATTTATGTCACCAATGATTTGATTTGATGGATGGTTCTTTTGAATCCACTCTTTTTTTTCTCCTTAGAGGAGCTTCTTGTTGTTGTTCTGGTATATCTTGATGATCATTGTTTACTTCTTCCTCGTTGATAGTTGCTTCTTGTTCTACAATTTTATCTGTGTCTTTTTCAGCCTCTGTCTCAAGTTTCAAAGATTCTAGATCCTCATCATTACTCGCTAGAACACCATCTTCGTCAAATGTAACATTTATGCTCTCCACTAACTATTTTCGTCTTAGATTATAGCATTTATAGGCCTTTATTTTGCGCGAGTAACCAAAAAATATACCTTCATCAACACGTGATTCAAACTTACCCAAATTTTGATGTTCTCTTTTGATATAACATTTGGTTCCGAAGATTCTGAAATATTTTACATTAGCTGGTTTTCCTTTCCATAATTCATATGGACTCTTGTTGCAATTATTTCTGAGAAGACTTCGGTTGATAATGAAGACTGCCGTATCAATTGCTTGAACCCATAATTTTTCATCCAATTTTGAGTCCTTCAACATTGTTCTACCCATTTCCTGTACAGTTCTATTCTTTCTTTTAGCAACTCCATTTTGCTGAGGTGTTCGTGCTGTTGAAAATTGCCTTTTTATTCCATTTTCGTCACAGTATTGCTGAAATAATTTGGAAGTGAATTCTCCACCATTATCTGATCTTAAAATATTTATTTTCAAATCATTTTCATTTTGAACCAACTCCTTGTAGATCTTAAATCACTCAAATGCTTCAGATTTTTTCTTTAGGAAACTGACGGCTGTCATCCTGGTATAGTCATCTATCATTAACATGAAATATAATTCTCCATCTAAGCCTTTTGTTCTCACGGGACCACATAGATCAGTATGTATCAATTCCAATGGATGTGATGCAAAGTGTTCTTTTGTTTTAAATTGGACTTTTTTCTGCTTTCCATGCCAACATGCCTCACATAGTGTTTTGGAAGGTTTTGAGATTTTCGGCATTTCTCGTACTGCTTCCTTTTTGCTTATCCTGAAAAGATTGTCAAAGTTTATGTGACCCATTCATTTGTGCCATAACCAGCTTTCATCTTCTTTCGCTAGTAGACATGCTTTAGCTGCTTCATCCAGAACATATATATCGTTTGGAGCTCAACTTGCTGTAGCCACAATTTTACCATACCTGCCTTTCCTGATTTCACATTTTGTGGAGTTGAATAGCATTGTGTGTCCTTGATCACACATTTTTCTAACATTGACCAGATTGTGATTCATGTTTTCGACCAATAGAACATTTTTTGCTATAACATCTTTGCTTCCGAGTGTGACGGTACCTGATTCTATAACATTTGAAGATTCATCATTTCCAAAGGATATGGTTCCATCCTTCTTCTCTTTCAGAGATACAAATTTCCTTCTATCTCCAGTCATATGCGTTGAGCAACTGCTGTCAACATACTACACATCTTTATCTTTTTGAGCCTTGAGAGCGAGAGCACAATTATCAGTCTTCTTCTTCTTCCATGTTCGTTAATTCTGTGGCTTCGAAGATTCTTCTGGAGGATTTTCAAGTTTGCAGTCTTTGGCTATGTGTCCAAAGTTCTGAAATTTGTAACATTCCATATTTTTTCTTAAACTTTCAAATCTATTGATTTTTTTTTAGCCTTGGGAGGTTCATATTTGAAGAATCTCTTGGAATTGTACTGGTTCCTAGGGTACGTGCGACATTCTACAACTTTATGACCAAATTTTCCACATGAATAACAATAGCCATGAAAAATATGTTGGTACCTGGATGAAAATCTTCATCGAGGAATCATCTTCCAAAGATGTGCTTACGAATCTTGTCCAATGAAGTCTTCATGTATGTCAGATCTCATAGGTTCATTGTATTTTGTTGTAGAAGGTCCTGCTTCTTTTTCTTTGTAACCGAGGTCAGTTCTGTCATTGTAAGATCATTGTTTGTTGATGAGCTCTTCCAATGCCCTTGAGCTGTTGGCATAGTTTTGGATAGTTTTTCCCTTCTTCACTTCCTTACGCAACGAGACTACTTCGGCTTCTAATGCTTCCCTTTCTTGGTTGCTTTCTTCCAACTTCTTTTGAAGTGACTCTTCAATACATTTGTGTTCTTCAACCTCAGTTTTGTGACCTTGAACTTGTTCTTCAAGAGTACTGGAACGGGTCTTCTCAACATTGAGCTCTTTTATATGCTTGATTGCCTCCTCATAAAATTCTTCTATGGTCAACCCTTCTTCTTTATTGTTTGATACTTCTTGTTTATTGTGCTTGGCCATAAACAATACTTTCTCATTGGCTTCTTCTTTGCTGTCACTTTCTTCATCGGATGATGAGCTATCTTCTTTAGAGAGAAATTTCCTTTTGGATCCTTTATTTTAGCCTTGCTTGTTGATTTTCTTAAAGGCTTTCTTTCCTTTTGAGTTGCGATCACTTTTGTTTGGACATTTTGCTACGAAATGCCCAACCTCACCACAACCGAAACATATCAATGGAAGTTTACCTTTGAATTTTCCCTTACCAGGTTTTAGTTTTCTCGTAAAGTAAGCATATTCTTCATCTGAAAGACCTTCTCCATCATCTCCCTTTTCTTCACACTTGCAGGTGCATGTCATTTCAATTGAAGGTTGTTTGTCCTTATTGGTTTGCTTAGATGAAACGAACGCAGTTTCTAGATTTGAAGTACCCTTTTCTTCATCAAGTCTCATTTCATATGCTATGAGAACTCCATGTAATTCTTCCTTGCTGAGTTTGTCCAGATTTGCACTGTATTCTAAGATCGATACCATTGGGTTGAATCTCCCTGGTAACATTCTAAGAATCTTCTGTATAATAGTCTTCTCGTCAACTGGCTCTCCCAATCCTTCCAGAGTATTGGTTATTTCATCAACGTATTGGAAGTATGTGGCAATGTTGCAATCTTCTTTCATTCTAAGTTGCTCAAATTTTTCTCTATAGATTTGAAGCTTTGCTTCTTTGACATTTGAGTCACCTGCATATATATTCTCAAGCTTTTCCCATACATTTTTGGTAGTTTTACAACCCAACACCTTATGATAAGCAGATTCAATAAGTCCACTGATAATAATATTCTTTGCTTTTGCAGCATTTACCAAATTCTTCTTACCTTGTTCATCCGCGGTTGATGTAAATCCATTTTGAACATTGTCCCATACTTCGTAACCTTGCGCCAAGAGATAGACCTCCATTCTTCCTTTCCAGAGTGCATAATTATTTTCATTGAATAGAGGTACACCATTCTTGGTATGATCCATGACCTCCTTCCAGCTGTTAAACTGCTATTGAAGGAACCAAGCTCTGATACCAATTGTTGGAAATACTGAGACGGGGGGGGGGGGGGTGAATCAGTATTCCTTTCAATTAGAGCATTAGTTAATCTTCAATTATTATCAGTGTTTGTACAATGATAGCAGCAAACAAGAGGAACACAAATGCACACAGTTTTTAAGGTGGAAACCCACTCCGGGAAAAAAACCACCTAATGCTTTTCTAATAATTCTTTAATATTCAACTCCAATTGAAAATAAAGCTCCAACTTCCTAGAATCTAGAAAAGCATTCTTCTCCAGCTCCCACTGGATGGACACTCCAATGCCTGAGATTCTTCAGTAGTCAACTGAACAGATTCCCCAACACCCAATGAGCTACAACTCACCCTAGCACCACCCTACCACCCTATAGAAGAATAAAAGAAGAATGGACTCGCGTACCAGGGAAAATGGTCCACTTTACAATGATATAGAATGATGTAGAAGAAGAAGATATACTAGACCATAACGCCAACTTTGACATAACCACCTAATGATGATCCTAGACCTCCCAACACTGCCTCTTCAACCCTTGGAAGATAGATACTAGTACAATTTGTACAAGAATGTATTTATAATGACTAAGTACAATGATACCTTTACAATGATTGTATACAGTGCTGCCCACTTGAAGACTTCATATGATGAAATTCTTGCTGATGTTATGCACCTTGGTTGCTACTCTTGTCATGCTACCCTTTGCTGCACCTTGCTTTGATTTTCTGCCGTAGAAAGTCTGGTCCTTTGCAATCCTTGAGAACACATGATCTAGCTTTTTCTTGCCTTCTAGGAGCTCGATATTGAATCTGATATATCTCTGTTATTTAAAATCCTCAATATCTGATTTTCAGTCCTGTACTAGTCCTCTGAGTCTTCTTTCCAATACCACAGGTCTGACCCAATTTGGATTCTTCAAGAGATAATTATACCCAATTTCTCACAATTCCCTAATTATGGACTGTTTCAGTAGAGCGCATTTGTACGACATGCCACATGTCACTGTTTCTTCATTTCTCTCTGAAATTCATAGAGAGAAAACTAAAGACTGTGCAATATCTTCCACTTTTTACTTAATTCCAATCCGATACTCAGAGAGAGAGTTATGATGATTTTACCAAGGTCACTTCTTTGAGATGAATTTCAGGAGGCTGCAAAAACCTCGACTTCCACATATCATATCTCCAAAAATGTTACGCATCTTGATCTGAAATTTTTACAGAAGCTTCCTCAAGATTTCGGCTTCACCTCATAAAATTTTCAGCTTCTGAACCTTCGTATAAAAAACGTTAGAGCGAAAATTCAACGATGTCCTGTTTTAGATTGCGAAATCCCTTGCCTAAGGAGGAAATGAAGATCACAATTTATATAAATGTTTAAGTTGAGAGGGGCTTCAAAAAGTGAAATTAGGAGGGATTTTAGGAGCTTAAAAAAATATTAATTATGAATTTTCAATGACCCATGCCCCAACCCCATGGGGTTTTAGCCCACTAACTGGGGGTACAAACTTCAAACATGAATATCTTTCAAACCGTGAAGAATTACATGGCGTGCCATATATCAACGGAAACATCTCGACAAGTAGAAACCATAAAAATAATTATTGACCCATAATATATTAATTTGGTAGGTCAAAATTCCCATGCAATATTGGGTTAGCCCCTCGTGCTGCTTAGATTGACATCAATGACAACTGCGGATCAACACTATTTGCTCTAGTTTTTAGGGTTTCACGAGTTAGACCGTTAACATATTTCTCTAGTTGTATGCATTAGTGTTTAGGGTTTAGCTTCAATATGCTTTTTTTACTAGATTTGGCATATACCCTGAATCTTCCATCTTCCCAGCCAATAAATCCACCATTGAATATATTCGCTCTGATTTTTTGTGTTATCTGTCTCCAACAAAAAATGAATGGACTCTGTTCTTGACCTCGATCCAACTGCATCATGGGCTGTTTACTGCCATATTGTGTGTTTCCATTGCATGATAACAACTCGGGTATATAGTGGTAAAGTTGAACCAACATATAAGGGTCATTTAAACATTCCGTGGTTCCTGCTCTCATGGGGCTCTCAATCTGCTTCTTTGTATTGGAGGGGCAGTAAAAATGGGCAGTGATGTCTCAAGATACAAAAGTTGCAGTAGCATAAAAGGTTCTAGTTATTCTTTGGAGGGTGAGTTTTGGGCCCACTGTAATCAACATGAAATGTAGGTTCATCATACTTTTCACCAGGTTTATGCCAAGGGACTGCATTAGTTTTCTTGGCTTCCAAGCTATTCCATTCAATTTTTGAGGATTCTTCATGAACTGTCACTGTCACTGTCATTGAGCCTGAAACTTGTAGGTATATTTTCTTTGATTGGAAAGAAATTGCTTCATGGCTTGCTTGTCTACGATGCCTACGACGATGATGGTGGTGATGATCAGGACCCTCCATTTTGTTCTCATGTCCACTTCCCTTGAGATTAAATATGTTACGGGCTCTAGAGAAATGTTTCTCGTCTTCTCCAACATTCTGCTGTGCAAAATTTTCTCCCAACATTCTTCTGTTTCCTGTAAAGCATGCAGAAAAATGTCCCTGCAATAAGTACATAAAAGTAATATAAATTAAGAAAAACAGTACAAACATAGAGCATCTTTTAGGGCATTGTTTAAATGTTAACTAAAATGTTTCATTTTCCATCATTTTTTTTTGAATTTAGAAAATAAAAATTCATCCATTTGCTTGTGGAAAAGAGGTTGAAAATCACACTTTGTTGGCTTGTGGATATAAGTCTTCCTCTGTATTGTTTATTGTTTCTAAGTTTTGACAAACTACAAAGGAATGGTCAAGATTCTAGGCATATAAGTGTAAAACCATGATCTCTATTGTGATGTGAAGGTTTATTCTTATGGCTCGAATGCTCTTCTGAGTGGTTAATATGAATATATTGTGACATCACAGTGTTTCAAATCTATCTCTGTGGCTTAATAGAAACTTGCATATGAAGAATATATCTCTTCAATTCTCTATGTATTATATGTATATATCTAAAGTGACACTCGCACCTGTAGATTACAATGGCTCGTTCTTATGTTCAAAATCTCGCATATAATTTGTCGAAGCTTGTAATGGTCAACAAAGGCTCGATGAACATGTTTGTATGGATTGTGGCTTATACAAACCTTGGATCCTAATTTCTGTGATGCCTCAGGGATCAAACATACCTCTGTGTGGTTCAACAAAATCTCACTCTACTATTTAGCTCATGTGAGGATTGCTTAGATGACTCTCACTACAGGGTGATAAAGTTGTATAAAATTTCAATATCTGTTGCATTGTTTGACAACATTGCAAAGGCTCGATGTGTTTTGGATCTTCATCCTATATAACAGTGGCATGTTGTAAATTTTTGTGGCTCGCATTTGCGTGATGATAATAATTTGTATATGATAACTTCACACAGTAAATCACAGTTAGATAATAGATAACAATGGCTCGGTGATCTCAGTAGGATGACACGTTATATCACTCTCAGTAATGCAATCCAAGACTAACTATAATCTGATCATTACACCATGGAACATTGAATTTATACAGTGCTCGCTCTCTGGTATGATGATTCACATAGCTGGTGCTCTGTGGGTTTGGTATGCACACCCAATCGTTCGTATTCCTTTGTGGAGACACGAGGAATTTAATGCTCGTTCTTTTTGTTTGGTACCATTATAGTGAGTAATATAATATGCAAAGTTTGCACTAATTCCTGTGACACGATGGGTTGGAATCGCTTTGGCATCTATAGTTATTTGGAAAAGAGGTTGAAAATCACACTCTGTTGGCTTGTGGATAGAAGTGTTCCTCTGTATTGTTTCTTGTTGCTAAGTTTTGACAAACTACAAAGGAATGGTCAAGATTCTCGGCATATAAGTGTAAAACCATGATCTCTATTGTGATGCGAAGGTTTATTCCTGTGGCTCAACTGCTCTTCTGAGTGGTTAATATGAATATATTCTAGTAAATACTTTGGATGGCAATTAATTTTTCAATTCATTTTCTATCTCAATATTTCTTTTGCATATTATATTTTGATATTTTCAATCTC
Source organism: Pinus albicaulis (assembly GCA_034641835.2). Classification (NCBI taxonomy): domain Eukaryota; kingdom Viridiplantae; phylum Streptophyta; class Pinopsida; order Pinales; family Pinaceae; genus Pinus; species Pinus albicaulis. The sequence goes on from CM076584.1 coordinate 1,545,341,326, forward strand.
AATTTATTCAACACCGTGGCGAAATCCTTTCTTGGTAGGGACTTCCATCACTACTCTAGCTCTTGGTCCTCTTTCAATTGCTTCATGATTGAATATTTTTCCTTTAAGATAATAATCAATCTTAATACCTTTATACCTATGATGACATATCTCATTTCCACTCGAAGATATAATTTTTTTTAAAGGTATACACCCGTATGTGTTAAAAAATTCAGCACGTAGGAGTATAGATAGGAGATACATGGATCAGTCAAGTCACTATTATTAGTTAGAATACCAGATCTCATCTAAGTTATTATTCACAGCGTAACTGTGTAATTTCATATGAAGATATAATTTTTTTTAAAGGTCTACACTCGTATGTGTTAAACAATTCAGCATGTAGGAGTATAGATAGGAGATACATGGATCAGTCAAGTCACTGTTATTAGTTAGAATACCAGATCTCATATGAGTTATTATTCACAGCGTAACTGTGTAATTTCATATGAAGGTATAATTTTTTTTAAAGGTCTACACCTGTATGTGTTAAAAAATTCAGCATGTAGGAGTATAGATAGGAGATACATGGATCATTCAAGTCACTGTTATTATTTAGAATACCAGATCTCATCTGAGTTATTATTCACAACGTAATTGTGTAATTTCATATGAAGATATATTTTTTTTAAAGGTCTACACCCGTATGTGTTAAAAAATTCAGCATGTAGGAGTATAGATAGGAGATACATGGATTAGTCAAGTCACTGTTATTAGTTAGAATACCAGATCTCATCTCTGTTATTATTCACAGTGTAACAAATCAGAGCGGGTGCCAGTAATGAGACACCTCTGCATCCAGAGCTCTTCGCATCCATCCTCCAAATATTCACTGATATCATTAATTTCATATATATTCCATAAGGTCCTTCGTTTTAGAATTGGCTTCCTCAAAAGTCTGGCCGAATTGGCATCGCTTTGGAATCTATAGTTCTCTGTGAAGTTTATATATGTTACTAACACGATTGTTTTGTTTTTTTAAAAATATTTTTAGCCTTGCGTTGGAAGACTGACGATTCTTTTTTTAAATATATTTACCCAAGCATCAGAAGACCGACGCCTTACACGTCGGAAGAGTGACGTTTCATTTTTTAATATTTTTACTCTTTCGTCGGAAGCCCGACGCCTTACATGTCGCAAGAGTGACGTTTATTTTTTATATATTTTTACTTGTTCGTCGGAATACCGACGCCTAAAACGTCGGAAGAGCGACGTTTACTTTTTAAATAACTTTACCTTTTCGTCGGATAAGCAATGTTACATAAGCGTCAGAAGAGCAGCATTCTAAACGTCGGACGACATATCGTCGGAATTGCGACAGTTTAAAAACGTCGGAAGAGCGACGGTTGGGAAAACGTCGGAAGAGCGACGACTTGTAAAACGTCGGAAGAGCGACGGTTTGGGAAACATTGAAAGAGCGACTGTTTGGAAAGTTGGAAGTGCGATCGTTTGTAAAATGTCGGAAGAGCGACATTTGTTTGGAAACATTAGAAAAAGTGTCGCTCTTCCGATACTTTATAAAAGTGTCGGAATTGCGACGTAATGGCTAACCACGTTTTGCCCGACCTCAAATTGCCACTCTTGCGATGCCTATCTATCGGAATAACGATGAATTGGCCATCGGAAAATGGGCCAAATTTGCTAGTGACGGAAGATATGACAACAATGATAGCATAAGAACAATTACGACCAAGGAGAAGGTTGTAATCTAGAGGGGCATCAACTACTTCCACATCTAGATTAACGGTTTTTCCTTCAACCTCTATAGGTAGATCCTTTAAAATACCATAGTGATGGAATCCTCTTCCATCAAAAGATTTGAGGATGGTCGGAGATCGGTTAAGCGTCGGAGAAACAAGTGATTTCCAACAACTCAACGACATGATACACATAGAGGCCCCTTCACCAATCACAGTACGAAAGCAACGCGTGTTTTTTACTGACACTGGAATTTGGAAAGCCATTTGATGGGGTAGGCGGGGTGTAAAATTTTCTAGATCAAAGATCATAAGATTTGAATCCTGTAGATCTATGGCTCCTAAAACTGACAATAGTAATTTTCTTTGTGCTGGACAGGATTGTAGCACTTCCAAAGCTTGCCGAAGGGGAAATTGCCAAATCTTCAACGATGTTGTAATTATGAGCATCTCTCGCATGTGGATTGAAAGCTGATTTATGAAGTACACCTTTAGGAGGCGGTTTGATTACTAAGTCAGGATTTGGTTTCTCAATGTGAAGCGGATCGGAAACTGAAGTAGATGCAGCCAGTGAAGAATTATAATTGTCTACTTCTTTACTAGTGACTGAATTATACTACCATCATCTTGTGATCGAGTTGCAACCATCAATATATCTGCTAAAGGATTAGAAGAAGATCCAATCATTTTACTATCTTAAATTGGAAAGGGATCTTTCAAGACAGCAGGAGTGGGTGAACCTTTGACGAACTTAGAAACTTCTTCCCTATGCAGACATTCCTTGGTGAAATGATCCTCGTCACAGATAACACAAGGATAACGAGGTTTCCGTTTATCATCAGTTGATTCAGGTTTATCAGTTTTTTCCTTAGGAGGTGAGGTTTTTTTATTCTTTTTCTTCCCCTTCTTCTTTTTTCCAGATTTTGACTTAGTAGATGAATCTAAAATTTGAATATCGATAGTATTTTCCAAGAAATATTCTCCTTTGAGTGAATCAGGTAAATTTATTATGGGAGAAGTAATATTTGAATATTTCTTCTTATTTTTAGTTGTAGTAACCGAACTGATTACACCATCAGTGGCATGAGATCCTGAAGGAGTTGTAGTTAACTGACTAGGTCATGGTATATCAGGGATTTTCTCATACAAAGTTCCGGACTGGATATAGACCAAGTCTAGATATTGAGCTTGAGCAATAACTTGTTCTTCTGTAAAAACTCCTGCTTTAGCTATATCTTCAATGATCTTTGGTAATAATGATTTAAAGAAAAATTTTGCCAATATTTGATCCGGGATAAAAACTTTTACCAAATGTCTTCTACGTCTCCATTCATGAATATGATATGATATATAAGTAGATGTGGATTGTTTGAGTGAAGTTAATAATTCTGTGCCATTGTCATATCTGACAGGCAACTGAAAATGAGTTAAGAAGGCATTTTCTAGGGCGTTGAAGTTGTTAAATGAGCCTCGTGGCATTTCAATATATCACTTAGCAGCTAATCCTATTAATGTTCTCTGAAAAATTCTAAGTCGAATAGAATCGCCAATTAATGAATTAGATGTGCACCAAAGGTGGTAAGTCATAACATGATTGGAAGGACCCTCTCCTATTTTTCCTTCAAATTTTGGAATAACATTGGGCAACTTATGAGGCATCAGTGGCTAGTATGGATGACAATAGATAGGATCATTCGTAAGGCGAGATAAATCAAGTAAATATAAAGTTGCTATGAACAACAATCGACGGGTAGGGTCTTGTGGATAACCTTGTGAAACTAAACAAGTCCCAGGAGGAGGATATCCAAGATAACCTGGAATAGGATGTGCATTTGGAATCATATTACCCCCTGGATAACCAAGAATAACCAGACCATACTGTGGTTGAACAGGCGTTTGATATGTATATCCAGGGTACGGTTGTTGCGGGTAGACTGGAGTTTGTGAAACAGGTCCATATTGGTACGACCCCTAATAAAGTTGATAAGTAAATTGAGGTTGACTCGTTATTACTGTACTTGTACCATATTTTCCTGCAGGTATCTGAACAATAGTTTGAATTTTTGGTCTAGACTGCGGAATAGAAACCTGAGGAATCGATATCGAAGTTGGAGGGGCAGATGTAACAGGAACTGTAGACACTACAGGAATAGGTGTGGTAGTTTGAACAGAAGTCTGAACAGCTGTTTATGGTGGAGTATGAGGTGAAATCGGACCAGGTTTCTGAACAGGACCAGATGCAGGTATTGAAATTGAAGGCTGGACTGGTTGTTGGGGTTGAACATAACCAATAAGTTGTCCTTCTTGATAATAAGGTACTTTCATATTTGGTTGTAAATTCTGTTGGACTTGGGATGGATCCCACACCATTCCGGGATATGAGGGTCCCATTGAAGGTTGTACATAAGATCGCCCATAACTGGGTTGGACAAATGGATGATAATTGACTGGATAATTCCCACCTCCTTGTAACATTTTCTTCTTTGTATAGAACTGTTGCCCTGAAGGAGGTTGAAATCCTTGAGTAGGATACTAACCTTGAGGTTGATATTGACCTTGAGGTATGTACTGACTCTGGGGTTGATATTGACCTTGAGGTATGTATGATCCTTGGGGTTTAGATTGACCTTGAGGTATGTACTATCCTTGGGGTTGATATTGTCCCTGAGGTATGTACTGTCCTTGGGGTTGATATTGTCCCTGAGGTATGTACTGTCCTTGGGGTTGCCCCCCAGGCTGTATCTGGCTATTTTGAGGTTGCCCCCCAGACTGTATATTACTACCTTGAGATGTGGGGTTTGAAACATTTCTAGACATCATATAAATTTGCTCATTGTTCTAAGTTCCAGTATTTGATTCATTCAAATCAGATGATGACATTGGTTTACTAGGAAAAGGAGATGCTCCTGAGAATGTACCAGAGAGTGACTGATAGCCTATAGGAACAGACGGACCACCATAGAGGAATATTCCTGGTGATTCAGAAAACATAGATGACTCTCCTGACATGTTTAACTGAGGTCTATGAACTATTGGTGTAGTGTAAAAAGGTATTCGAGGTGGTGAATAATGAAGACCTACATTTTGCAGAAAATCTGTCAATGAAGAATACCAAGCATCTTGTCTAAAAGGACTGTAAAAAATTGATTCACGTTGTCTAAGTTCTAAATTTTCTTGAGTTGAAGGGAGAAGGACTTCTTCTTCTGTATCAGTGATTTCCTCAATACTAATAAGACCAGGAGGAATACCTTCTGTAATTCGACTCTTTACTCTAGGTGAATCAAGATAATCAGTGAATTCTAAAGTAGGTACTGATGTAGCAGGTTCAGTTTTCGGTTCAGAAATTTCAGGTTCTTCAGGTGATAATTCACTTGTTGTAGAAGCAACTTTAGTTAATTCGGAAATGGAAATTGGTTGTGGAAGATGTTTTGCTACTTGGAATTGATCTAATTCAAAATAAGGATGAGGGATAATAGATGATTCTCCTTGTTCTGTTAATTCAAATCTACCGATAACATTTGGTATCAGAGATTTAAGTCCTTCTAGCTGGCTAGGTGTGTACTTAGGGGGTTTCTCCTGAGTTTTGCGTGATCGTCTCGGTAATTCAGCCACGATTAAAACTTTTAACACATGCAACCAAAGAAAATTTCAATAAAAAAGCCTAAAGTCGCTAAGAAACAAAAAAATGATCACACACCTATAGAATCTAAGAGATCAAACCACACACAAACAATAAATTACTGCACTAAAAACACTAGTTGGTGATGAAATCAGACATCGTAGTATTTTAATGCAGAAATGGCAGTTGGAATAGTTACCTCGACAACCTGCTTAATGAAACAGACCGGTGCAATTTTCTCCACTTAACCCATCTCGAGTGAAGATAACCCTCCGAAGAGTCCAAGTGTGTCTAGCCGACGTCTGTTCTAGGTATAGTGGGATCTTCCCTCCACCGTCAACTTGGGAAAGAATCCTAGATTTTATGGCCACTAAGGTCACCAACAGGAACAAATATACCTGGGGGAACAGTCTACGATCTGATACACACGCAAGGGCAGAGTAACAAAGCTCAATCCCCTTGAAGGCTCCTTGACATTGTCCAAGGTTTACTGATAAGTGACCCCAGGCTCCTTGACAATGGTCAATATGAGGTTTACTGTTGTTAATACGTGTATATCTACTATCGTTCCCAATGAGGAAGGATTGATTACCCCACTGGTTCGGATATGATCTCGTGCTTGACTCCTTTAAGAGGAGCTTCCCAGAGCATACATGCTACTATTGGAATTTCCTTACCGCAAGATTGACTACTTGTTTGATTTTAATGTCTTGGAGAGTTAACTAAAACGTAATCCAAGACACTAGCCTAAGCTAAATTGGTGGAAAGAGCCCTAGAAAAATAAAAATTGCTAGGTTGATTTTAATTAAGTGTTAATTTTAATTGGTTGTTTCTTAGGACAATGGGTATGAAAGTGAAACTTCAAGGTGTATAATGACCCGACTCCAAAAAACACTAAAATGCATCTAAATGAGAAAAAATTCGTTTCTTTTCAATGAAATCTATCTAAAAGAAAGAGTTGAGAAATGCAATTGCTTTAAAACTTCAACCCTTTTTTTTTATTTTTAAAACAAGAATATATGAAAAGAAATATTTTTCTATGAGAACTCAATGATTAATTGCTCAAAAAGAAATCCCTTTTATCGTTCAAGTATGAAACTACAAATAAACAGTCTCCATCAGAAAAATATGATTACTTAAAACAAAATTCAAAACCAAAAACATTAATTTCAAACTTTTTAAAAATCTAAAGATCTAAATTTTAAGACTAAAAAATATAAAAACTTGAAAGATGTTTTGCATAGTTTGTAATCTAACCAAGAAATTCTTTGCTTATCCTAGAAAGGAATCAAAATCATCCAATGGTGGTTTTGAAATGAGATTCAAGGCTTTTTGAACTAAAAGTCTCTTAAGATTTGCAAACAAAAAATAGATCTAATTTTTTATTGAAGCAAATTCTGTCATAAAATCAAAGTCTGAGTAAGAAAACAATGAAATACCAGTGATCTAAGGTATCTCAAATTTCCTGATCTAAGAGAAACACAAAGACAAAACAAAAATCACTTGTAAAATGTGAATATTTAGAAAATCACTCAAAACTTAGAAATGCTATAAGAAACTTTTATAAGAGGCTTTTGATAGTGAATACAAGTCTGGGTAATCACAAAGAATCTTGAAAGCTAAAACCAGAAAAGAGAATTTTAAGTTTTTCAAAAATTTTCTCAGGGTCTGCATGTTGCAGAGTACAAAAGTGCAGTGCCGCACTGTTTACACAAAGAAACTGTAGAGGTGACCGCACTGTTTTGGAAGAAAAAATGCGGAGACCAGAAAACTTAAAGAAAAATAAAAAATTCTAAATCGATTTTTGAGGGATTCTCGTGCTAATTTTCCCAAACCAGTACAGAATAATCAAAATCAGAAAAAATGGTTTCAAAAGTCAAACTCAAAAGAAAACTAAGTTCAAAAAAAAATTCCCCAGTATGGTCACCAATTTGTTAGGCAGATAAATCGTTCTTGCAGATAAGAAAGATCTCCCTAGTATCACAAGGATAGCTAGAAACAAAAAGGACAACTTGTAAACTATTTTCTCTAGATTACATATGATTAGGAATTTTCAATGATGAAGAAAGGACCTACCTGTGGTCCAATGCTACTTGATTTCTTCTTTCCCGTCGCTCCAAGAATTCACCTCTTAAGATCTGTAAACAAAGACATAGAAGAGGATCAACAGCGCCTGCAACATATACTAATTCAAAAATTAAAAATCTATCTTAATGATCAAGGAATTTAAGAAATAAGTCATTCAAGTAAACTTATAAACAACTTATTGAGAAAACAGGATCCAATTGTATTATATTTAAATAAAAGAAGGAATATTACAACCGCGTTCACCTTGATGTCGTACAGGTCCTTCCGGGGGTCTAGAACAAGCGTTTCCTTAAGGTCTAACAAACCCTTCCACTCTTTGAACCAACCTAACTACGAGTATGTAATCATTCACGTAGTTAGCAAAGAGTACGTTTCTTCAGAAATTCCCTTCTCTATGGTAGTTACCAAGTACAAAGCAAGTACTAAGTGTATACAAAATGCATAGAGAAGTTTTACATATGTGAGTATGTACCCTTGAGACTGAACCAAAGCTTCAATTTATAGGAGAAGGAAAGTGGTTACAGCTCCAAAATGGAAGGGATAGAGTCCCCTTATCAAGGGATTAAGTTCCAAAATCCAAGGAATATGCCCCTTTAATGAAGGGATGAATGTTCATGATAATGGAGGGAGTGAAGCTTTGATTGGATAACGCATTCTAGAAGCTTCTAGCTGGGAGAATATTCGACCAGCTGGGCTTCTAGAATTTAATTTCACCTTCATTTTATGTTTTATAGGGGTCCGCAGTTTTATTGAAGAAAATGTGCGGTCGGCTCCGCAATTTCTGGAGGAAAAGAGTGCAGTGCCGCAGGTAAGACTAAGGAAAAGTGCGGTACAAGCATTTTTATGATTTTTACAAGCTTTTCTCCAAATTCAGAACTTGGTTTACGAACTTTAGGGTTGTAGACTTCTAAGGGAGCATAATATAGGTATTGATGAACCCATATAGACATCAAAATTTCATGGTGACAAAATAATGTGTAACACACCTTCATTTCTAGGTCTCCCATCACTTTTTACATCATCATCTTGTTCATTGGGAGAGCTATGAGCCTCACTGCTGCCTTCAACATTCTCATTATTATCACCCTCCTTGTTGTCTTCAATGCTGTTACCTTGGTCTTGGATTTGATCATTAACCTATGTATCTGCTTCACTTTGGCCCTGTTCATCATTATAATGATGATGAGTGTCATGACTGCTATCATGACAGTCATGACTGCTATCATGACAGTCATGAATTTCTCCGTTGCTTTCTTGCTCATCACTAACTGTCCTATCAGTGTCATTTCCTTAGTCATTGCCTACCTCTTCAAACTTTTTTTCAGCTTCATCATTTTATTTTTCTTTATCTTCTATTCCCTCATCATCTTCCTATGTTTCTTCATGTTCATCATCTTCATCCATATTTTCATTGTTTTCACTATGACTAGGCTCACTATCATGCTCATCATTTTCTTCACTATATTCGAGGTCTTCATTTTGCTCATCAACACCTTCTTTTGTTGTACTTGGGAGTGATTCATTTGTATCACTACCATCACTGTCTTCCTCCAAGTGCTCATTTTTTTTGTCTTCATGACTGCCATGTTCATCTCCTTCTTCCTTGTCATCATCATCTTGCTGCTCTTCCTCATTAAAATTTTTATCTGCCCCACTGTTTTCATCACTTTCATCGTCATATTTTTGTTCCTCATTTCTACTGTCACCTCCTTGTTCCTCATTTAACGCTGTATCTGCCTCACTGTTTTCTTCATATCCATTTTCATCTGCTTGTTCTTCATTGCTACTAACACCCCCTTGTCCATCATTACCACTATCATCATCTTCACTTGATGTATCAAGAGAAGAAGAAAGAGGTAAGTTTTCTTGTGGAGAAGGCATAGGTGGAGGTGATTGAGGAGTGGAGGTAAGTGAGTGTGAAGTGGAAGGAAAATTTTGCTGAATGAAAGTTGGGGATTTGCAAATATATCATGTGAGATGAAAAACTTCCCAAGGGATTCCCTACTTCTCTAGCTGGTGCAAAAAAATCATCTTAACCAAGGAGTGGTGAAAAAGTCTTTGCATTTGGTGGGCATAACTCCTTTTCTTGACCACTGAAGCCATTTTGTCAATGCTCCGGTAGAGATAGTATGGTAGGTTTAGCAATTTAACCATGGAGAAGTGCATTAGCAGACTTATGTGATATGAATAAATCCTGGAGTACCTCCCCTCACAATTGAAGTACTTGATAATCTACCCCATCAGTAGGGCATATCTCTCTAACAGGTGGGAGAAGGGGAAAACAATCCTGCAGCCCTATTGATGACTAGGTTTGAGGGAAGGGCTCATAGTAGCTTAAGTCTAATTTCTTCTGCTTGAACCATATCTCACCAATATCTGGTATTCTTATGGCTTTAGAAATGGATTCGATGATAATTAAAATTTTACTCCTGCTAGGTTGATGGTGGTTTTGTAGGCTAATAATGAACAACCTAGTCAACTCTGAGTGGTTTTGGACCTGTTTAACCTTCTCACAAAACTGATAGCATCCAACATCTTGAAAACATGCAAGGATCATGGGAGAAGAGGTGATTTGAATGGTATCTAAAGGCTCAAACCTATTATTCCTTCCTCGTTTGTTTTTTGGCTTGATAGGCCTTTGGCCTTCATCACTACTGGTACTGATGTAATATTCCAAAATTTGCATGCAACAAATTGGAATATTAAATTTTGATGATTTCGCCTACGATATGAATAAATGGGTAAGGAGGCCCATGCATAATAAAAATATAAATAAAATCCCTCATAATGTGAAAAGGGATCAACATAAAGGCTAGATTTCACACCTTGATGTGTGAACGGGGAATTTTGCAGGTGGACAAGGTTAAGTTTGACCAAGTCAACAGCACTGGAATAGGAGGTGGAGATCATCTTGTAAGACAACTTAGAGATAGTGGGAGGAATATTCCTTGGTAGAGGAAAGCCTAATTGAGTGGGGCCCAAGGAAAGAAGGCTCACACATGTATAAAATGAGGGAAAGGCAGCCATATCAAGACATCTTTGGAATGATATTTGATTTGTCTGCTTAGAATTTTCTGCATCCTCTCGTTGTTTAGTAGAGTTGTTGTGCTTCTTAGAACAAGGATTTCCTGTTTAGGAATCCTTCTCCTTTCTTGAGAAGCCTTTTGAAGAAGATTTTATTGATTTGCCTCACATCCAGGCTTGAGGCCAAGCATCCTCCTTCAACTACAATGTTATTTCTGCAGCAGTATAATGTTGTGTTGCAGGGTGTTGCAGTGAGGGTTCACAACACCGCTTCCTGCACTCATTTTTCAAAGGAGGGAGCCTCCTTTCCTTTGGGAGATCAGTAAGGAAGGCTTGGGAGTAGATTTCATATCTTGCCACTTGGCCAAAGGACTTCCATCAGCTACAATGCGGTCCCTTGCAGGAAATGTGCCATTTCTTGCAGTGTTGCAGTGTGAGGGTCAATCCCCTCAATCTTGAGCTTGTTTCTTAGGGAAATGACAAACCCTTCTCCTGAAAACCTTGTAAGAAGGATCCTCCTTCAATTCTTGTATTATTCAGCTGTATGTATGCAAATATTCAGTTAGACTACGTTTTTCTGATCTAGATTTTCAGATCTAACATTTTGTACATTCTGCTTTCATGAAACCCTTGCCGGGTTATTTCCAGAATATGTAAAAGGGGATAGATCCCCATTTTTCTTCATGCTTTGAGTAAATAAAATCCAAATCTATTATTTCCATTCCATTGTATCAGAAAACCTCTAAAAATCACGCTATGCATGCTTCATTAATTTCTGCATTACATAAGTCATGGGGTTTGAGCCTTTTTGAGCCATATCGAGACCAGGAGACCTGTCTAAACAAGAAAAAGATATTTGTTTCTAAATATTTTCTGGATTTCAGTCCCATATTACATAATCTAAGGGATCATAGTGTTATTTCTCTCTTTTATAATGCAATTATCTGGGAATAATGTTTTTATGGTCTAAATGTTGTATTTTTCCCACTTGGAATGATGTAAAGGAGCTCCTTTTTGTTGTTGTTGAATTCATTTGATGGCCATGTGATTCTCAACACATTTTATGAAATAATTTCTCACTTCTATTCTAGTATTGTGCTTATGCACTGCTGCATTCCCATTTTGGGATATTACAGTGGTATCAAAGCATGATATTTGGCTCAACCTGTGAGTTCAAGCTATCAGAAGGAGAAAAATCAGAATGATGGAGAGGATGAGTTTGCTCTCATCACTTTTCCAATCCAGGAAGAAACTCTCCCAGGAGGTTAAGCAGATGGAGCAGAATAAATGCAAGGAAACTCCTAGAGGGTTTCAAGAAGAGGAAGAGCCATGCAATTCCTATTCTCAAAGAGGAGAAGGCATGAAGCATGAACAACACTTGGAATGTGAAGTTCTAAGTGAATACCTTACTGAATACCAAGCTAAACCTAGAGCCTTCAAGAAGACTCTAGCTTTACCACAATTTATTCAGCTGGAGGAAGAAAGAAGACCCTACAGCTATGGGATGATGAGGCAATAGATTACTATTGTCCACTTTTGATGGATCACTCAAATGTGCAGCAAAGGCTTGGGTGATGAAGCTAGAGGCTTTGTTCCTGCTACATCCGGTAGTAGATATAGATCTATATAAATTGCAGCGTTGCACCTTGAAGGTGAAGCAAATACTTGGTGGTTCAACCATTTAAGCCATGCAAAAGTGTCAACCCTTGTTGATTTCTCTCAAAGGTTGATCAGGAAATTTGGCAAAAGGGAGGAGAAGCCCTCACCACCAGTTGAAGAGGCATGTACCAGCACTGTTGTAACCATGAGGAGCAACCTTCATCTTCAACAGTTTGGGAAGCCAACACATATGAGGAAGAAACTCTTGCAGCCTTGCAAGAAGCTTCCAAATTTCACCAAGGTATGATTAAGTTTCCATCTCTTATCATTTCAGCAAATCTTATGGAGGGATCTACATCATTGTATACTACTGATCTAGAGCAACAGAGTTGCACTGCATTGTACAAGAGCAATGATGAAGAAAAGAGGACCCATTCCTCATGGGGGCATTCAAATGACAGCTTCATTCATGAAGCAATGGAGGAAGAAGAGATAGATGGTAGACATCTTGAAGTGAGAAACACTTTCTCCTTTCTAGATGACACTTTCTCAATGAGCACTCCCCAACTCAAAGAGAAACTTCTACCTGTAGTAGATCCAGGACCTTATTGGTTTTGGAAGGCCATTGATGAAGATAAGGTCTCATGGAGAGATCTCATTGGAGGTGCACTGCAACACATCATGAAGTGCAAGGTTCTTCAACAATTTGAGGATGTTTTTCCCTCATCACACTTGGATATTTGTGGATTCAAGGGGGACATTGATGAGAGGTCTTCTCTAGAAGATCTCCAAGGAGTTTCATTTCAACATCCCATGAAATGCAAGGGGAAAAATCTGATTTGGGAGGATGGTAGTCTTCCTTGGGAGATTGCTAAGGAAGAACATGATGGGAGGCATCCATCGGTGGATGAATGGAGGTGGATGATGAGCAAGAACATGGAAAGCTACTTGCAAATCTATGATACTGGGCAGAAGGAGGCTTGGCTGCGTTGGATACTCTTGAAAGAGTTTGGCCATCATCCTCTTTCTAAGGGTATGTGGCAGGATACTTGCATCATTGAGTAGCAAGGAGTATGGACACATTGTGTTGATATGACATTCTTCATATCAATCACCATGTTTTAACTACATGATTTGTATGATGGAAGTATGAGGAGGCAGCAAAAATTTTTGTTGCTTTGGTTGTTCTTGGGAGAGCAAGGGCAGATTTTCTCTCACACTTCGCATGATGTTGCAGGAGTAGGAGATGGAAATATCATGGTGCAAAGGGGCTAATCCTTGGCCTTAGATGATCAAGAGGTACTTCCACTTTGGGAGGAACTTCTTATGTGTAGTAGCATTATGGGAGATATCTTTGACAAGGAACATGTCAAAGAATGGCGCTATGAGTTGGCAGGAGCTTATTTGCATGAGCCAACAATGCTGTCACTTGGGAGCTTGGGGTTATTGATGGAGTGTCCCCAGGATCACTTCACCATTGATGCAATTGTTAAGCAAGGAGGAAGTGAGATTGATGGAGTAGTGGATGGAAAAATCTATTACAGAGATATGATCTTCTTAACTTGGATTTCCAAGTATAATAAGGGTGATCTTCATGCAGCATATGGTTCATTCCTCTTCATGGGAGTGTGTCATACCGCTATGGAGGAATTATTAATATACATATGCATCATATTACTCTCAACACATGGTAAGAATATTGTTTTTTCATCCATTGATTGTTAACACAGTATTTGCATATTCTTACCATTCCTATTCAGTGCATTGCTCCACAAGAGGGCAAGCTTTTCATTGAGCTCCATGGTCAACATTGGGCCAAATTGTATGATGGAGATAGCCATCTCTTATATGGCCTTGGGAAAGTGTTTACTTTCATGTATGTTTAGTTGATGTACCCAGCCATTTGCTATTTATCAGTAGATTTCATGACATACATAATTATCCATGTAACAAAAAACAACTTTCCATGTAATTTTCTGAAGCAACAGTTTGGAAAAATGCACTGTCACTATTGGGAAACCTGTTGGTACCTTCTTGCACCACATGAAACCTTCAAAATTTTCCTCATTTTGATGCTGATCATGATTTCATTTGCTGATATTGATCTTATTTTTATTGGGAGCATGATTGGGAGAGAGACACATGAGTTGGATGTGTCCTTTGGGGAAGAGGATTCCCACACTTTTTGCATTGCATGTTCTAATAGGAGCATGAGAGGAGATATGGCCACCACAGCCAAACACTTGTTTCTTTTTGTTGAGGTGGGCCATGTGATTGATGGGATGCCATATGGTGATGATTTCCTATCCATCACATTTGGGATGATTTGGGCCAGCTTGATTCACAACGTTGGAGAGGAGATCTTTGGAGATCTAGTCTTCATCGTGCCACTTGAGGGAAATTGTTTTGCAGCCCAAGATTAGCATATGCTCTACACTTATCATAAGTGGAGAGGGGGAAAACATGGGGTAGGCTCCTATGTCTACCATGTTCAGATTTTATCCCACCTGCATTGCATGAGCTCAAGGTGGAGGAGCATTTTCAGGAGTTGCCATGTTGGGAGGTGACTCATTTTGTATGGATGATTGCATGGGGATGGAGGATCCACATGGGAAGGATGTTTCCCAATAAATTTCAGACTCCATGCCTTGAGAGGACCTCTATACAACACCTTATTGCCTCCTTGAGTACTTTACTTAGTCATGATGATAGCCATTTGGCTAGCTTGCATGCTTGGGAGGGGAAATTTGGAGATTCATTGATGAGACAACATCTCATTCCTTGGAGGAGTACATCATATGTGGATGCTACAGTAGGAGGAAGGGATAATTTTCAGTTCTATCCTTGCAGTTTCTTGAGGACAAGCAACATTTGTGAGGGGAGGACTGTAATATTCCAAAATTTGCATGCAACAAATTGGAATACTAAATTTTGCTGATTTCACTTAGGAGATGAATAAATGGGTAAGGAGGCCCATGCATAATAAAAATATAAATAAAATCCCTCATAATGTGAAAATGGGTCAACATAAAGGCTAGATTTCACTCCTTCATGTGTGAACAGGGACTTTTGCAAGTGGACAAGGTCAAGTTTGACCAAGTCAACAGCGCTGGAATAGGAGGTGGAGAGAATCTTGTAAGACAACACAGAGATAGTGGGAGGAAGATTCCTTGGTAGAGGAAAGCCTAATTGAGTGGGGCCCAAAGTAAGAAGGCTCACACATGTATAAAAGGAGGGCAAGGCAGCCATAGTAAGACATCTTTGGAATGATATTTGATTTGTCTGCTTAGAATTTTCTGCATCCTCTTGTTGTTTAGTAGAGTTGCTGTGCTGCTTAGCACAAAGATTTCCTATTTAGGAATCCTTCTCCTTTCTTGAGAGGCCTCTTGAAGGAGATATTACTAATTTGCCTCACATCCAGGCTTGAGGCCAAGCATCCTCCTTCGCTACATTGTTATTTCTGCAGCAGTATAACGTTGTGTTGCAGGGTGTTGCAGTGAGGGTTCACAACACCACTTCTTGCACTCATTTTTCAAAGGAGGGAGCCTCCTTTCCTTTGGGAGATCAGTAAGGAAGGATCAGGACAAGGTTTTAATATCTTGGCACTTGGCCAAAGGACTTCCATCGGCTATAGCGCAGTCCCTTGCAGGAACTGCGTCATTTCTTGCAATTTTGCAGTGTGAGGGTCAATCCCCTAAATCTTGAGCTTGTTTCTTAGGGTAAGGGCCAAAACTTCTCCCAGAAACATTGTAAGAAGGATACTCCTTTAATTATTGTATTATTGAGCTGTATGTATGCAAAGCTTCAATTAGACTGCATTTTTCAGATCTAGATTTGTAGATCTAACATTTTGTACATTGTGCTTTCTGTTGATTAGCGGTTGTCATTAATGTCAACCCAAGCAGCACTAGGGGCTAACCAAATATTGCATGGGAATTTTGACCTAAAATATTAATGTATTCTTGGTAAATAATTCTTTAGATGGTTTCTACTTGTCGAGATGTTTCCATTGATATATGGCACGCCATGTAATTCTTCACGGTTTGAGAGATATTCATGTTTAAAGTTTGTACCCCCAGTTAGTGGGCTAAAACCCCATGGGGTTGGGGAATGGGTCATTGAAAAGTCATAATTAATATTTTTTAAGCTCCTAAAATCCCTCCCATGTTCACTTGTTGAAGCCCATCTCAACCTAAGTATTTATATAAATTGTGATCCTCATTTCCTCCTTATGCAAGGGATTTCGCCATATGAAACAAGTCATTGTGGAATTTTTTCCCTAAATTTTTTTCTACGAAGGTTCAAAAGCTGAAATTATTATGAGGTGACGCTGAAATCCTGAGGAAGCTGCTGTAAAAATTCCAGATCAAGGTGCGCAATATTTTTGGAGATATGATTTGTGGAAGTCAGGGTTTTTGTAGGCTCCTGAAATTCATCTCAAAGAAGTGACCTTGGTAAATTCGTCATAAATATCTCTCTGAGTATTGGATTGGAATTCTGTAGAAAGTGGCAGATAGTGCATAGTTTTTTTTCTCTCTCTATCAAATTCAGAGCCAAATGAAGAAACAGTGAGACGTGGCACTCCGTACAAGTGCGCTCTGCTGAAATAGTCCATAATTAGGGCATTGTGAGAGATTGGGTATAAATCTCTCTTGAAGAATATAAATTGGGTCAGACCTATGGCATTGGAAAGAAGAATCAAAGGAATACTACAGGACCAAAAATTAGATATTGATGATTTGAAATAACAGAGATACACCAGATTCAATATCAAGCTCCTAGAAGGCAAGAAAAAGCTAGATCATGTTTTGTCAAGGGTTGCAAAGAACTAGACTTTCTACGGAAGCAAAGCAAAGCAAGGTGCAGCAGAGGGTAGCATGAAAAGAGCGGAAACCAAGGTGCATAACAACAACAAGAAGTTCATCATATGAAGTCTTCAAGTGGGCATCATTGCATACAATCATTGTAAAGGTATCATTGTACTTAGTCATTGTAAATACATTATTGTACAAATTGTAATAGTGTCTATCTGCCAAGGGTTGAAGAGGCAGTGTTGGGAGGTCTAGGATCATCATTAGGTGGTTGTGTCAAATTTAGGGTTATGGTCTAGTATATCTTCTTCTTCTGCATCATTCTGTATCATTGTAAAGTGGACCATTTTCCCTGGTACGGGAGTCCATTCTTCTTTTATTCTTCTATAGGGTGGTAGGGTGGTGCTAGGGTGAGTTGTAGCTCACTGGGTGTTGGGGCATCCATTCAATTGACTACTGAAGAATCTTGGGCATTGGAGCATCCATCTAGTGGGAGCTGGAGAAGAATGATTTTCTAGATTCTAGGAAGTTGGAGCTTTATTTTCAATTGGAGTTGAAAATTAAAGAATTATTAGAAAAGCATTAGGTGGTTTTTGTCCCGGAGTGGGTTTCCACCTTAAAAACTGTGTGCATTTGTCTTCCTCTTGTTTGCTGCTATCATTGTACAAACACTGATAATAATTGAATATTAACTAATGCTCTAATTGAAAGGAATATTGATTCACCCCCCCCCCCCCAAGTATTTCCAACAATTGGTTTCAGAGCTTGGTTCCTTCAATAGCAGTTTAACAGCTAGAAGGAGGTCATGGAGCATACCAAGAACAATGTACCTCTCTTCAATGAAAATAATTATGCGCTCTGGAAAGGAAGAATGGAGTTCTATCTCTTGGTGCAAGGTTACGAAGTATGGGACACTATTCAAAATGGATTTACATCAACTATGGTTGAACAAGGTAAGAAGAATTTGGTAAATGATGCAAAAGCAAAGAATATTATTATCAGTGGACTTATTGAATCTACTTATCATAAGGTGTTGGGTTGTAAAACTTCCAAAAATGTATGGGACAAGCTTGAGAATATATATGCAGGTGACTCAAATGTCAAAGAAGCAAAGCTTCAAATCTATAGAGAAAAATTTGAGCAACTCAGAATGAAAGAAGATTGCAACATTGCTACATACTTTCAATACGTTGATGAAATAACCAATACTCTGGAAGGATTGGGAGAGCCAGTTGACGAGAAGACTATTATACAGAAGATTCTTAGAACGTTACCAAGGAGATTCAACCCAAAGGTATCAGTCTTAGAATACAGTGCAAATCTGGACAAACTCAGCAAAGAGGAATTACATGGAGTTCTCATAGCATATGAAATGAGACTTGATGAAGAAGAGGGTACTTCGCATCTAGAAACCGCGTTTGTTGCATCTAAGAAAACCAATAAGGATAAACAACCTTCAATTGAAAAGACATGCACCTGCAAGTGTGAAGAAAAGGGAGATGATGAAGAAGGTCTTTCAGATGAAGAATATGCTTACTTCACGAGAAAACTAAAAATTGGTAAGGGACAATTCAAAGGTAAAATTCCATTGATATGTTTCAGTTGTAATGAGGTTGGGCATTTTGCAGCAAAATTTCCAAACAGAAGTAATGGAAACACAAAAGGAAAGAAAGGCTTTAAGAAATTCAACAAGCAAGGATCCAAAAGGAACTTTCTCTCTAAAGAAGATAGCTCATCATCCGATGAAGACAATGACAGTGAAGAAGAAGCCAATGAGGAAGTATTGTTTATGGCCAAGTGCAATAAACCCAAGCACAATAAACAATAGGTATCAAACAATGAAGAAGAAGGATGTACCATAGAAGAATTTTATGAGGAAGCAATCAAGATTATAAAAGATCTCAAGGCGGAGAAGATCTGTTCCAAAACTCTTGAAGAACAAGTTCAAGGTCTCAAAATTGAAGTTGAAGTGCATTGAAGAGTCACTTCAAAAGAATTTGGAAGAAAGCAACCAAGAAAGGGAAGAATTAGAAGCTGAAGTAGTCTCGCTGCGTGAGGAAGTGAAGAAAGGAAAAACTATCCAAAACTATGCCAACAACTCAAGGGCATTGGAAGAACTCATCAACAATCAACGACCTTACAACGACAAAACTGGCATCGGTTACAAAGAAGAAGAAGCAGGACCTTCTACAACAAAATACAATGAACCTATGAGATCTAACATGCATGTAGACTTCATTGGACAAGATTCGCAAGAACAACCTTGGAAGAAAATTCCTCGACGAAAATTTCCATCCAGGTACCAACATATTTTTTATGGCTACTGTTATTCATGTGGAAAATTTGGTCATAAAGCTGTAGAATGTCGCACGTACCCTAGGAATGAATACAATTCTAGGAGATCTGTCAAATATGAACCTCCCAGGGCTCAGCGAAACATCAATAGATTTGAATATTTAAGAAATAATATTGAATGTTACAAATGTCGAAACTTTGGACACATAGCCAAAGACTGCAGACTTGAAAATCCTCCAGAAGAATCTTCAAAGCCACAGAATGAACGAACATGGAAGAAGAAGAAGAATGATAATTGTGCTCTCGCTCTCAAGGCTCAAAAGAACAAAGATGTGTGGTATGTTGATAGCAGTTGCTCAACGCATATGACTGGAGATAGAAATAAATTTGTATCTCTGAAAGAGAAGAAGGATGGAACCGTGTCCTTTGGAAATGATGGATCTTCAAATGTTATAGGATCAAGTACTGTCACTCTCGGAAGCAAATATTCTCTAGCCAATAATGTTCTATTGGTTGAAAACATGAATCACAATCTGCTCAGTGTTGGACAAATGTGTGATCAAGGACACACAATACTATTCAACTCCATGAAATGTGAAATCAGGAAAGGTGTGTATGGTGAAATTGTGGCTACAACAAGTCGAGCTCCAAACAACATATATGTTCTGGATGAAGCAACTAAAGCATGTATAATAGCTAAAGAGAATGATACAATAATTGGTAGCAATGATGATTGACTAAGTAAGAAGTTTGCTACAAAGGTGCAAAGTGATTTCAAGATGTCTTTACTTGGTGAGCTGACATACTTCTTAGGGCTTCAAATATCTCAGCAAGAGAAAGGAATATTTATATGTCAAGCCAAGTACATCAAGGAAATGCTCAAGAAATTTAAAATGGAAGATTGCAAACCCATCCTTACTCCAATGGTAACAGGTTGAAAATTGAGCATAGACGACTCATCTAAGGATGTGGATCAAAGGTTGTAAAAATCTATGATTAGTAGTCTTCTATATGTAACAGTCTCCCGACTAGATGTTATACAAGCAGTCGGACAAGTAGAAATATTCCAAGCAGCACCAAAAGAATCACACATTAAATATTCGCCAGCATTGGAATATCTTCGCCAGAAGCTTGGGATTCTCTGAAGTTCTCATTAGATTTTCCTTTTTCAGAATATAAAGGGGGAGTGGAAGTAGATTACAGGTCTGCAGGACGGTTGTGTGTCAAGGGGAGTGGAAGTGTGTACAGGTCCGTAGGATGGTTGTGTTTCAGGGGTGGTTACCCTTTGCCATTGATGTCAAAGGGGGAGAGAATGTTGTAGGAAGAGGGTGTCATGATCGCAGAGGGAGTACTTGTGTTGCCATCAATGCCAAAGGGGGAGATTCTTGATCAGCAGTTGTCATTGATGTCAACCCAAGCAGCACCACGGGCTAACTCAATATTGCATGGGAATTTTTACCTACCAAATTAATATATTATGGGTCAATAATGCTTTTGATGGTTTCTACTTGTCGAGATGTTTCCATTGATATATGGCACGCCATGTAATTCTTCACGGTTTGAGAGATATTCATGTTTGAAGTTTGTACCCCCAGTTAGTGGGCTAAAACCCCATGGGGTTGGGGCATGGGTCATTGAAAAGTCATAACTAATATTTTTTAAGCTCCTAAAATCCCTCCCACATTCACTTTTTGAAACCCCTCTCAACCTAAGCATTTATATAAATTGTGATCCTCATTTCCTCCTTATGCAAGGGATTTCGCCATCTGAAACAGGTCAACGTATAACTTGCGATCTAAATTTTTTTATACGAAGGCTCAGAAGCTGAAATTTTTATGAGGCAAAGCCGAAATCCTGAGGAAGCGGCTGTTAAAATTTCAGATCAAGGTGCACAATATTTTTTGAGATATGATTTGTGGAAGTCATGGTTTTTGCAGGCTCTTGAAATTCATCTCAAAGAAGTGACCTTGGTAAATTCGTCATAACTCTCTCTTTGAGTATCGGATTGGAATTCCGTAAAAAGTGGCATATAGTTCACATTCTGTACATTTTTCTCTATCAATTTCAGAGCCAAATGAAGAAACAATGACACGTGGCATGCCGTACAAGTGCGCTCTACTGAAATAATCCATAATTAGGGCATTGTGAGAGATTGGGTATAACTCTCTCTTGAAGAATCCAAATTGGGTCAGACCTGTGGCATTGGAAAGAAAACTCAGAGGAATACTACAGAACTGAAAATTAGATATTGAGGATCTGAAATAGCAGAGATACACCAGATTCAATATCGAGCTCCTAGAAGGCAAGAAAAATCTAGATCATGTGTTGTCAAGGGTTGCAAAGGACCAGACTTTCTACGGCAGCAAAGCAAAGCAAGGTGCAGCAGAGGGTAGCATGACAAGAGCAGCAACCAAGGTGCATAACAGCAGCAAGAAGTTCATCATATGAAGTCTTCAAGTGGGCAGCACTGCATACAATCATTGTAAAGGTATCATTGTACTTAGTCATTGTAAATACATTATTGTACAAATTGTACTAGTGTCTATCTGCCAAGGGTTGAAGAGGCAGTGTTGGGAGGTCTAGGATCATCATTAGGTGGTTGTATCAAAGTTGGGGTTATGGTCTAGTATATCTTCTTCTTTTTCATCATTCTATATCATTGTAAAGTGGACCATTTTCCCTGGTACGGGAGTCCATTCTTCTTTTATTCTTCTATAGGGTGGTGCTAGGGTGAGTTGTAGCTCATTGGGTGTTGGGGCATCCGTTCAGTTGACTACTGAAGAATATCAGGAATTGGAGCGTCCATCCAGTGGGAGCTGGAGAAGAATGCTTTTCTAGATTCTAAGAAGATGGAGCTTTATTTTCAATTGGAGTTGAATATTAAAGAATTATTAGAAAAGCATTAGGTGGTTTTTGTCCCGGAGTGGGTTTCCACCTTAAAAACTGTGTGCATTTGTGTTCCTCTTGTTTGCTTCTATCATTGTACAAACACTAATAATAATTGAATATTAACTAATGCTCTAATTCAAAGGAATACTGATTCAACCACCCCCCCCCCCCTCTCAGTATTTCCAACACTTTCATGAAACCCTTGCCGAGTTATTTCCAGAATATGTAAAAGGGGCTAGATCCCCATTTTTATTCATTCTTTGAGTAAAAAAACTCTAGATCTATTATTTCCATTCCATTGTAGTAGAAACCCTCAAAATCACATTGTGCATGCTTCAACAATTTCTGCATTACATAAGTCATGGGGTTTGGGCCTTTTTGAGCCATATCGGGATCGGGAGATCTGTTTAAACAAGAAAAGGGGATTTTTTTTCTGAATGTTTTCTAGTTGTGAGTCCCATATTACATAATCTAAGGGATACCAGCATTATTTCTCTCTGTTATAACGTAATTATCTAGGAATAAAGTTTTTATGGCCTAAATGTTGCATTTCCCTCACTTGGAATGATGTAAAGGAGATCCTTTTTTCTGTTGTTGCATTCATTTGATGGCCATGTGTTTCTCAACACATTTTATGAGATAATTTCTCACTATTATTCCAGTATTGTGATTATGCACTTCTACATTCCTATTTTGGGATATTACAACTGATTATATCCTTGAACAAAATGGTTTTTAACTTGGTGAGAGCTTTAGGTCTCGGGAGGAAAAATGAGTGATGGCGAGGGAAAATTTTAGCAAATGAGGGAAAAATGAAGGAAGTCTAGGAATGTTTTCAGAATTTAGGAGGAGGCTTAGCTTGTATTGAGTGTCTTTATACAAATGACCACTTTCCAATTGGTAAATCCTTGCCCTGGAGGGTTAAATGATGGTTGACATGAAGCTTAGGGTTTAAACAATTTAGGTTTTTAATATTCTCTTAGATTATGAAAAAGATCACTTGGAGGGCAAAGAAGAGGGACCACCAACCTTTTCAAACTTTGTGTAGGAGCCTGGAGGCAAAAAGATTTGATTTTGGCCATTTTTGGGCAAATCTGGCCAAAAATCCTCTATGGGTAGTGCCACCCGACAGGTCGTTCCTATTGGGCCTTCTCTATGCATAGCACCGGGTCGGGTCGGGTGGTTGGCAGGCCTGTGCGCAGCGCTGGGTTAGGTGTGGGAAGCTCGGGCGGTTTATCGGACCTGTCGGGCCTCCCTGTGCGCAGCGCCTTTGAACGGTGGGCAAGTCGGGCCCGAATTGGGCATGTGCACAATGCCTCTACCGGTGAGTAGCACCACCTCTTCGGTGCGTAGCGTAGTGCTTTTTTGCACTGTGCCTTCCTCCTCTGTGCATAGCATCGATGGCTCTGTGTGTAGTGCCTGAAAACTTCAACCAATTTTGCAGAAAACCCTAAAAAAATGTTTCAACGGCTCTCCTTCTCTTTTGAAAAGACAAAAACGAGGTGGGAAGAGGGAAAAAATAACCTTATACTTCTTTTTGAAAAATGATTTCATGATCAAACCCACTTTCTAATGTTTTTTTCCCCTTCTTACTTTTTTGCTGACTTTTTGGTCTTTTTGTCCTGTAGGTGGCAGAATTTAAAAAAATGGTTTTATCCTTGGCTAGAGAATTTTGATGTTTCCCCTTGGACTTAAAAACTCTTTAAAAAGCTCAAACTGTGCCTCTTGCCTAGATTCTTCACCTTGGAGTCTCCAGTCATGTATTTTTTATGCCTTTGAATGCTTGGTGGATGAAACTGAAAAGAAGAATTCTGACCTCCCTTTAACTGACATTCTGTCATGTTTTTACTGTAAAGCAGTGAAAAACCTCTTGGTGTGAAAACCCTAGTAGTTGGCATCAATAACTCCTTTAGTCTCCATATGTGCCACTATTGTGATAAACATTAGTTTTTTTTTACCTTATCAACCTTTATGTAGGTAGCCATCTTTGAAAGTTCTGCAGAAGTGTCACTCATGGCTAACTATCTCTTGCAGAATATGCTTTTGATAAGGAAACCATTTTTGGAGGCTTCTATGCTTTTTAGACCAATTACATGTTTTTTTCATTTGATCATGTTGACAGTGATATATCTTTGGTTCCTCCTTAGTCTCTCCATCTCATGCTTTCCTCCCTTTGAACACTTTGAAATCTTCTGACTATATTTGAAAACTTAGGCCCTTGTACTGATACTATTTGTCATTTGTCCTTTTGGTGAGGTGGAATCAGTGCTTCTTTGTCAAACCTTTAGAGGGCAGCCTGAAACCCTTTGAAATGCCATTTTCTATTACGAGGGAGGCCCTATCATCATCATTTGACCTGTTTTGTCAATCTTCCCAAACTCTTAGGTTTTAGGGTTGTTAGATAAAAATAAGTAGCGTTGTCTTCTAAGTTCTCTAAAACCTTTCAAAACTCATTTATTATTTCTAAAGAACCTTCAGGGTGCACTTGATGGAGTGGAGGTGACCTTTGTCCTTGTAGCCCTAGTAGTGATTCCCGCTTTGGCACATTGTTTTGCCAAATCAGTCACAAACCTTGATTTTCTTCAAACACAGGCCTTGTTTCCTTCTTCTTTGCTATGGGTGCCTTCAGTGGTGATTTCACCCTATTAACTTACCTATATCCTAAGTTGATGGCCAACTTGATCTTTTTGCAGTAATGTGAGCAATGGCAGTTGTCCCTTGCAAAATTTGTGCATTGGGCCAAGGAGGCCTTTCTTGAATGAGCCTTTGATGAATTTTGGACAAAGTTACTTGTCCCTTTTCTTCTTTGAATGTAGTCTCTTTACATAGAAAAAATAGAGATTTTAGGATACCAAATCCACCCTATGACTTGTGAAACCCTAGGTGACCTAGTGGAAGGTTCCTTGGACTTGGCTTTGGACTAAAAATTTAGATTTTGGGGTCATCAAGTGTAAAATAGAGTTTTATGATAAACTGATGTATTGAAGATCCAAAATCCAATGTACTTGATTTATCTAAATTGCCTACAAAGACATTTTTGAGACCATCAATGCTTGGAGTATTTTTGGGAGATACAACAGAGTTGTTTGATTGGTGGCTTTAGGTAGCAGTGGGGGGTTTTAGGCAAAACAAACAGAGGATTTGGGCCAAAGGTGACAAAATATAGACAAAAAGAGTGACATGAGGCTCTAATGCATTTTATGGGACTGGTAAGCAGAGCTTGACATGATGAAATGTTAAAATAGTGAAAAATTATCTTTAAGGATGATGAAGGCAGTGAGATTTCTAGAACTCACAATGTTCATGAACTTTGTTTCTAGAAATCTAGGGAAATCATTTAGTCATCTATGAAGGAAAAAATTACTGATGACTAACAAGGTCCATGCAATCGCAACTTATATCGAATTTCTTTATAAGATGATCATTTTAAATGAGGTGTGATGCGATAAAGAAAATATAATGATAATTGAAGTGTTTGCAAGTTTTAAACATAACTTTGGAAAAAGGTTTAGTGCATTTCGCAGCCCGTGTGACTTATAGGATTGTAAGTATTTTAGGTTGTAAGCTATGTGGTTTGTGATGCACATTAAAGAATAAAGCGGAAAACTCAAAGAAAACTTTATTTCCTAAGTTTTTTGTTTTAAAAGCTAAAAATAAATTTCTTATTTATTTCTAAAGGGTCCCTATTTATTAAAATAAATGGGGGGTTTTGTATAGTACAACAGATGGGTGTAATAACACACTATGTGTTGAGATAGTTTATGTGTACTTGAGTATAAGTAGGTGATAATTGTAGTATTATGATTTTGACTATTATTTTATTATGACTTGGTTATTAGTATTGGTAGAGGTTTATTTTAGTTAATAGGTATGATGTTTTGATATTTGGAACATGTGATTGACATGTGTGAAAAATTACAGGGCAACATGATTGGATTAGCATGAAAAGGTAATATTTGATGTGTTTATATAACTAAAATATGGGTGATGTGATAGTACATAGTAGGACTTGATTGCATCAAAGCAAAAGAAAGGAATTGAGTAAGAATTCCTTTGGAAATGTTTGGGAACTGAAATTCCAAATGAATGAGCGCTTGCATGAATACAGGAAGTCTTCTTAACCCCAATATTTTCTATAATTATGTGGATATGTGTTATATTTATGAACATGTATAAATCAAGTACAATAACTATTTTTCAGTTATGACTGGATTTGTCAAGGGAATTGGAGTCCCTTGAGAGATGGCATGGACGTGTTTAGTTACAAGGGAACGTGCTTGGCACATCAAGGTAAGGTAACCAATATATTTTTATATTTATTTATACATTGACAGTTATGTGTTTATGGTAGTATAATGCAGGTAATTGCATGGCAAAAGAGACTACCATGAAATATTGAAGAAGGATTGGGTTGATATTTCCCTTGGAAGCATTGGGAACCCATGGGGATTGATTCATGGTGGTTTTTGCTATTTTTATGCTTTCGGTTTGTGATTTGTTTGTGCTTGATTTGTAGTTCTGTGTATGACTGGTGCATGGCCATGCCACTTTGTTTGTGGTGTTGTAATTTTATTCATTTTCATGTTTTTCTTCATGTTTGTTTCTTTTTATCGGCTTCTATGTTTTGAGGGTCTTGGGAATTGGTTTGGGAAAGAGGAAAGTTAACAAAGCTTAGGAAGGGTTGAATGAAACCCAATAGGATATGTAAGACTCGAATGAAGCTCGATGCATGAGTAATGGTAGTTGGAGGCAAGAGTATGAGATTCTGTTGGATTGGTTGGGTCCATTGACGTAAATGGACGATGGTAAGACAAACATGAGAAAGGTAACAATAAATGGATTTGAGGCATCATATGCCTTGGATATGTTGGGAACTATTGTTCTCAATGTTGTGCATGTTGTGCTTGGATAAAGGGGATTATCTTAACCTTGACTTTATGCTATCTGGTAATTATGTTGTGATCATGATTTTGTTGATGTTTATATATGTATACATGTATGTATTTATGTATGTTGTGTCTCACAGGGTCATCATGGATCACATTGTTTAATGTTAATGTTTATATGTATATATGTGTGTATGTATGCCGTTGTCTGACATGATTGTTGGGCTTCCAAAATGTCATCCTCTTTCACCATCATTTCTATCATTTTACCATATTTCGTAGTTCTTTACCATATTCTACAACTCCATAACCCTACATTAATACCATTTGCATGATCATATGGGTTTATCATTATTATTTTCCAAGTCATTTATTTTAAGTATTTTAAGGGAATTTATGATTACATATTAGGAAATTAGCATGTTTTCATATATATCTAAAAGTGGGATGAGTTTTACGATGTTGTAGGCCTATTTGAGGATTTTAGAAGAGTCATATTTGGCCACTCAACCACAAATTCGAATTTCAATTTCAACTCATGAAGATTTGTGGAATATTTGTAGAATATTTGGATCATTGACTAAGCACATTCAAAGGAGAAGATTCATGGATGTTTTGATATGTGTGTCCTAAAGATGCATGAGAGGATTTGTATATCATATTTTTAGGTAATTGGTTGTAACCACGAGAGATAATTGTAGATCTAGGAGAGATATTTGGATCTACATTTATTGATTAGTTATCTTACGTTTTTATATGAATAGGAGTGAATCCTTCATTCAAAGGTGTTCCATCCAAGATGTAATTTGTAAAATGAGGATAGAGAGGAAGATAGTTTAATTATTGTAATATCTTTGGAACTTTCTCCAACTTCATTTTATGGAATACATGTTGTTTCTTTGATAATCGTTTAATGTGTCTACTGAGGAGTGGAGGGCCCCCATCAACCGCAACTTGCACACATCTTTCCTTTGTTGTAAATATTTATGTTATTTCATTTATGAAAGTTTATTTTAGTTTATTTTATGTTATTTTGATTATATGTTTTTATGTTCATTTCATTAATTTTGTTTTGTTAAGATTGATTTAATTTCCTTATGTTTGGATTGGATTGACACACTAGTAATATAACACTAGTAATTTCACATTAGTAATCTCATAGACTACTAGATTAAATTATTTTTTCATTTCATAGATTATATTATAGTTGTTGGTTTTCATAGAGTTAGTCTTTGAGAGAGAAAGTGATTGAGAAAGAACATGCTCGAGAAAGAAAGTGTGCACTTGATTTTCATTATTTGATCTGTAATTAGTTTCAAGTTTCTTGCATTAGATTAATCTATTTTGAGAAATAATCACCTAGTACATATAGTACATGTATACCTCATCAGTTCACGAACTCTGGGTTGACAATTTAATGACAGGGATTTAATTCACAATTAAACAACTCGACACGGACCATGATTTTTTTATGCTAATGATTATATATGTATGTATGTATGTATGTATGTCACTGTCTGACAGGGTTGCCAAGGATAATTCTTGTTGAAAAATTATTTCTTATGCATATGAATTGCATGAAGAGGTTCCCAATTTTATGAAGAATCAAGTCAGAAGAGAAACCCTGACAAATTTATGAGTTCAGTATCATGTGGATATGAGTTAATATTATGTTTTTATATTATGCATATCTTTTGGACAGGTAATACTGAGAGATACTTCAGCTGAATGCAAATAACATGATCCATGGCATGCTAGGATAACACTGTTACCGATGAAATAGGTAACTGCACTGGTACCTACATTTTGATGTAGCAAGAAAAACACCGGATTTTGAAAAGTGGTGATGCACAATCAATTTTTTTTTTTTTTTGAGCATGTTTTTGGCACTTTTTTTTTTTTCTTGTGATGCTTTTTATGTCGATTTTGAATAGTGGTGGCGTATCATCACCAACGTATTTTTAGAGGATTGATTTTGACACTATACATTTTCTAATGTCTTCTTCTTCCGTGACATGTTTATTTTTGAGTGCATTTATGTACTTGTGTTTTAAAAAGAAAAAAAACAGTTTTTTAAAAAATAAAAATTTGTAATGATATCTTCACTTTTTCACATAGATAAAAAATGAAAAAAGGGCCAATATTATAAAGTTTATATTTCTACAAGTTTATGTATTTCTAATTAATTTTTCAATGCACATCAAATAATTGTCGCTAAAAAACCAATATTTTGAACAATATGACAAAAAAATACAAATTTTCAATACAAATAGAATGCAAAAAATACACTTTTAGAGACTTTTTGTTAAAAAAAACATGTTAAATAAACTAATTTTTGGGAAAATCTTAACAAACAAAACTTAAGAAAATAGCATTTTTATTGAATTTTATGTCAAAAAATAATAGTAATCACATGTTTTTTGCAAAAAATAAGGATTCTTCTCATAAAATATCAAAGTCTAAACATTACAAGTAAAAATGATTAATAGATCTCAAAAATGAGCTTTGTTTGCAAGCATAACTTAAAGATCCTCATCAATATCAACTAATACATGTTCAACATCATCTAGAACATCATTGATGGCTTCTTCCGCAACATTTTATACTTCATTTTGGTCATTGTCATCTTCTAAAGGATCTTTCATGTCTGAAAATATTCCAAAGTGTCCCTTTCCAATCATTCCATATAATGGTGGTTGAGGTTACTTTGCTCTTTTTGCCACACGTGATTCATTAAAATCCCCTTTCCTCAAACAAACTTCTTGCTTCACGTCTGAAAGGATTTCAAGAGCGTTAATTATTTGTTGAATAAATTTGCATTGCACTGGGTCTTTCTCAATGGCAATACAATTTCTTCCTTTTGGTAGGAAACATGCTAGTGTTGTACCTAATCATCCAATACAAAATAAATAAGTAAGAAAATTAGTATAAAGACATAAAAAGTAAAAAATAAAATATTTAAATTTAAATTTGTATAATATAACTTACCTGACCCTTAAAATATATCCAAAACCCAATCTCCTTCATTTGACGGCGTCACCCGGCCTGCCTCCGGTCCCCAGGCTGGGTGTACGGAAATTCCTAGAATCGCCCTCTGCCCAGCCGCGGGTCCAAGGCAGGCTGGGCAGCCCTCGACGGTGCCACCCGACCGGCCTCTGCCCAGCCTGGGGCAATTCTCGAAATCGCCCTCCACCCAGCCGGGGGTGATTCTCGAAATCGCCCTCCACCCAGCCAGGAGCGATTCTCGAAATCGCCCTCCACCCAGCCAGGGCTGATTCTCGGAATCGCCCTCTGCCTAGCCGGGGGTCAGAGGTAGGTCGGACGGTGCCGTCGAGGGCTGCCCAACCCGCCTCTGGCCCCCAGCTGGGCAGACGCAGGCTGGGCAGCCCTCGATGGCGCGATCCGGCTGGCCTCCAGCCCTCAGCTGGGAGGAGGGAGATTCTCGAAATCACCCTCTGCACGACCTAGGGCCAGAGGCTGGCCGAGCGACATCGTCAAGGGTTGCCCAACCTGAATCTAGCCCCCGGGTGGGCGGAGGGAAATTCCAAGAATCGCCCTCCACCCAGCGGCGGGTCGGAGGCAGGTTGGGCAGCCCTCGACGGCACTGCCCGGCCTGCCTCCGACCCCCGGCTGGGTAGAGAGCAATTCTGAGAATCACCCCCAGTTGGGCGGAGGGCGATTCTGAGAATCACCCCTGGCTGGGCAGAGGCTGATTCCGAGAATCACCCCCGGTAGGGTGGAGGGTGATTCTGAGAATCACCCCTGGCTTGGCGGAGGGCGATTCCGAGAATCACCCTCCGCCTGGCCTGCTGGGGGAGATTTCTAATCACCCTTCGCCCGGGCCCTGGGTGATTCTCATATTGGGGACTATTCGCCCAACCGAGGGTGACGGGAATCACCCTCCACCCGCCGGAGCCGAGGCGGTGTCGTAGCCGCCGCCGTCGAGGGTCGACTCGACCGCCCTCCAACCGCGCCGGTGGAGGGCGATTCTTAGAATCACCCTCCGCCCGCCCGAGGGGCCGTAGGCCGGGGCAACCCTCGACAGCCGCTCGACGGTGGAGAGAGACCCCTGCATCTCTCTCCGCCCGCCTAGGGCCGGGTGGCGCACCATCGAGGGTCCCCGCCCCCGCTTCTCCGCCCCGGGCCGGTGGACCGTGAGGCGTGCTAGATAGCCCTCACCCGCGCGTCACCGGTCCCCGCTCTTTGCCCTCACCGGGAGGAAGGAGATCTAACACCTACCTCTACTGCAAGTGAGATGACAGGAGAATCACCCCCAGCTGGGCGAAGGGAAATTCCGAGAATCACTCCCGGCTGGGTGTAGGGCGATTCCGAGAATCACCCCCAATTGGGCTGAGGGCGATTTTTAGAATCACCTGTGGCTGGGCGGAGGGTGATTCCGAATATTGTGCATGATTGTACACACTACTACATTTGGCGGAAATTCCGACACTTGGTTCTGACGCTTTTGACCAAATGTCGGAAATTTCCCCAAATGTTTTCCATCCCGCCCGAAGCCATCGCTATACTGACGTTTATAGAAAAGTGTCGCAATACCGACACTTAGACAAAGTGTCGCAATTGCGACGTTTGGAGGAAGACGTCGCAATTGCGACACTATGGCCCAAAGCGTTGCTATTGCGACGGCTGCCTCCAAACGTCGCAAGTACGACACAATGTCTAAGTGTCGCAATTGCGACGTTTGGAGGCAGCCGTCCCAGTAGCGATGCTTTTTCCACCGTCGGTATAGCGACACTTATATGTGCGCTACATAAAAATACAAAACTTATATGCGCGCTACATAAAAATGATTTTATTGTTTCGTATCTGTCACAATAGCTACATTAACGTCTGATATCACGCGCGCATTCACCCTCCGCCCTTGCAGAACAACATTCGCCCTCAGCATTCGCCCTCAGCTCTTACAGAACAACATTTTTCCTCAGCATTCGCCCTCAGCTCTTGCAAAATGGTAAGTTCTTACTGCAGGCCCTTCCTCCTATAGTAGGGTTGACTCTATTTGGGTTTTTTTGTTCAATTCCATTGGATTGTGTTAGGCTGTAGGGTTCTCTCTAGATTTCAAGAATCAAGATTCAATACCCTCTATTATCTTCATCACCCAATACAAGATTTAAATTTTTCCCAAAGAAACGCTTATTAATTTGGCAGCCATTATTTCTCCTTGCTTTAAAAACCCTACATTTAAATGAAAACAAGCATTAAATTTCAACTAAAAAAATCTATTAGTGTTCAAATGTACATGTGTGCTACATTAACGTCTGATATCACGCGCGCATTCGCCCTCCGCTCTTGCAGAACAGCATTCGCCCTCAGCTCTTGCGGTACAAACATTCGCCTCGCCCCGTGGCACGCATTCGCCCTCCACTCTTGCAGAACAACATTCGCCCCCAGAATTTTCCCTCAGCTCTTGCAGAACAACATTTTCCCTCAGCGTTCGCCCTCAGCTCTTGCAGAATAGGATTTTCCCTTAGCTCTTGCAAATGCAAAATGGTAAGTTCTTACTGCAGGCCCTTCCTCCTATAGTAGGGTTGACTCTATTTGGGTTTTTTTGGTCAATTCCATTGGATTGTGTTAGGCTGTAGGGTTCTCTCTATATGTCAAGAATCAAGATTAAATACCCTCTATTATCTTCATCACCCAATACAAGATTTAAATTTTTCCCAAAGAAACGCTTATTAATTTGGCAGTCATTATTTCTCCCTGCTTTAAAAATCCTACATTTAAATGAAAACAAGCATTGCATTTCAACTACAAAAATATATTGGTGTTCAAATGTACATGTGTGTATCACTTGTGTAGGGTATTCCTTTTCCACTTTCACATTATCCAAGAATGTGTGCAGTATAGTTCATATTTTTTGTGATTTAGATTATCTTGAAAAAGGAAAGGTAAATTATTTCCCATGGAAAAAGAAGGTTTTCCTTTTTTATAGGTTGTTTGGACTTACGTGGAAAAATTTATGGTATGCCTTTCATATTATGTAGTTTAAATTTGAATTAACAGATTATTCTACATGAAAATATAATTACCTATGTGATGTCCTTCATCACTAATTAAAATTATAGGGTTTCAATTTCCTAGACTCTAACTCATCTGATGCTAAATTCTAGGTTTTCATTGGTGGATCACTCTTCCATTGATTTCCTTTCCCTCTGGATCTTGTCATAATTTAAAAGTCATCAATGATACATATATTATTTTAGGTATCCCAAAAGGCTTTATAGTAGAACATAGTGTGAATTTTTTTTGACACTTTAGGATTCTTTTTAGAACTGCAACGCGGTCTATGCTATCGAGTTATATACCAAGAAACTTGTCCTTAATAACCACACTATGAGGTAGTTTCAACCAGTTTGAACTTGTTGGGACATAGCATATGAAGTTGTGTGATGAGTCCATATCACAGGTCTATTATGGTGACAAAAGTGAAGACACGTAATGGTAGTTATTATGTTAACATTACTAGAAACATTTTCGAAATTATCCATGCTATCAAGATGTCAAAATTCCAGGCATTAGGTGTCAATACTCGTAGCTAATAGATAATAATAATAATATAAAAAAATCACAACTTTATTCTTGAAATATGAGTGTTACACATTGGTAACCTAGTTCATGAGTTACTATCACCCAAAGACTGCAAAACAAACTTAAAATATAAATTAAACCAACATGAGAATCCAACTAAGGGTTTCTCGACAAAATCATGCCATAACCTGGCATTTTGAAACCCAAATTTGAATCCAACATAAGTAATACAATGCAAACTCAGATGGATTTTCAATGCATGTTTGCATGCTACACTTATTCTCTGTCTAGATATCATTTTTTAAATGGAACCATTAGTCAAGCCCACAGTCCCTTTTATGTGAAAAATTTCAGCTCTATTTGAGCTCTTTTTTGCTCCACCACCTCCATAAACATATGCAAACATATATCATGATCTTGGAATTCCATTACATATGTATGTGCCAATGTTCCATAATCATGCCCCATCATCAATTTAAGAAATTTACATTGAATATCAAATTATGGAGGGGGGGAACTTTTTGCTGCAACATTTGGCTCAAAATCAGGGACCATCTCCGTATGAGGTGAATGAGAACTATAGATATTTGAAGAAGTAGATTAGTGCCTTTTCCTCTGGCCATGGAGTCATATACGGTCATCCATCACAAAAATTTGTCTTTGTTCATTCTCACCTTGAAAGTTGCAAAAATTCATGCCCTAATTGAAACGACACTAAATTTGAAAGATATAATAAAAATGCAAGCTAGAAGTGCCCTATTAATACAAAAGGAAAACCTTCCTACCTACCCTAACTGAGATAAATTTTGATTGAATAGGAAACATGATATTTCCAATGGAGTTGATCCAACAACTTGTTAAATGTATGGGACTAAATCATGCATTTGATTTCTAGGGAAACATGTGCATGAAGAGAAAAAGTGCAGAATTAATGGAAAATCCATACATGCCACTTATGAAAACTACACCGAAAGGTCAAAAAATACTTAAGGCCTTAACTTAATTTGAATCAAAAAATGACAAAACAGGATTAGTGAAAACACGAGAGTGGTGTGGGTGAACAACATAAATAAAAGTGAAGATACCTTTCCCCAAGATGCCTTTGTCACCGTTGTATGAAAACATGTTTTCCTTTCCCTTTATACATGCAAGTGAATGCATTATAGGTATGGTGTTTTTCCAGAATAGGAGAAGCCTACTTAAATATATCATTCGTGGAGTGAATGTTTCCTTGACCCAGAACCTCATAGAAACTTATCACTAAATTTGATGTTGGGATGGGATTGTAAAGATAACAACCTCTTCATTCCTACAAACTAGATTCCTTCTTGGAGTTAGGACACAGAGTATTGAATCAAAGTTGTAGTTTCTAACTTCTTGTATTGGTTCATCAATCTTGAAATTCAGACATTGCATGTCTTCATTGCTTCATGTTTGAATAATTTGCATCATATTGTACAATAGGAAATTAGGAATTATGATTATTATTACTTTATGGATCTATTAAGTTACTTTTAAGTTTGCATGGTTTAGTGTGAAATTATTCTAGTGTGCCCCTAGGCCCAGGTGAAGGAATGCCAAGGACTGAGAACCCTAGTTTTTAAATGGTATTGTTTCTTATACCCCAAAACCCCTCAACATCACTTCTTATTAGTTCTTAACAATAGTGTTGTAAACAATTTGAGAATTGATATAGCAAAATCTCACACTTCTCGAGATAAATTCCTAAAGCTAAAGTGTGATACCATGTGTAATTCAATAGCCCCATTGTCACCTCACCAACCTCTTTTCACTTCGGGCTAGCTCTCCTCCAACTCAAGGGGGGTTCTCCCTAGTATATGTTAGGGATCTAATGGCCCAACCAAACCAAGTCAAGAGCCCCCTAACTCTCTATGTTTACTACTATCAATCAAAATATTGAACAATAGGGTCGGACATGCATCCTGAAGATAAAATTGCCAGGGTATTTTTGGGTAATTTCAAAGGGAAAGTCCCCAAACACATATAATCAAGGAATTATAACATGATTTCAAACATTAAATATCAAAAAAATCGTTTAAAGGATATTGAAAGGAAAAAGGTGATGGAAGATAGAAAGTGCCTTACTTAAATGCTCTAAGGATTTTTCAATAGTTGCTCCAAAAGCTTCACATCAAGGCCCTTCAAGATCGTCTCCAACAATGCTATACCATCAGCTTCAACAATGTTGCTCCAAAAATATCCTCAAGGTCTTCACAACAAGTTTACTAGAATTTTCTCCAACAATATATTCAATAAGGTCTTCATTGTCAACTCGTCTCTTGTTTGGGTGCCTTAATGTGCAATGACATGTTTCCAGGATTGAATTCAATGAAAGGCATATTTGAAACTCTAACTCTGTCTTCCGGTGTCTTATTAGAAATTATTTCAGTTTTCATTTTGTGTTTTCAAGTTAGATATTTTTTTCAAGTTTTTACATTTATAATTTTATTGCAATGTGGCAGACTGATCAGGGCAGTACAGGAACAACCCCGAGACGGGATGATCGCGGAAAGAGGCCAGCGGAAGAACATGTAAAGTGCCGGCATTGCTCTATCTTCAGGTATTTTAGTTATTTACATAATTGAAATAATATTAATTTTGTTCAAATATGCAGACACCTAGCTATGGTACGCCTGATGATTCCCTCTTTGAGGAAGAGCTTTCTTCATCCCTATCTCCAGTGTTCTTGTTGCAAAAAAAGGCACGAGATGCAAGGTCGAAATTTAATACTTTGATAGATGCGCCTCAAACACCTGAAATAGAAGAGAGGATAAAACATCTTATGAGCCAGCTTGAAAGATATCAGGTAATAATAAAAAGTCAAAAGGATATTTTTTTTGTTCTGCATGAGATGAATTGTGATAGTTTGATTTTTAATTTTTACATTGACTAAACTAACAAAAATTTCTTTTGTATGTAGCGTTTTCTGGCACTTGCTGAACCCGGTGTTGGTGGTAGTGGGACACATGGGCAAGAGATTGCCCAACAACCCTCTCGTACACCTTCTACTCCTTTAGGTACCAGCCAAGAAACACACCCTGCCCAAGCAGACACCCAGCCAACCGCTGAACGTGTTGGCAATGATGATGCTGATATGGCCAACTACATTATTGCGTTTCCTGGAGCTACACGTGTCAGCTCCACATGGACCATTAATGGCACGTTGTTGGTGAACGATGAAGGTGGCCCTATAAAGCATGCACAACTCCCAGGTAAATTTTAATATGTTAACTATTTCATGTACTTTATCTAAAACATATTTATCATGATTTTTATTTTTAAATTAATGATAATATCTTCTTCTTCTTCTTCTTCTTCTTCTTTTCTGTGTAGGAAACAATGAGTTCTATAAGTTTCTGGAGAGCCACGCATTGGTAATTTTTGGCCCAACCATACGCACAGGGTGGAATTCCTAGAATTCCAACCTGAAAAAAGAACTTCTAGATTATTTAGAAGCCCTTTTTGGGGTCGGCACATTTGATAGAACAGCGGTGGCTCGGGTAGCCGACAAATATTTGAAATATACCAGGGACACCTATAGGACGCAATTGCAATTTAACCCTAGATATGAGCATCCTCTCGCAGTTCCAGAGAGTGAGTGGAGAGCACTCATCCATGAAGGAAAAGAGAAAAGGGCAAAGAAAGAAGGAAAAATGCCAACTGGACCCGCAAGTTAAATTACAACTTTAAGTCAATAGCTTTAATTTTCTCTATGTCTAAAATAAAAGTGTGCTACGTCATATCTGACTTCAATTTTGTTGATGCTAGGTTGCCTGACACCTCAAAGGCAACCAAAGCTAGGATTGAGAAAAAGGGCCATCACAAGCTAGGCCAGGGCGGCTACTTGAAATTAGCTGCAAGAATTGTAATTAAGTAGCTAAACATCTTATAATTAATTGTATCACCTTCCAAATTTTTTGTAATCCTATCAAATATGATTAAAAATACACAATCATATGTAATGTAGGGTGATGACTTCGGAACATAAACTACAGAGGAAGATAAAAATATCGCTTTCCATTTCGGCTATCAAGCCGTAGTTGAACGTCGCAGAAGCTTGGGGCAAGTCCCAAGATCCAGAATGCCTGATAAGGTAAACATTAACCTTTCAATATGTTTGTTTTCGTCCATAAATTTAATGTCTAACAATTTTGTTTAAATCAGGGGAGCAGCACTACCGACGAGGAAAATAACCCAGTTTTAGAGCCAGATGTAGATATTCCTCACGTGCAAGTTGATCATTGTAGTGGGGACCAAGCCGAAAATGCTACTATCAGTGAGGACCGTGACGGTAATTAATTTCCACTTATAATTTTTTCTAATTATAACTTGATGGTTGTCCTTATAACTTTTTTTGTTTAAATGACAGAGAATGTTTCCCTTGAGGATCTTACCACCAGAGAGGAAGACAGGGCAACAGTCCCAACGGCGACAACTGGTGCACCAGGTAAATAATCTCATTGCAATTTTTTTTATTAATATTACAGAACTAGTTCAATGATATTTAAAAACTGATAATTAAAATTTAATATTATCTGTTTTTGGAGGCGATGCCCCGTCACTGGATGAGACCAGACATCGTGACAATGCAACTAGGTCAGCGGCGACAACTGGTGCACCAGGTAAATAATCTCATTGCAATTTTTTATATTAATATTACCGAACTAGTTCAATGATATTTAAAAACTGACAATTAAAATTTAATATTATCTGTTTTTGTAGGCGATGCCCCGTCACTAGATGAGACCAGACATCGTGACTATGCAACTAGGTCAGCGGCGACAACTGGTGCACTAGGTAAATAATCTCATTGCAATTTTTTTTATTAATATTACCAAACTAGTTAAATGATATTTAAAAAATGAAAATTAAAATTTAATATTATTTGTTTTTGTAGGCGATGCCCCGTCACTGGATGAGACCAGACATCGTGACTACGCAACTAGGTCAACAGTGCGGGTTGAAAGGCACGAAACAAGAGCAGAGCATGATGATATTGATGATGTGATTAGGAGCTTTAGAAATAGGAAGAAGAAAAAGAAAATTTGATAATGTAAAATATTGTATTAATATAAGACAAACGTTACCATACTTGGAACGTTTTTTGCGTTATATAAAAAACTCATTTATCATACTATTTTTATGTCAAGCATTAATTGCAATTTTTCCTTGCGTACTTTTTGTTGAATTGTTTTTTTACTAGTTATTGAATATTTTTTTTTATGCTCATGAAAGTAAAAATTGAAATATAGATTGGGTATTGGGGAATTGAGAGTGATGTGAGGGGGGGGAGGGGCCATAAGAGCTTCCACCTTCACGTGGTTGGCCCTATTTAGTAGAGAATAATTTATTGGAGCGATTTAATCTTGGAGCAAACCTCCCTCGATCCAGTGTAGCAACAAAAAAGTCACTGTTGACTTAGTTGCTACTCTTTCGGATCGTGGGAGGCTTGTTCCAAGTTCATGCGACTCCAATAAATTGTTCTTGAAATGAAGAGGAGCTTATTCAGGTATGTTTTGACATTTTCAACATATGTTCTAACATTATCATAAGAATGCATCTTAGAGTAAAAAATACTACATCAATTACTTGTATTTATTTTATAGATAATGATGGATTTTGATTGACTTGGCAGTGCAGGTACAAATCCTCTTGCATCATGAGCAATACAAATTGTCAACCAGGGTCATGTCCAGGATATTTTTGCTTGTGCGCTTGACCAGGTTCGTAATGTCACATTTTGTAAGTTCCTTTATAGTTCATAATTCAATATTAAGCTTGTTCGTGATTATTATCTAGGTTTTTTGTATGTGTTTTTTCATCTATTTGATTGTAAGCAACTCTGCATGTTTCCTGTTGTTCACTATGATTTCTCCCATTACCACTCCCAGGATGAATCCGACTTTATTTTTACATAGGTTACTTTATCGTTACTATGATTTCTCCATTTACGATTTCATAGGTTACATCATGTAAAGTTGTCAATCTCAGGTTGGTGATGAGCTTTAGTTCTCCAGATTTGGGGCTTTTCTGATATTTTCTCCCTCATGTCATTCCCGCATCACCTCGTTGTTTGAGCATGCCAATTGTCTACGACTTGTACCAATTGGCACATGTCAATCTCTGAGTGGTGCCACATTTCACCTATTTTCAGTGAGAGTTTAGGGTTTCTCTAACATAGCTTCAAAAATATGATTCAGTGCCTGCTTGAATATTGTCACATAATACTCATGGTTTGGATTGATGAGCATGTTCTGAATGGTTGGTTGATTCATAAGAATCACCCATATAGTCATCTTGAGATATTTCAGAAGTTTTCTCGGGTTTCCTTTTTCACCGTTTCTAGTGGGTGGGATGGTGTGGGGTGATCCATCAATACTGGTGCTCTTGTAGTAGGGAATTTGTTTTTGGGGATATAAAGGAGCATTTGATGTAGATATCCCATTGTATGCATTCATAGATGGGCACGAGAGGTCAATAATTTAAATTAAAAATATGCAACCTCTAGCATGGCAACCTGAAGGCCGCGAGAGACACTGGTTAAAGATTGTTTTGTGCTGGCCTTAATATAGTCGTGATTTCTTTCTATTATCTTAATGCAAATATATAGTCCCATCTCATTAAAATGAGGATTGTGGTTGTATTTCTCTTTGGTTGTTTCTCTCTTAATGCTCCAGAAGTTGCCAAAAGTTGCGATAGTTGTTTAGTTTTCCTGTTACAACTTAAAAGTGGTTTTTAGCAATGGGAGTCATGTTTTTTAAGGTTCATAGTAATATGAAGATCTTGTAATTCTATATGCAGCATAA
Source organism: Pinus albicaulis (assembly GCA_034641835.2). Classification (NCBI taxonomy): domain Eukaryota; kingdom Viridiplantae; phylum Streptophyta; class Pinopsida; order Pinales; family Pinaceae; genus Pinus; species Pinus albicaulis. Next base: position 1,545,381,646 of record CM076584.1, read on the forward strand.
GAGAATATGGCCTCTGCTTTGGGCAGTATGAAAACAATTTCCACATCTACCTCATTGGGTAACAATGGAAAGGGGAAGAAGTTGGGTGCAATGTTTGATAATTATGGCAGACAATTGTCTTCTCTTTCAGTTTTTTCACCCATTTCCTTTAATCTCTCAAGCAGAAGTGGGACTCTGAGATTACGTGACAGAGAGAAGGTAGTTAATAAAAGAGATATGGAAAAGGAGTTGTACTTCAACAAGGATGGCTCAGTGACAAAAAAATTGCAGGTAAGAGAAAAAATTATGTTTAAAGGAAGGTCACCTGCACGTGAAACTTCACTGCGGTGGATCTTTCCTTGTCCACTTATATTTGATTTTAATGTGTTATTTTAATTTTTCATGGAGGGTTGTTTTGGCATATGGTCTGGCATTCAATTGCACACTTACTGAAAGCATTGTCAATTTGTCTTGCGGGCGGTGTGAACAAACTTGCTGATCTTGTTGGAGTCACCCTTGGGGCGAAGGGAAAAATGTTGTCTTGGAGAGCAAGCATGGTTCTCCGAAAATAGTTAATGATGGTGTGACAGTAGCTAAGGAGGTAATTTATAGATGTGTGCTCTGGTTTTCTTTTTAACATTGTATTAGTTCCCCCTCTTAAATGTATTAGATTTGGTAGGCATAATTTGAAAACTCAAAGGTGAAAGGAAACATATTTGTTACCCAGTGGTCTACTTGGCCTATGGACTAGCCACATTAGAGTAATGCATAAAGATTTTCACAACAATAAAAGGAAAGGGTTATGGCTGAGTCAAATTTTATTGTTATTGACAGTGTAATGAAATGTATCTCGATGCTATGGTTTTGGCCTTTTTATTGGTTGAATTAGAGGACCCAGTTGAAAATATTGGGGCCAAGTAGGCTGGTTTTCCTTTTTGCTGATGGTTTGGTGTATCTAATTGAATTAGTTGCCTAAGGTATTTTTGGTTGCAAACTCCTTTTCATTTTTCATACAGTATTGGCCTTGTGGAATACATGTGATTGTGTGGTCTTGTTAGATCTACAACATTTGTAGTTGTTTAGTCTTATGGCCGAGGTGCACTTTTATTATGGAAATAGTTGATGCAATATTTTCATTTAATCCTTACTACAGGGTAGCATGTTGAGAAGTTTCTTGTGAAACATTTGGTATTAAAAATGACACTTGATCCTATACAGCATCATGCACTTGACTTCAAAATTCATATTCAAAGTGTGCGAGACAATTCTTGCAAAATTTCAAATATTTATGTTGTTTTAAACCATTATCTTTTTCATGTATTGGATGCTGAAAATGTGAAAAAGACTTTGGTATGAAACCAACTGGTGAATAATTTCCAGCAAAACAACCACTTCCAAGACATGATTTAGAAGTAGAACATATGTACTAATGAAGCATAGAAAGATATCCTTGATGCATTGTCAATGTTTGGCTAGGGTTATTTTTGGAGAAAATAACTCCTTATTCCTAAAATAGTGATCTTCAATACAAGTAAATGCTAGAGAAGAGAGATCATCGTGTGACGCAACAAAACTGAAATTGGACCCCTAAGGAGAGATGGTGTGTCTACAATCGCTCTGTCAACATTTTCCCTTGGTTTACCCTGTTCTTTTCCTCCAGCCTGAGTCTTAATTGACTTCTTCTTTCTTCGGGTTTATTTATCAAATTCGTAGAAATTCGTAGAATTTGATAAATAAATACTATCCACAATGCTTGGAATTTAATTTATATTCCCGACTTTATATTATCTCCAAGCCTTATAACCAATGTTTAACTTTCAACACTTTGTATTTATACTCCACGTTTCTTTTTAAATAAATAACTTGTAATGAACTTTTGGCTCTATATTTCACCACCCAGCCTTACAACAATCACGCTCCGGACTTATGCTAATTATCTGCCAATCGTTTAATTAAACAATTTCATTATACTCCGGCCCCACCTATATATATCAATAACCAATCAAACACTCGTATCGTACCTGGCTATCCTCCGCACACCTTAGTTAACCTCCGGGCAAGTTCAACGTGCGACCACCATTCGATGGCCCTTCTCCAAATCAACGACTCTTGGCAATTTCGCTCGGCTTCCAACGTCTGGCTTTAATGTGCGATGGCGCGGGTTAAACGGTGGTTTTCCGGGGGTCACTTCACCACGTGTCGCATTCCATATGGAATCGCTCGCGAATAGGAAATACCGCCTACTCTGCAAAAGCGGTGCGATATGGGCAACCCGCTTTTGTGATTTCGCTCGTGGTTTTGGTACAGGGCTTGAACACGGGTGCAAGTCTGGTTCCGCTATCCTTTTGTTTGTTAACTCGTGTCCAATCCTTGGGTCAGGTTCCGAAAGCACAACAATTTTGTCTCTTTATTAAGTGGGATTTTTATATTTGAATAGTGTTCACGACCCCGATTCTCTACACAAACCTCGCCTTCGGGTGGGGTGAGTTCACAGGGAATTCAAAGACAGAAGAATGGAATTATTAGTACCCAATCGCCTCATAGTTAAACAATTCTTCACAATTAGCAGTTCGAGATAATTCAATGGAAACTAAGCTTGGAAATCATTTAACTGGAAACAATTGTTCACACACAGAGGTTTATTGCAGAAATCCCCTCTCTACTCTCCTCTTCCCTCTCTACTTTTATTCATCCGAGGAATTACAATTTATATACATAACATATGGCTCTTCGGTTCCTCTCAGAGGACCGTTCTAGAAATCAAAAGGTCTAATTATAATAATTCAACTAACTGAAACTGTTCGACTCCTACAACTCTAACTAGTCTAAGTAATACAGTCAGCTGAGGTATTGACACCTAGTTGTTACAACTCAAATGTTTTCGAACCCTCCTAGCCACAACATGTAGACAAAACCACCTACATTGTTGGCTAGTGCCTAATGCCCCTGCATCATCGTCTGACATAAACCTATTAAAAAAAGTGAACAGGGAATGATTATTAATTATGGCATACTAAGTTGCTTTTCTAAAGAGTAACATTGTAGATAACCTTAAAAACATTTGTTAACTATTTATGTTTGACCATTTGATTGTGTTTGATATGTAGAACTCATGGCAGCTAGTGTTTCTCCACTCATATTAAATAATTATTTCCAAAAGTTTCTTGTTACTATTACTTTAGGAAAACCATGAAGACTATGAATTTCTTTCACGGACACTTTTGCCACTTGGCTTGTTGTTTATGTACTTTGAGCTCTACAAAAAAAATATACAAAATTTTTCTATATAAATGACCACAAAAATGTAATACTTACCTTTATATTTCAGTAACCCTGTAATAAAGTCTATTGATATATCTTCTAGTCTTTGAATATGCATGTGGAATGGTTGAAGTAACCCTAGAGATTTTACTATCTCTCTTTTATTTATTATGCAAACCTGACCTTCTCTTACAAAATTTTGAATATCTTTCTTCATTCCTTCCAAAAATATATTTTTTGATCCTTTGAGATGTTTTAGGGAACCCTGCGTCCTACCATCAGAGAGACATGGGACTCCCTTAATATTTGTTTATTCAAATATGCTTGCGTGCATAAAAATATTCTACATTTTCACCAAAGTATATCTCTCTTTCACTCCCAATGCTCCATAGAGTTCATCCCATCCTTTATAAATTTTAGTTTTTGTTTAGTACTATTGTCATTTTTCCATTATGGCAAGCTTCTTCTAGCCAACTAGGAATAGAAAATGTAATTGGATATAAATTTGAGGCCTCTTCTATTTTAGAAAGAGCATCATGTACTAAATTTTCCTTACCCTTTTTGCAGATTATCTCAAAATTAAAACTTTGCATTTTTTCTCCTCATTTTGTTAATCTTCCAATGAAATCCATAGCTTCAAAAAATAATTTATGCTATCATGGTATATCTCGACTTTAAAGTACCTCCCAGTGATATACTATCCCCATTTTTTATTGCATGTAATATTGCTTCCATTTATTTTTCATACGTATATTTCACCAAATATTTTCTTTGAATTCCTTGCTTTTAAAAGCCAATGATATCCCTTATTGTGTTTATGTTACGTAAATTCCTTGTCCTAGTGCCTCACACTCTACTATGAATGTTTTACCAAAATTAGGTGCAACCGATGTTGGTGTAGAAGACATGGCATCCATTAAAAGAGAGAATGCCAAAGTAGCCTCATCATTCCATATAAATTATATTTTCTTCAAGAGATATGTGAGTGGACTTGAAATGCATGCATAATTCTTAACAAATGATCAATAATATCATGTAAGTCTAAAAAATCTTCTAAAAACCTTGATTTTCTTAGGAATAGGTCATTTTGTAATAGCTTGCATCTTTTGAGGCTCCAACTTCACTCCTTCCTTTAAAACAATATGAACCAAATACTCAAATTCTTATTTCCCAAAAGCACATTTGGATATTTTTACATAAAAATGATTGTTCTCAATAATTTATATAAATTTTCCACATGTTTAGTGTGGTATTCCCATGATTTATTATAAATATGTGTATTATGAAAGAAAACCAACACAAATTTTATAAGATGGGATCAAACAAAATTTTTCTTAAGTCGAGCCCGCCGGACTTCAAACGACGATAAACCATAATTCAAACCAAATTTGCGTTCCAAAATAGCCTGCTGACGTCGGCCAATTTTGTGATGTGAAAACCAAATGAATTCCGCCCTAATATTTTTCGGGTCCGAAGTTGGGCTGGCGTACGAAGGGAGAGTTGTGACGTGAATTTCTTATCAAATTCGCCCTAATATTTTTCGGGTCCAGATTTCCACTGCGCGAGCGGCCCAAACAAAGATCCACTCCAATCAATTTCTGCCATGCGTCCTCAATAAAAACTTGCCCTGCTCCCGGCTGTGGGTGCATTCGATGGCGTTTAAGGAGATGGGACATGGATGTGGCGATTTCATATCAATCGCATTAAGATTTAACGCTGTTCAATTAAGTTCCAAGGTTTTCACATCAAATCGCATTAAATTTTAACATTGTTCAAGATCGGACCTCCACTCCCATTAGCGATTCTGCATGCTCCAATATGATCCGGCCTTCGGCTCTCATTAATGATCAGAGATTAATTATGACGAGCGTCCTTCGATTGCATTGATAAAATGGCATTTCGCTATGGTTTTTCAGACGAGCCGGTTGCTGGGTTACACTGCCTGCTCACTGTGACGAGAAGGAGAAGTGGCCAGCTGAACTGCTGCGTAGAACTTGCTACATATCTTCATTTCTCTCGGTCTGGTCCTTGTCTGTCTTCCTCTGTTTCTTGGAATTCTGCTTCTCCGTCTCCTCTTGTGCCCACTGCTAGTGAGACTGCACCCATGCCTCGTGTGCGTCAAAGGATGCGTTGCCGCAGGGGGAGCACTAGAGGTCAACTCCTGCGCGCTCCCTCCAGCCCCTCAACCGAGTTGTCTTCCGGCCAGTCCAGTGATTATGCAGGTCGCTATCCAAATACTAGGAGTGGGCGGGGTTGGGTTGTAGGATCTGGCCACTGTATGGATTCCCCTACTCCTCGTTTCCCCACCGCTATTTCACCTTCTCCCATGACGCACACTGTGCAATTTTCCTTTAATTTCTCTCTCAACCGCCCACGAATTACAGCTTTAGTCACTGTGGTTTTCCACGAGGAGGCCCAAACGGAGAAAGAATGCACTCGTCCGGCGGGTCTAAGCTCGGAAAAATCCAGCTAGCATTCAGGCCTTCAGGAGGGGAGCTGTGGCATGAATGTGGAGGTAGCACCTAGCAATCCTGGACCTTCCGAAGGATGGTGCCGAATCGTCGAGGAGCCGGAGGAGTAGTTTGGTTAATTTTTTTTTCTTGCTTCGCGACCCACTTAATTGGGCTGCTTTTAGATTATTTTATTGTGCTGGACCTTTGTAATATTTTTGAATTATGTAAATTAAATGTTCAAGACTGGTTTCCCCGTATGAGGGCAGTCTTCTTAATTTTTTGATTTTTTGATGACAAATTTGCCATGAGTCTGGGCAATGATTTTGACTTCGGTGTAATTTTATTCCCACTATTAATAGATTAACTTTACTTAGAAAAAAAATGTTGCCCTGTTTCTATTTTAAACCTGTTTTTTGAAATACAGAGCCATGTTTATATGGTCTACGTATTATACTCTTTCTCTGTATATCTACAGGAACCTTTTTGCTATGAACAGGGTGGATGTTGTAGCAGGCTACTAATGGAAACAAGTGAGCCTGAACCTTACATCTCGGATGGAACAGATGGTTACCAATTTTGGAATCAAGTGAGCCTGATCTTACAAGCGAGCCTGGGTTTCTGCAGATGGTTATCACACTCCTCACATGATTAGCGTTTTTCTCTGTTCAAGGATTTTGGGTACTTTAATTTGTATTTGGAACAATGGACGTCGGTACGTACTCTATCTTTTGCTTTACTATTCTACATACTGCTATTTCACTTTCTTATAGATGCCTCGGGCATATTTGGATGCTTTCTCAGATTGTCGATAATCTCCATGTGGGCCGTTACTGGGTTTTATATCAAGTCCCTGTATGTGACATGGGGTATTTTTCTATCACTGTCTGGGGTGGGACTTCCACTTTTCTGGATGGATATTTGGGTTCCAATCTTCAGATGTGAAAATGTAATGACTTTATGGACTGTTTTACTTCATATAATATATTCAAAACAACGTTTTTTCTCTTGTGAAAAAAAAATGATTAATGTTTATCACTCTGCCTTCAAAACTAGCGATGCTGGTCTATGTTGCTGGTTTATTGATATGGTCCGATGGTCTTTTTATATTTTGGACATATCACACTCCTCACATGATTAGCGTTTTTCTCTGTTCAAGGATTTTGGGTACTTTAATTTGTATTTGGAACAATGGACGTCGGTACTCTATCTGTTGCTTTAATATTCTACATACTTCTATTTCACTTTCTTATAGATGCCTCGGGCATATTTGGATGCTTTCTCAGATTGTCGATAATCTCCATGTGGACCGTTACTGGGTTTTATATCAAGTCCATGTATGTGACATGGGGTATTTTTCTATCACTGTCTGGGGTGGGACTTCCACATTTCTAGATGGATATTTGGGTTCCAATCTTCAGATGTGAAAATGTAATGACTTCATGGACTGTTTTACTTCATATAATATATTCAAAACAACGTTTTTTTCTCTTGTGAAAAGAAAATGATTAATATTTATCACTCTGCCTTCAAAACTAGCTATGCTGGTCTATGTTGCTGGTTTATTGATATGGTCTCATGGTCTTTTTATATTTTGGACATATCACACTCCTCACATGATTAGCGTTTTTCTCTGTTCAAGGATTTTAGGTACTTTAATTTGTATTTGGAACAATGGACGTCGGTACTCTATCTGTTGTTTTACTATTCTACATACTCTATTTCACTTTCTTATAGATGCCTCGGGCATATTTGGATGCTTTCTCAGATTTGTCGATAATCTCCATGTGGACCGTTACTGGGTTTTATATCAGTCCTGTATGTGACATGGGGTATTTTTCTATCACTGTCTGGGGTGGGACTTCCACTTTTCTGGATGGATATTTGGGTTCCAATCTTCAGATGTGAAAATGTAATGACTTCATGGACTGTTTTACTTCATATAATATATTCAAAACAACGTTTTTTCTCTTGTGAAAAAAAAATGATTAATGTTTATCACTATGCCTTCAAAACTAGCGATGCTGGTCTATGTTGCTGGTTTATTGATATGGTCTGATGGTCTTTTTATATTTTGGACATATCACACTCCTCACATGATTAGCGTTTTTCTCTGTTGCAGGATTTTGGGTACTTTAATTTGTATTTGGAATAATGGACGTCGGTACTCTATCTTTTGCTTTACTATTCTACATACTGCTATTTCACTTTCTTATAGATGCCTCGGGCATATTTGGATGCTTTCTCAGATTGTCGATAATCTCCATGTGGACCGTTACTGGGTTTTATATCATGTCCCTGTATGTGACATGGGGTATTTTTCTATCATTGTTTAGGGTGGGACTTCCACTTTTCTGGATGGATATTTGGGTTCCAATCTTCAGATTTGAAAATGTAATGACTTCATGGACTGTTTTACTTCATATAATATATTCAAAAGAACATTTTTCCTCTTTTAAAGTTTCATTTTTTTTTTTAAAATTGAACCTGACGTCGCTATACTGACGCCTTGTAAGCGTCGGAATCGCGACAGATTAGAAACGTCGAAAGAGATTCCATATAAAAACATCGGATGAGTGAATTTCAAAACGTCGGACCACATTTCGTCAGAATTGCGACCGTTTACAAACATCGGAAGAGCGACGTCCAAATTGTCGGACCACATTGCGTCGGAATTGCGACAGTTTACAAACGTCGGAAGAGCGAAGTTCAAAACGTCGGACCACATTTCGTCGTAATTATGACAGTTTACAAACGTCGGAAGAGCGACGTTCAAAACGTCGGACCACATTTCGTCGTAATTATGACAGTTTACAAACGTCGGAAGAGCGACGTTCAAAACGTCGGACCACATTTCGTCGGAAGTGCGACAGTTTACAAAGGTCGGAAGTGCGACAGTTTGGGAAACGTCTGAAGAGTGACGCTTGTTTGGAAGCGACGGAAAAAGTGTCGATAGTGCGACACTTTTTAATTGCGTCGGAACTGCGACGGCATGGTAAACCACGTTTTTCCCACGCTCGAACTGTCGCTCTTGCGACGACTATGTGTCAGAATAGCGACGAATTGGCCGTCGGAATTTCCGCCAAATTTTCTAGTGACATGTGGTGTTGTGTACATGTTGTATATGTGGTGTTGTGTGTAGGTGGTGTTGCGTACATTTCGTGCATGTGGCGTTATGTACATGTGGTTTCGCGTACATGTCATGCATGTGGTGTTGTGTACATGGGGTATTGTATACAGTGCTGTATAGGTGGTGCAGTGTACATGTGGAATTGTGTACATGTTGTGCAGATGGTGTCGTGTACATGTGGTGTTCTGTACACATTGTGTAGGTGGTTTTATGTACAAGTGGTATCGTGTACATGTTGTATTGTATGCATGCTGTACATGTTCTGTTGTGTACATGAGGTACTACGTATGTGCATTGTGTAGTCATGGTATCATGACACATGTATTCATTTTCTTGTACTTTGTGTACATATATGTATTATGTTTTACATTTGATGTAGGTGTATGTGTTGTGTTGTACATTGGTTGTAGGTGTATGTGTTGTGTTGTGTGTTGGGTGTGGTTGTATGTATTGTGTGGTGTTGTACGTCACGTGTGGATGTATGTGTTGCAATGCACACTATGTGTATGCGTACATAATTTAAGGGAAGCAAAGGAATTGGGTGCTTTCCGGGTGTGGAAACCAATCTGGTGTGTGTACAGAAAGAACAAAGGAAAAAGTAAGGATTGATTAAATGATAAGTATCAATATTTTATTTCAATTTTAAGTATGCATGTGATATATGGTTATGGTTTATGATGGTTACATGTGATATATGATTATGATTTATTATGGTTGCGTTTGAGCTATCTAGATGTGATATGCTTATACGTGGAAATTTAATCAAACAACTAATTTGACTTGTTGTGACATGAAGTGAACAGAATTGCAGGTGTACCTTATTAACATGCCATCGATGAGGTATGATTTTAGTTTATTTCAGTTTATTTTGGATCTGATGGAAACTATGTGCTTGGTATAGGAAAGCATGCAATGCCTATTTTGGGATGGTTGAAACTGACTACAATAATTAGCAACAACAACAAAAGGAATTGAAATAGGAAGAAGTGTGTTGGTAAAGCACTCCAGGAGTAGGGCCATTGTGGGACACTGGTACCCAATAGTGTCCACTGATTTCCATGAGCATGTTATGAACGGTATGATGGCTTTGAGGAAAGGATATGCCTTGGTTTTTGGACCTTCAAAGGCGAGGAATCCTTTCTAAGGGAGGGGTCTCCTAAGGGACTGTGTAGTAGAGAAGGGGATACCCATGGAACTTGGAAGGTGTGTGACTGAATGAAAGGAGGTGACCAAATTTCCAGAGGGACTATGTAGCAGATAAGGAAAGGCTGGGGATGGATTTTTTTTTTGTCATTGGAATTGACAGATGTAATAAGAAGCACATTGGGAGTGTACCCTGGAACAATGCGCCAATAATTGTTCACTAAGAGGAAATTTGGCACAAGATTGTAACATTGTACATTGGATTCAACTTTGACTTGGACAGAGGATTCTAGACTTCCTAAGAAGGAGGTGAATCTTGGTATTACTTTGAGGGTGGACGTGTGAGCCTTTGTATTTCCTTGTTGCAGATGCATGCATCATATCCTTTTATTTGTTGGTAGAGAAAATGTGCTTATGTGTATATTATTGTAATTACTATATCAAACCAGATTTGTAAAGCTCCATAGACAATATGATTATTTGTTGGTTGAAGAAAATGTGTATAAGAGTATATGTGGTTGTTATTGTAAATATTGTAATGAGTTGTATTATAAAGCTCCAGTAAATGATATGGTTTTCACGTTTTCAGCAGGATGCCACTGTAAATACTGCAACGAGTTGTGTTATAAAGATCCATGGGAAGTATGTTTTTGGTTGTAGGTGTCATTGAAAACCGAGGATGGTGTGCCCCCAAGGGGAGGGTTATGTAACAACCCTGGTTAAAATTCCATGTAAAAAATATAAGAACATGGTTATGGAACACGTGAATGTTGGGAAAAACATCCTAGTGGGTGTCACTTCATTTTATTATGGCTAAGGGAAATTGGAAAAGGCAGTGGCAAAGGAATTTGTAAAGGTTAGAGGCATTTATTGTCATTTCATTTATGAAAATAATGGAAATTAGGAGAAAAGAAATGTGGAAGGTCACAAATTGCATGTGAAGAGGAAAATGAAGGAAAATAATGGAAAATTGAAGAAATTAGAGACCTCATTAATAAAAATGATTTTGAGGATCAATTGACAATATTTTGCTTAGTATTTTGTAAGTTCTATGGTGGAGCTCTCTCTATTTCTCTCTCTCTCTCTCATACTCTTGGACACAAATTTTTCTTGGAGAACTCTTGGAGGAGTGTGGCCTACTTGGGATTTGGAGTAAGAAGTTAAAGGAAAAGCAAGAGAGTGCAAGAGGACATCAGGATCAACATCTACAACAGGTTTTTCTTGCATTTATCAAGTTGCATGTAATGTTTCCTTTCTATTTTTTTCATGCATGGGACATGCATGTGATTTCTTGGTTATGATATGTTATTAGCATGGAGGATTGCCGGGATTTACAATGTTTTTTCCTAGCCTTGCCATTTCTTGGATAGCCATGGTATTATGGGTGTCTTTCCCTTTTATTTTCTGGTTGGTTCTCATGTTCCTTTAGTTGTGATTTGAGCTACTAGTTCTTGGAGCATTGGTTGGAAAAATGCTTTGGAGCCTTGAAACATCTTGGGTTGAGTTACTAGTACTGGATCCTTGGTATTCGTTGGTGGGTTGAGTTACTAGTCCTGGAGCCTTTTTTGGACAAATGCTTTGGATCTCGATAGCAGTTGTGGGTTGAATTACTTTTACTGGAGCCTTGGTTGGAAAAAACACTCTAGAGCCCTGGACTGCTTGGGTAGAGATCGGTCTGGTGATGGTTAGTGATGTCCGACCGTGAGGTAGAATCACTGATTGAGGGTTGAGGCAGTTTGGCCTCTGGAATCCCTAGTTTGGTTTTGATGTATTTTTTCTATGAGATCCCATATTCATGCTTGGAATATGGCATGGGTGTGATTGGCTGAAGAGAGATTTGGTTCAACCAATATATTTTCGGGTGGAACATGGAAGTCACTGACTTTGTTGGATTTGCATATGTTAACAAGAGCTATTTTTACCTTGCTATTTTCATGAGTAAATGTACTTGATGTTATGTGGATTTAATGGTTATTTCCTCATTAATATATCTCTGGTTATTTGTTGGTTATAAGCACGTTTTATGATAGTTATGGTGTATGGCTCTCATCATGTTTTTATTAGTATGTGAAATAATGATGAATGAATGACCAAATAGATGATAATGCAGCTAATGTGAGAAGGCATAAATCCTTCTTTATGATTCTCAGATAAGTATGAGACCCCTATTCTCATATCTATTGTTGAAACTTGTAGATTTCATATTTGTGATATATTTGGCGAAATGATTGTCATGGTTGGGATTGGTTAGGTAAATTCCTTGAACAAGTTTTGTGTTAGAGGATTTTTCTTGGTGTCATTTATTATCTTGGAAAGTCTCATCAAGTTTCAGGTAGTGGTTTGGAGCCTAGCCCTGAAAAATTGGTTTAAATCTCGTAGTCTTTGGCACAGAACTGGCTAAAAAAGATTGCAACCTCTCCCTTGCATGCATTGTGGGAGAGAATATAGGGTTCTATTTGCATGCATGCCCATTTCATGGGACAAATTTGGGGTTTTTTCAATGAAAAGGAAGTTTGACTCAGGGCTCAAGCACCTGGAGTTGTAGATTAGCTCTTGAGGGTCCTGTAGCACCTGATAGAGGTCTATAAAGTGTTGGTTCGTCAGTTCCACTTCCTTAACTTCACTTAGGGAGTTGAATCATATCATAGTAACTCCTCATCACATGTTTACCCTGGTTGGTTGGTTACTTGGGTAGATGTGGGAGGAGGGTGTTACAAAATCCTTCTTGGGCAAGATCCTTCAAAATTTTCAAATGATGTGATGCAAGTCTATGGCAACTCCTATGGTTAAAAACATGAGAAAGCTAATATATTCTGAATCTGATCTAGTTGATCAATCCATGTACTGAAATTTGATTGCATCATTGATGTATTTGGTGAATACCAAGTGAAACATTTTCTTTGCAGTGAACAACTTTAGCCAAATCCAGATGGAACTGAGACATGAGAATTGGATTGCAACAAAGCACATATTGAGATATTTATGTCGTATTGTTTACTACTATTTGGGATATTCTTCGAGTGGTAAGATATAGTTGTAAGGATATGTGTATTATGGTTGGGCAGGGAGTGTGGATGAAAGGGAGTGTACATATAGTGTATGTTTATGTTTGGGCTCTACTATGATATCCTGGATGAGCAGGTGATGTGAAAGCTTGAGAGAACTTAATAAAATCTAAAATAATACCTTTTAATCAACCATATGGGCTTGAAATATTAAGTTACAATTTATCCATATACATGTTCATTTCATCATAAACTTGTAACTTAAAATACATGTAAAAGAACTTGATAAAACCATGAATAAAAAAAACATGAAAACATCAAGGATCGATAGTGAAGTTCATCAACTCCACTAGGCTATGTCTCTGGATTCACCTCCAATAGGTCGAATCGATTTTGTTGTATTTTTGAAATGAGGAAGATGTACGATGCTCTATTACAAAGGGTGGCCAAACCTAGAGTTTCCTCTACACAAAGGAGTTCAATACTTGTACATATCAACGAATCCTATGAAATACCTCTTGAGCTCTCCAAGATCTCCAAGTTCTCCTCAAAATTAAGCTCTTAAATGGTTCGCAAAAACTCTCTGAAGCTCTCTTCTTAAAAACTATCATATCACACAAAGTACAAAGGAGGGTTTTATATATCTTTCAATATCCCTACACAAAGGAGATAATATCTCGTTAGATCCCCTACTCCAAGAAGAAAATAACTCTATGAATCCCTTAAAATTTGCTCCATGAGATTTTTGAGAAATAAATCTCTCAAATCCACCTATCAAATACCTTATCCAAAACCCAAGGGATGAGAGAAAATCCATTAAACCTCTCAAATTCATCATGAATTTAAAATTTTAAATTTTGAGGAAAATCCTCATAATTTCAATTTCTATTTTACAAAAATTTAAAAATTAAACTATGAGCACATTTACATTCAAATTGGAAACACCCACAACCAAGGCTTCAATGAGCTTGTCTTCAACATGGTGCTCCTTGTAAAATGTGTCAAGATACTCCTGGATCATACCTGCCCACAAAGGAAGACTTTTGGTCCACCAAAAGTTGAAGAAGTTGAAGTTTTTTTGTAGAATTAGATAAAATTCAAAACATCTGCTCTTTCTTGTTTCATGTTGCTCAAACTATAACCTGCGACTGTTTCCTTTGTTTGTAACATATTGTATATATATATATATATATATTAAACAGAGCGGTCTGCACTTGTTGTTTGAAATAGTAGCTTTGAATCACACTCAGTACTATAGAGGAAAATTATATTGAAGCTTTTTTGGCATGTTTTGAGGGAGTATGGCTTCATAAGCTATTCTCTGGATTGTTCAACTAGATGTTGGAACCGATTGTGTTGTTCTTTGACACTCAAATTTGTGTGAAGGTTACAAAAAATATAGTGTTTCATGATAAGACGAAGCATATTGAGATCAAGTACCACTACATTCGTGATATGGTACAAAACGGAGCAGTGAGGCTCTAGTATATTCCCAATAATGAACATACAACTGACATTCTCACTGTTACACTAAAAATTCCACCATGACGTTTTACTATCTATATGGGTTCATCATTACTCATACCATACTCCCTTAGAAGTCTACAAACATCAAGTTCCTAAAACCAAGCCTTTAAATTGAGAGAAAAGCTTATAAAAGTCATGAAAATACTTGTACCACACTTTCTCTTAGTATTACCTGCGGTGCCGCATCTGTTTGCTCTAGAACATGCAGAACCGGCCGTACTTTTTCTTCATTCAAAGTGTGAACTCCTGTAAAAGGTAAAGTGAAGGCGGAAGTAAAATTTGGAAGCCCGGTTGGTTGAATCTGGAAGCTTCTGGAAGCAATTATTCGGTGGAAAGTTCGTTCCTTTCATGTACATTCATCCCTCCATTAAAGGAGCATACCCCTTGGTATGTGGAACTTAATCCCTTGAAAGAGAATTCTATCCCCTCTTATTTGGAGCTGAAACCTATTCTCTTTTGCTATAAATTGAGGCCATAGTTCAGCCTCAAAGGGAGTTAGGCTTTGAGATTTTTTGAGGAGAATTGATAGAAAAACTCAGACTCTCTTAACTGATTATCATATGGGAATGATTACAAACTCATTTATATGTTAGTCAAGAGAGTGCAAAGGCTTTTCAAAGTAGAGGAAACGCTTGTTCCGGACCCTAGAAGGACCTGTACGACATCAAGGCGAACACGGTTGTAAGGCTCCTTCTTTCATCAAAGATAATACAAATGGATCTTGTTTTCTCAATGAGTTTTTTATTTAAATGGCTTATTTCTTGAATTCCTTGATCATCAAGATAGATTTATGGTTTATAAATTAATCTATATTATGCAGGTGCTTCTGATTCTTTCATGTTTTTTATTGCAGATCCTGAAAGGAGTCATATTCAAAGTGACAGGAAAGAAGACTACAATCAGCGCTCGACTACATGTAAGTCCTAAATCCTTCATTATAGATAATTCTAGATCAAACATAATCTAGAGAAAGTAGTTTACATCTGTCTGTTTGTTGCTAGTTATCGTAGGATACTAGGGAGATCTGCCTTGTTCGCAAGAACGATTTATCCGTCCAACACTCACAAATACTCTGTCTCGGGATAATTTTATATACTTCAGGGACAAGCTTGGACTTTTGGAGAACCCCTTTACTAGTGAGAGAGATCCAACAGGGGCATGCCTCGAACTGTTGGTGACAACATGAGTATGGCACAGACTATTGATGAGTGGAAAATAGGGGCATGGATCGAACTATTAGTGACATCAGGAGCATGGCCCAAAATGTTGGTGAGATAGCATGAGGGACAAAAATTCTATATAGAATGGTCCCTAAGGCCTGGACACTCAAAGGAGTGGGTGCATTTTCAACATCATGGCCTAGAGTGAGGCCTTTGGAGTTGGGACATGGGTGACTACAAATGGCTATGAGTGTTAACTTTGGTTGTGGTACCTATTAATGACAATGTTTATATAGGTCAAAAGTGTTGACCTAGTTGATGATGTTATCGATGAGTTGTACCTTTCCTTAGAAATATCGTGTATACAGAGAACATCTAGATAATCATTATGAATACCTCCTTAGTTGTAGTATACCTAGGGGAGGATAATATGGGGTACTTAAGGGGGTACCCAAGGGCATAATGAGATGTAAAAAGGGACCAAAATTAGTTATTTTAGTAAATATAGCCCACATTAATGACAATTATAATTGGTTGATCCTCATGATAAAAAGGGACCACAATTAGTTATTTTAATTAAGGATGATAAATAAATGTGCCATAGTTAATAAATAAAGTGGTTAACATGCATTATGCAAGGGAACACAAGTAATTAGGAAATAAAATTATGTAAATGAAATAATCCCATGGTATTTGATGTATGGTATTGAGGGCTCATGGTTTTTCCCATGGTATTATATGTATGAAGCCTATATAAAGGCTAGAGTCTCTCCGTTGGAATTATGTGATTATTGTTTATATTGGCAAGCATATGGCTTGTGGAGTTTTATCCTTCCTTAAGGAGTAGTTGTATGGTGTTACCCTACCTCAAGGGTTTAATATTAATAAAAAATCATTTTATATTATTCTCATATAGGCTCTTGAATTTATTTTTGTCAGAGATTTTAATATATTTGCAGGTTTACGACACTAGCTAAGAGGGAGTGCTGAATTTTGTAGCTATGGCCAATCTTCATAATATTCAGTTGTATTTGTAATAAAAAAAATATAAATTCTATTTGCAAAATAAAAATATACTTGAAGCATGTTATTCATGCTTGCAATAAAAGAAAATATGTATTTATTTTATATTCAAAATAAAATATTATAAGGCATGTTCTTCATGACCTTATCAAGAGCAAGAAAATGAAAATTTTTATTTGTATTCTAGACACCACAACATGCCCAAGTTGGCCTCCTAGTGATGAAGTTGACCTTGCCAAAGAGACACCTATTCGATCCCCCTTCCAATGTGTGTATATAGAGAGCCCTTTTCTCCACTCCAAGCATAATTTGCATCACATATTTAAGTGTATTTCTGATCTAGCATAGCAAAGGAAGCCGAAAAATATGAAGTCTTAAAATTTGAGTCAAAGGAGAGTCCAAAATTCGGCCCTCTTACAAACCTAAACCAAGTTCATTGAAAGGCTCCTTGAAGTGATTTGGGAAGTTTGACTTGACACCATGGGCATCTTGTGATTTTAATCTTGCTAGTTAGTTTGACTTTAATGTATCTTTGTTGCATTGATTCCCTAAGGAAATTTTGGTTGGTTTTTTCCCCCTTAGTGGGTTTTCCTATGGTAAAATATTGTTGTCTCTTTGTGCATTATGGTCTCTATTGTTCTACTGCCTATGTGGTTGAATTTTTGAAGTATAATTACTTAATGTTCATATTTTTGCGCTAAATAACATCTACATCATTGGATGTAATTATTATAGTTTAGAAATAAATTACTTGCATCTATTGTACCAGAAAAATCAACAATATTTCCTATCTACTTAACATTATTTTGAATTATGTGTGGTATGAAGATAGTGGAGCATCTTGACACATAACATCAACCCGATAGTTGTTTTATATGCTAAAGAAGCAAGACTTGGGAGTACAAGTTGAGCTTCATGGTGATGCAAAGTACTTGGTAGAAAGATATGGTAGTTTCCCTTCCAACTCGAGTTAGATAATTGTTTATACTTCTTAAGGACCAAGTTTGAGGTATTTAGTATGTTGTAGGAATTTGAATCTATAGTTGAAAACCATATAAGTAAGAAGATCAAATTCTTGAGATTGGACAATGGGGTAAAGTATACCTCCAAGGAGTTTGATGGTTTTTAAGAGGTAGGAATCAAGAGGGAGTTGAGAGTTCTATACAACCCATAACTGAATGGGATTGTAGAATAAAAGAACCATCCATCATAGGGGTTTCTAAGGTCATGATACATGACTAGGACTTACTAATGTTTATTTGGGTACATGAATGCAACACAATAGTTTATATTAAGAACTGATGTCCTCTTAGGATGTTGGAGGACAATATACCAGATAAGGAATTCATTAGTGTGAAGCTAGAGGTTGGTTGTTTTAACAAATTTGGTTGTTTAGTTTATATACATGTATCAATAAAGAAGAGAACCAAGTTCTATAATTCTAGCAATAATATTTTATTTGTGGGATACAATGAGAATTCAAAGGCTTACAGTGACCATATTCCAAAATATAGGAAGATATGAGTGAATTTTAAAATTACTAGAGAGAAAAATAAATTTACTAAGAGAAAAAAAATAAACAAAGCAACACAATATAAAAATCATAAATACAATGTTTTATCCTATAAAATCCTAATATGAGGAAAAACCTGCTAACATAATTCCGTTAGTTTCCTCGACAAAAACATGGCCAAGCCAAGCACGTGAGCCTTCATCTCTCACCTCTCATGGCCCATTACAATGAATTTTTCCCAAGCCTTTTAAAGGCCTCATTAGATGCATTCCATTGGCATAAAACCATGGGAAACCAAAATCATGTGACCAAAACCACCATTGTAGACCGAGAAACTATGACTCTCTCACCGAATCAAATTTTACCTAATAATCCTCCTTTAAAGATTGGCTTAGGGTTTCCCTTGACCAAATCTAGCCAAATTAGCCATGTGAACAAACCCACTCACGTACAGGCCCTAACCCCCTCAAATTTTATATATTGGGTATAATTTGGCATGCCCCTTATCACTTAGGTCTAATTCCATACTTTATTGGTAATTTTCCATCGGTTTACATGTCCTACTAATTCATCCAGTAGTATTCCCATTTACACGTGATAAAAAAATAACCCCATTATAAGATTTTTTTTTTTTCATTGTTGTTATAGCCATCCTCTCACCTTGTGTTTTTTCTCTTTAGAACCAAGAATTTTCCTTTTCCTCCTTGTGAATCGGTGCACATAAACCTTTGATTTGATCTTCCAATTCCATGGTCTTGTGTTTCATGCTAAGCACCTATGCCTCCTCCTCACGCAACCTGGAAAACATGCCCTTTGACACAGCCCACAACAACGTGAACTACACAATGAACCTGATCTATACTCCACATTCTCTGTGTTTCCATTTCTCAGGAATATGTTCTCCTTCGATTCTTCCATTGAATTCACTTTCTTCTTATTTCCATACTCATGCGCCTCTCTCACACTCACTATACCAAATAAACCATTGGAAACAAAGGAAATCCTCTGAAGCCAACACTTGCGTCTAACATATCCATCAGATTCAAGTAGCCAACCCATAAATAAGCCTTCAACTTTAATACCATGTGAAAATATTACTAGAGACAAAATTAAATTTACCAAGAGAAAACACAAATAAACATAAAATTGCAATACACAAAACACAAACACAATGCTTTATCCTAAAAAGCTCAATCCATGGAGAAATTGGCTAGCAAAATTCTATTAGTTTCCTTGGCCAAAACTCGACCAAGCTAGCTAAGTGAGCCTTCACCGCTTACCTCCCACTAACCCATATTAAAATGAAGTTTTCCTGGGTTTTTTAAAGGCTTCATTACATGCATTCCATGGCCAAAAAACCACCACTATTGATCGCGTAACTTTTACTCTCTCACTCATTTAAGTTTTACCTAATAGTGAATTGGGATGTAAAGTTTGAGGTATACTTTGCATCCAATAAGTTCCATTAGCATATTCTAGTGACAAAGGATGGGGAGAAGAAGCCCTAAAGTTTGAGCTATAGTCACCTGTGATTTCCATAGTAGTACAACATTATTTCGGTCAATAGGGGGAGATAATGATCCCTTCCACTTTTTTTAGGATACTGCAATTGTTCAATTAGACATTAACGAATGATCAAGAGCATGTTGAGACTCCTAGAAGAAAATTTAGAGTGAGAAAACATTTAAAAAAGTTTCCAAATTGCATGGATTTGTGGAGAAACATTCTAAACTCTAAGTCTTTTATATTTTAGGGGGTAGTTAATCAACATTTATGGAAATATTCCATGGTGGAGGAATACACCTCAATCATTAAGAATCATGTTTGGGAAATAGTGCCAAGACTAGAGGGGAATTCAATTGTGAGTTCTAGGTGGTTCTACAAGTCAATCATGCAAGTTCAAATCAAGGTTTGTTGTGAGAGAGTTCTCCTAGAGAGAGTGAGTTGACTATGATAAGATATTTTCTCCAATTGCTATTTATGTTTCCATTAGAGAATTTACTTCCTTGGATTCATTTATGGGATGGTCATATGGATATGAAGACAACTCTCCGTAGTGGGATCATTGAGGAATAAGTCTAGATAGGGTAGCCTTAGGGGAAGTTTGAGGTAAATGGAAAAGAGTCTCATGTGTGCAGGCCTAATAAAGCCTTATATGTACTTAAGCGGGTTCATACAAATACGCTTATTTTGGTGTAGTACGTAGATGACTTGTTTTTCACACGTGTTAAGAAACTTATTGTAGGTTTCTAAATAAACACAGAAGTTAAGTTCAAGATGAAGGATATTGACATGATGCATTATTTATTTGGGTTGGAGTTTTGGCAGAGGCCAAAAGATATTTTCATTGGGTAATGTAAGTATGTATTTCAAATATTAAAATATATTTTGGATGGAGGAATACAAACCTATGGTCACATCCAAGATCACTAGTTTGGATATGGTGAAAACTTCAGATTTAGAGTTGGTTGATCTCACAATGTATAGACAATTGATAGGTTCTATGATGTATTTGGTCAACATCATGCTATATATATGATTTAATATGAACACCTTGAGTTAATTCATGGTGGAGCCACAAAAATATGATTGGGTAGTAGCAATATACGTGCTCATATATTTGAAGGTCATAATGGAGTATGGTTTGAGATTTCTTGGAGGTGGTATTGTGAATTCATAGGGTCATTCTGACTTAAATTGGGAAGGCCATGAAGTGGGAAAGAGGATTATTGTAGGGTGTTTCTTTAGGTTGGGATTAAT
This sequence comes from Pinus albicaulis, assembly GCA_034641835.2. Lineage (NCBI taxonomy): Eukaryota > Viridiplantae > Streptophyta > Pinopsida > Pinales > Pinaceae > Pinus > Pinus albicaulis. The sequence continues at coordinate 1,545,402,597 of CM076584.1, forward strand.
GATGATATCATGTTTTAGTAGGAAACAAACTTCTATAGACTTAATTCAACATAAATAGAATACGTGGCAACTAGTACTACTAGTTGTGAGACTATCTTGCTTCACAAATTACTTGCAGGATTGTTTGATTGGGAGTTGGGCCCTACAATGATCTACCATGATAATAAGAGTGGTATCAAACTTTTGAGAATCTAGTGTTTCATGATAGATCCAAACGTATAGAGATCATGTATCACTTCATAAAATACATGGTTCAAATTGGAACAATGAAGCTCTAGAATATTCCCATATATCAATAAGTAGCTAATATTCTAACCAAGTCCTTGAAAATATGGAAGTTTGAGGCATTCAAAGACAAACTTATATTGGTGCATAATTCCTGTCTCACTAAGTGGGGGTGTTGAGAATTATAGGTTGGCTAAGAACTTCTACATAGATTCAGTGTGAACATGTGAAAAGTAGTTTGAGATATTTTAGAAAAGTAATTCTATTTCTTAATTCACTTGAGTAAAGAAGTGAAAGTTTATATTCAAGTCTAAATGAGTGTATCTCACGCATGCATTAATTAGACTAGGAATAAACTCCAAAATAGATTAGGTTTTTTATCTTCGCTAAAGTATATAGGTAAGTTGAGATAAAGGTTTTAGCACATTTGAACACATGAAAAATTCAAAAATGAGAGAGAGAGAGAGAGAGAGAGAGAGAATTTTTTAACACTAAGTAAGTTACATTTTCTCAGTGGTAATGGACATACCATATAATCCATATAGTGAGTGACACTTTCTATAAAATCAAATCATACCGATGTACAACAGGTTCTAATCGCATAGCATGTTACTCTACTTTGTTTAAAGTGTTTTTGTTAATTGTGTAGTACTATTTTTTTAGCAGATTATGAAGGTTTTCTTGTAAGTTTTTTTGAAAGAGAAATTTCTTGTGTACATGTAAAATTGATTTTATGCTTTCACTATTTAATTTTCAGGTATTACATGATTGATGCTATGGCCTTAAATTTATTGCTGCATTTATCATAAAAACTTTAGAAACCTAGGTTTACAAATTTTCACAATCCCTAAATAAATCTTCACGTGTTAATAATTTTTGGCATGGTATAAAATATAGGTTTTGCATTATATGCTTTTTTAAAGAGTTTTAATAAATCATTATAAAATCTCAAAAGTCTTCAGGTTCAATGTTACTGCAAAAATATATATATATATTTCTTCAATATTACAATATGTATGCCAAACGAGAAGGGAATCAACTTTTACAATTTCAAAAATTATTAGTTCAATAAACACACTTAGATATCTAAACAAAATTTGTTTTTTATTTTATTTTCATAACTAATGTTGTCTACGTGTAGATACGAAACTTGAGGAAGATTGTTGGGTCAAAATGATTATGGTGATAGTCATATTTATATCATTTTGAATATTTGGTGTTGTGAAGTAATCCCTTGGGAGGCATGTGACCATTAAAACACATACAACAACCAAATGAAATTGCATTATATTTCCGTTGTTTGGATTCTTTAGCATACAAAGAAAATGTGGCAAAAGTTTCCTTTTTTTCTTTAATCCATATTGCCAATTATCAAATCATATATTTATTGAAGTGTCATCATAGTTGTTTCAATGTTTTTACATTTTGTGTCATTCATTTAAACGTTAACATAAAACAAAAATATTCATAATGAGTTTTCATAATTGAATACTATTCAATTATAAATATACGTATGTAGATATATACCTCTTTCTACCTTTTTTTTAATCCCTTCTTTCATTTAGAGAAGCTCATGTACTACAAACCCCATCATTAACTTCTCAGTGCAAACATTGTTAAATTCTTTTTTCTATAGTCTTCTTGTAAAATATGCATATGTAATGAATTTATGTTTTTTTTTTAATAATTTCAATATATTAAAATATTATTTTTATTAATTAATTAACTAATTTATTAATGGCTAGTTTTTAAACGAATATATTTTTTAACGACTAATGTGATTATTTTTTCAATTAATATTGGGCAATGATGCATCCACACTATTTATTCATTATTCTTCACTTTGTCCTGAGATGAACCATATTAGTTGATTCGAAACATTGACCAAATCCTAATAATGAGATTAATCCGAAAAGACATTTATCTATTTTATGGATCACAAAAGTCTTAGATCTAACATTATTACCCTACATCGAAAGGATATGGCTAATAAGGCTCGTCATTTAGAGCGGGCTTGATTAAAGGTGGCTAAGAAAAAATCAGATCTTACATCTCTCAAAAAATGTAGAGATGCATCATTGATTTCGGTATTTACTCGTATTTCACATCTCTTAATTACTCTAAAAAAAAATCTATCTTTCTTAAAAAAAAATTCAGCAAGAAAAATACTTCTGGTTTATATAATGTACCAGGACATGTGACTTTTAGTCTATGATGTGCTTACAACGGTCCAATATAAAGTATCATTTGTTTATACAAATCCAAAAACTGGTTCTTTAAGTGGATCTTAAACCATGTCATTTGAAATACAGAGTGTCTTCATTCAATTTTCTTTCCAAAAAGTAACAAAAACTGTTAAAAAACTTCAGGTTTTCTATCCCTGCATAGTCCTGCTCAATGTGACTTCTTCTTTCTAATAGCGTTCTTCCCTTCCTGTCCCTGAAAGAAGCAAACATCGATAGTCTTAAATAAAATTTACCTTACCTTTTGCACTAGGTCCAAGAGAGTTGAATAACTCATAGTTCATTTCACCAAATCTTCCATTTAGTCCTCTTTTGGATAATCTGTCTGCTTCATTATTATTTTCTCTGTATACATGACAGAAAGTTATAGAGGTGAAAGTCTGCTTCAATTCATGTATCTGCTCCAACCAATATGCAAGATGACCTGGATTTAAATGAGTTCCTTTATTCATGTGCTCAATAACGACTTTGGGATCACCAAAGACAAAAATCTCCTCCAGATAGAGTTGGTTGGTGAACCATAACAATCCCCACAGTGTTAGGAGTTTAGCCCACATATTAGTACCTCTTCCTCCCTTCCAATAAATTTTGTAATGACAGTCTAGAGAAATCATGAGTCAGGCACCGCACCCGCAGCTGAAATTCTGTGAAGCACCATCAAAGAAACCAGTTGGATAGTGTATTTCAAAGGGCCTTAATCTCTTCGATTCATCACATGGAGGCTTATGCTTTAACTTCATATTTTCCATAGAGATGTAGATATGAAACCATATATTATGTGGTGTGCATGGCTGCCCTTCAAAAATCTTTATATTCCTTCCACGCCATATGTGCCAGTGAAATAAAAAGGGAATGTCTTAATTGTTTCCCCCTCCAAGTCAACAATGGAGCTGTGTCGAGGAGTCGGTAACTTAAGAGAGGAGCACAAAATTTTGAGGGTCTCCTATGCAAATAAATAGCTATAGAATAGATGATTATTATCTTCCTCTCGTTCCCCGCATAAGGTGCAAATACCTGGGCCCTGCCACCCTTTCCTTTGTAAGTTTCTCCATGTAAAATTTTTGTTCTTACAGATGAGCCATAAGAGAATAACCATTTTTACATGTACCTTGACTTTCCACATGATCTTGAACCATCAGTCAGTTTCATCCCCCAGCTTATTATTCATTAGAGTTATATAGGCCTCCTTTGTATTAATATGCTTCTCCATAGGAGTCCCTCCCCAAGTAATTTTGTCTTCCCCAACCCTTTCTTAATCCCAAAAATTTTAGACCGTTTATATAAGTATCCATTTCCTCCTTTTTGTTTTCTTCCAGTCCCAACTCCTTATGTGTCATCCACCTCGGGGCATCATTTTCCCATTCCTTTATTATCTGGCTCATGTAAAAAATACCTGTTTGATTCATTTTTTCAATGAGCTCTCCGCTAAGATTTTTGGTCCACCCAAAACAAAGTAGTTGTTGGCCTCCAATCTGGATCATGTTTCCGCTTCCAAAGTACCATTTTAGATTCTCTGAAAAAATAGTCCAACACCTGCTAAAACCTTTCCAAATATTTGATCTAACCTTAATGTCATCCCATCCTGAGATGAATATTTCCTCAATTTCCTTCTGTCCAAGGTATTTTTCTCGTATGATGTCTTTCCATAAACCGTCTGTGGTTAAACATCTCCAGATAGATTTAAAAATTAGGGACATTCCAAATGTTTCAAGCTCCAAAATACCCCATCCTCCCTTCTCTTTTGGCTTTGTGATGCACTCCAGGCGAGCCAGATGAATGGTTTTTCTCTCCTTACCCCCATTCCAGATGAATCTAGCAATCACTTTTTTAATCTCATTCAACGTCTTGTTTGGAATTAAATACAGATGGGCCCAATATACTGTATACTGCTGTAAAACTGCCTGTGTTAATATAATTCTTCCCCCCCTCGATAACCATCTAGAAGACCAGCTGTATATCTTTCTCTGGAATTTGGCAGTTAACCATTTCCAATCTTCCGTTGTATAATTTTTTGGCTTCATCTGGAAGCCTAGGTAAGTCAAGCCCTCTTTGAGTGGTGCAATGTTAAAATTGAAATAGGCCCCCAATTCTTTAAAATCCTTTATATCACCATCAGCGTATAAAATGCATGATTTCCCTATACTTATCAGCATTCTGGTTGCCTTGCAGAAACCGTTTAGAATTTTCTTGAGCACCACCCAGCTGCTTCTCTACATAGAGGCAAAGATCAAGACATCGTCCACAAATAGGTTGTGTGAGACACTCTTTCGTGAACATACTTCTACACCCATGAACCTCCCCAAGCCCATCACACGTTGAATCTTAATACTTAATGCATCCATTATCAAAATGAAAAGGAGGGGAGATAGCGTGCAACCCTGTCTCAAACCTCGTCCTGGGTGAAAAAAACTTAACGCAGTACCGTTGATGATGACAGCCATTGATGTATGGGTAATGCATCCCATAATCCAAGTCAACATCTCCCTATCAAGGCCTATTTTAAACAGAACAAGTCTTAAGAAATTCCAATCAACTCTGTCGTAAGCCTTATTTAGATAAATTTTCATAACAGCAACATTCAACTTCTTCGCTTGCATGGTGTGTACCACTTCTTGAGTGATAGCCACAACATCGTGGATGCTTCTATCCTTTAGAAACCCAGCATGTTTCGGCGTGATTTTCTTCGACATGACCCCCTTCATTCTCTCCGCAATAATTTTTGAATTAATCTTGTATAGAGTATTGCATAAATATATTGGTCTGTAGCCATGAAATGTGATCTTTCCCTTCTTCTTTGGAATCAAGGCGAGAAAAGTCGAGTTGATTGCCCCATGTATCCTCCCAAATTGTCTGACCTCTTCCACCATCTCTAGAATTTCTGTTATAAATTCCTCATAAAAGTGGAGAAATAAATCTAGGGTCCATCCATCAGGACCCAGACTCTTATCCATTGCAAATGACTTCAGCACTTTCTTGAATTCCTCTGAGCTAACCTTCTTTTTCATATTTATCATGTCCTCCTCTGCGAACATTACAGGATATTCCTCAATATAGTCCATCTGCACAGCAATATCTGGAGCCTCCTATTTCTCATATAGATTCCCGAAGAAATCCACAGCAGCCCTTTCTATGCTCTCCGTTGTACAGATAGATTCACCATTTACCTCAATTTTCCATGTTACATTGGCACTCCTCCTTCCAGAAGCAACATTATGAAAGAATTTCATTTTTTTGTCACCACTATGGAGCCATGTGGCTCTACTCTTAAGCCGCCAATACTTCTTTTCAATAATTAAGTGAGATCTGTATTCCTATAAATTTTACCAATACTCTGGTGATTGTCTCCCCTCCTTCACTTCCTTTAAAATCCTTGACCTCTCCATCCTAATTGCTTTGATCATGTCCTTCATTTTTGCTTTCTGCCCCTTTTCCCAATGTCTCACCACTTTCTTCAAACCCCTCAAAGTATCTTTCTTAAAACTAGTTTAACTTTGATTAGATCAGAAGTCGGGAAATTAAGAAAAGAGTTTGATTTTATCTCTCATAAAATTTTCTTTCTACAAATGGTATCTATGTCTCTCTCTGTAATGTGTTAGATGGTGTAAAGTGCGACGCATGGAAGAATGATCAAAGAACAAACACGCTGCCAACTTTGACAGGTTGCTAAGGGTGTCTTTTCATTCTGTTAATGATACGTAGATCACAGGGTTGGCCTGCATTCTTTGGGCTCTTCTATGATTTTACCTTCAGACTCTTTTTCAGCATTTTCTGCTCCTCGGGTGGCTCGATTAACCTTCGTGCAATGATCCTCTATCAACTTCGGATGTTCGATCCAACCATGGCTGCATTTAATCTCCTCGGACAGGAACTGCTAGCACTTCTTCCTCTGCTTCAGCGTCCTCCCGCTCCTGCAGTATCTCCGCTTCTCAGTTTTTCCAGAACAGGAATGTTCACTGCTTGAACAATGGTGATTGTTGTTCCTCCGACTTGTGTGCCGTATCTGGTAAGGGTGGTGAATCTGTTAGCAATGATCTAAGCAAATCCGATGGTCTGCATAGCTACTCTAATAATAATCCAATTTGGAATATTAACAATAATTCTTATAATAATGATTATAAAATTAACAACGAAATCAAACTAAACCAAAACGATATTAATTCTAATAATTATAATACTATCATTAATATCTATAATAATAATTCTATTAAAAACGATGATAATAATACCATTAATAACAATTCTAATACTATTAATAATATTAACAATATTAGTGGCAATAATAATACTATTACTAATAACATTGATCTTAACATCATTAATACTATTAATATTAATAGTTTTTTTAATAATAATGCAATTAACTCTATTGATAGTATTAATAATATTGCTAATAATATTAACAATCATGGAAAATTTTAGGGGTTAATATTTGTAGGTGGGCTAATTTTCCATGATTTTTCCAAAAAAAAGATTTGTCAATTTCCATTTTTTCTAAAAATTATTCGCCCAAATTTTACAATATAAAATTATTTTACATTAAAAATTGCCAACATTATATAAGGGCTATATATAAAATCATTATAAATTTGAATAATTTTACAAATATATCAATAAACATTTTATAGTTTGCATATTAGGGACTAGTGAGATTCACCAATGTTTTTAAACTTCAAGATAATTTTCCATCCTTAAAATTTTCCATGTTAACAATCCTAATTTATAAAATATCATTAACCTTTCTAGCTTAAATTTTGACCCTTTTGTGTTCAGTCTCCTTAATAAGGGGTTTAATTTCGCCCTAAAGAAGATTCCTACTGATAACATTATTTGCAGCATTGAATATGGCATTAAGGATCTTTCTGATAATGTTAAGGAGACTATTAGACAGGATTGCTTCATTATTCTCAGGAAGGCTAAGCCTCCCAAAAGAAACTTGAGCAAGCTTGAGGTTCTTGCCCTAAAATACCTGAGGTATAACCCTAGCATTGTCATCCTCGAGGCTGACAAAGGTGGTGTCATTGTCATTATGGATAAATCTAACTATGTTAGCAAAATGTCAAACTATCTTTCAAATAGTGGCATTTACGTTAAGCTTAAAAATAATCCCCTTAAGGTGATTTCTAAGGAGATTTCCCAGGCCATTAAGTCGGATCCCTCTCTTAGTCCTCTCTCTAGAAATATTTTTGAGAGCAATCCCCTCACCCTCGGGATTTATGGCCTCCTGAAAATTCGTAAATATGGGCCCCCTTTGAGACCTATTTTTAACACAATAGGTGGTCCCTCTTATCATTTGGCTAAATTCTTAGCCCAAAAGCTTAAACCCCTTGTGGGTCTCACCGACTCCTATGTTAAGGACTCAACCTCCTTCATTAAGGAATGGAAGGACATCAAGCTGGAACCCGGGGAATTATTAGTCAGCTTTGATGTTGTTTCATTATTTACCAAAATCCCCATCGAGGAAGCCATTGATGTCATTAAGCGGATCTTGAACCATGACACTTCTAGGTTGGTGGGCCTCTGCCTCACCTCGACCTTTTTCAGTTTTCAAGGTGAGTTATATAGCATACATGTGGTGTTGTTATGGGATCCCCTCTCTCACTTGTGGTCGCTAATCTTTTTATTGAAGATTTTGAATCTAAGGCCTTAGCCTCTGCTCAATTTCGCCCTAGGAAGTGGAAGATATTCATGGATGACACTTGTGTCATTTGGCCCCATGGACGGGAGAAGTTAGATCTATTTCTGGGACACCTACATTGCCTGTCAGATTCCATCAAATTCACCATGGAAGTTGAGGTTGATGGTTCGCTTCATTTTTTAGATATCCTTCTCTCTAGAAGGGTTGTTGGTTCCATTTCCCACCAAGTTTTTCGCAAGAAAACACACACAAAACAATATCTTCATGCTGGTTCTCATTGTTTTCCTGCTAAGAAAATTGGTGTTCTTTGTACTCTTGCTACTGGTGCTCTTAGAATCTCTGATGACAACCACTTGGAGTCGAGGAAATCCCATCTTCTTGAGGTCTTTGAAAATAATGGATATAGTAGATCCGAGGGCCATAGGGCCTTTCAAAAGGCCTATAAAAGTTTAAATGGAAAATCTACCCATGTGGATCCTATTTCTAAGGTTCATCTCCCATTTATACGAGGGACCAAAGACAAGATTACCCATGTCCTCAGAAGGAATAATGTCTCCTCTTCATTCAAACCCCTTTGTACTATTAAAAATTCTCTCGGACATGTTAACGACCCTATCAACCCTAAAGACATGAAGGGTGTCTACATGATTCCTTGTTCATGTGGCACGCCCTATATTGGCGAAACTGGAAGATCCATTAGACAAAGAATCCAGGAGCATGTTGCAGACATTAGGCACAATCGATCTCGCACTTCCGCTCTTGCATAGCATGTGGAGAAATCATGTGACCTTGTATGCATTTAAGACTTCAAAGTCATTGCTAAGGTTGACAACTTCCATCATAGGAAGCTTAGGGAAGCCATTGAGATTGAGCATCACGCTATAAATCTCAATAGGGATGATGGTTGGAAGTTGAGTAAGAGTTGGAATCCAGCTCTCTCTTGTTGATTTTTTTTTCCCCCCCTTGCTTAGTTTTTGCCTATTCTTGTTTTTCATTTTTTCTCCATTTTCTTCTTCTATTCTTGTCCCTTATATTATATTCCCCTTGATTTTTATTTATTTATTTATTATTATTATTATTATTATTATATATATTAATCATATTGTATCTTATTCAAATATTTATATCTCTATCATAACTATTTTATATTATAGGTTACATAATTTTTTTATATATTATATTTTATTATAATATCTATTAATTAATCAATTAAATTTTTTAAATTAAAAATATTTAATATTCTTCTTATTAACTAATTAACTAATTCATTGGGTTAAAAAAAAATTTTGACTGAGAGCGATGGCAATAGCGATTAGGGTTTACTGTTCCAGGCTTCTCTGCGGCGCTGGATCGGCCGCTCCCTTCGGCGTTGATGAATGGTGGCTACGCTCTGGCCTGGAGGTTCCGGTCCTCAACTGCAGACTCCCCTCCATCGACAATCCTCCGCACTTTTGTAGAGTCAGATTTTATGAGATCTTTGCAGATTCAAGCCCATCTAGAACTTTCTCTCGCCTGGGATATCGATTGGTCTCTGCGACTCTTACAATCAGGACGGCCATCAGCGACAAAGCAGTTAGCATTCTTACTGCAGCTCACAGTGTTGATCTCTGCACTGTCGGCGTGGATCCATTCTTTGCAATCGCTTCAGGCAGCTCTTCAACAGCTACGTTTATAGTTAGCCTAAGGGTCCCATTTGAGGCGCTGTATTGGGGTTATTCTCCACCCCTCCGGGTTGCCGCCGACATTGTTGAAGGCAAAGCACCAGGGGCTTTCACTAATTATTTAGCCGCATTAGAGATTGACCGAGTTAACACTATTCTCCACAGCAAAGCAGTGGTTAGCTGCTGGACAAGGGACGCTTCAAGACATAGGATCCAAGCAGATGAGTCTTCAGACTCCTCCTCTACTGCTTGCCAGAAGCAGATCCGCTTCACGGACCAGTCGGATCTGCCAGCAGGAGCAACAGCATTTCAGATCCAAATCACATTCCTCTCTGGCAAGACGATGCTGCAATGGGTGCACGATACAGATCTGGTGCAGGATCTTTTGTACAAACTCGAACTCCGGCTGGGGATCCCCTCCTCTTACCAGAGACTGTTGTATAAAGGTAAACAACTAGAGGACTCTCTTCCCCTTTCCTTTTACTGTATTCAAAGGGATTCTTCTATTGTTTTTAGCCTTCGTCTAAGAGGAGGGTCCTTTGGGCAGACCTCCTCTGCTCCTCCATTCTCTTATAAAGATGCAGTCCATAAAGATGCAGCCCAACCACAGTCCTCTTCGAAAGCAGCTCAACCAACTATGGCTCCCAAGCCATTCTTAGTTGATAAACTGGAGGAAGTTCCTTCTATCGAACTCTCTCATCCTGCGATTGCCGACCATTACCAGAAATTTGCAGAAACCGCAATCATATGCAGATTTAATGGTCTATGGTCTCGCACAGTAGATTTATACCAATGGATCCACACCAACTGGACCAATAAAAGCAAGATCTACTTATGCTCGAAAGGATTTTTCATTGTGGCGTTTGACTTAAATGAAGATTACCAGAAAGCCTTAACACGAGGCCCTTGGTTCTGGGGTTCGTCTTGGCTCTTCCTCACCCCATGGTTTCCAGACTTCGACCCCTCTACAGTTGTCATCACCAAACTTCCCATCTAGGTCAGGCTCCCAAACCTTCCAGCGCATTTGTGGCATTTCTTTGTTTTCTTAGCCATTGGAGATACCTTAGGCCGCTATCTCGCTACAGATACCTTAAGAAGGGAGAAAGGAATCTACACCTACGGCAGATTGTGTGCAGAAATAGATATAAGCAAAGGATTTTCAGATCAGATCAACCTCAATATTGGGGACTTCCATTGGACCCAAACCTTGGATTACGAAAATACGGCCTTCTGTTGCCGCCATTGTCATCAAACGAGGCACCTACAAAATGCATGCACCCAGTTCCTCAGCAAAAAGAAGAATTTGAATCACAAACCCAAATCCAAGAGCTGGAATTCCTGTGTACCTCCCCCATGGATGATACAGACTCCTCCAGCTTGGATGAGGAGGAAATTGAAGCAGATGGGGAGAATGTTGGGATTCCGATGGACGCTCCCCCAGCCAGTGCTGCGGATCCCTCTGCCCCTCCGATCTTTCAGAAACGCTCCCATGTGTCTTCTTCCTCGGACTCGGATAAGGATATTCCTCCCCCAGCTCCAGATAGTCTACAACTAGTCATGGCCCAGCCAAGCTCCACTGGCTGGGTCAAAGTAAGCAAGAAAAAAGGGAAAAAATGTTGTTTGGCAATATCCACCCACACTGGGTAGATAACTCCGTCCAGCTCTAGTTTTTCTGCTTTCCTTGTTATCTCTGCTCATTCCGTAGTTGTCATTCAGGAGCGAGGTTGATAGTCTATCACCTACAGCTCCCATGCTTCTCAGCTTCGCTTGCTTGCAAGCCTGTTTGTACTATATGTTTTTTATTTTAATAGAATTAGCCTTATTCAGAAAATATAAAAAATAAAAAATTATATATATATATATATATATATATATATATATATATATATATATATATATATAATAAATTAATTAAATTAAATTAAAAAAAAAATTAAATTAAATTAAATTAAAAAAAAAAAAAATTAAAAAAAAAAATTAACTAAATCATTAATGACTAGTTTTTAAATGCTTATATTTTTTAACGACTAGTTTTTTTTTTCAGTTAATATCAGGTAATGATGCATCTACATTATTTATTCATTAATATCAATTGGCTTCTTCACCTTGTCATGAGGATGAACCACATTAGTTGGTTCGAAATGTTGACCAAATCCTAATAATGTGATTAATCCAAAAAGACATTTATTTATATTATTTGATACAATGCCTTGTAAAATTATTTAAAATATACATCGTATTTTAATCTAGTATCAATTCTCCATAATTAGAAAAGAGCTCATATATTCATAACATTTCAATGTTTGTTAATAATTTCTTGTGTTACTAATATACCTTTGTACCTTTGAATGTAATGTAAGATTTTTTTTATTCATGTTTAAACTATTGATCACACAAATAATACCAATTGAGTAAATTTTTTTGAAAGATTTATATACATTAAAAAAAAATCAATTCATAATCTACCAATATAGATATCATGGACCCCACTAAATATCCGTTTTGTTTTTTTTACTTATTGCCAATTATATCTTCCTTTCCTCCTAGGCATACTAGGAATTTAGACCTTTAAAATATTCCATTTGGTTAAACTTACTTAAAATCAAATTCATTTGACTCATGAGAAATTGTTTCTAAAACCTTATATAACTGCAGTGTTTTGGATGGATATAAAAATGTATAAACCTATTATTGGCCTTGGTTGTAGATAAAGTGTTGCTTAGTATTTTTTACATTGTTTTTATTGCAATATCATCATCATTTCTAGTAGGAATTTCCTCATCACTAAAAGTATCATGCTCGATGTCATTATACTCAACACTATATGGAAATTTATAAGAAAATGATTACCATCTTGAACTGGTACACTTAATCACTGATAACTTGATATCCTTTCCCATGGCCATCATCATCTGCATTGTCAATCTCAATGCAATCTCATCACTAGGGAAAATATTAGACTTAGTAGAGAAATTCTTAGCATCCTCAACATTGTCATTGTATCCACCATTAAACTCTTTATTCAAACTCTATCAATGACAATAACGGCCCTGCATTAAGAAAACACATTATCATTATTTATGCCATTAAATTCTCCACTCAAAAGAAAATCATTATCAGGTTAATACCTTTAAGTTCCCCACTTAGAAAAAATCTTCAATAATACTTTAAATTTCCCAGTTTGAAGAAAAAACCATTGTCATCATCGTTCTCCTTTATATTGCATCAAAATATTTATTAATGAGAATATCTTTATATACATCATTATTTTTGCTTGGTAGATAACATTACTTTATAAAGTGTATATATATGTCTTTATCATTGTCATTAATGCTTCCATTAAATCCATAAAAAATAATTCATCCTAGTCATTTCAACTATCATCCAAACAATCACTCAAAAGGTGGATTCGAAAATTGTCAAAATTGTATTCTTCCACTTTAAAGTTTTTGTAATTAAGAAGTTGTTTGTCAATATTTCTATCTTAGTGCTGATGTTATGATCAAACTTTTGATTAAGTGAAAATAAACTTATTGATTATAATTAGAGGTATTTTATAATATTAGCCAATTTTAAAAGAATAAGTATAAAAATGTCCGCTTTTAAAAATTAAACTTTTCTATCATATAAATTTATGTTTTTTTCACTTAATAATATAAATGGTAAAACTTTCTATTTTTCATAAATAGTTTTATAATTTAAAATTTGTTTTTTTTGTTTTTTTTTAACATTTTCTTTAATTATGGATGTTGTCTAATAAGGTGATGATTTCGCATATAAAGTAAATTTCTTATTGGAATTTGGCAATTTTTGTTTCAATAAATTTAATCATAAAAGTGTTTGAATTGTTTTTTTATGGTGGAAATGTATTTAGCACCTTCAAGAACCTCTAAAGAACCCAAAATTCTAAAAGTTTAACAGTTGTGATTAGGATTTCTAAAAAAAATTGTCGGATTTCATCAAAATTCTGCTAGATTTTCCATTATGTTCCAAACGAAAACGTAACTTCCTTAAACTACTATAATTATATAGCTATATTTATTATTTTATATTCTATCATATATTACATTTATTCTTTCTATTTTCTTATTTTTCTATTTAATATATTAATATTTTAAGCTATTTCTGGTAAATAGTATTTTGAATCTTTCATACACACACACATGTTTCCATCCTTAGGAACAATTCAAATAACAAGGTTGAAAATCATTACAAGAAATATTCATTATGAGCTCAACATGTGTAGGTGTGGAAGATAACAATAGGTTAAACATTCTACATAATTTTTTTTTAAGTTCCTAACAAGATAGCAACATTTCTCTGAACAACTCACTAAACCCAATTGATGATAATCTTTCTATTATTATTATTTTATTATTTTATCTCTAGAGGAATTGATATCTAGCTAGTCTTGTATTCTCCTGACACAGGGTTGATTCCGACTACTGCCACTATAACCCTTAGGTAAACCGGGTCACCCCCCAGCATGTGGGCACGAGTAAGCAACTGGGAAAATGAACATGTGACCATTGTATTCACGTTTACTTTACACTTTCACGGGAATTCCAAGTGTGCTCTCTAGGTGAGGGGGCTACCAATTGGTTTATATGGGGTTTAGTCTCCATCAAGTCTTAGGTTCAATCCTCATGGGGAGGGGTTGAGGATGGAAGCCACCTTTGAGGGAATCAACCTATCCCAAGGGGTGTCTAAACTCAACTAAGATTTGCATAATATTGGTGATAAAATCTCATTGATAGGTATATTTTTCTTCCATCCAAAATTAGAATTGACCCCAACCTAAACTCAACTTAATTGTAAAAAATTATTACATATATTATTTTATATTTTATTTTCGTATTTCTATTTAATATTTTAAATTATTTCCAAAAAAAAAAGATTCGTTAGGTATTAGGTAGTGGATTCTTATATTATTGTCTTTTTAAGTAGAGTTGGCCCCAATTTTGACTTAACTTAGTAGTAAAAAAAATTATAACATTTTTAATTTCTTATTTTCGTAATATTTTAAACTTGTTAATAAATGAAGTTTTTATTTTTTATTTTTAAATTTGTTATGTAATAGGTAATTAATTATATTATTATTGTTTTTTATTTATTATGTTAATGGGATGTTTATTTTGCAATAGGGCTTCAAGAATTTTAATTTAATTGTAAATAATTATAAAATAGATCGTAGGGATTTAACTTCTACGAAATATCCTAGAATATTAATAGCAATATATATGAATTAAATGTTGTGTTTTATATCCAAAGTAGTTATGTATGTTTTTCCCTTTAAATCAAATTTATTAATTAAAAAATCAGGTATATATGAAGTGAGTTATGGCTTTTTGGGCATGTGCTATTGATAAGTCATGGTATTAGCCAAGGGTATTGTAACAAAGCCTATATATAGATTAAAAATCTACATGATAAAGTGGGGGTAAATCTTCATGGTTAAGAATCATGTTCCATCTTTTTTTAAATATATATGTGTTTAATTATATATTATATTTTTTTATAATTAATAATATTAACAATTTAAAATCAAGTCATAATTTAGTTAGATTTTAGGATTTTCTTAACTTAGGAAACATGAGACATACCATGAAGTAAGTGGTTTAATGCTTATTATGGATTGATGCATATTGGCATATACTAACCCTTTAATTTATATGGCTACGCTGGTTATATATTAAATTGAAAAAAAAAAAAAAAAACGAAATCTGTATATACAACTAATCATAATCTAAAGGGCTTGGATTAAAAACTTGGGAGCACTTCAGTAAAGAAATCAACAAATAAGTTAATCTTTTAATTTTCATCATTTATGAAGTTTTATATATACCAATGTAGATTCAAGTTGACTCTAAATGTACCAAGGGCCAAGAAAGATTGAATCTTTCAGGTGCAAACCCCTTTAAGAATGAAAAACTTGAAGAAATGATTGCACCTCAAAATATATGATCCATCGAGTACTTGATAAATCTAGGGTTAAACATGTATCTATGCTAGTAATATAAACTACATACACACCATGTGTAATAATATATATATATATATATACATTGTAAGTCAGCACCCATATTGGAACCGATGACCTATCACATGGAGTGCCTTAACAGTGCACCCTTCACCGTCGAACCAAAGCCCTGTGGGCTTTATATATATATATATATATATATATATTACACATGGTGTGTATGTAAACTTCATACTAAACATGGAATTCCATTAAATAAATTTTGAGGTCTAAAATGGACCTTCTAAGAAATATATATATATAATTTTTTTTTTTGTTTTTTTCCTAAATAAGACTATTCTATTAATTTGCACATAATATGCAATTCAAAGCTTGTCTCTGAAATTGCTATGCTAGCCAATTCCGGAGGGAGCAGAGTTCATAAAGACCAAAATATGAACGTCCCAGATAGGGAAACCGGTCCAAAAATTGTTGCCCTTAGTAGGGAAACCAACATTAACAAAAAAAGACCAATAGTTTTCCAAATTGTTCAGGAAAAACATGATATCTGAGATTTGAAACAAAACAGAGAGAGGTAACCTCTTATTTTTGTGGCTGCATGTCATGCTATGTGTCATGAGGCTGTGGCAGAGACTCTTCGATGATAAGACACCTGTAATCATCAGAACAATCCTCGTCTTTCTCAGAATGTTGCGCATTGGGCTCAGGCATGGTAGCGGAGTGCACAAGGTTATCACGGCCTTTCCTCTTCTCATCCATAGAGCGTTCTGGACTGATGTTGTCGTTGCCTTTGCTACTTGAGGAGTGCGTTCCTGGTTTGACTAGCAGAGCTTCAGATTTTCGAGAGTGTTGAGGGGTTGCCAGAGAATTATGGATTTCCTAGGATGTTTTCTAGAACCAGACCCAGCAGAGCTCGAAGGCGTCTCCTGAAAGCTTACAGTGATGGTGGTGGTGATTCAAGGTCTGTCCAGGGAGAAATCATAATGGAATTGAGACGAATTGTCCTCATGAGGCGGGAAGCGACTGTCTGTATGAATTGAGATGGGTGGGCATGAGGACTGGCCCTTGCCTTGACCATGTCGGCATCACATTCTGTGCCTCCACGACATGCTTGAGCAGGAATGAGCATGAGGGAGGCTGGCTTGCAGAGGCGTCGACGTCATGGGGTAGTTGGCATGCAGAGGTCACAAGGCAGTGGGATGGTAGGATCGATGAGGCTTCGAGGCCAACTGAAGATGAAGTTCACAGAGGATATCGGAGGGCGAAGCGGAACTATGAGTAGAGAAGGCTGAGAAATGAAGGTGGCAGGATGCAAATGATAGTGAAGGAGGGAGTGACACCATGAAGTAATGCTCAGGCCTATGGACCGGACGAGCATTAAGGCAAGAGGCAGAGACAATTATGTTGACGTGAGGCGAGAAACTGGTGCATTTAAGGGCTGCAGGATAGGCCCCATGCGTGGCCATGTGGCTAGGCCATATGCCATGCAACGGAGCTGCCACCTTGTGTTTCAAATTAAGCACCTGCATCCAGGAGCATGGCTTCATTTTGCACCAGTTGAGCGCATTCCTGAATGAGAGAAGCATCATTGGTGCTAGAGAGAGGGCTGGAGAAAAGAGAAAGATCTTTCTTGACTGATTTGTTGGCAACGAGATCTGCTACCTTATTAGCTGAGCATCTGACATGCTTGAAGGAGATGGCCCGCTGAGTTTGAAGCCATTGCTCAATTTTTTCAACCCTCACTAAGAGAAGCCAACTCTTGGATAACTTGGAGGCAGAATTTCCCAAGAGGAGGTGAGTGGCCGCATTGATTATAATTTGAGAGTCTCCTTCCACTTCTAAGGGGAATAAATTGTGCTCTTGAGCAAGATAGAGCCCCTGAAAAAGGCCTTCCAATTCTGCAGAATTGTTTGAATCCCAGCCTATTGAACCAAAGAAGATGACAAGGGGGGTCCATGCTGAGTCTCTGAAGATACCACCAAAACCAGCTGCACTAGGATTGCATTTAGAGGCCCCATCAAAATTCATCTTGATCAGTCCACGAGTAGGGGGAATCCATGAATTGGGCGAATTTGGATGGCTTGAGGGAGACCGGGTATTCATAGGGTAATTGGGGATGGAAAGGTGCCAATTTTCCCAAATGATACTTTCTGGAAGCCGATTAGAAATGTCTGATTCTTTCCAATGGTGAAGGGCCAGAGTCTCTTGAAGGTTGATGCATAGACTGGTCCAGATAGAATCCAAAGGAGTGATTTTATTTTTGAAGATACGCCTGTTCCTTTCCTTCCAGACTGACCAAAGAAGGAACCTAGGAAGAAGGGTCCAGAAAGTGTTGAGAAGCTTGTTGTTGAAAGGTTTAGTAGGCCAATTTCTAATTTTATTAGCAATGTAGCCTTTGATTTTGCTAGATCTTCTACACCGGATGGCTATATTATCCCATGCGTTGTTATCCAATGTGCATGTGTCCATTAGATGAGAGATGGTTTCAGCATGTTGTAGGAAATTGGGACATCTTGAAGGGCCTATGAAGCCCCTCTTGAGGATATTGTCCCAGGTGAGAATCCTTTTCTTGCTAAGTAGCCAAAGAAAGGTGGAGATTTTAGGCTAGATGCCTGGTCTCCAAATTTTATTCCAGATCATATGCTCGGGGTCCTAAGTAGCAGAGAAGAGCAAGTGGTAAGCTTCTCGGGTGGAGAATGTACCTTTGTGGAGTATGGCCCCATCGAAGCATATCCGATTCTTCTAAGCATCCGATCTTTCTTTTTCTTAGCTCTTTGTCAATCTCATCGTATAGTTCCTCCTACTAGTTCTCCTGCCATTGAGCAGCTAGGATCCACTGACGGTAACCCGAGATATAAAGGGGTTTCCAAAAGAGATTTACCTGATTATTCACTTGAGCTTATAAAGTAGCTTGTGATCTGGGTGTGCGGAAGAGGTCCGCCAATTTGGGAAATTGCTGCCATGATTCCTCTCATAAGCGGGCAAAGCGTCTTGATCTGATCTCCCAAAAACTATGCTCTTGGATGATAGCCCTGTGTTTCCTGGCCGAGTTCCAGATAAGAGATCCAGAGTACTTAGGAATAAGACGAATAAGATTTTCTGGTGGCCTATTGTTGGAATATTTGGCAGTCCATAAACGAGCCCAGGGAGTGTGAGGCTTGGAAAAAAATTCCACCAAATGGGTGCACCCATGACCATGTTACTATGGTTTGGATCCCTCGGCCCCAGTCCTCCATCCAGTTTTGGAGTGCACACATCTGACCATTTCACCAGATCCCATTTTTAATTTAATCCAGAAGTTCCCCAAATGAAATTGTGTTGCAGATTTCTGATATTTTATAGAACCCATTTTGGAGCCGCCAATATAGAAAAAGGTAAAGGGGCATGGATTGGAGGACCGCTTTGATCAGGACCAGTCGGCTAGCGATGTTGAGAGATCTGTGGGTCCAATATGACAATTGGGTCTCTAATTTGTCCGAAAGTTCTTTCCAGGAGGAGTGCTTGATCGTTGAATCAATGAGAGGAGCACCAAGGTATTTAGAGAGAAAAATGGCTATGGAGAAGCCAAGAAGTTTGGAAATGTTGTATTGAACTATGGATGGGGTATTGAAAAAGAATATTTGAGATTTAGCTGCATTGATGGTGGTGCCCGAGCCTTCAGAAGAGATGTCCAGTAGAGACTTGAAGGTGTTGGATTCTTGAACAAAGGGGTGACCGAAAAACATATTATCATCCAAAAACTGTTGGTGAGTGATGGGATGATTTTCATGGCTAGAGATACCCTGAAGAGAGTGGGAAGAGGCTACATGTTGGATGAGACATCCTAGACCTTCTGCCATGAGGACGAAGAGGAAGGGCGAGAGAGGGTATCCCTGATGAATACCTCGAGAGGGGGTGAAAGGGGGAGAAGGAGCCCCATTGACTATAATGGAATAAAAATGGGAAGAGATGAGGCTCATGATCCAGCGAGTCCAAGTGTGGCTAAAGACAAAGGCCAAAAGCATCTAGTTGATGTAGTCCCAACTTAGTTTGTCAAAAGCTTTGGAGAGGTAAATTTTGAAGAGCATACCTGCTTCCTTTAGATGCTTCAGAGAATGAATGACTTCATGGGTGAGAATGATCCCGTCCATGATTTTTCCTCCTTCCACATAGCCTGTATATTCTGGAGAAACAAGCAAAGGGAGAAGAGGTTTGAGCCTATTGGTGAGTACTTTGGAGATTAGCTTTTAGATGTAATTGCACAAGGCGATTGGTCTGTACTTGTCTGGAGTGACAGAGTTCTCTTATTTGGGGATGAGGGCTAGAAAGGTGGCATTGAGTGACGGGAGGATCTAAGGCATACTTCTAGATTCCTCTACCAAGTCCCAATCTTCCAATTTGATTATTTCCCAGAAGAAGTAGAAAAAGTTTGAAGTGAAGCCTTCAAGACCAGGAGCCTTGCCATCTTTGAGCTGAGCCATAACCTGTTCAACTTCTTGGAGGGAATTAGGTTTGAGTAAAATTTGATTGTGTTCCTTAGTGATAAGCTTGGGGATATGCTGAGTGATCTTGCTGATTTCTTGTTGCCGACATCCCGGAGGTTCCTAAAGGATATGCTTGAAGTGAATGAGGAGTTATTTTTCTATATCCTCATGTTCTTCTAACTGATCTCCTTGACTGTTGTTGAGAATGGCTATGCGGTTATGCATACGTCACTGAATGGTGTAGCGATGGAAGAATTTGGCGTTCTTATCCCCTTCTTTGAGCTAGCGAATTCTTGACTTTTGTTTCCATAGTATTTCCTCTTGCAGTCGTCACCCATCTAGTTTAGTGAGGAGGATCTTTTCTTGGAGAGCCAGAGAGTCTGATCTACCCTCTTGAATGATGCGCAGCTATAGCTCAGACATTTTCTGCTCCAGTTCCTTTTGATGCTGGAAGATGTTCCTAAAAGTGGAATGATTCCATTTCTTGAGAGAGTATTTGAGATTCTTAAGTTTTGGTTGAAATTGATACATTTTAGAGCTCACAGATGGAGTGAAACCGCTCCACCAAGTGGTGACCAAGTCTTTGAAGTCCGAATAAAAAAACTAGAAGGGTTCAAAACGAAATGGTCGATTGTTAGTAGCTCTGGAAGCGACCACTACAAGAGGAATGGCCAATGATCTGAACTGGTAGACGAAAGTATGGAGGAATATATGTCACCTCCTAGATGGATCACATTGTCTAAGATGAGGAAATGGTCCAATATTGAGGCTATCTGTTGTGAGCTAGATCTTATGTTGTTCCAAGTGTGCATACTATTATAAAAGGCAATATCAATCAACCAGTTTCTTTGAATGAAATATTTGAAGCTGAGACTGTCCATCTCAAGCCTGGGTCTTCCTCCTTTTTTTTCCTCAAGCTTAGTGATCATGTTGAAGTCACCTCCAACAATCCAGAGAGGATGGTACCTGGAAGAGTTAAGGATGTTCAAGGTGTTGAGAAGGGCTATTTTCTAAAGAGGGGCTTGTGGGAAGTACACATTAGTGAGGTGACCATGGATGTTGGAGCCTATCAAGTGAAAGGAAGCTTGAATGAAATTATGAGAAGCATGAATATCAGAAAGAGAGATGAGCAGGGGGTCCCAGGCTATCGCCAAACCTCCTGAGGAGCCTGAGGCATCAACAATTGTGGTGCTACACCCATGCCATAAATTGGTGATGATGGTGTCGAGGGTAGTACTGGTAAATTTGGTTTCTTGCATGAAGAATACAGTTGGTATGTCTTGCTTTATCATGTTCTTGATCATTCGATGATTGGTGGGGTTGTTGAGCCCTCGGATGTTCCATGAGGTAAGCTTCATTGAGAACTGTGGGATACTAGCCGGAAGAACTTGGCCAGCTTGGGGTATCAACCGGATTCGACTAGAATTTCTCTCACAATGATGGTTCTTTGTATATTTGTTCTTTTTCCTCTTTTCTTTGACTCTTTGATAAATTTTTTTCATCCCAATGGCTTCCTTCTTGAATACCCAGAGAGTTGCGCTATTGTGCCCGAAATAGTACTACTTCAAGGCTTTCGATCTGCCTGGGGGTTATCTTGTCATATTCCTTGTGTTTGCATGCGTATCCAGGGCTAAGATGTCCAAATCGCCTAAATCAATACTCTCTGGTTCTTCTTCCATGTGGGTAGGCTGATTCATTTCTTCCTTAGATCCTTCTTCCTTAGATGCCTATTGAGCGTTGCCATCGATCTCCATTAGATTGGGATTCCAAATGACAATGGATTTGTCTTTGCTAGGATGAGGGGAGGATCCCTGTGGGATAGAGTGAGGGAGAGGGGGGGTGGGGATGAGAAGAGGAGTGATGGAGGGATCGGGGGAGGAAGTTTTGGGGGTTTCAGATAAAAGACGCGAGGATTCCCCTTCTAGGATCATATGGTTCGCAAGGATATCGAAGTTATTGCTGGTAGGGGGGTAGGATTGACTTTGGGGCTGGTATTAGATTTCTTTGAGTGCTTTCTGCAGTTGGGGACTTTGGTGAAGCCTTCAGCATCAGTATTTTCAGGGCCAAGGATAGGTTTAGGAGGTTGTTTTAAGGGGCAGTCCCTAAATAGATGTCCATGCTCATGGCATTTTCGATATCGAAAAGGGACATGCTCATAATCTATGGTTTGAACCCATTCAAAATCATCATGAAAGAGACTTACAGAATCTATTAGGGCTTTAGCTAGGTGCATGTAGACAAATATCCTGGCATAAGAAGTGTACCATTTGAGTTTGGTTTCTTTGGCAATCTTGATGAACTCTCCTAGTCCATTTACAATGTATTTTAAGGATTCCTCATCGTATTCCAGCGGCAATGAATACATTCAAATCTAGACTAGTGCTCAGTTAAATTCCTCCTTGTCTGGGTTGAACCTTTCAACCCAATCTCTCAGATCCAGGCCTGCAAAGTTGAAGAAGTATGGACCATCATCCAAGATGCGATTTTTGTCCTCGATGTAGTTGAAAATGGTGTTGAAGAAGCCCTTTGGTCCAAGCTGCAGAGTGACCTGCCCCTTTGGCTTCCATTTTGAAGCAATCTAGCCCTGGAGAGAATTCTCAGTAGGCCAGAAGCCTATGAATTTACCAATGAGAACATGGTCCTTCATATACTAAATCTTTTCATTGATGCGATGTCCAGGTAGGTCTATTTTCAAGTGGTCGGCTGTTATCGGTATGCACGTGGAAGAGGAGGATTTCTTCTACTCTGTATTAGCATTTTGGCAATCCAATTTGTCATTTTTTTCAGTGTTTGGATCTACCTGTGGCCCTGCAGAGTCAGAGGGCGAGACCTATTTATTCAGAGCCATATTAGAAGTGTTAGATGGGGAATTTTCAATAGGGGGAGGGATGCTCACCCTTCCCATTGGGGTATCCATTAACGGAATGCAGAATCAGGTGGAGATGTAGAGCTTCGAGGGTTGTAAGATGCTACCATGAGGGCAGAGGAGAGCCCTGACGACTCCCGTTGTAGGGTTGCATAAACCCTAGGATTCAATGGGGGAGGCTTTGGTGCTCGCTCTCTATATTCTTGGTAGTGATGTAATTGTTATGACCTTCTAATAAATAATATAAAATAATAATGGAAATAACAAAATAAGATTATATTACCTCATCAAGTTTTGAAGGGAAAAAGAAAACTTTTTTTTCTACTCGTATTTTCAACTTATCTCCTTATGATTTTACTCAAATTTTGAGTGAGAGCACTTATTTGATGCATAATTTAATTTTTCATCCAAGGAATACCCATGTTACATACTTTTGATGAGCCCTACAACATGAAAAATGTGAATATTATAACATAATAATGGAAATAATAAAATAAGATTATATTATCTCATCAATTTTTAAATGGGAAAAAAAATATTTTTTTTAGCTCGTATTTTCAGCTTATCTCCCTATGATTTTATGGAGTGTGCATGTTGCATACTTTTGATGGACCATACTACAAGAAAATTGTCAAATACATGAAAAATGTTATTGAAATCACATTTTTTCATGTATTTCGCATTTTTTGTGTAGTAGGGGTCATCGAAAGTATGTAGCATGGGTACTCCTTGGATGAAAAATTAAATTCCACATCCTACGAGTACTTCTGCTCAAAATTTGAATAAAATCGTAGGGAGATAAGTTGAAAATATGAGTTGAAAAAGTAGCTTTTATTTTTTTTATATGTTTTTTTTTTCACTTTAAAAATGGTGAATGATCCCCCATGGTTGACATCATCATATTGAATCTTATCAGTTCTTATAACAAAAAATAAAAAAATAAAAAAATAAAAAATAAAAAAATAAAAATAAAAATAAAAATTGTTTTATGTTTTTTTTTAGACTCGTTTTTTACCTCAAAATTTCTCTAATAAAATATGTGTCTCCTTCATTCCTTCATTTGAGCAACACATTGATAAAATGCTTTCACTATAAGAAATCTTGTATTTTCATTTGCTTTATATAATATATACATAGTTGACATTGAAATATTCTACTCTTCATGATAAATGAAATAGTTTATTTATGAGAACCACATTATTGTCAATTGATTTTAGCCTAGGTGGTTGGGTAGAATAGTTGTAATTCTCTCCACCCAAGTTCAAGTCTTGTAAGTTGACATGTTGGTGCAACCTCACAACCTCTCTCTTGCCTCCAAGCTAAGAGGGAAGCAGATTTTCTTCATTGGAAGGAGAACCACATTATCCACATAATTTTTTTTAATATTATTATTAATATATTTTTTAAATACACATTATGTATCGGATAGAAAATATCTCTCTTTGCGTATACATTTATTTTTTCTTGGTTTTTTGTTTTGTTTTAAAATTTATATCTCAACTTCATATTAACCATTGAAAGAACTATAAATCTCTCTCGTATCTTTAATGGAAAAAGAAGTCTCTCTCTCATTTTACTTTGTTATTAATATTTTTTAATGTTACATATCATTTTCATATTAAATATTAAATAAACACATCCTCCTCACAATGAAAAGTTAACATGTAATCATTCTTATTTTTATTTTATTTTATTTATTTATTTCAACCAGTTTACGTTTATAACATTACATGCCTCATTCATACTATATTTTAATATGAATATTATTATTAAATGTCACATTTTATGTTGAGTAGTGGGGGAATTATACATCTCCCTTATACTAAAAAGTAGAAAGCAATTACAAATGAAATTAGAATTTTTTTGCTTTCAATTCTTTCATTTATCTATATAAATTTTATGTTAAATTAAGGTGGAAATTAAATTATTAAATTATTTTTTAATGTAATCTCATGGAACATCATCTTCTCCATATTAAAATATAAAGTATCTCTCAAAAATATATATATATATATATATATATATATATATATATATATATATGAAATTTTAAAAATATTAAAAATCTAAGTATCTAAGAAATAGAAAACATAAAATTTAAATATAAAATTACAAAATAAATAAAAACTAAATAAGATGAGAAAATATTACAAAATAAATAAATAAAGTAAATATAAATAAATTTTTAAATATCTATTTTTTTTTTGTCAAGTTGTTTGTAATCTTCTAGCTTGTGGCTTCAGAAACCGAGACTCAAGGACATCTAATCCATCAAATTCGCTTAGGGATCGCACCTAGCCTGGGCCACACCAACCCTAAGTTGACT
Organism: Pinus albicaulis; assembly: GCA_034641835.2. Taxonomy (NCBI): domain Eukaryota; kingdom Viridiplantae; phylum Streptophyta; class Pinopsida; order Pinales; family Pinaceae; genus Pinus; species Pinus albicaulis. The sequence goes on from CM076584.1 coordinate 1,545,427,996, forward strand.
GGATTTTAGCATGTCTCCTCCGCCTAGCATGGGTGCAACAACCCCCATGAGATTTGATCTTGGATCATCTCGCTAACAAGGTTGATCGAAATCTGGATTAGGGGCGAAAATTTGCCCAAAATTTAAAGTGCTTAGAATTTCACGAAAATAGAATGAAAATGACTGGCTCGTTGCCAGGAATCCAACGTAACTCGTTTCGTCGAAAACTGAGTTCGTATGAAGAATTTATAGCCTATTGAATGTCGTTCAGAACATGCAATTTTTTTTTTAAATTGCAGAACAGTGACAGGTTGATGACATGGTAGCCTAGTCAGCACGCGGGGAATATTCTTCAGTTTTTGTCTAATGGGACTGTGACAAGTGTCACTGCAGGATTCGCTAGTTGGGTTTGTGAAGGTGGAATTTGCCCAATGTCCTCCAAGGTTGAATTTGGGTTCATGAATTTTTATGTGTTGGAAATTATTTTTTAATTTTTAAGGTTGGATTAATGTGTATATATATCCAAAATTTATTATTAAATTCCACACATGTTTTTTTATAAACAATAGTTTGGATAATACAATGGTGGAGGTGCATATTTACAAAGTCCACATATAATTAAACCAAAGTTCTGGGCAGTGTATTTTCCAACAAAAATAATGTGCATAGGTCGGGGTCGAACCCACGACCTCCCTCGCACCATTCGGCCACCATACCACTCCACTAATCTATTAGGTCTTAACCCTTTAAGGTTTCGAAATGTATTTCAATTTAAACCAATACGCCGATGGGGGTTTGGAGGGGGCCAACCCCCTCCCCATACAACCGCGCTGCGAAGACCAAGGGCAGATCCAAATCCAAACAATGGATTTGTTTTTAATTAATCATAGATTATCCATTAATCTGAATTTTAACGCTAATTAATCCAGGGTTTATGAAACGTGTTTAAGGAGTAGTTAAGATGTGCTTATCCACCAGTTAAGCATGGTTAATAATTAATTAATCCCAGATTATTATGGTGGCATAATTAGCAAAACCTCCATTTTTGACATATTTTCTAGTATGGCGGAGCTATCTGGAGTCTTCTCCAGATTTGGAGGAGGAATCTAGGGGAAAATTAAATGAACCATATATTGAGATATTTTCATCCAATTTTGGATCAGGAAGAGTCATTCCTAGCAGATTGGTACGCTAGGAATCGGTTTTCCTACTTTTAGATACTTTCGTTCTTTATCCTTTTCGTACGCAAATTGAATCGGTTTTCAAACCCCGAAATCACCCAGAGCTACTCTTCTCTTCAATCATGTACACATGGATTGGTTGAAAAACATGACAATCACCCAATGCCTTCTCTTCTCTTTGACCATGTGCACACACTGGATCGGTTGCCAAAACGGAAAGCACCCAGTGCCTTCTCTTCAAAGAAACAATGGAATTTGGAGACTAAACTACCTCCTCCCTCAATATCAACAACAAGGGAATCCAAAGACTAAACCTCCTCAACCTTTAATATCAACAACAATATAATCCATAGACTAAACTGCCTCAACCCTCAATATCAACAACAAAGGCATACAAAGACTAAACCGGCTCAACCATTGATATCAACAACAAGGGCCCAAACAATCCCATGCCTAACTATACCATAACATGGTACAACATATACACATACACAATGTACAAAAAAACACATACACCTACACCCAGTGTACAACACCACACATACACTCGCACCCAGTGTTCAACACCACACACACACCTACATCTAATGTACAAAACCACATATATATATATACATAGTACAACACAACGAATACACATGTTGCGACACAATGACTACATAATACACATAACACAGTACCACATGTACATAAGACATGTACGACATGTACACAATAATACATGTACAACATGTACTCAACACCACATGTATAACATGTACACAACACCACATATACAAAATATACATAGCACCATACATACACATCACCACATGTACAACATGTACACAACACCACATATACAAGATATACACAATAATACTGCACATCTAGAGACAACATTTTCTCTAATGGAAAACCTTTCCTCTAGCATCTTTTTACTATCCATGCTTGTCCCGGCATGCCACAGATCACACTACTTGTTGAGAATGCAGCAAGATTGTTAGTATGAATTCTTCGTCGAGGTGTACGAAAAAGAACCACTTTAGCTACGCATAACTAATAGCCCTAACAACAATAGAGGCTGCCAAACATCTTCAGATCTGCGATTAGTAGTTAAAATGCTGCAACAAACAGATCTATAAATGGAAAGACATTAAGCAGTAAAGTAAAGAGTTTACTCCATGCATCCAACAGACAAGACAAGAACACGATTTTTTGAATGAATTTTTATATTACAAGGCACCTGGGAGGAAACAAGAAGGTGTATCCAGATCTCCTCAATGGGATGGGTTCTTTGTAGTCCTCAGCACTTCAGATCTAAGCTTTCTCTCTCTTGTAGATGTAGAAAACCCAATGCAGAAAGTATAGCTCAATGGGAGCAAAATGGTAGAAATGAGACCAAGTGTATAGATCCAGAGTGATCTAATAGGCAACAAAAGGTGAAGAATGATGGGGAAAACCCTCCTACTTATAACAAAATATTGGGTCATTCTAGACCTTGGTGCATGATTAAAATAATGTTAATCAAATCTAGATCCACCTCTATGGAATATTTTATTATTATTTGTTGGAGGGAAAGGGTGTTTGACTTGGGTCAAATCCCTTGATTAGTGAAGAATAAATAATAAATGGTTTATTTATCTTTTTAAGGAAGTGGTTGGGATATAATCAAATAAATAATGATTTATTTGATTAATGGTGGTTGATTTGGTCATATTTAACAAGGAATATTATTTAAATAATTATTCCTTGAAAATAATAAGATAACTATGGGTTTATCTCATTAATTTCTTTGTTTTTGGGTTAAACATGACTGGGAATAATAATTAAATTATGGTTTAATTAATTATTCCTCGGGGAAAATCAAACAAAATATGGGTTTGTTTAATATTCCCTTTTGGGGTTTCCTAATTAACATAGTGAAAGCAGTTTTACTTGGGGTAAAACTGGTCTTACATGGTGTACTTGGGTCCATCTAATGATAAAAGGTTAGATGACCAAAAAATGGTGTAACAGATTGCCCCCCAGCGTGCGAGTGTCAGGAGAAAATCGTATGACCGAAGTACGTTGTAAGAATACAATCACTAGACAAGAAAAGGGAATGTCAGAGAGAGAAGTGGGAGGTAGATAGTGTGCTGAAGGACTAGACCCTGAGGAGACGAGACTCGCAGGTGCAAAAAGTCTCTTTTTATGAGAGGGTACCTGTGCTGAAGGCGGCGGGGGAGGCATACCTATGCCCGCCGAGACAAAGTACAAAAGAATAGTGTGTCCAGTAAACAAGGGACCGAACTATAGAGTACAGCTGGCATAATCAAGAGCCAGATAAGAATACAATGAAGAGTCTCACATACATGCTGTGCCTGGGATAACAGCCAGGACTAGTACAATAATATCTGAGTACATGAGATAAATACAACCCAAATGCCCCCTGTAAATGGGTAAGGGCTCACAAAATCTGACTGATACATGCAAATCATAGAGGTGCTGCAAGTGGCCAAGGCCAACATCATCAAAATCTGGAGCGGCATCAAAGGCTGCGAAGAAGAGGTCATCCGGGCATGTGGGGGGCTACCTGCAGGGCCACCCCCTCATGAGGGTTGAGACATCTCACACACACCCAGGAATCATCAAGAGCTGCTACTGGGTCACTAGACCGTCAAGTATACGAATCTCGATCATGCTGAAAGGAGCTGGAGAAACAATCAAGTCAAAGGGAAATGAGAGATCCCCCTGCCTGATCCGAGGCACCGAACAAGAGTGGAAGCTGGGACCAATGTACACCGCCCTTTAGACCTTACTTCTGGAATGAATGTGCTGATGTCGACAGAAGGAGGTCCGCCATAGGTGAGGCAATGAGAGATCCTCAACTAAGGCACGAGAGAAAACAATAGAGCGACGGACAGACTGACACTAATGACGATAGTGGAAATAGGAAGGACTGAGTAGCGAATGGACGACTTCCCTTGTTAGAGCATAAAGAGCATGGATGACATGGCAGCCACTGACACAAGATCATAAGGGATAGGGGACAGTGAGACTGAAGTTCATAATGTGTGACACAAGAGAGAGACCAAGCAATGAAGGGTGGAGGGCTATAGTGGGGTGCAAAGGGACGTGGTATAGACTCCATGGATGCAATGATGACTCAACTTGGATGCTCTAAACAAGGGCGGCTCGATGGTGCTTCCACACAGTAAGGGCCCTAATGGGGGACCCGGAAGCATGAGTACAAAGTGGGAACTCATGACGAAAATCGACACGAACGTGGACAAGTAAGGGAGCAATATGGTGCCCCAAGTACAAGTGTCGTAAGTGAGGAAATTCGATTTTAAGGAGCGGCGAAGTGACCCTTCTTGGACAAAATGTGCCCAGGCAAAGTATCAAATCACCAAAAACTAACAGAAACCCATTTGAGAGCTCGGTGAGAGCTTGCCAGCGGTGTTGACAGTTCGTCGAACAGGGCTACGGTGTGGTCGCAGCAGTCGAAAGAAGAAACAGTGGTTCTCTTTTAATAAGGCAGTTTTCCCTCCAAAATCATTCATTTGTTATTGTTGCTGTGGTGAATGTGGAGAGGAGAGAAGGCCCTAAATTTTGTGGCGAACGTAGCGGACAAACCGACCGTTGGAATCGAGATCCGTCAGTTGGAGGTAGGAGGCCTAACCTTGCTCTTTCATTTTGATGGATTACATTTGCAGTTTAGGGCCCAAATCCTCAGAAACAGCCCCTCCCTCATCTCTACGGCCGGGTCGCACTTTTTGGGGCAAAAAGTGCGACCCAGGATGCAGGTTATAGGGCAAAAAGTGCGACCTGGTCCAGAAAATGGCAGAAAACTGCGACCTGGGAGATGAGGGGGGTTTTGGTGCTGTTTTATGGCTGGGAGTTAGGTTTTGGTGTGTGGTTATGGTTTTCCCGATCTGTACCCTGACAAAAAGAATGTGTTTGTGCAGGTATGGCAGAGTTGCGGGTCAACTGGAGAGAGAGGGATCTGGGAACACTTCGGGCAGAGATCCAGGCGGATCAGGGCGTTCGTCGTGTATTGGCTAGATTTGGGGTTCTTAAGTTTGTGGAGAACCCGTTGATGAGAGCAGGGGAACCATTACTGGCCCGGATTATCAGTTATTAGGATCCAGATCAGGAGATCTTTGTAGTGCAAGGGCACAGGATCGAACTGACGGTCCAGGATGTGTACTTCCTGACCGGCCTCCCACCACTGGGGATAGTGGGAGACACACAGCCAGTGCTGCCGCGGGGGCGACATATCATGGAATTCGTGGAACGCCATGGTCGACCGGGTCTCCAAGTCAAGGGGACTCGAATACCGATCGGGGATCTAGAGAGGCTAGAAACTCGTGCAGTGGCCGCAGCTGTGCTGCGAATCCTGGGCAGCCAGGTGTTCCATCACATCACTGGGGGGCAGATGATGTTAGTGGAAAGTGTATTGGGTGGGACCTACTATGGGTGGGCCCAAATGCTGTTGGTGTCGCTAAAGCGACAGTTGTCACTATGCAGGCGGTAGGTGAACCATGATTGTGCATATGGGACTTTGTTGTGTGCCTTCTTCTTTGAGAAGATCCCGACCTTGAGGCCTCATGTACAGCTTCCAGATGGGGGCCCGAGAGAGCCCAGGATGCGCCGTTGGGGACGGCTACTGTGCAGAGGAGGAGGAGGGGCGGTCGGGCGAGTATTTCGACCAGAGTTTTTTGCCCATTGGGATCAGATGCCTTTGTACATAGACGACTATCCCTATAGTGGGATGAGTTATTGTGGGGATCCGGACCTACCACTTCCGCCTGGTCGAGTCTGGGGGCCCGATGGTAAGTGACAGATTGCTATTCTTGTATGGGCATGTTAAAGTATTTTGAATAGTAGAGTAAGGTACCGATTCATGTACTTTTGGTATGCAGATATAGCACCGGTGAAACCGGCCGGATATATGGGACGACCGGCAGCGTCTGGGGCTACAGGTCCAAGTGGTTCGAGAGCAGCGCAAGATGAGGATGCAGCTGCCCGGCTAGAGGATATCCGATGTAGATGCGAACGGTTGTTGACCGGAGTATCAGAGCGCGGGTGGCAGGATTTGGACGACCAGTTCATAGAGCCGTGTGTTGGTGTACCCTCGGAGTGGCGAGGTGTCATGCGGCGCATGGCGATAGCCGGTCAGGCGATGCGCGATCTACAGGCTGCAGGGGCAGATCCATTGGCTCGGGATCCTCCAGATAGTGATTAGGGGTGGGGGCATGTGGTGCCCCTTCTGATGTATGTAGGGGCAGGTGGTGCCCCCTATGATGTATGTAGGGACATGTGGTGTCCCCTATGATGTATGTAGGGGCAGGTGGTGCCCCCAGTTTTTGGATTTTGGTTTGTAACATGCTATGGGCATGTCGGATGTATCAGAGTAGATGGACTCTAACTATATGTTTTGCGACACATATTATGGATATGTATCTTCTTTTGATGGTTGATTTAATGTTATTGTCTTGTATGAAATGTGTGTGATAAATGCCAATCTAGAACATGGTTTGCAATACTATCTACATAGTGATTCTGGTCTCGGGGTACATGGTTGAAAGTTATGGTTTCAAACGCACGTATTAAGACTTTCACTCGTAAATAGCGTCTAAATAGCACAGGGTTATGCACACGATAAACACCATTTAGTTGCATCACAAGAAGCAGGGAATCCAAACGAACGTGCACATGGAGGATGCGATGAAAGAGGGCATCGGCTAATAGGCCACGCACTGCATCATATTCGGCCTGATTGTTGGTGGTAGAACCAATGCATACCCCGTTAGAAAGAACAAGGTCATGCAAGGGGGTGAAGATGGCCCAACCTGCCGAGGCAAGATTCCTGGAGTAGCGACTTGCACCATCGGCGTAACCGATAAAGGGTATGGACGGGGGGTCCTGCAGAATGGTGTGACAAGACAATAAAGGAGGGGGTGAAAGGAAATGACGGCAGCGTGAGGGTACAGAAGTCATCGGGCGGCAACGGCGGGAGGAGGGGGAAGTGGCAGGATGATCAAGACTCAAACAAGGTGGTGTATGAGAGCTATCAGAAACATGGTGAGGACTCGGGCTGCGGAGGTCAACAGAGACACCAGTGGAGTGATCTCGAGTATGAGGGGGAATCGAGTGATCAAGGGTCACAACAGGGGAGGATGTAGGCGGGCTAGGCTCCGAGTGTCGCACATAGGAGGATAGGTAAAGGATGGTTACCGTAGACTCCGTCATCTGAACATCGGGGGGAGGGATGACAATGGAAGCGGGAGGATCCTCGGGTTGGCCTGAAGCATACTGCGCGAGGATGGGAGAGGCAGATTGATTCTGTTCAACCTCGTACTCTCGAATGACCTCTAAAGATGCGCGATAATGCGTCAGGTGAGGACAGCGGTGGGAGTAGTGGCCATGGACACCGCATAATGCGCACGGTTTGTTGGTGCGGAGAGTCTTGGGGTTCTTGGTTACGGACGAAGAGGAGGCTTCAGGGGCCGTAGATTCGGGGAACGCGACTTTAACCATGGGTTGGATACGGGGCAACTCGGGACAAGCATGGGTGGCATGACCGGCGACATCGCACAAGGCACAGGGCTTGGCAGGTTGGGGAGGGGTCGGGTCAGTCGTGGTGGTCTTGTCTTTTGGTGCCCCCTTACGGGCTTTGTGTTTCTTCTCAGGAGCTGTCACGACATGAGAGGGATCCTGTGGAGGTGCTGGAGGCACAGTAGCAACGGAAGAAGCGAGGGGGACCGGTTGGACCGGTGTCAAATCCATGTAGGGTTTGGGGTGACCAGGAGGGGTGGCGGCTGGGGGATCAAGGTACCAGACCGGAATGCCCAAGGTCAGGTTAGGAAGGGAGAGGGTGGCCATGACGGGGACAGAATATACTCCGGGAGGGGGAGCCAAGAAGGGGATCTGTCCAGCAGGGTAATGGCCGGGAGGGACGGCTCCGAGATGGTTAAGGCCAGGGGGAACCGATCCAGGGGGGTAAAGGGGTTCAGGGATACCAGCTGTAGGGGGAAGGCCAGAAGGAGGAGGTCCGGTTGGCAGAGAAGTATGGCTAGGAGCGGGTTGCGGAGGGCGAAGGGGCGGTTGCGGACTAGCCGAAGCAGGCCTTTTGAGGGCGGCCTGAGACGATTGCATCATGCAAACATTTGACAAGCTGGGATCAGGGATAGGAGGAGGGGGAAGACAAGGAAAAGTTCCAAGCAGGGAGGAGTCCTTGTAAACACCGGGGGAGACACTGGTCAGGGAATCGACGGTTTGCTTGTTGGCTACAGAAGAGATGGTGGTCTCAGGGGAGGTCTGAGAGGGAGGCTCATGATATGTCAACTGGTCAATGGTGACTATATTTCCATTATGGGGGAAAGACATCTTGCGAAAGACCGCGGAAGGGACAGCAGACATAGCATAGGTGTAGCTTCGCCCCAAAAGAATGTTGTAGTCGAGTGGGGCGTCAATGACTTCGACGTCAACGCAAACAGTCTTACCGGCGAGGGTGATAGGGCAATTACGAAACAAGCCAATGGGCTGGGAGGCATGACCGTCCCACGCTCTAAGGGTGATCGTGGAAGGGGCCAGCTCAGGGGATCCGAGTTGCTTCCAAACCGAAGCAGACATCACGCAGGTGGATGCCCCCTCGTCAATTATACACCGGGAAACGATGGCGTTCCGTATCTTGACTGGGATTTGGAAGGCGACGGAAGGAGGGAGGGGAGGGTGATCCGATTGGGTGGCGTCGAAAACAATCATTTGGTTGTCAGCAGGATCTACAGCGCCCACGACAGATAGTAGAGCCTTCTTTTGGGAAGGGCACGACTGGAGGAGTTCCAGTGTGGAAATGGCCGCGGGTGACTGCGCCAAATCATCTACTATGCTATACGATTGAGCGGCTCGGCTGGAAGCAGCATTTCGGCGTAATGGTCCCTTTGGAATCTTTGGATGAACCTCGACTTTGGGTTGAGGGATGTGTAAGGGGCCACTGGATGTCGAAAGAGGCTCTGTAGAACCTGAAGAGGGAGGCTCGGGGGCAGACGGAGCAGGAGGCTTGGGGTACTGGCGAGCCCGAGTTTGAAGGTGAAGATCGACGGAGGGGTTGGGATCAAAATTCATCATAAGGATCTGGTAATCAGAGGAACCAGAAAGGGAAGGGGGGGCAGCTACCTGGTTGTCAGGTGGTTGGGTAGCCACGAATCCTTGCTGAGGGAAAGGATCGGTAAAAACAGCTGGCTGGGTAGTGGCCACATTAGGTGGAGCATGAGGGGAGGCGTGCTGTCCGCGCAATGTGGCTTGAGACTCCCACATCTGCCGCATCTGGCGTAAGAGGGGACAATCGTGGGTGTAATGACCGTAAACACCGCAACACGAACAGGGCTTGTTGGTGCGAAGCGGCCTGTCCGGCTTGGGCTGACTGCCCGGTTGCTGGTTGCCAGTGCTAGGGTCCACACCGGAATTGGGTCCTCGGGTACCAGGGGCAGATTGGTTTTGGTTGCCTCTCTGCCTTCTTTGAGAAGAAGGGGGATTAGTCGCGCCCTGCTGTGCAAATACTTGCCCTGGAGGGGGCTGTAGGTGCTGTTGCTGGGGTTGAGGAGGCAAGGGAGGAGGAAGCGCATAGGCTGGAGGAGCTGGCGCACCAGGCTGCGGATAAGGGTAATAGGTAGGGTGGGCAACATTAGGGTAAGCAGGAGGTTGGGCAAAAGGAGGAGGCGTGTCGTATCCTGGATACATGTTACCGGGAGGGGAAAAAGTGCCGGAGGAGCTGGCCCCTCCCTGAGGGAGACCATAGCCCATAGGAGGTTGAGCGTATGGATGGGAAAGGGCTCCAACGATACCGTCGGCGGAATGAGATGCCCCCGGGGCGTTAGCGCCATCGGGCCTGGGGATGTCAGGCATGACGATATAAACATAACCAGACTGAGCGTAGATCAGGTCATATTTCAAAGCTATTTGGAGGGCGGCTTCTTCAGTTTGAGGAAAATGGGAGGCGACATCTTTGCCGATGGGAGCGGGAAGGGTGCGCAGGAACCAGTCCATGTAAACCCGATCTTCGAAGGGAGGGGCTTGACATAAGCTCCGTCCTCGTCGCCATTCCTGAACATGGGCGGAAAGGCGTGTTGAAGAGGCTTGCTTAAAGGAAGTCAAGAGCTCCGTGCCAGTATCGTATCGGAGGGGGAGCTGGAAGTACGACAAAAAGGCTTGGGCAAGAGTCTCAAAGGTGGTATGGGTAGAGGTGGCTTGTTCAACATACCATTTAGAAGCTTCGCCGGTAAGCATGCGTTGGAACAAACGAAGACGGATGGAGTCGTCGGTAATGGAATTGGAGGAACACCACATGTGGAAAGACCGGACGTGATTGGTTGGATCTTCTCCATTGAGGCCCTCGAACTTAGGGATATCAGAGGGCAGCTTGGTGGGCATAGCGGGCCAGGTAGCATTGTGGTGAATGGGGTCATTAATCAATTGATGGAAATCGGGGAGGCTGAGGCCTGCAATGTACTCTGAAGGCCAAGAAGTCTCCTAGAAAGGCAAGGTGCCTTGGGGCGCAATGATGATAGGAAGAAGGAAACCGACAAGGGCAGAAAGGGACAGAATCAAGAAAGGTCAAGGGCAGATAAGGTGCAATGACAATTGATTTTAGAGTCTTTGCCAGGCGGTGTTAACCAGGCGCTTCTTCACTTAGGGTCAGTGTGTGGCGTGTGTTAATTTTAATTTTTAAACCCTTTCCGTTGTTGAGAGCAAGAAAAAAGTGTGCTGCGTAGCTGAAAATAAACCTACAGAGAACAGAAAATAATGCTGAAATGACAGAAAAATAACAGCTACGTATGCATCTATCTAACCCAAGAAGGTGGGTATCTCACAACTATGCTGAAAAGAAAGGGAAAAACTATGTAAAACACACATACAGGGAGCTCAACAGATCTAGGGTCAAAAGGGACAGGGATCTGGAGGATAAGGCTGCAGGCAAGAGGTGCAGATCACAGCCAAGAGACAGAGGCAAGGTGGCTGGAAAAAGGGAAGGAAATCAGCAAAAACCAAAGGGGGTGAGGCGGAGGCCGTCAAAAGGAGGTCCAAACAAAACGACAAGAGGTGATTTGAAAGGAAAAGAGGCTGATTTCAATGGATCTGAAAGGGAGGTAACAGATCTGGAAAAGAGGGGGCTGAAGCTCTGAAACCGACGGCTGAAATAGCTAAAACTCTTCCACAAAAAGTGGAGGGTACTAAAGCCCTAAGGGGCTGGGTTCCCACTTAGATGAGTAAAAAAAGATCAGATCTTGGTCAAGGCGGGCTGAGACAGAGGCTGGAAGACCCTGACAGAAGCTGCAGCAGAACCCAGAAAAATTGCAGAAAAAATGCTGGAAAAAATGCAGGTCGCAGTTTCTGACCTGATCTGAGTGCAGGTCGCAGAAAACAGGCTGAAAAGTGCGACCTGGAGGTCCAGGTCGTAGGTTTAGGGCCAAAAAGTGCGACCCCCCTGTTCCGGTTGTCTCGGCGGCAGATTTTCAGAAAAGTTGCCGTCTCAGTTGCGGCTGGTGTCGCTTACCTGCGCAATAGGGCCAGAAACACACGGAAGTTAGAAATTTTAAGTTTTTAGGGTTTTATGTGAAAAAAATGACATAAAAAGAGGAAAACTAAGTAGCTGAAAAGAAGCCCTAGGGCCTGAAGTAGCTGGATATGCAGGAATATGAAAAACGACAGCGGTCGTAATTTAAAACCCGTGTGGAGTCGCCATTTGTTAGTATGAATTCTTCGTCGAAGTGTACGAAAAGAACCACTTTAGCTACGCATAACTAATAGCCCTAACAACAATAATGGCTGCAAAACATCTTCAGATCTGCAATTAGTAGTTAAAGTGCTGCAACAAACAGATCTATAAATGGAAAGACATTAAGCAGTAAAGTAAAGAGTTTGCTCCATGCATCCAACAGACAAGACAAGAACACGATTTTGAATGAATTTTTATATTACAGGGCACCTGGGAGGAAACAAGAAGGTGTATCCAGATCTCCTCAATGGGATGGGTTCTTTGTAGTCCTCAGCACTTCAGATCTAAGCTTTCTCTCTCTTGTAGATGTAGAAAACCCAATGCATAAAGTAGAGCTCAATGGGAGCAAAATGGTAGAAATGAGACCAAGTGTATAGATCCAGAGTGATCTAATAGGCAACAAAAGGTGAAGAATGATGGGGAAAACCCTCCTATTTATAACAAAATATTGGGTCATTCTAGATCTTGGTGCATGATTAAAATAATGTTAATCAAATCTAGATCCACCTCTACTGAATATTTTATTATTATTTGTTGGAGGGAAAGGGTGTTTGATCAACAACTCTTTATTAGTAAAAATAAATAAATAAATGGTTTATTTATTCCTTTTAAGGAAAGGAAGTTGGATATAATCAAATAAATAATGATTTATTTAATTAATGGTGGTTGATTTGGCCTATATTTAACATGAAGATATCTAAATAAGATTTAAATAATTGTCTTAGAAAATAATAAGATAACTATGGGTTTATCTCATTAATTTCTTTGTTTTTAAGTTAAACATGACTGGGAATAATAATTAAATTATGGTTTAATTAATTATTCCTCTGGGGAAAACTTTGTAAACAAAAATATGGGTTTGTTTAATATTCCTTTGGGAAGCTCTAATTAATGAGTGAAAGCGCTTTTACTTGGGGTAAAACCGGTCTTACATGGTGTACTTGGGTCCATCTACATAAAGTTAGATGACCAAAAATGAAACAAAAAGATGATGGAGCTTAGTGAAATGAAGTCGCCTTCACTAAGTGGGCCCGCAGGCAAATTCTGGCGCAAAGTCTATTTTTAGACTATGTCTATTTTTAGACATACGGAGCATAATTTGGGAATTCTACTTAGAGATTCTTGATGGATGCGACATGTCGGTAAAATAGATGAGACCCTATTTTTTAGGACCCAGGCTATTTTTAGACTGATCTCCTAAAAATATGGAAGTCAAATATTATTTACCCTTAATAATATTTTGACTATAAACAGCAGTTTACTCTCTTGGCGCACTTCAGTTTGAGTCATGGAGGTGGCTCATGCAACCGACACAAGGAATCACGTGGTTCCTAGGGTTTGATGGCATCTTGCATGGTTGGCTTCAGTTAGACTTCAGTGGCAGAAGTTTTGGAGGAGTTAACGGGACATATAGTGGAGTTGTGTTCTGTTTGTTTTAGTTGAACTAGTTGGGATTAGTTAACTAACTAATCAACTAGATATGAGTGGAGTGAATTAAATAATATTTAATTCACTAAATACTAACTCATTAGTCAACTCAAGAACACTTCAGTTCACTACAGTGCATGATCAGTTCAGTGGAGACCAGTGGAAGAGGTAGATGAAAGGGTGAGTAAAGCTATCAGTTGGTAGATTTGTTTTGCATGAGATTTGCATTACACTTGGAGGAATTGTTCATGACAATTACGCAATCAAGGCAAAGGGATTCGAACCTTGAACCTCTTCATATGCTGTGCCAAAATTTAACAGAGGCAAGGAAATTAGGTGTGAGTTTTGAACCGTTGACTTGTTCAAAACTAAGCTAGATTGTGTGTGACTTTATGAGAAAATCAGTACTTGTGAGAGTATTGTACTTGTTTGGCTACATGATTTCTCCATTATAATATACACAATAGTCAAGTGGTTTTCAGCTATAGGCTTTCCCCATACATACCGAGTTAATGTGTGATTGAATTGATGTGAGATTGCTTCTATATTATTTCCGCATGTGACAATTAATTGTAGAAGAGGGTTATGTGTTATGCATGCAATTCGAAATTGATGTATGATCGGGTTAATATTCATTGAATAAGTGATTTATTCAGCTAATTTCTACATGGTATCAGAGGGAGATTAATTGTCGAGATCTATTACGGTGATTGCAAACTTATTTCCTCGGACAGAGTCTGCATACGGGCCAGGAAGCCTCCGGATTCATCTTTCTTCTGAAAGTGAAAGGTCTGGTAAAAGCCCCTTGCAGTCAATCTCTGATTTGGAAATAATTTGTTTTCAAGTATAGATCGGAAGCGATAGAGCTTGGAGTTTGGAATTCGAATTTTGCAGCAGCTTTGTTTTCTTGGTGCCGGTGTTGAAAATGTCTTCTTTCAACGGTTTGCGACTCGAATATGCTCTTGAAGGCAGTTCGAATTATGTTGCATGGAAGGATCGCATGGAAGTAGTGTTAGAAGATAATGGTCTGAAGGAGTTCGTGGATGCGGATGTCCCAAAGCCCACTGATGCAGCTTTGGTCGATGCATGGCAAAAGAAGATCGCGAAATGTCGAAGGATCCTGTTGGAGGGTGTCAAGGATCATATTGTATCCAGCCTTCATGGAAAGGCTACTCCATATTTAATGTGGAAAGCTTTGACGGATCTATTCCAGAGTAAGAGTGACCAAAGGAAGCTGGCGCTCAAAGATAAGCTCAGGAACATCAAGATGGAGAAGGGCGACAATATCGCCAAATACCTCACGAAGTTCACTCAATGCAGAGATGAGTTGGGAAGTGTGGGGGTGACTGTCGAAGACGAGGACATGGTCGACCTGGCTCTCCTTGGTCTTCCGAAGGCTTGGCACTCATATCAAGATAGTGTCAATGGTCGGGAGAAGCTGCCGGGATGGGAGCGCCTTTGGGCGGATCTCATGCAGGAGGAGATAAGGAGGACTACTCGAGATGGATCTTCATCAAAGGGAGCCGATGAAGAAAATTGCGCTTTGGTTGCCAAAGCAAAGAAGGGGAAGGGTAAGAAACCTTCTCATTCCGGTGCAAAGGGCAAGAAGCAGGATATGGCGAAAGTGAAGTGTTTTCACTGCCATGATCACGGACATTATGCTACCAATTGTCCAAAGAAGAAGAACAAGCAAGCGGGAAGATCTGCAGATGGAGAAGCTTTGGCTTCACAGTTCGAGCTTGACTTTTCACTGATCGCATGCTTGGTTTCAAGTGTGATGGGATCTGTATGGTTCTTGGACAGCGGTGCGTCATTTCATATGACGGGAGATCGAGATTTGTTCTCAGATATGGAGGACAAAGATTTGGGTGTGCACATCGAGATGGGCGATGATGGTAGATACAGTGCGACTGGTATCGGTACCATATCCTTTCAGAGGGAGTCTGGTAAACCCTTTGTATTGAAGGATGTCATGCATGTACCCGGATTGAAGAAGAACTTGATCTCTGTGGCGATGTTGGAGGATAAGGGGTATGATGTGGTCTTCATCGAAGGAAAAGCCTTCCTGCACAGTAAGACTACTGGAGAGACCCGGAAGATAGGGGTTCGAACCAAGAACCTTTATCAGTTGCAGGTAGATGGCTGCGCAGCTATGGCATGCAAGGCGGGAGAAGTGGTGAGCCGAGATGATGAGGGCGAACTGTGGCACAGGAGATTGGGCCACCTTCACCATGGAGCTTTGAAGATTCTGCAGCAGATTTCTACTGGGCTTCCTAAGGGCACTCTTGCGCAGTCAGATCAGTGCAAGGGGTGTACTTTAGGAAGTATGTGAAAGCCACCTTTCACGAGAAGGATAGTCGCGCCACGACGATCCTTGAGAGAGTTCACACAGACGTTTGTGGTCCTTTCTCAGTTGCTTCGACAGCAAAGCACAGGTATTATGTGATCTTTGTTGATGATTTCTCTCGAAAGTGCTGGATCTTCTTCATGCAGAAGAAGAGCGATACATTCGCGAAGTTCCGTGAGTTTAAAGCACTGGTCGAGAAGGAGTCGGGGAAGAAGGTGATTGCTCTAAGGAGTGATAACGGTGGTGAATTCATCTCGGCTGAATTCAAGGAGTTCTGCAGCGCAGAATGGATTCGGAGAGAGCTCATCGCACCCCATAACCCACAGCAGAACGGGGTGGCTGAGCGGAAGAACAGAACGATCGTGGGTGCTGCACGGGCGATGTTGCATGATCAGGGCCTACCCCTTCACTTGTGGGCTGAGGCATGCACTACAGCAGTGTATGTGCAGAACCGTTGTCCTCACAAGGTTCTTGGCATGAGTACACCAGAGGAGGCTTATTCTGGCAAGAGGCCTGATATTTCCCATTTGCGGATTTTCGGATCTCCCGTCTACATGCATGTGACGAAGGATGCAAGAAGGAAGTTGGATCCAACTGCTGAAGTTGGAATATTTGTGGGGTACACTGATACACCTCACAACTATCGGGTGTATGTGCCAGACAGTCGCAAGACTGTTGTGCGACGGGATATAAAATTCCAGGAGGAGAAAGCCATGCAGTGTTCGCTTGAGAAGGAGCTACACTTGCATGCAGATGAGGAGCTGTTAGTTCCTAAGGAGGAGCTTCCGGATGTGGATTAGCCACAAGAGGAGGTTCAGGAGGTGGAAGAAACCACCCAGGCAGCGCCAACCATCAGAGGGCGCATGCGCACTACAGAAGCTGAGCGACTGGCTCGGGATGCAAAGAAGGTTGTAGGACCACCTACAGCACAGCGCAGACAGAGACAGTCACCAGATCGGTACACTGGATACATGGCTCTTGTGAGTCAATGTGTTGTGACGGAGCCATCCTCTTTTGAGGAAGCCGTGGAGGAACCCGCATGGGTTGATGCCATGATCGAAGAATATGATTCAATCATCAGGAACAGTGCATGGGAGATTGTCCCAAGACCGGTTGGGAAATCAGTGGTGGGTTCACGATGGATCTACAAGGTGAAGCAGGCAGCTGACGGGAGTGTGGAGAAGTACAAGGCGAGATTTGTCGCCCGTGGCTTCTCACAGATCGAGGGGATTGACTATGAGGAGACTTTTGCACCCGTCGCAAGGTACTCTTCCATACGGACGATCCTTGCTCTCTCAGCGCAGATGGGGTGGCACATTCATCAGATGGATGTGAAGACTGCGTTCCTCAATGGAGTTATTGAGGAAGAGGTGTACATAGAGCAGCCTCAAGGTTTTGAGATCTTCAGCAGTGAGTCGCATGTGTGCCGACTCAAGAGAGCACTGTATGGGCTGAAGCAAGCACCTCGTGCTTGGTACACTCGGATAGACAGCTACTTCACCGGGCTTGGATTCTCCAAGAGTGAGGCGAATCCAAACCTGTACCAGATTGTGGTGGAGGGGAAGCTGTTGATCATCGTACTGTATGTAGATGATCTGATTTTGACTGGCGACGAGCAGCTGATACTTTCATGCAAGGAGGATCTTGCACGAGAGTTTGAGATGAAGGACCTGGGCATCCTTCATTATTTCCTGGGATTGGAGATTTGGCAGCGCAGTGGAGGACTGTTTGTTTCTCAGGGCAAGTATGCCCGGGAGATTCTGGAGAGGTTCAACATGCAAGGCTGCAAGCCTGTTGATACCCCTCTTCCTGGAGGTTGGAGGAAGGGAGATGCTACTTCGGAGGAGGTAGTGGATGCCACTGTCTATCGACAGTTGGTGGGGTCGTTGATGTATCTGGTCAATACTCGACCCGATATATGCTATGCAATTAACCAGCTTTCGCAAGCTATGGTTAAGCCTACCAAGCTCTTTTGGAAGGCGGGCAAGCATGTATTGCGCTATATCAGAGGCACATTGGGATATGGTCTATGGTACAGACAGGAGGATGGAGCGAAGCTTTCTGGCTTCACTGATGCAGATTGGGCAGGGAGTCCAACGGACCGGAAGAGCACTTCTAGAGGAGTTTTCAGCATTGGGTCGACAATAGTTTCCTGGTACAGCAGGAAGCAGAGATCCGTGGCACTCAGTTCAGCAGAGGCCGAGTACATGGCAGCAAGTTTGGCTGCATGCGAGGCTATTTGGATGAGGAAGATCCTCGCAGTTTTGTTCAGGTTGCATTTGGAGCCTACAGTGATCTACTGTGATAACCAGAGCTGCATCAAGCTCTCGGCTAATCCAGTATTTCATGATAGGTCCAAACATATCGACATCAGGTACCATCACATCAGAGATTGTGTTCAGCTGAGGATCATGATGCTTTCATATGTTCCCACGGAGGATCAGGATGCCGACATCCTGACGAAGGCGCTCACCAGGAGCAAGTTCGAATTCCACAGAGGCAGGATAGGGGTTGCAGATAATCCATATCTTGCCGAGAGGGAGTGTTGAGAATGCAGCAAGATGATGGAGCTTAGTGAAATGAAGTCGCCTTCACTAAGTGGGCCCGCAGGCAAATTCTGGCGCAAAGTCTATTTTTAGACTATGTCTATTTTTAGACATACTGAGCATAATTTGGGAATTCTACTTGGAGATTCTTAAAGTATGCGACATGTCGGTAAAAATAGATGAGACCCTTATTTTTAGGACCCAGGCTATTTTTAGACTGATCTCCTAAAATATGGAAGTCAAATATTATTTACCCTTAATAATATTTTGACTATAAACAGCAGTTTACTCTCTTGGCGCACTTCAGTTTGAGTCATGGAGGTGACTCATGCAACTGACACAAGGAATCACGTGGTTCCTAGGGTTTGATGGCATCTTGCATGGTTGACTTCAGTTAGACTTCAGTGGCAGGAGTTTTGGAGGAGTTAACGGGACAGATAGTGGAGTTGTGTTCTGTTTGTTTTAGTTGAACTAGTTGGGATTAGTTAAACTAGCTAATCAACTAGATATGAGTGGAGTGAATTAAATATTATTTAATTCACTAAATATTAACTCATTAGTCAACTCAGGAACACTTCAGTTCACTACAGTGCATGATCAGTTCAGTGGAGACCAGTGGAAGAGGTAGATGAAAGGGTGAGTAAAGCTACCAGTTGGAGGATCAGTTTTGCATGGGATTTGCATTACACTTGGAGGAATTGTCCATGACAATTGCGCAGTCAAGCCAAGGGGATTCGAACCTTGGATCTCTTCATATACATGCCATGATTGCGCAATAGAGGCAAGGCAATTGGCGGGGAGTTTTGAACCAGTAACTTGTTCAAAACTGAGTCAGATTGTGTGTGACTTTATGAGAAAGTACTGAGTACTTGTGAGGAGTATTGTACTTTTATGGTTACATGATTTCTCCATTATAATATACACAATAGCTGTGGGGTTTTCAGCTATAGGCTTTCCCCATACATACTGTGTTAATGTGTGATTGATTTGATGTGAGATTGCTTCTATTATTTCCGCATGTGACAATTAATTGTAGAAGAAGGTTATGTGTTATGCATGCAATTCGAAATTGATGTATGATCGGGTTAATCTTCAGTGAATAAGTGATTTATTCAGCTAATTTCTACACTACTTCCATTCTGCTGATGTATCCTTAAATGTTATATGCCATAACGTAAACATAGACATAATATAAGAACATAATATCAATTCATATACACATGATACTAATCTCATAGATCTGTCATGGCTACTATTCCCACTTGATTTGTCATAACTAGGAACCTCTTCATGGCATTCACTTGCATAGGCAAACATTCCTCCAAAAGAATGATTAATAACAACCCTATCATACAACGACATATATACATATAGAAATTAGCATAATCATTACCACAACATAATTACTAGATATCATAAGGTCAAGGATAAGATAACTCCCTTTATCTATGCACAACATGCACAGCATTGAGAACGACAATTTCCAACATAGCCAAGGCATGTGATACCTCAAATCCATTTTATTTATCTTTCTTGTTACCTTTCTCATGACTATCCTTCCACCATCCATTTACACCAATGGACCCAACCAATTCAACAGGCTGTCATATTCTCGCCTTCAATTTCCCTTATACGTGCATTGGGCTTCATCTGAGTCTTACATTACCCATTGCTTCATTCAACTCTCCCCTAGCTCCATTAACTTTTCCTCTTTCCCCAACCAATTCCAAAGACCCTCAAAACATAAAAGGAAATAAAAAGAAGAAAAACCATGAAAACCAATAAAAATATAACACCACAACCAAAGTGGCATGTCCATGCACCAAAAATAAACAAAATTGCAAGTCAAGCGCAAAAAAATCACAAAGCACCAAAAGCACAAAAATTTCAACAAACATCATGACTCAACCCCATGGTTCCCCATGCTTCCAAGGGAAAGATCAACCCGAGCCTTCTTCAAGATTTCATGGAAGTCTCTTTTTCCATGCAATTCCCTACATCATATTGCCATAAACACATAACTGTCAGTGCATAAATAATTATTCAATATACCAATTACCTTATCGTGTTGTACTAGGCACACTGACATATAATTGAATACGTACATATATTGTCTCTCAAGGGAATCCAATTCCTTGATGAATCCAACCATAACTGGAAACCAACTATTATATGTGTCAAATACATGTTAATGAATATAGGACATATCCACATAATGTCAGACAAAATCAAGGTTAAGAAGACTCCATGTATGCAAAACACTCATTCATTTGGAATTGTGGTTTCTAAACGTAGCCAAAGAAATTCTCACCGAATTTCTTTATTTTACCTTTTTCCTTACTGTAATTGAGCCGTATAAGGTGCTATCATATCACACAGCTATTAGTGATCCGGATTTATGCAGGAACGCAACGGAATACCAAAATAACCATAAACATAGAGATGCAGTGGAAATAATGCATCATTTCATCAATATCAAATAACAGAAATATGCTTACAGACATAATGGAAATAAAATAACTAGGGTGCTGGTAGTGAATCTCTGAGAAGAGATGTGGTGGCTACAGACCTCTGAACTATGTTACAATGAGACTCGAGGGCCTATTTATTATGGAGAAACAATGGAGAACTCTAAATGTCCAAAAACCTAACCCTAGGAGATGAAGCGCCAAAACTATGGGCCTCGTTTGGGTAAATTGGTGTTTCAACTTCCCGGGGACATAACTTCGGCATACTATCTCCGTTTGACACACATGATACATCATTAGAAATATCTATCCAAGGAATAAAAATGTCGCCATGAATATTGATTCTGAGACAGAATCATATTTTCTAGAAAACGATGCCCAAAAAACATCCTTTAGGGCCTCAAAACGGCTCCGGAAGTTCAGGACCCGAAAAACTGCTAAAAATAGTAAGTTATGCCAAAACTGAAAAACTAAAAGAGAAATTGGTGGGGCCTCAAGTTGAATAGGCAGGTGACCACCAATATCCACCTGGATCATTCCTCCCTCCTTAGGAAGCAATGGTCCCCATTGCGTTGAGATCCTCCCTGAGATGGAGAAAATTTTGTTGAACTGGGTATTAGATTTGTTGAAGATGTCATGGACCTATGGGCAGACATGCTGGATGCATTTAGTAAATTTGGTTTCTTTATCAGCCTCAGACAGTACATGTGTGGATTCTTTATGTGTATTTGCAGGAGGTATGGTAACATTAGGCGACAGTGTGTTGGGGGTCAGATCAATGGAGTACTTGTCTTGACAGTGTAGAGGAACCTCTGTGAGTGAGGAGAAAATGCCCTCGTAGTCCTCCATGAATTTTTCCATCTGTTGTAGCCATGTAGGGGAGCCCTATTTCTAGGTTGTGGCCACAATATTCTTTTTTCCCTGTGAGCGAGTTGTAAGGAAAATGAATTTCCTCATTTGGGAAACAATCTTACTACATTGTTTTGCAGTAGTCAAAGAGATGAAAGGAGGCAGTACTACCTCTGGTATCCTGTACAAGTTATTTCCAAAAGTAATAATAACAGCATGAGGCCTAGACTCATACACAGCATGTCGCCTCCACAAGTATGGTTGGCCTAATAATACATCAGTTACATCAAGAGGAGCAACATCACATAATACCTCATCCGTGAATGGCTTGATGTTGTACGAAAGGCGGCATTGTTGGCGGATGCGGATATCTCTCCCTAGGTGAAGCCACCTAATGGTATATGGTTGCGGGTGTGCTATGGTCGGTAGGCCAAGCTGCTTCACGACCTCTATTGAAACAAGGTTCTTTTGGCTTTCGCTATCGACAAGGAATTGTAGTGGAGAACCCTTCACTCACATTTGTGAATGGAAGAGGCGCTCCCCCTCCTCTAGATCCTCTGGGTCCTCCCTCTGGATCTTGGTGGTGGCAACAATGGCACTGGGATCTGCATCAATGATCTACTTCCCTTTGTCATTTCTTTTGTCTGGTTCTGACTCAGGATCAGAAAATGCATCTAATTCGGGTGCCTTTAGTTCGGCCACCAATGACTGTTTGGCCCGACACTCATTTTTGTTGTGAGTGGGGCTGTTATGAAATTCACACCACTTCCCTATGTCTTTCTTTTGATTTGTGGTGTTGTTCTGAGTAGCACCGCTTTGGCCTTGCCCCTTGTTCTTCGGTTCGGGGGCACCTTTCGGATTTGCAGATCCAAAGTCTCGCTTCTTCCGCTTGAATTTCTGCTCGATCTTGACGGCATAGTGATATGTTGTGCCAAGCGATGTAATGTCGAGGAACTCCATTTCCTCTTGAATGTGTTTGTGTAGACAGCCACAGTACTTGAGCACCAAATTTCTTTCTGAATCTTTAATAACCAACTTTGTTCGCAGGGTAAGGAACAAATTCGTCAGTTCGTGCACATCCTGATCCCTTTGTTTCCGCAACGTGGTCCATTGGATATATTTTTCCTCATAGATACCCACGGGGTAATATTGTTCCTTGATTCCGTATTGGAATGAATTCCAAGTGGGTGTGGCCGAGAATAAAGAGGGTTCCCCTTCTTCCTCTTGCTCACGGTAGGTTTTCCACCAGTCTTTGACATGGGGGGCGGCTTTAAGGAGTGCAAAAATAATATTTTCTCGGTCAGAGAAATCATGGAATGAGAAATACCCTTCCAGAAAATTCAACCATCTATCTACAGCATCTGCATCTATTTGGCATTCAAATAAAGGAATATCAAAGTTTACCTGTACCTTGAAGGGAGTGGCACCTCCAGAGTGGCTGTTGGATGTGGATGCGCCGTAGGTGGGCAGTCGTTGAAGGATCTGAGCAAAGTTATCCATCATCGCGTTCCTTTGTTTCTCGAGGGCCTCCTCGAGCAATATTTTGATAGGATATCATGCTCCCTCATCTTTCTTCTCCTCCGCCATGGGAGGTCATCGGGGTTTGTGAGGCTGATCTTGCAAGGGTTCAACCAGATTGAGCCCTAACTCCTTATACCCTGACCGCATTGGGGACATGCAAAGAAAAACAAAAAAATAGCAGACCGCTCTGATACCACTGATACGGATTTATGCAGGAATGCAAAAGAATGCAAAAATGACCATAAACATAGAGATGCAGCGGAAATAATGCATCATTTCATTAATATCAAATAACAGAAATATGCTTACAGACATAATGGAAATAAAATATCTAGGGTGTTGGTAGCGAATCTCTGAGAAGAGATGTGGTGGCTACAGACCTCTGAATTGTGTTACAATGAGGCTCGAGGGCCTATTTATTATGGAGAAACAATGGAGAACTCTAAACGTCCAAAAACCTAACCCTAGGAGATGAAGCGCCAAAACTATGGGCCCCGTTTGGGTAAATTGGTGTTTCAACTTCCCGGGGACGTAACTTCGGCATACTATCTCCGTTTGACACACATGATACATCATTAGAAAGATCTATCCAAGGACTAAAAATGTCGCCACAAATATCAATTCCGCGACAGAATAATATTAGCTGAACAAACGATGCCCAAAAAACGTCGTTTAGGGCCTCAAAATGGATTTGGAAGTTCAAGACCCGAAAAACTGCTAAAAATAGTAAGTTGTGCCAAAACTAAAAACTGAAAGAGACAATGGTGGGGCCCCAAGTGGAATAGGTGGGTGACCACCAATATCCACATGGATTAATTATTTATATAAAAAAATCAATTGTTACCTTGTCATTTTAACACCAATCATGTTTCTCTACAAATATTCACACATGTCATACACATGTTTCAAATATCAAGGCATCATGTCTATTAATTTGAAATCATCCTATACCAAGACTAACAACCATGTCATAATCTAAAACCATGCCACTTTTTCATCCCGTAAATTTCACGTCATGCCTCTAAGGGGAGTCATGTGATATGTAGTCCACTACTATGTTATTCATCCTTGATCTTCTATCAACTGAAAATATACCATGTTAAATAAACCAAATAGATGACATAATCAAACTCATACCTCAACGTATCTCAGGGGAGGCTATCACATATGCACAAGTCAGTCCATATTAGTACGACATAATACCACAAGTATATCGAATCATACATTAATACCATAACCATAACCATTTGCACAGACCAATCCCGATTAGCATAGTACATATAACATCAAGATCTTAGTTGCAATGACCATAATCATAATGCATATAACATGTTAACTACCAGGCATGACTATCTGACGCATGTGCATATGACCACACTAATTAAATGACATCTATCATGTATCCAACCACAACAACATTAGAATCATAGGCATGCATATGACCACAATGTATCTAACAACCATTAACCATAATACCTACATGCCAAACATACAAACTTATATGATGATATGTTTTTTAGCCCAAGGTCCAGTATTGCAACCTTGCTTAAAAATATGCATCTCCTTCTCCATCTCAAGCAACATATCAACATCATAACATACCAACAACATCACGATGACAAAAACTGCATAATTACCACCACAATGCATGTATTACCTACTATGCATGCATAACCATATATATTTAGCCCATCCAGTCCAAGTGTTTGAACCTAGAAGCTATGATACAAATGTGTAACATGCCCCTCCCCACATTTACCCAATTTCACAATATTTCCAGGATAAAAATGAGACAAGTGTCACTATGACATGACCTGACCTCCACTTTCTAGTTAAGGAAGTGGGACCTATAAACTAACCACAAACTGACATCCTATAGGGACTACAAATCACCCAAGAGCTGAAGAAACACCCTAGGTGGTAAATCCCTAATTTTGAACCATTTTTCAGTGACCTAGAACTATAACCACACCCTTGAAACTTCCTCCATGCAGCTATGAGGTTGTAACCACACTCACAGGCTTTCCTCCATGCAGTTATGGCCCAACAACTCTATTTATGTACTTGCGGTTTAGGGATATGACCCACTTTTTAAGCTAGTCTCCAGACCACTACCCATAACTTCTTGAAACTTTCAAGAAGCATAAATAAGATTCTAACAGTGCTAATCATTCAGAACTAGAACAGAAACTTGACCTAACCATGCCTAGCCATGACATGCATTCCATCAAACATATGAAAAACATAGAAGCTACATGTCATGAATGCATATATGATCTTAAATCTTTGAACTTCATCTGGAAATCACCAAGAATTTTTAATGCCCTCTCAAGTAGCTACAACAAAACTTGTTGTCTCATGCATTCATCAACCATTAATTAACTTATCAAAGCATAAAAAGAGCTATAGCCATAGCACATCATAAACCATGTTTATAAACAACATATAATCATAATATTAACCATGAAAAAACAACCATAAAATCCACATAATATAAAGTACAAGTGATCATAAATCACAATAGGAAATAGTTCTTATTAACATATGCAAAAGGCAACCAAGCTAGGGACTATCACGTACTACCCGACCATAGATTGGGTTGAACCAAATCTTTCTTTTAGCCAATCACCCCCGTGCTATATTCCAAGCATGAATGTGGGATCTCATGGGATAAACCAATAAATAACCAGCCAAGGGAATCCAAAGGTTAAACACCCTCAAACTATTGTGATCTTCGCCAAAACCAGTTAAGAGATCACAAAACCAAAACAAGCTTGGATGCCTCAGAATTTCTTCACCATAACTTGAGGAATTTTTTTACCTCCACCCACCTATGGAGGGCTACCTGGAGAAAACCATCTCCACTCCCAACCCTTGTTAATTTTCCTAATACCACTTCACCTAGATCCAAAACCTTCCGACAATCCAAATTAATCTCAATCAAGAATTAACCCCATCACACCGTGGCTATCCAGGAAATGGCAAGGTAAGGCTGAAACCACTTTCACTCCACACAAAACCCATGTCAATGAAAACAAATGAACCAAGTAAAAAAATTCATATACTATGCATTAATATCCCACCGAGGAAACCACACCTGCAAGATCTTCCTATTAAATTTGTTGATCCAACCTTCTCATTGTTTTCCTTCACTTTCATTTCCTTTGGTTGTCCTTTTGCTTCATTTGCTTGCTTGTCTAAGTGCTTTTTCTCTTTCCTTTTCTACACCTGCTCCAAAGATGGAAAAAAGTTTTCAATTGATTCTCAGGTAACTTTTTATCATTGTTGTCTCCTTTTTCTTCATTTTCCTTCATTTTTCCTTTAATTTCATTAGAATGAAAATCTATGTCTCTTCACCTTCTTTTTCTCCTATTTTCCTTTATTTTCATAATTAAATGTCAATTATTTCCCATTTTCCTTCGCCAATGCCTTTGTCCATTTCCTTATCCATAAATAAACCATAAGTGACCCCCAATGTGATTTTTTCCCTGCCATTCAGCTTGGAATACGTGTCTCATGACCTTGGTCTTATTTTTCCTTTATTATCCTTTATTACATTAACTTTAACCCAAGGATGTTATAATGGCCTTTTTCACGAAATTTTTTCTGGTTGATTTTAGCCAAATTCCAGTAGATATTTTTAAAAACTTGAGTTTAAGTTGTTTAATTTGCAAAAATCAGGTGCCCTTGGGGATTTTCAAGGCGTTGAATCCATTTATGCTTTCAAAAATTCATTTTAAACAACAAAAAACACATTCTTTCTTGAAATTGTTTTGTCAGATTCTAGTGAAAAAAGTCTATTTCATCTATAAGTTAGAATATATATATATATATATATATATATATATATATATATATATATATCTTATTTTTCCTTTATTATCCTTTATTACATGAACTTTAACCCAAGGATGTTACAATGGCCTTTTTCACGACATTTTTTCTGGTTAATTTTAACCAAATTCCAGTAGATACTTTTAAAAAATTGATTTTAAGTTGTTTAATTTGCAAAAATCAAGTGCCCCGGGGGGTTTTCAAGGCGTTGAATCCATTTATGCATTCAAAAATTCATTTTAAACAACAAAAAACACATTCTTTATTGAAATTGTTTTGCCAAATTCCAGTGAAAAAAATCTATTTTGTCTATAAGTTAGAATATATATATATATAGTTTCAATATCATCATAACAATTCATTCAATTTACTCGTTGAAAGTTCAAATATGTTATGAGAGGTCAAATATGTTGGTAGTAAAAATTAAGCCTCTTTTAAAAAGATCAAAATCATTCAAAATAAACCTAATTAACTTATATTTTTTAATAGTAAATTTTAAATTTAATTATGTTTTTAATCTATTTTAAAAAATTATTGTTTCATATTTTTTATTTTATAAATTTAATTAGTTTTATTTTTTATGCAGGAGCATCGGCATTAGCCAGCAATGTGGACGATTGTCCACATGTTGTGGCTAATCACAGTAAAATTCATTGACTGTTTGGTTCAACTCAGGTTTACTGAGAGGAGTAGACTTCATCAATAGTTTGTTATGGAAATAAATGTGATTGTTTTATTTAGAATTAGAGATAAGACTTATTAATATTGGTGTAATCGATAGTGATAAGATTAGGAGATTTTGTTGTTAAGATCTTTCGAAGAAATAGGAGGTTTTTGTTTGCTATTATTAGAAGAATTAATAGTGAAATGGTAGGGCGAAAGAGAGGATTAGAGTGTGTTCTTGTGTGGAGCGAAAGCTCAAATTTGCAGAGAGTGAGTGTGGGGTTTTTTTTGTATGGAGCGAAAGCTTAGAAGTTGTTGTGTGTGAACTGTGTTTTATTTGACAGAGGATTTTTCCTTATGTAATTGAGGCAATGCAATACTCTGTTTTTCTGTTTGTTATGAATAAAAAAATAAATATTGTATCTCTTTGTATAGTGCGCCGTGGAGTTCGAATACTGGTCTTCTGTTTGGAATCTGCTTGAATTCGTGATAGTCTGGGTGTGTTTTAATTCTGAATTATAAGAATATCTGTGATGGAGGCAAACTGGGCCGTGTTAAAATTAGTTCAGAGGGTAAAGTCTATAACACAGTGAAACAGTCTAAAGACCATATGAATCTCTTTGAGCAGAGTTTAATTAATTCACAATTCAATTTTGAATTACGTTGGGGCCGAAAGTTCAAATCGACGTTGTACAAACCGGCGATAACTTAATTACAATTCAAATTTGGTAATTCCTGATTCCGATTTGGATCGGATCAGAACTTTGGAGCAAAGGAAAGGAAAATTCACTTGTAGTTACCGATCTCCGATTTCTGAATAATCGGAACGAATCTGCGAATTGTTATTGCCGGCATTCAATTGTTGAGATTGCCAATTGTGATTTAATTGCATTGGAACCTGGTAACCGCCGATTGCAATAAGTGCATATATATTGCAACGGAACATCTGTTATTCGATAATTGTCGTGGTTGATTGAAGGCGTATTAGAAATTGTAGAGAAATTTCTTATTGGAATCTGTGGATGAAATTATACTGCATTCTAGTGCTTGAAGTAATCGGCTCCATAATTTTCGCTTTGGTATCGTGGAATCCGCAACAATGTTGAAACAAATCTCCACCATGAGTGATATCTGGTAATTATTTCATCAGTAGTTGAAAAAGGGCGATTATGGTGACAATTAGAAGATTCTGCGAATTGAAAATCTCTGATAGTTAAAGCATCGGAGCGGGTTAAGCATCGGAATCTCGTGGACTATCCAATTTTAAAGATTGTGAGTTAAATTAGGTTGAAGAGTGGAGCGTAATTGGAGTGTGATGAATGTATTGAAATCGCATCGGTGTTAAGCGTGATGGATGTATTGAAATCGCATCGGGTTATTGATGAAGAATATAAGTGGTGGTATATTGAAAACAGCGAAAGGTGAATTGAATGAATCACTGGTTCATTCAGAACTGAGATTGTGGTATTATATATATAATAAATGGTTATAAAAGGGCGCAGTTTTAAAAAGATCCAAATGTGAGAAACCAGGAAAGAGTCCAGTGCTATTGGCTACGCTCTCTTTGAATTTGAGAGCATGGAATGCAGATATGGTATGAGTGTTATCAATTCGATTATAAAGAAGGTAAGCTCACTACCAGGTTCTGAGCTTTAAATATTTGGGTTGATTATTGATTTCCAAAAACGAATGGGTGTGGGAATTAAAATGTAATTGATATTCAGTCCGATCAAGAGAAGGGTGTTGCATTTAAATTTATATATGGGTATTGGCAATTACACTATGGTCTTCGATTAAAGGTGTATCGATTGCTGAGTTGTAGTTTGAATCATAATTTTGAGAGGAACTGGAATTGCTTACTTTTGAATTTGTGAATCAATATCACATACTTCCGGAAATTGAAGTGTATGTAATTGCCCGAAATTGGAGTTTTTTTTTATTAGGCAGTTGATTGAGATGCACAGTGTTTGCAAGATTCTGGGGTTTGCAGGACAACCCTGCATCATTTTTGGTATCAAAGCTTGGCTCTATTGAAAGAGTGAAGACTGCAGCAATATAAATCAAGAGAATCCGTGAGAGAAGAACCAGATGCGTTCTTAAAAGCAGAATAGGGAAAATCCTTAGAAGTGGTAGTGAACCTGAAAAATCCAACAAGAGATTGGACAGAGAGGACAATTGAAGTGTCTTCGAAAGAGAGAGTGAGAGATTGCAGAAGCCTAGAGGGAGCAAAGGTGTTGCTCAAGAGAAGATTCCAGACAGGGGATCGTGCTTACCAAAAGACTGAGTGAGGAGAGCTTAGTGAGGTAAGATTGCAGTAAGGAGGACTTACTGTTGCAGAGGCTTGTTGCAGAGGTACGAGGAGCTCATGGAAAGAGAGGAGCAGAAAATGACTACAGATAGTCATAGCAGAAGTTCACAAAGAAGCCACAGCAGAAGGAAAGATGCTAAATACAATGGCATGAGGATGAGTCAAGAAGAGTTTGACCGAGAGAAAGCTGAGATAGATTTCTAGATTGGAATATTGATGAAGATGCTGCAGAGAAATGTTAAAAACCAGAAGAATGGTTGGACCATGAGGAAAAGAGTAAAGTGGCCAAGGTTACGAGAAAAGAGAAATCAGCAAGTGAAGTTAGAAATAGTAGAAGAATTGAGAAAGATTGAGCAGATATTGAGTGCTCAAGAGGAATCAGAGAAACTCAGAGAAGCAGAGGTAGAATTGGAAGTTTCCATTTGCAGACCAGAACAAGGTGAAATGTTGGGGGAAGAGGATAATGAGAGGTCAGCTGAAAATCTCATGGACTACTGGCAGAGTTCAGAACAATTCGAAGATATGTTGACAAAGGAAGCAGATGAAGCAATGAAGCCTTGTGATTTTTATTCTTATAGTTTGTGTATGTTTGCAGGATATGCAGAGGATGATGGACAGCTTGATGAAATTGTCACAACCAGAAATGAAGCTCTTGAGGTAAAGTATGATGGTGAATCTGTTGGCAATATGATGCTGAGTGTTGTCCTTGATGGCAACCCACTTGATGAAGATGATGGCAACCTACTTGATGAAGTTGTCCCTGATGGAATATGTCTTGATGAACTTGTTAAATGATGTAAATCTGGTGTATATACAATGAATACAGAAGGTAATGATGGAAGGAATGTCAGTATGTGCTAGAACATGATGAAAAGAGTATGTCTCAAGGCATACGCGGATTTGTCTAGACAAAGTAGCGTATACACGCGGGAAATAACGTGCCAAGTCGCGTATGGGAAAAAGCACTCTAAATATGTAAAACCAGGGGTAACCACCATGGTATTGACCCATTGTATTGAGTAATGATTCATCTATGTGACCCCGTCCAGGAATACCGTCGAAAGTAATGTGGTTTTGGCTCATGGTATTGATAAAGGGTAAACCTATATAAGGAGAAGAAATCCATTATGAAAAGTGTGCAAGAAGTCTGAGCTTGAATGAATACTTCTCTCTGAAGCATATCTGAATGGAAAGGGTTACAGTTGAATGAAAGATCTGAATGTATGATGCACCAATGAAGAAATGATGAAGAAGGAAATCTAGATCTAGAATGTATTTATATCTGCTAGATCTGTTTATGGAATGATTAGATTTGAGATGAGGCGAACATCTGTATGAAGTAAAGGGTAAAATCTGAGTGATGTATCTATTCTGAAGAATTGCAATGACCTAAATGTCTGAAGAACTATACGCTAGTTCGCCGCAGAGTAAGCGCGTATATACGCGGGTTTGCTGAAGAGAAAGCGCGTATGGGCAATAAAATTAGCTCTGTAATATGTACAGAAGTATACGCGGGTTTGTATGGTCAAAGGAGCGTATATACGCAGGATCAGTGAAAGAAGAGCGCGTATGAAGATTAGGGTTTGCTGAAGTATGAAGTATCAAATGTATGATCTGTTCTGCTGTGTTACTGCTATCTGTTGATGATGTATGATTGAGCTCAAATGTATGGAGTGGGTCCAGTCTGAAAATATGATGAAAAGTGGCCTGCAAGTTGTGCTATAAAGAAAG
Source organism: Pinus albicaulis (assembly GCA_034641835.2). Classification (NCBI taxonomy): domain Eukaryota; kingdom Viridiplantae; phylum Streptophyta; class Pinopsida; order Pinales; family Pinaceae; genus Pinus; species Pinus albicaulis. Next base: position 1,545,459,592 of record CM076584.1, read on the forward strand.
CTTTTGGATCCAGTGTGAAAATTGATGAAACGTGGTCCATGGTGGTGCTGAGGGTTGTAGCCTTCAGTCAGGGGGTTGTAGCTCCCTTCCAGGTGAGGCTGGTAAACGAGATCAAGGGGTCGTAGCTCCCTTCCAGGAGAGGCTGGTAAACGAGAGCAGGGGGTCGTAGCTCCCTTCCAGGAGAGGCCGGTAAACGAGCGCAGGGTGCTCGAATCGTACTAGTATGAGTTCCATACCAGACATAAGTTGTAAGATGTTTTCTCTATAATAAAATATTGAAGGCTGAGACAACGGCAGCGGTGGTTTTCTCCCGACTTGGGTTTCCACCTAAAATCCTCGTGTTCATGTGTGATGGTTTATTCTGTTGTTACTGCACATGCTTACTGTTAACTTAACATCAGACAAATGAATGTTGCAAAGAACTAAGTTAAGAATCATCTGCATAATTAGATCTTTGTACATACGTGAGTTTAGTAAAGGGTATCCGCGTATATACACGAGTATGGTTAAGGAAAGTAGTGTATGGGTTTTGAAGTAAGAGAAATTAAAAAGTTTTGAGTGTTCTAATACCGATTCACCCCCCCTCTCAAGATTTTCCCAATTGTACCGTAGGAGGTCCTTCGTGCTTGATCGCTTGAAGGAGATCCGTCGAAATGGGAAGTCGTGAAGGAGTATTTTCTATAAGGCCACCTTTATTCAATGGAAGTAATCTATTATTCTGGAAAATGAGGATGAGATCTTATCTTCAGTCTATGGGAGAAGATGTATGGGCCATGGTTAAACAAGGATATCAATATCTTGCTGCTACACCAACAGATCCAACTGAAAGGAAGAATTATGAATCAAATGCAAAAGTGGTCAACGCTATAACAGGTAGCTTAACTGAATTAGAATTTGTCAAAGTCATGCAGCTGAATACAGCAAAGGAAATATGGGACAAAATCATTCTCAGTTATGAAGGTGATGCAAAGGTAAAAAGTGCAAAGCTCCAAACCCTTAGAATTGAATATGAACATTTGAAGATGCATAGTGATGAGAGTATTGCCAGTTTCTTCTTACGTTTAGATGATATTGTAAATCGAATGAGAAATTTGGGTGAAACCATAACCGATACTACTCTGGTAGAAAAGGTCTTAAGATCTTTGACTTCAAAATTTGAATCTAAAGTGTCTGCTCTTGAAGAAAAGCAAGATCTGCAAACTCTGACTATTGTTCAACTACATGGTATCCTGACTGCTTTTTAAATGAGAAAAGGAGTCCCCTCTCAAAACAGAGAAGCTGCTTTTAAGGCATGTGAAAAGGAAAAGGAAGTTGTCAAAGAATCAAATTATATATCAGAAGAAGAAGAAGCAAATTTTGTGAGAAAACTTCAACTAGGAACCGGAAGATTCAGAGGTAAGCTTCCCTTCAAATGTTTTAATTGTGGAAGAGTTGTTCATTATGCTGCTAAATGTCCTTATGAAGAAAATCATGGTAAATGGAAACAATTTGAAAAGGGAAAGAGTTAGTATACAAATGAAGATAATGATGAAGTGTCAAGTGAAGATGAAGAAGGCTCTGACCACAATCTACGAATACTCATGGTATCTACCATGGATGATGATATTTTCACAAAAGAAAGGGATCTGATTGGTAAAGAATTGCATAGAAAGAAAGGCTGCTTTCAGGGATGCTGCTTCTATTGTAACTCATTTGGTCATAAGGATACTAATTGCAGGATAAGTATGATGAACAGATCTGATAATTTCCAACACCCTATAAAAAGTCACAAGCAAAGCTGGAAAAAGAAGAGGCACCAATCAAAAACATAGGGAATACTGACCCTACTGCAGTCATCAGCCTCTGAAGCTTACTTCTCTTAATGGCTGCAGAATGAAGTGAGATACATTATGGAGCTTAGTAATGTATCGTCATAGGGGGAGCGATGTATGATGATTTTCATGGTTGATTTGGAAAATCTGGTTATGATTATTACTAACAGAGCATCTGACATGAAGAAGACAGGTACAGGAAGGAAAAATTCAGGGGGATATGGAGGAATGTGAAATTTTCTATAATTCACTTTCCATACGCGGGTTCAGTGAACTAAAGCTGCGTATACCCGCAAGTTCCAGCAGACACAGTCGCGTATGCATTGATGATAAGAGAATTAGGATGACAGCTGAAGATCAGGAGCAGAGGTTCAGGGGGAGCATCAGTCTGACTGCTAATGATTATACTATTAGCATTATTCTGGTTATACTCATGCTAATGAAATGATACATGGTTTCTTATGTTGAAGATTATGGAAGAGCCCGGATTGCTTATTTGATGAAGAATATCTTTTGGATATAATGGAAGTCTTATGATTTGGAGATCCGGACAGATCATGCAGAGATTGTTGTTGATGACTTGCTGTTAAAAGAATTCAGATTGCACAAGCTAAGGAGGAGCCTTGGACATATGGAAAGGATGTTTGGATGCACATTTTCAGGGGGAGCACTAGTCTTGCTGAGTATAATGCATTGTTGGCATTATGATGATTCTGAAATATTATCTCTCTCTTGAGGTCTTTCTGGTATTGGTCATAAAAAGGTCATACTTGTAATTTGATGAAAAGGTCATGATGAGACCCATGAGATAAAATTGTAATATTCAGTTATGTAAGGACTTGTTCAAATTTTTAAACCCACTTGGTTGGGTAGTTGAGTCAAATTTGTAAACCCACTTGGTTGGGTAGTTGAGTCAAATTGTGTAAACCCACTTGGTTGGGTATTTGAGTCTCATATGTAAATCCACTTAGTTGGATATGTGATGTAAGTATGAGTCTTTGATGTAAGGAAGGTCATAGAGTCATGTACTTCATTAAAAATATGTTTGAAGACTCAGCATGAACTCAGGGGGAGCATGGTAGCTTCAATGCACATCAGATCTGCAGAGCTCTTATGTCTACATGAGGAGAAAAACCTTCTGTTGATTTTGGTCCGCCCTTTGCCCTTGATGTCAAAGGGGGAGAGTGACATGGTGTTTGAATAAAGAGAAAGAATGGTGTCAAGAGTGACATGGTGTCATTGTATTCTTAATGTATCTATCTGTTGTGGTGATCAAACACCATCGTGGTTGTCATCAAGTCCAAAGGGGGAGATTTTTGGCAATATGATGCTAAGTGTTGTCCTTGATGGCAACCCACTTGATGAAGATGATGGCAACCTACTTGATGAAGTTGTCCCTGATGGAATATGTCTTGATGAACTTGTTAAATGATGTAAATCTGGTGTATATACAATGAGTACAGAAGGTAATGATGGAAGGAATGTCAGTATGTGCTAGAACATGATGAAAAGAGTATGTCTCAAGGCATACGCAGATTTGTCTAGACAAAGTAGCGTATGCACGCGGGAAATAATGTGCCAAGTCGCGTATGGGCAAAAGCGCTCTAAATATGTAAAACCAGGGGTAACTACCATGATATTGACCCATTGTATTGAGTAATGATTCGTCTATGTGACCCCGTCCAGGAATACCATCGAAAGTAATGTGGTTTTGGCTCATGGTATTGATAAAGGGTAAACCTATATAAGGAGAAGAAATTCATTATGAAAATGTGTGCAAGAAGTCTGAGCTTGAATGAATACTTCTCTCTGAAGCATATCTGAATGGAAAGGGTTATAGTTGAATGAAAGATCTGAATGTATGATGCACCAATGAAGAAATGATGAAGAAGGAAATCTAGATCTGGAATGTATTTGTATCTGCTAGATCTGTTTATGGAATGATTAGATCTGAGATGAGGCGAACATCTGTCTGAAGTAAAGGGTAAAATCTGAGTGATGTATCTGTTCTGAAGAATTGCAATGACCTAAATGTTTGAAGAACTATACGCTAGTTCGCCGCAAAGTAAGTGCGTATATACGCGAGTTTGCTGAAGAGAAAGCGCGTATGGGCAGTAAAATTAGCTCTGTAATATGTACAGAAGTATACGCGGGTTTGCATGGTCGAAGGCGCGTATATACGCAGGATCAGTGAAAGGAAAGCGCGTATGAAGATTAGGGTTTTCGGAAGTATCAAATGTATGATCTGTTCTGCTGTGTTACTTCTATCTGTTGATGATGTATGATTGAGCTCAAATGTATGGAGTGGGTCCAGTCTGAAAATATGATGAAACGTGGCCTGCAAGTTGTGTTCTAAAGGAAGCTTTGGATCCAGTATGAAAATTGATGAAACGTGTTCCATGGTGGTGCTGAGGGTTGTAGCCTTCAGTCAGGGGGTTGTAGTTCCCTTCCAGGTGAGGCTGGTAAATGAGAGCAGGGGGTCGTAGCTCCCTTCCAGGAGAGGCTGGTAAACGAGAGCAGGGGGTCGTAGCTCCCTTCCAGGAGAGGCTGGTAAACGAGCGCAGGTGGGTGCCTGCGTACTGGTATGAGTCTGCGCCAGTACATAAGTTGTAAGATGTTTTCTTTATAATAAAATATTGAAGGCTGAGACAACGGCAGCGGTGGTTTTCTCCCGACTTGGGTTTCCACCTAAAATCCTGGTGTTCATGTGTGATGGTTTATTCTGTTGTTACTGCACATGCTTACTGTTAACTTAACATCAGACAAATGAATGTTGCAAAGAACTAAGTTAAGAATCATCTGCATAATTAGATCTTTGTACATACGCGATTTTAGTAAAGGCATCACAGATATACACGGAAAGGCATGGTTAAGGAAAGTAGTAAGCGGGTTTTGAAGTAAGAGAAATTAAAAAGTTTTGAGTGTGCCCCAAATACCCATTCACTCCCCCCCCCCCTCTCTCAGTATTTTTCCCAACAGAATCCCTTTTAGAGGAAGAAGGCGTTGATCTATTGAAACAGAAGGAGTTCATAGATGAAATCCTGTTTGGTGTGAAACAGTCAGATGAGGTTGATATAGGCCAGAAGTCTAATGACAATCCCATAGTGGTACTAAAAGAAGGTAAACCAATGAATTTGTTTAATGGAATTGATGAAAGATGCTTGCAATATGATAATGTGGAAAACAGGTCAACTCAGGAGGATTGCCAAGAAAAGAATGAAGCTGAAAATGGAAATTGTGATGAACTGCTGGAGAGATTTCACAAGGAGATAGAATTCTTGGAGAGATTACTCAGGGAACCTAAAGGAGAAACGAAGCTTATAGAACCTGATGGAGGAAAAGGTGTGGAAGACAGCATTAATAAATATGATGCTGAAATTAGAGAACTTGAGCAGCGATTATTTGAAGGTGAGATGCAAGATCAGGAGCAACAAGGAAGTTATGTCCTCAGAGGCATGAAGGAGATAGAAATATTAATTCAGCAAGATGAATATGGAAGTAACCAGAAATTTGGAAGGAATGATCAGCTACATGAAAATGAATTTGAGGAAGGCATAAAATTGCAGAAGTATAGAAGCTGGCAGCAGAATGAAGAACCAAAAATTGGTCTGGCTGTATAAAGGATGATAAGTGAAGACCGAAGATACAGATGGAAACTGAATAAAAGGGTGAAGTGGAAGCTATTGCAACAGAGGTTGAATGGCAAGCTGATGAAAGAGTTCAGGGAACTTGAACAAATTCATATTGATTTGTTAAAGAAGGAAAGAATTAGAGAAATGGAGTCACAGCAAGAAGGATCCGCTGAAATCCAAAAGATCTATGATGGAGAATTGGTACTTGAAGCATCAAAGGAAAATGGAAGGTATTTTATTTTGAAAACTGAAGGTTGTTGTGTGTTTGTAGGTCATATCGATTTGAGGAAAGACAAACAGTTATTGAAGACTGTTGTATTAACAGATGAAGAGATGACTACTCATAGTCATATGCAGAATAAGGAGGGAAGTTATAACCAAGTGCAGGAAGATGTCCACTCAGATGACATTCAAAGAATAAGTCAAAATGAGGATGGCAAAGGAATTACTGAAATCAAAGGATACACTGAGATTGAGCAGTCATTGAAGATCATTGACCTTGAAGAAAGCTAGAGTAAAGAAGGATTAAAGACAAATATTGCGGACAATGCAGTTAGTGAAGACTGTGCAGAACTTTTGAGAGAACTTCTAGATGAGATGGCAGACTTGTGGTATAAGTTGAATCTTTTGATAAGGAAGCCAGGTAAAGAATTTGTGTCTATTGAGTTGATTAATTTTGATGAAGATTTACATGCAGGGAAATGGCAATGTGAAGTCAATCTGAACCAAGAAGAACAGATCGGATTAATGGAAGGTATGTTGGGATTTGAAGCAAGGAGTGATGAACTCATGAATGAGAAACCAGAAGAAGGACCTGGGATTATTGCAAAGAATCAATGGAGAAGGAATTTGTACATTTCAACAATGAATATCGAAGATTATTGGCACAGAGATTATGTTGTTCTAATTCAAGGACACAATCAGTTGTAAGAGAATAATATTCAGCACATGAGAAGTGGAATGGACAAAGAATTGAATGAGTTGTGGAAACTCACACTACAGCATTCCAGTAAAACCAATACAGGACAAAAGAAGAAAGGAAGATTGGCTGGAAGAAATGGTACAGGTGAAGGGAATGGAAAATTGCAAATTAAAGTGAGCAAAGTAGCAGCAAAATATGTGAAAAGAACAGCAGCAGATAGTGAGGAATTACAGCACAAAGGCGGAAGACTTGAGGGACAAACAACAACAGCAGTAACCAAGGACAGACTATCAAACCAAGTATGGGATCCAGGAGGACATAGAACAGAATTGAATGATCAGGAGATCATGGTTAATTTAAACTTCGGAAGTTTGATGCAGGAGCATCGGCATTAGCCAGCAATGTGGATGATTGTCCACATGTTGTGGCTAATCACAGTAAAATTCATTGACTGTTTGGTTCAACTCAGGTTTACTGAGAGGAGTAGACTTCATGAATAGTTTGTTATGGAAATAAATGTGATTGTTTTATTTAGAATTAGAGATAAGACTTATTAATATTGGTGTAATCGATAGTGATAAGATTAGGAGATTTTGTTGTTAAGATCTTTCGAAGAAATAGGAGGTTTCTATTTGCTATTATTAGAAGAATTAATAGTGAAATGGTAGGGCGAGAGGGAGGATTAGAGTGTGTTCTTGTGTGGAGCGAAAGCTCAAATTTGCAGAGAGTGAGTGTGGGGGTTTTTTTGTATGCAGCGAAAGCTCAGAAGTTGTTGTGTGTGAAATGTGTTTTATTTGACAGAGGATTTTTCCTTATGTAATTGAGGCAATGCAATACTCTGTTTTTCTATTTGTTATGAATAAAAAAATAAATATTGTATCTCTTTGTATAGTGCATCGTGGAGTTCGAATACTGGTCTTCTGTTTGGAATCTGCTTGAATTCGTGATAGTCTGGGTGTGTTTTAATTTTGAATTATAAGAATATCTGTGATGGAGGCAAACAGGGCCATGTTAAAATTAGTGCAGAGGGTAAATTCTATAACACAGTGAAACAGTCTAAAGACCATACGAATCTCTTTGAGCAGAGTTTAATTAATTCACAATTCAATTTTGAATTACGTTGGGGCCAAAAGTTCAAATCGGCGTTGTACAAACCGGCGATAACTTAATTACAATTCAAATTTGGTAATTCCTGATTCCGATTTGGATCGGATCAGAACTTTGGAGCAGAGGAAAAGAAAAGTCACTTGTAGTTACCGATCTCCGATTTCTGAATAATCGGAACGAATCTGCAAATTGTTATTGCCAGCATTCAATTGTTGAGATTTCCAATTGTGATTTAATTGCATTGGAACCTGGTAACCGCCGATTGCAATAAGTGCAGATATATTGCATCGGAACATCTGTTATTCGATAATTGTCGTGGTTGATTGAAGGCGTATTAGAAATTGTAGAGAAATTTCTTATTGGAATCTGTGGATGAAATTATACTGCATTCTAGTGCTTGAAGTAATCGGGTCCATAATTTTCACTTCAGTATCGTGGAATCCGCAACAATGTTGAAACAAATCTCCACCATGAGTGATATCCGGTAATTATTTCATCAGTAGTTGAAAAAGGGTGATTATGGTGACAGTTAGAAGATTCTACGAATTGAAAATCTCTGATAGTTAAAGCATCGGAGCGGGTTAAGCATCGGAATCTCGTGGACTATCCAATTTTAAAGATTGCGATTTAAATTCGGTTGAAGAGTGGAGCGTAATTGGAGTGTGATGAATGTATTGAAATCTTATTGGTGTTGAGCGTGATGGATTTATTGAAATCGCATCGGGTTATTGATGAAGAATATAAGTGGTGGTATATTGAAAACAGCGAAAGGCGAATTGAATGAATCACCGGTTCATTCAGAACTGAGATTGTGGTATTATATATATAATAAATGGTTATAAAAGGGCGTAGTTTTAAAAAGATCCAAATGTGAGAAACCAGGAAAGAGTCCAGTGCTATTGGCTACGCTCTCTTTGAATTTGAGAGCATGGAACACAGATATGGTATGAGTGTTATCAATTTGATTATAAGGAAGGTAAGCTCACTACCAGGTTCTGAGCTTTAAATATTTGGGTTGATTATTGATTTCCAAAAACGAATGGGTGTGGGAATTAAAATGTAATTGATATTCAGTCCGATCAAGAGAAGGGTGTTTCATTTAAATTTATATATGGGTATTGGCAATTACACTATGGTCTTCGATTAAAGGTGTATCGATTGCTGAGTTGTAGTTTGAATCATAATTTTGAGAGGAACTAGAATTGCTTACTTTTGAATTTGTGAATCAATATCACATACTTCCAGAAATTGAACTGTATGTAATTGCCCGAAATTGGAGTTTTTTTTTATTAGGCAGTTGATTGAGATGCACAGTGTTTGCAAGATTCTGGGGTTTGCAGGACAACCCTGCATCAATTTTTTATTGTTTCTCTATTTTATATTTTTATTTATAAATTTTTTCTCTATTTTGAATTGTTTTAAATATTCATATTTTTCCCTAAAATATAATGTAGAACTCTTAATGTTTTTTCTGCTTTTTTTACTTTTAAATAGTCTTTGATAAAATATTTAAAAAATCTTAAAATTAAATTTTTATTTATAAATTTATAAACAATGAAAAATAAAAGATCAATTAACTTATTTTTTTTAGTGTATATGTATGTGTGTGTGTGTTTTGAATTTGTACTTTATATTATAATCAAGATATATATAGCATATTTTTTGTTGCCATTCATTTTCCACTCGATAAATGAGACTGGTTGCAGAGGTTTAAGGTTCTCACAAAACATATCAAAATTGTTGTTAGTCGATCACTTACAATTCAACATGAACTATAACTAGTGAAAATAACATACAAAAAATTAACAAAGATAACTAGAATTTCATTGTAACATAAAGCCACCACATAGAACCTGGATCGCATAATCATTCCATCCTAAGGGAGAATCCACCTAAATAAGGGGTGGAGGATCGCTATCACCATCCAATGGAGTGAAAGTAAGATATGTTAATCGCTTGGCCATAATAGAGAATTTTTTATCCAACTTTTCCACGTTGCTCATAACTTCAATGATGAACACAACCAGTTCCTAATGTGTATCACATATTTCAATTAATATTCTTCCAATCAAGATCTTTATGTGTCAATAAAGGTTGGTAGTTTGCATGTATGTGTATTAGCGAGACCGAGTTGTGTTTCTTGTATCAGGAATCCAACTTATTGTCTCCATATCTATATGAGGATCTACAACAAACCTCTTACCAAAGAAAACTTCCTCTTCGACTTCCAAAATCACCCTATGAATTTCCTTGGGAATGACTTCCTCATGTTGCGCCATTGAATGACAAGTGATTGTGTTTACTCATGGATGAAATGTTGATAGTTGCAGTTTCATAGTGTGACTTGGTGGGGAGGGAATTCACCTCCTCCCACCCATGCGGCTTGAAGAAATTCTTCTTCCCAACATATTCATAATAAAATCAAATTGAGAGCTAAAATACCAAGAGCCTCCAAGAGTTAGAACATGTACCTATAAGAAATTGAACCAAGGAAAATTCAAGGGAGGAAAAGTAATAAAGGAAACCAACAAAAACTCACTCTTGGAAAAATCCCAATCCAATAGTGAAATTTGAGACTAACCTAACAAATTGAGACCCAAAAAAGGATTACCAACCAAGGAAATTTCAAAGCAACCTGATAAATTATAGAAGGCTTAAAAAATTATGGGGTTTGAAAGGAAAATACTAGTAATCCTATAAGCGTTATCTCGAAAACTAAAAGGTGGCAACCCGAGAAACAAAAAATTAACCAGGTTAGAAACCAAGACTTGGGATTTGAAAAAGAAAATTACCAAACTAAAAATTGAAGTTGGGTAAACATTATGAGTACTTGCAGGTCCATAATGGCTATCGTCAAAACCTCTGATGCAATTCTCATGAATCCCAGTTTGTGTATCATCACTATTACACATAAGACTAGAATCATATGTGTTATTAGGGGCATCACAACTCACACAACCTACTCGAGTCTCTAACCAAAAATATAGGAACAAAAATAACCAAAATTATATAAAATATTGAGAAAATCCATAACTATGTTGGACTTCATAAACTCGAAACTGAAATAAAATCAAAAGAACGTTGTAACACCCTCCTCCCACATTTACCCAAGCTAACCGGTCCACCGGGGTAAACATGTGATGAGAGGCTACTATGATGTGATTCAAATCCCCATGTACATTTAAGGAAGTGGAACCAACATAATGAAACCAAATTTACCTTCCACACATGCTACAAAACTTTCAGGAGCCAACCAACCCTTCTTGTTGACAAACCTTGAGGAAACTTGACATTTTATTGATCTGGACCATCAAATTCTCCCATGACAAGCCATGCATGTGACTGAGGCCTTCTAGTCACTCCCACAGAAAGGCATGCCAACAATTGTGGGCTTTTTCAACAACTGTGGGCTTTTTCAGGCAGTTCTATTCCAGCGACCCCTGATTCTTAGCCACTTTTTCAAGGCTAGGTCTTAGGCCACTGCCCTGAACTCCATGACACCTTCATAAATGAATAATAACAATGGAACAATGATACTAATGTAACCACTGGTAAAAGTACTAGATCTGACCCTTTTTAGCCATGACAAGCATTTCATTGAACATGTCACAAATACGTAATCTACAGAACATAACAACATATCTGAGCATAGTGTCTTATACTTATTTGAGATCTGTAAGGAAACATTAATGTCTTATCTCAATAGTTGCATTATCATCTATTAGGTCATACATTCATTGCCAATTCACATTAGAGGAATTGTGATGTCTAAAATGGGCCTTCTAAGGAAATTATAACATGATAGTGGAAATAATAAAATAAGATTAGATTACATCATCAAATTTTAGAGGGAAAAAAGATAAAACTACTTTTTGTATTTTCAACTTATCTCCTTATGGGTTTACTCAAATTTCGAGTGGCAACACTTGTTGGATGCAAAATTTGATTCCTCATTCAAGGAGTACCCATGTTGCATACTTTCGATGGACCCTACTACACGAAAAATGAGAAATACATGAAAAAACGTGATTACAATCACGTATTTTCATGTATTTCTTATTTTTCGTGTAGCAAGGCCCATCGAAAGTATGCAACATGGGTACTCCTTGGATGAGAAATCAATTTTGCATCTAATTATTACTCACTCGAAATTTGAGTAAAACCTAGGGAGATAAGTTGAAAATACGAGTTGAAATTTTTGTTATTATTTTATTATTTTTTAATATTTTTACTTTTTTACTCCAAAAATGGTGAATCATCCCCCATAGTTGAAATCATCATATTAAATCATATTGGTTCTTATAAATTTTATTTTGGTTGTACATTTTTCTCGAGAGGCTCATTTTATACCTCAAAATTTCTCTAATGTTTGCTAGTCAAAACATGATGATATCCATACATCAAGTTTGTCATAAAACATGCTCATAACCAACATATAACCAATAGAAATAACAAGGATATAAAAACCATAAGAATCACATATGAACTAGTACATTTACACATTAAATACCAAGGAGAACAAGATCTTATTAATGAATGCATAAGCCAACGAGCCTTGGAACTTCTATGAACCACCCAACCATAGATTGGACTGAACGAAATATTTCTTTCATCCAATCACCCTCGTGCCATATTCCAAGCATGAATGTGGGAATCACAACAAAACCAACCAGCGCTTCCTCAGTATTTACCACAATCCGCACCAGATCATTATGCCCAAACCCTCATCAATACAACTAGGATTTACTGCAATCCCCATCGGATTACTAGCCCCTAAACAAACATGGATACCTCCAGATATATCCACCTAAATTGCGAGGAATTTGTCCATCTCAACCTCTCGGCTTTACCGTGTATCCCGCCATTACCAGTCAAGGGATTCCTAGGCCTACGAGGTCTCCACCCTCTGGGTTTTACTGTGTATCCTGCCATTACCGGTCAAGGGATTCCTAGGCCCAATAAATAGTATTCATCACTAATCTTTACCATTCATTTTGTCATTCACTGCTCTAGGATTCCTAGTCCCAATCGAGGTGTTCACAACCAGGATTTACCGTGTATCCCATCCCGAGATTCCTAGGCCTTTTGAATAATCCTAAGACCACCCTACTCAACTTTGAATCCATCTCAAAATCTATCTCAACCAAATACAAGAGAACCCACCACACTATGGCTATCCGAAAATGGAAAGGCAAGGCTGAAGAACACTATCACACCTGGAAAAACCCATTCCAATGACAACAAGAAAATTCATAACACATGTGCATGTACCATGCATGCCACATCTAGCAATGAAATCACAGATTCAAATCAATAATCGTTGTAGTTTCTTGATCCTTCTCTTCCTTTCTTGATCTTTGCTTCCCTTTTCCTCTTTGCCCTTCCTTTTCTTTCCTTGATCCAATGCTAGAGTGCTCCAAGAATGATCTATGTGTCCAAGAGTGTGTGTGTGTGAGAGAGAGAGAGAGAGAGAGAAAATAGAGAGAGAGCTCTAAAACTGAATTGACAAAAGATACCAATTGATCCTGAAAATAATTTTTATTAATGAGGCCTCTATTTCCTTCATCTTTTCATTATTTTCCTTCATTTTCCTCCTCACATCCAACATGTGACCTTTCACCTTCCTTTTCTCCTAATTTCCATTATTTTCATAAATAAAATGCCAAAAAATGCCATTTTTCCTTTCCAAAGCCTTTTTCAATTTCCTTTAGCCATAATAAACCAAATGACCACCCACACTATGATTTTTTTCCCAACATTCATCTTGGAAAATGTGTCCCATGACCATGGTTATTATTTTCCCTTTATTAACTTTATTATATGGAATTTTGACTATGGTTGTTACAAAACCCTCCCCCCTTGGAGGAACATCATCCTCAATGTTCAATGACACCTACAACCAACAAGAATGTTGAAAAAAAAACATACTTCCCATGGAACTTTATAACTTAAATCGATCAACTTGTTGAAATGAAACCAGCATAACAACATAAAAGCATGACAACCATAATGACATGACACCCATACCGCTTATTGGAGCTTTATAACACAACTCATGGTGGTATTTACATCATATACATATGTAAATATACGAAAACATCACAGCCAAACATATGCCAAAAACATTCTCTCAACCTACGAATAGAGAAGGATACATAGCCCACATCTGATATGTCATATCCCATGTAGCTTCATCAGACCCAAAGTGCTTCCACTGCACTTTAACCTACTCGATTGCTCGGTTCCATAGCATGAGAATCTTTCTCTGCAAAATGCATTGTGGTTCCTGCTAGAATTCTCCTTTTTGCCACACCTGTAATACATACAAGATAATCACATGATAAACATCTTTAACATGCTTCTTAAGCAATGACACATGCAAACCATCATGGAATTTCACTGCCAGAGGAGGTGAAATTTGATAGGCTACTGGTCGAATCCTTTCAAGAATATTAAAAGGTCCACAAAACCAAGGTGTCAGTTTCACACACAACCTAATCCTCAATGAGATCTTCTTGGTATTTATGTGCAAGTACACTTGTTCCCCAACCTAAAACTCCTTAAACATCCTTTTTGATCTACATAAATTTTCTGCCTATCCTGTGTTGCCTTTAGATTCTTCTTGATTACCTGCATTTCTTGTTCCATCTATTCCAACATATTCGGTCCTATCAACACCATGTTCACTAGATCACTCCAACTGGTGGGATTATTACAACTTCGTCCATTGAGTGCCTCAAAGAGACTCATCCTCAGTGACTCCTGATAACCATTATTATAAGAAAAATCAACCAATGAAATTTAATCCTCACATCTCCTTTGTTGATGCATCACATGCATCCTTAACATGCCCTTAAATATCTTGTTGACCCTCTATGTTTGTCAATCTGTCTGTGTATGATAAGTTGTGTTGAAGGCCAACTCTATTCCCAAACCTGCAAATATCTCCTTCCAAAACTTGGAAGTGAACATAGAATCCCTGTCTGACACAATATTCTTCGATACACTGTGTAACCTCACTACATATCTAATGAATACTTGCACAATGTCACTATTTGAATATGTAGAATTCATCAGAATGAAGTGCGCTACCTTTGTGAACTTATATACCAAAACCATTATGCAATCATGTTGTCTAGATGTCCTTGGAAAACCTGTGATGAATTCCAAGGAAATGACCTCCCACTTCCACTATAGAATCAAAATCGTCTATAGTAGTCCACCTTGATGCTTACATTATGTTTTCACCTGCTGACATTCCAAAAATCTAGCCACAAACTCTACCACATCCTTCTTCAAATTTGGACAACGATAAAACTTCTTCATTGTTCTCAATGTCTTCTAGTATCCTAGGTGACCTGAATATGATTTTTCATTAAATTACCTCAAGATAGTCTTTTTCGGCTACTGTTGTTTGGAACATATATCATGTCCCTAAATCTAATTAAAACATCTGATATAAGACAAATTAGACATCCTTCTCACCTGTACCCTATTGTAACTTGTGCCTAAGCTCCATCTACCTGCCATCTTTTTGTCTTGCTTGTAAGATATGATCATGTAAGTTTGTCCCATAATAAATCATATATGCTATGTAATTCACATGTATCATCATGCTAAGAGCATCTTCAACCCTATTATCTTTACCCTTGATGTACCTGATCTCAAATTCAAACTCACTAATTGTGGCCTACCTCTAGCTTTCCTAGAATTTAGATTTGGTTGGTCAAACAAGTATCTCAATCCATTCTGATCGCTCATCAATAAAAACTGTAGAAATTTGCTGAATAATGAAGATTTATTCACCGAGATTATCCTGGTCACACACTAATTCGAATTCATGCATAACACATAACCTCTTCTATAATTGATCATCAATATGCGGAAATAGAAAGCAGTCGCATGCGCTCATTAAAACATAATCAAGCACACATCTCAACACAGTATGTAATGGGGAAAGATTATAGCTGAAAACCCCCAGCTATTTTGTATATTATAATGGAAGAGAACATGTAACAATACATAGCACAATACTCCTCACAAGTACTCATACTATCTCCAAAAGTTACACACAAACTAGCTTAGTTTTGAACAAGTCACTGGTTCAAAACTCCTCCACTGTTTGCCTGCCTCTACTACGCAATCCAAGTGAGTAATGACTGAGATCCAAGTTCGAATCCCAGTAGTTCCAACTGCGCAATCCTCACTAGCAATCTCCTCCAATGCTTGTGCAAATCTCATGCACAATTAATGTCACAACTAATAGCAAACCGGCTCTTTCACCTATCTCTTCCACTGGTCTCCACTGAACTGTCCATGCACTGGTGTTAACTGATGTGTTCTTTAGTTGAATAATGAGTTAATAATTATTGAATTAATTAATAATTAATTCACACCACTCATCTATAGTGTATTAGCCAGTTAAACTAAATACAACTAGTTCAACTAAGTTAAACCGAACACAACTCCATCAACTCCTCAATCAACTCCACCAAAACTCTGCCACATGAGTCTAACTGAAGTCAACCATGCAATAGCTCAACCAAACCCCTAGGAATAGTGTAATTCCTTTGTCAGCTGCATGGGCCACATCCGTAGCTCAAACTGAAGTGCGCCAAGAGGATAAGATAATGTTTATAGTCCAAATATTATTAAGAGCTAATAATATTTGACTGTTTTATTTTTAGCTCGACAGTCTAAAAATAGAAACTGCCCAATGTCTAAAAATAGAGGTCCATCTATTTTTACCAACTCGACCAATCATCCATAAATAGCATCCTGCAACTCATAGACCATGATCCCTATGTCTAAAAATAGACATAGTCTAAAAATAGACTTTGCGCCAAAAATAGCCTGCGGGCCCACTTAGTGAAGGCGACTTCATTTCACTAAGCTCCATCATCTTGTTGCATTTTCAACACTCCCTCTCAACAAGATATGGATTATCTGCAACCCCTATCCTGCCTCTGTGGAATTCAAATTTTCTCCTGGTGAGCGCCTTCGTCAAGATGTCAGCATCCTGATCCTCCGTGGGAACATATGAAAGTAACATGATTCTCCGCTGCACACAATCTATGATATGATGGTACCTGATGTCGATGTGTTTGGATCTATCATGAAATACTGGATTAGCCGAGATTTTAATGCAACTCTGGTTATCACAATAAATCACAGTAGGCTCCAAATGCGACCCGAACAACCCGACTAGAATCTTCCTCATCCAAATAGCCTCGCATGCAGCCAAGCTTGCTGCCATGTACTCGGCCTCAGCAGAACTGAGTGCCACGGATCTCTGCTTCCTGCTGTACCAGGAAACTGCTGTCGACCCGATACTGAAGATCCCTCCAGATGTGCTCTTTCGGTCCGTTGGGCTCCCTGCCCAATCTGCATCCGTGAAGCCACATAGCTTCACCTCATCCTCCTGTCTGTATCACAGTCCATATCCCAATGTGCCTCTAAGATAACACAATACATGCTGGCCTTCCTTCCAGAAGAGCTTGGTAGGCTTAACCATAGCTTGCGAAAGTTGGTTAATAGCATAGCATATATCGAGTTGTGTATTGACCAGATACATAAGCGACCCCACCAACTGTCGATAAACAGTGGCATCCACTACCTCCGCTGAAGTAGCATCCTCCTTCCTCCAACCTCCAGGAAGAGGAGTATCAACAGGCTTGCAGTCGTGCATGTTGAACTTCTCTAGTATCTCTCGGGCATACTTAACCTGAGAAACAAATAGTCCACCACTACGCTGCCAGATTTCCAATCCCAGGAAATAATGAAGGAGGCCCAAGTCCTTCATCTCAAACTCTCTAGCAAGATCCTCCTTGCTTGAAAGTATCAACAGCTCATCTCCTGTCAAAATTAGATCATCTACATACAGTATAATGATCAGCAACTTCCCTTCCATCACAATTTGGTATAGGTTAGGATCCGCCTCACTCTTGGAGAATCCAAGTCCGGTAAAGTAACTGTCTATCCGTGTGTACCAAGCATGAGGTGCTTGCTTCAACTCGTACAGTGCTCTCTTGAGTCTGCACACATGCGACTCACTGCTAAAGATCTCGAAACCTTCAGGCTGCTCTATGTACACCTCCTCCTCAATGACTCCATTGAAGAACGCAGTCTTCACATCCATCTGATGGATGTGCCACCCCATCTGCACTGAGAGAGCTAGGATCATCTGTATGGAAGAGTACCTTGCGACAGGTGCAAAGGTCTCCTCATAATCGATCCCCTCGATCTGTGAGAAGCCACGGGCAACAAATCTCGCCTTGTACTTCTCCACACTCCCGTCAGCCGCCTGCTTCACTTTGTAGATCCATCGCGAACCTACCACTGATTTCCCAACCGGTCTTGGGACAATCTCCCATGCACTGTTCCTGATGATCGAGTCATATTCTTCGATCATGGCATCAACCCATGCGGGTTCCTCCACAGCTTCCTCAAAAGAGGATGGCTCCGTCACAACACATTGACTCATAAGAGCCATGTATCCAGTGTACCGATCTGGTGACTGTCTCTGTCTGCGCTGTGCTATAGGTGGTCCTACAACCTTCTCTGCATCTTGAGCCAGTCGCTCAGCTTCTGTAGTGCGCTTGTGCCCTCTGATGGTTGGCGCTGCATGAGTGGTTTCTTCCACTCCATGAACTTCCTCTTGTGGCTGATCCACATCCGGAAGCTCATCCTTAGGAACTAATAGCTCCTCATCTGCATGCAAGTGTGGCTCCCTCTCAAGCGAACACTGCATGGCTTTCTCCTCCTGAAATTTGATATCCCGTTGCACAACAGTCTTGCGACTGTCTGGAAAATACACCCGATAGTTGTGAGGTGTATCAGTGTACCCCACAAATATTCCAACCTCTGCGGTCGGATCCAGCTTCTTTTTGGCATCCTTCGTCACATGCATGTAGACAGGTGAGCCAAAAATTCTCAGATGAGAAATATCAGGCCTCTTGCCAGAAAACGCCTCCTCCGGTGTACTCATGCCAAGAACCTTGTGAGGACAACGGTTCTGCACATACACTGCTGTATTGCATGCCTCAGCCCACAAGTGAAGGGGTAGGCCTTGATCATGCAACATCGCCCGTGCAGCACCCACGATCGTTCTGTTCTTCCGCTCAGCCACCCCGTTCTGCTGTGGGTTATGGGGTGCGATGAGCTCTCTATGAATCCCTTCTGCACTGCAGAACTCCTTGAATTCAGTCGAGATGAATTCACCACCGTTATCACTCCTTAGAGCAATCACCTTCTTCCCTGACTCCTTCTCGACCAGTGCTTTGAACTCACAGAACTTCGCGAATGTATCGCTCTTCTTCTGCATGAAGAAGATCCAGCACTTTCGAGAGAAATCATCAACAAAGATCACATAATACTTGTGCTTTGCTGTCGAAGCAACTGAGAAAGGACCACACACGTCTGTGTGAACTCTCTCAAGTATCGTCGTGGCGCGACTATCCTTCTCGTGAAAGTTGGCTTTCATAAATTTTCCCAAGGTACACCCCTTGCACTGATCTGACTGCGCAAGAGTGCCATTAAGAAGCCCAGTAGAAATCTGCTGCAGTATCTTCAAAGCTCCATGGTGAAGGTGGCCCAATCTCCGGTGCCATAGCTCGCCATCATCCCGGCTCACCACTTCTCCTGCCTTGCATGCCATTGTTGTGCAGCCATCTACTTGCAACTGATAAAGGTTCTTGACTCGAACCCCTATCTTCCGGGTCTCTCCAGTTTTCTTACTGCGCAGGAAAGCCTTTCCCTCGCTGAAGACCACATCATACCCCTTGTCTTCCAACATCGCCATAGAGATCAGATTCTTCATCAATCCTGGAACATGCAATACTTCCTTCAATACGAAGGGTTTACTAGACTCCCTCTCAAAGGAAATGGTACCGATACTGGTCGCACTGTATCTACCATCATCACCCATCTCGATGTGCACTCCAAGATCTTTCTCCTCCAGATCTGAAAACAAATCCCGATCTCCAGTCATGTGAAATGATGCACCACTGTCCAAGAACCATACTGATCCCATCACACTTGAGACCAAGCATGCGATCAGCGAAAAATCCAGCTCGAACTGGGAGGCCAATGCCTCTCCTGCTGCAGATCCAGTAGCATGCTTATTTTTCTTCTTCTGCGGACAATTTGTGGCATAATGTCCGTGTTGGTGACAATGAAATCACTTCACCTTGGACATGTCTTGCTTCTTGCCTTTCGCACCAGACTGAGAAGCTTTCTTGCTCTTCCCCTTCTTTGCTTTGGCAGCCAAAGTGAAATTTTCTTCATCATATGCCTTTGATGAAGATCCGTCCCTGGTAGTCCGCCTTATCTCCTCTTGCATGAGATCCAACCAAAGTCGCTCCCATCCCAGCAACTTCTCCCGACCATTGACAGAGTCCTGATAGGAATGCCAACTCTTCGGAAGACCAAGGAGAGCCAGGTCCACCAAGTCCTCATCATCGACAGTCACCCCCACACTTCCCAGCTCATCTCTACATTGAGTGAACTTCGTGAGGTACTTGGCGATACTATCGCCTTTCTCCATCTTAATGTTTCTGATTTTATCCTTGAGCGCCAACTTCCTTTGGTCGCTCTTGCTCTGGAATAGATATGACAATGCTTTCCACATCAAGTATGGAGAAGCTTTTCCATGCAGGCTGGATACAATGTGATCCTTCATGCCCTCCAACAGAATCCTTCGACATTTCTCCATCTTCTTTTGCCAAGCCTCAACTTGAGCAGCATCAGTAGGCTTTGGGATCTCAGCATCTATGAACTCCTTCAGCCCGTTATCATCTAATACCGCCTCCATTCTGTCCTTCCATGCAACATAATTTGAACTGCCCTCAAGGGCATACTCGAGTCGCAAACCGTTGAAAGACATTTCAACTCCGGCACCAAGAAAACAAACTGCTGCAAAATTCGAATTCCAAGCTCAAAACTCAACTACTTCTGGATCTGTGAGAACAAATTATTTCTAGCACAGAGATCGACTATAGGGGCATTTACTGGATATATCACCTTTTAGAGAAAGGATGGATCCAGAGGCTACCTGGCCCGTTACAAACTCTGTCTACTGAAATAATTGTAATCACTGTAATAGATCCCGATGATCAATTCTCTCGCTCTGATACCATGTAGAAATTTGCTGAATAATGAAGATTTATTCACCGAGATTATCATGGTCACACACTAATTCGAATTCATGCATAACAAATAACTTCTTCTACAATTGATCATCAATATGCGGAAATAGAAAGCAGTCGCATGCGCTCATTAAATCATAATCAAGCACACATATCAACACAGTATGTAATGGGGAAAGCTTATAGCTGAAAACCCCTAGCTATTTTGTATATTATAATGGAAGATAACATGTAACAATACATAGCACAATACTCCTCACAAGTACTCAGTACTATCTTCAAAAGTTACATACAAACTAGCTCAGTTTTGAACAAGTCACGGGTTCAAAACTCCTCCACTCTTTGCCTGCCTCTACTGCGCAATCCAAAAGGATTATGGATGAGATCCAAGTTCGAATCCCACTAGCTCCAACTGCGCAATCCTCATTGGAAATCTCCTCCAATGCTTGTGCAAATCTCATGCACAACTAATGTCACAACTAATAGCAAACCGGCTCTTTCACCTATCTCTTCCACTGGTCTCCACTGAACTGTCCATGCACTGGCGTTAACTGATGCGTTATTTAGTTGAATAATGAGTTAATAATTAGTGAATTAATTAATAATTAATTCACACCACTCATCTCTAGTGTATTAGCCAGTTAAACTAAATACAACTAGTTCAACTAAGTTAAACCGAACACAACTCCATCAACTCCTCAATCAACTCCACCAAAACTCTGCCACATGAGTCTAACTGAAGTCAACCATGAAATAGCTCAACCAAACCCCTAGGAATAGCGTAATTCCTTTGTCAGCTGCATGGGCCACATCCGTAGCTCAAACTGAAGTGCGCCAAGAGGATAAGATAATGTTTATAGTCCAAATATTATTAAGAGCTAATAATATTTGACTGTTCTATTTTTAGCTCGACAGTCTAAAAATAGACATTGCCCAATGTCTAAAAATAGAGGTCCATCTATTTTTACCAACTCGACCAATCATCCATAAATAGCATCCTACAACTCATAGACCATGATCCATATGTCTAAAAATAGACATAGTCTAAAAATAGACTTTGCGCCAAAAATAGCCTGCGGGCCCACTTAGTGAAGGTGACTTCATTTCACTAAGCTCCATCATCTTGTTGCATTTTCAACACAAACCTCTTGCCAAGAATATATTTCCCTACATATTCAATGCATGGATGATCATTTCCAACTAAATATCATGTGTCAGATAATTATGCTCATGCTCATTCAGTTTATGTGACTCATAACACACTACATGTCCTTCCTGCATAGGGACTCCACCATGTCCTATCTTACAAGCATATGTACACACCACAAACTCTTTGTCTAGATTTGCAATCTTTAACACTCGAGCATTCGTCAACAAGTGCTTCAATTTATCAAAACTTGATTCACATTCTTCTGTTTATTCAAATTTATTACCTCGCCTTTGTAGTGATGTAATAGGATATGAAATCCAAGATAAGTTCCTAATGAACCTCATGTAGTATCTTGCTAGCCCCATGAATGATATTGCCTCATCCAAATTCCTATGAGCTACCCACTCCATAATAGCCCTTATTTTTTCTGGGTCCACTGATATGTCGTCCTTGGAAACAATATGTCCCAAGTAATGTACCTTTATCTGAAATAAACTACATTTTCTAATCTTGGCATACAATTGATGCTCTCTTAGTAATATCAATACTATTGCTAAGTGTTTGACATGCTCTTCCTCATTCTTAGAATATATCAATATGTCATTAATGAATTTAATAACAAACTTGTACAGATAAGGATGCAACACATTATTCATCAAGCACATAAAGGTAGTTGGAGCATTAGTCAAACCAAAAGGAACTACTACAAACTCATAATGCCCATACTTGGTCCAGAAATTTGTCTTGTAAATTTCATCTTCCTTGATGTGTACCTGATGGTATTTGGATCGCAGATCAATCTTCGAGAACATTATTTCTCTCTTCAACTGGTAAAACGTCATCAATCCTCGACAATAGATACCTATTCTTGATGGTTACCTTGATCAAATACCTGTAATAAATACATAGCCTCAGAGCACCATACTTCTTCTTCATAAACAAAATTGGTGCACCCCATGATGATACACTTAGCCTAATGCATCCCTTTTCAATCATTTTATTCAACTGCAACTTCAATTCTACTAACTTAGGAGTTCTCATCATGTACAGTGCCTTTGATGCAGGAGTTTCCCCTAGTACCAACTCAATAAAAAATTCCACTTATCTGCGAGGTGACAAATCTGAAATATCTACTGGAAACAAATATTGAAATTGTTGTAATATCGATTACGTGCTCAATATCTTCACATCATCATCCTCCTTATCTTTATCACTAGAAATATGCACTGCAAATAACACACACCCTTTTCTGCAACTCCACTTTTATTGCATAGTTGTCACCATTTTAACTGATGTTGATTTCTTCTTACCCTATAATATTCTTCATTACCCGCTGTCATCCAAACACTCAATAGTTTTTTCATAACAATCCACCTTAGTCCTGTGAAGATAAGACCAATCCATGCCAAAATCATATTGTATGATACCAATGAAATTACATTCAAATGTGTTGATGTAGGCATACCATTCAACTCAAATGCGCAATATCTTTCCCAATGATGAACTCTCTTCTTTGTAATTGTAGAAAAATGCACTAACCAAGATTATGCATGCAATTCTTTATTCAAACCACACTTATCCACCATTTCAGGGTTAACATAACTATAATTAGATCCAGGGTCAATCAAAATAGAAAAAACTTGATCACAAAGCTTATCATCCATCTTGATAATAAATGCATGGTAATCTTCTTTCCTATTATCGAACACTGCATAAATACAAGGAATACGCTGCCTAACATCCCCAACTGTCTACACCCCCTGTGCACTATAGATCTGAGGCATACCACCCTAATAATGCGAAAAATAACTCTTGAGATGCTTCTTACCGCATATCCAACACCGCAACAATCCCATGCAATCACCTCTATTCTTCTGCCCTCCAATTTGTGACCCATGTCCCTGAATAACTATGTTGAACTTCTTGTAAGGTGCCACATTTTCTTTCTCTTCTGAATTATGAGATCTTGTAATTTTCAGCTGCCATTTACCTTTAGCTTTATCTTTCCATTTCCAACCTTGCTAATATTATGTCTTACACTTTCAATGTTCATAAAAATGCTTCAACTTACCAACGACTTCTTCAAGTGACCGAGGATCATCATATTCAATTCGATCTCTAAATGCTAATGGAAATCCAATGACAAATATACGAAATTTAGCTTTTTCATCCTTAAGATATGGTACATACCTCTATAACTCCAAGAACTCAGTTGTATACTCCTTATCTTTCATTGATCTCATCTTTAGCTTGTAGAATTTCTTGGCTTTGCTGTCGTAGTACCTCTTTGATAAGTATTTCTTCCTAAAAATTCTCTTGAATTCATGCCAACTAACCTCTCCTGTCTTGATGTCTCTAATTCGCTTCACATTTTCCCACTAGATATATTCTATCCCTTTGAGGTTGAATATATTTATTATGGCCTTCATATCCTCTGTGTACTCATGCAGTTCAAAGAATTTCTTCATCCCAAGTAGCCATACCTCTTCATCCTTCGACTTCTTCAAATACCCATCAAATGTAGGTGGATTTTCTTTCTTGAACTCATATTTATATCCCTTTTCACTCCTCCTATAAGGATGATAACAATGAGAATCATAGTGTTTTCAGAACTAGAACTAGAATAGAACATGTGTCCATCACCTCTCCTATCTCGAGTATCCAAGTGCCTACTATCATTGATCATGTCATCCCTATCTGACCTGTGCCCAAAATGAGATCTATTACCATATGCCATGTTATTCCCATCCTCCTGCCCATGTCTGATCCGAAGTGGTACTTTTCTCTACAATTCTGAAAAAATCTAAAGGATTATTGCATTGCCTTCTATTTGTTTCTCCTACACCTGAATGATCCTATCATTGTCTACCTCGCAACTTCTTATTTCTTCCTTCAAACTTCTCAATGTATCTTCTAGGTCAGAAGAGTTCCCACCCCACGTTGCTCATCTAATCCATAGGGAGAATCTCATGAACTGTAGTCTACCATCTTGCTAGTCATCGTTGATCTCTTTCCTACAAGTATACCATGTCAGCTAAAACCAAAACATAACATAATCAACATACCTCAGTATAGTTCAGGGGGGATATATCATCTACAAGATCAACCAGATTATCAAAATACATGTATAATCATAATCATAACAGTATATAAAACATCTTTTCAACCACTATCCAATTATCAATGCATGACCATACCGACTACATATCATAAGCTCATGCACGATGACTATCACCATGCCAATGTATGCATAATAACATATAAACACTGACATGCATAACCAATGCATAACCAACATATACTCATGATAAACACATCCAAAATCAACACCATAAACTTTTACATGGAGACACGAATGCAACCATGACGACCACCATGCATAAACAACAAGCTCATATACCACAAGCATAAATAACACATACACAATCGACATGTATGCATGACCAACACACCACCCATTATGTCCAAGTGGTGAACCATGCTCTGATACCACTCTATAACAACCTCTTACCAAATTTACCCAATCTAACCAGTCCATTGGGGTAAACACGTGACAAGAGGCTACTGTGTTGTGATTCAACTCCCCATGTAAAGTTAAGGAAGTGGAACCGACATAATGAAACCAAACTAACCTTCCACACATGCTACAGAACCTCCAGGAGCTAACCAACACTTCCAGGTGACCAACCACTAAGGAAACTTGATATTTTACTAGTATGGACCCTCATACACTCCCATGAAAATCCATGTATGCGGCTGAGGCCTTCCAATCGCTCCCATATCAAGGAATGTCAGCGATTATGGACTTTTTTCATGCAATTTTGTGTCAGCGACCCCAAATTTTGAGCCACATTTTCAGGGCTAGGTCTCATGCCACTACCAAGAACTCCATGCCACCTTCAAACATTAATAATAAAAATGGAACAAAGCTACTAAGGCAATCATTGGTACAAGTACTTGATCTGCCCCCTACTAGTCATGGAAGACATTTCATCAAATACGTCACAAATATGTAATCTACAGGTTATAACAACATATTTGAGCATAGGGATCTCATACTTATATGAGATTCATAAGGAAACGTTGATACCTTATCAAAATAGTTACATTATCATCTATTAGGAAATAAATTCATTTTCTAATCAAAACATGATGAGAGCCATACATCAATTTTGTCATAAAACATGTTCATAACCAACATATAACCAACAGAAATAACAAGGATATAATAGCCATAATAATCACACATGAACCAATACATTTACACATGAAATACCAAAGAGAAGAATCTCTTATTAATGAATGCATAAGCCAACCAGGTCTAGGATTTCCACAAACCACCTGACCATAGATTGGGCTGAACCAAATCTTTCTTTCAGCCAATCACCCTCATGCAATATTCCAAGTATGAAACCTCACAACAAAACCAACTTGGGATTCCTCATGCTTTACTGCAATCCCCACCGGATCATTGGGCCCGAACCCTCACTAATACGACCAAGCTTTACCACAATCCCCGTCAAATTACTAGGCCCTAAACAAGCGTGGATGCCTTTGGATCTCTCCACTTAAACTATGAATAATTTTTCCATCTCAACCTCTCGGCTTTACCGTGTATCCCTCCATTACCATTCGAGGGATTCCTAGGCCTACGAGGTCTCTACCCTCTGGAATTTACCGTGTATCCCACCATTATCGATCAAGGGATTCCTAGACCCAATCAAGGGTATTCACCACTGAGATTTATTGTGTATCCCTCCATTCACTGGTCAAGGATTCCTAGGCTCAATCGAGGTGTCCATAACCAGGCTTTATTGTGTATCCCATCCTAGGATTCCTAGGTCTTGTGAATAATCCTGAGACCACCCCACTTAGCTTTGAATCCATCTAGGAATCCATCTCAACCAAATATAAGAGAACCCACCACACCATGGCTATTCGGAAATGGAAAGGCAAGGTTGAAGAACATTGTCACACCTAGAAAAACCCATGACAATGAAAACAAGGGAACCGATAACACACATGCATGGACCATGCATGCCACATATAGCAAGGAAATCAAACATGCAAATTGATACATGCAAGTAATCTCATTGTAGTCGTTTGATCCTGCTCTTCCTTGCTTGATATAATTTACTTCCCTTTGCCTTATTTTTCCTTCATTTTATTTCCTTTATCCAATGCTAGAGTGATCCAAGAATTCTCTAAGTGTCCAAAATTTTGTGAGAGAAAGAGAATAGAGAGAGAGCTCCAAAACTGAAATAAAAAAAATGTACTAATTGATCCCCATAAGCCTTTTTATTAATAAGGTACCTATTCTCTTCAATTTTCCATTATTTTCCTTCACTTTCCTCCTCACATGCAACCTGTGACATTTCACCTTCCTTTACTCCTAATTTCCATTATTTTCATAAATAAAATTCCAAAAAATGTCATTTTTCCATTCCAAAAGCTTTTTCATTTCCTTTTCCAATTTCCTTTAGCCATAATAAACCAAATGAGCACCCACACTAAGATGTTTTTCCCACCATTTAGCTTGGAATATATGTCCAATGACCATGGTTATTATTTTGCCTTTATTAATTTGATTACATGAATTTTGAGCAGAATTGTTACAAACTTTGACTATCAAAAAACCATACCATAAAACTTAATAGCCACCTTGAATCATTGTTATTATTTGCTACCATGAAGAAAAATATCCACCTTCCAACACATTCTCTATCATAATTTGTTACATTGTTTTTTAATTAAATACATTATAATAATAAAATAATTAATTACTTAACAAATACAAAATAAAGTTTAAAAAAATTAAAACATAAAATAGCAAATGTATACATTAAAATATTAAATAAAATAACAAAATAAAGTTTAAAAAAAATAAAACATAAAATAGCAAATTTATACATTAAAATATTAAATAAAATAATAAAATAACCCATATAATTAGTATTGGAGCAAATGTTTTGAAATTAAATTTAAAAATTAAGAAACTAATTTAGAGTGAAACTTTTATTTTAAATTATAATATTATTTAAGGGAGAATGGAAGAATCGAGAGTCATTGCTAGGGTTGAGCATTTCTATCATCATAAATTTAGGGAAGCTATTGAGATTGAGAAAAAGTCCGGTAGGTTGAATAGAGATGATTGTTGAAGTTAGTAGTTGTTGGGTTCCATCTCTTTGCTCTCAGTAGTGCTCTTTTCTCTAGTGTTTTTCTCTCTTTTTATTTTCCCTATGTTTTTTCTTGATATGTATTTGAGGTTTGATATTCACTTATTTATTATATACTTTAAATATTATTTCTAATGCTAACATAGTTTTAGTCTATTTTTCTTTTCAGGTAGTACTATTTTATTTTTAAGTCTTTTTATTTATTTCTTTATTTTTAATATATATAAAAAATTTATTTCTCTATTTTATTATTTTTATTTTATTTTATTTAATGTTTAATTTTTAATTTTAATCTTATTGACTTAGTCTTTATTATTATTTTTATGATTTTATTTTATAGTGGATTGTTTTGTTGACTTGGTTCTTATTTTTATTACTTTAGGATGGGATTTATTTTGTTTTCATTCATTTATTTATTGGTTATTTTCAGTTTTGACCGTTTTTTAAATCTATTTTTTCATTTATGATAGGTTTTCACCATTACTTTTCTCTGCATGATATATATATGGATAGTCGGATTAGTCAGGCTTCATTATCCTGTTGATGAACTACATTCAGTTGTTCGTGGTTCTAAAATTTCTCATGTGATTTTTCGGAAAAATTATTTTAATATGATATGGATCACAAAAATTTACATTCAAAGACTGAAATATTTGACTATTTTTATACCGAAACTGTTCCTTATATAGAATTAATTAAACAAACATTATTCATCCCAACCAATCAAAAAACTTTATTTTCTTCTCTTTACACCAACAATCTGCCACCTTGAAAGTAATCATTCACCTCAACGTACCACCCACGTCAAAATCACATTAACTTTGTGACATGTTGCATTAGGGTTTTCTAGGACGATATGTTCACACGAAGCCTGCAGGATATTGTTCTTTACAATATTCTCTGCTATTGTCCCCCTCACCGTCGCTTCCCATTTTCCTGAATAAAAAAATCCAACATTTTTTTAAAAATTTATCTATATCTGCCTCGACATATACTAAATTTCTCTGATTGGAGGGAGAAAGTCGAACTTCTTGCATGTTTATCATGACGGTGGATTCGGGAAAACAATAGCACTAGTGGTTCCAGCCCTGGTATAGATAGAATTCGCTTGGTTGGGTAGTTTCATTGGCTTAAGCTCCTCCATCTCGAGTGGGATGTGGCTCATCCAAAAAAACTGGTTAGCAGTTTGGAATTACATTGAAAACTCAAAACTTTAAACTTGAAGCCCACAAACAAATATATAATAGCATGACTTTGAAGATCATCCCACCAAATTCGAAGTGAACTCCAAATTCAAAGCCCAGACACCCATAGAAGTAAGTGAATTATATTCCAAGTTCTCTTCAACAATCAACTTTAAAATTACTACAACCTAAACTAAAAAAAATCTAGAACAGTGAAGAGAAAACATAGCAGAAAATTGAACTTCAGAACCAACCAGAAAATTTAACTACCAAAACATCGTAAAACCCAAAACCCACAAAACAAACTGAACTGCAATGCAAACTTTTGGACATATATATTTTCACGAACCTAACAGGAACTTGAACATTATAAAAAGATGAAAGAAAAAAAAAAGATGGCAAAAAATTGAACTTCAGAACCAACAAGACAATTTAACTACTGAAACATTATAAAACCACAAACCCAAAAACAAACTGAACTGCACTGCATTATTTTTGAAATATCGATCTGCACTTTACCGGACTGGAATTATCAGTATAACTTAACATTTAATTTGTGGTCTGCAGTGATTCCTGAAAGATTAAGGAATTCCCATGAAACTGATACTTAGTGTGAAAGTTTTCAATACTTACAACATCCCTTGGAGAGATATTGCGAGGAGAGAGAGCAGAGGTGAGCCTATGACAGCGTTGGTAGGTCTGATACCATGTGAAATAAGTTACAACATTCCCTAGCAAGATATTGCAAGCAGAGAGAGCATAGGTGAGCTTGTGACAACGTTGGTAGGTCTGATACCATGTGAAATAAGTTTAATTGTAGACAACGGAGGTGGAGTCTCCATAGAAAATTTACAAGTCCTCCATTCGCTCTTACTTTGGGCCACTATATTGTTCAGTCCTAAATATACAAATCCAAACAACTCATTCAACATGCAAAGCTCCAATTCTATAGCTCAAATCTTGACCTTTTAATACATTTTTCCACCGGTAATGACGTGTTTTTATCATGTCAATGTATCCCCATGATATTTTTCGTTATAAAGTCTATCATGACATAAGCATCTTTGGCATGTCATTCTCATAGTTGCTTCATTTTCTCACTGTAGGAACCAGACGTAGTTTAACACACGTCAAGGGCCTTATAATATATAGATTTATTTGCATTAGGTGTCACCATCTATTGGTGGTGGTCCTTTACTATCATTCGTAATGGTTATAGATCTAGACCTTCACCATAAGTGACTCCACTCTCTGATCTTTATCGTTATGGCTACTATCTATAGAGGTAAAGGACATCATCATGTGCACACTGTATCTTTTCAAATTTTCTCTAATGTTGCATCTAAATGTAATAATACCTAGGATGCATTTGATTAAGTAGTGGTTAGATCATCTTTAAGACAAGTTTTAGTAGCCTAAAACTCTTGTTTCATGTTTACGCCAAAAGATTTTGTGATCCTGTAAGATGAATAAATTTATTATGTAGTATTAGTTGTTGTTACAAGTCACACCCTAATTCCCCTAAGAGTGTAGATGTAAATTACGTTTCAAAATATTGCAAAACACGAACTTTTTTAGTAGCTTTTCGAGTAGTCAGTACTCAATTATAAATAATGATAAAGGAACTCCTTTATGGGCATGTATTCAGCAATGGATTCTATTAGTTGCAAGATGATTTTCTCAAATCTTTTTATTCCTTTTGTGTATCTTTTCACTTTTAGGGACAATTGCTAGTATATTTTCAATTAAAAATATATAAATTTATATGATAAAAATGTTTCAATTCATAAATACGAATATCTTTTTTGTATACGTCTTCTTTTAGTGTTAGCTATTATAATAAAAATACCATTGTGACAAAGAAGTTTGTTTTTCACTTAATAAAAAGTTAGATCCCAACAAGCGACCTGGTAGAAATACTGACAAAATTATTCTTAATTGCAAAGGATTTAAAGCGGAAAAAAGCAATGATGGTTCTTTTTAATGGTTTAAAACAACACGAATAATGTAGGCAATATTCAAATCTACATTCGAGTGGTTGTATCGATGAAATTTTAAATGATTAGGATGTTTTTTTCTTCTAATGATGAGTTTAAAGGAACGATAAATACACAATAATGATATAAAAACACTAAAAATAATGATGTAAATAAAGATCCTTTTTAACTATATATGCGTGAGAGTTGCTCTAACCGCGATTTCTTTAATTGAAAAAACAAAAAAAACAAAAACTTCTTTCGATGTTTTGATGGTAGCATTAACTTAAAGGAGAAAGATGGGATCTATCAAATGAAAATGATCTGATGATCTTATTTCAAATGGGAAATTTAAAGACACAATTAGAGATTTTCGTCGAAGTGGGATTAATGCTATCAACATTTAAGAGAAAAACAAATTTGAGGAAGCAACTTTATCGGTAAGAGATATGTTGTTTTAGATGTTTTTTTGTAAATTAAAAAGACTTTATTACTTCAAACTATCTTCAAAACTAAAGTATAATGTAATTTATTCATAACATGTGGGGGATTCTCACTTCCTCTAGGAAAACCAATATAATTGTCCAAATATCCTTCTAAAAAAAACCCAAAAAGCAGCTCAAAAACAAAAGCAGACATTCTGGTAAAACATAAGAAGAGACCACATATGCTAGCAGACTTGTAGACCACCAAGACTCGGAAGAAAAATTAGGAGATGGGTCCTTTGAACTGGAACCGGGAGGAGTAGGATTATAAGAGTCACATTGAAGATGCCCTTCAACATGGGCCAACCTGGCATCGAGCCTATCCATGAAAATAAGTTGATTCCTTAGCATTCTTTTGATATCCCCGAGAGAAACAAACACATTTTATCTCTCTACTTAATTATCTTTTAGCACAATGCCAAGTAGGGTCTTCATCTACTAGCCATGCAATTGAGTTGAGGTATTGTTTTCTCCATCCCCTACTATGACTAGGGGTCATGAAACCATCAAGAAACCTCCTTCAATATCTCCAAGTTAGAATAACGTTTCCTCTCATCCCCCACCATGGTTTCCAAATTCCTAATTTCTCGTCAAGTCTCTGGAGGAACAACATTGAAATAAGCCTCAACTAAATCCTGAGTAAATATATGGGCCTTGTGAGTTGTTGTCGCCACCACTCCTTCTACAGTGCATGTGTTTCCTAGGAGGCATGGCTCACAAGAGGAGATCAGTCCTCAATTTTCCACCAAAACACCCACAACTAGCCAATTTTTAGTCTTAAAGTTAGAAAACAATTTTAATTATTTACAAATTAAGTTGAACTTAGTTTATTTATATTATAGATGCAAACCTCATATTCATATCTTTCATAATGACTCGTTTATGAGTGATATTGAAAACATACATCTTGCATTTCAGATACAAGAAACATGTTATTATTATATTATTATCAATACAATAGATGGAGCCAAGTATCAATCATGAACTTATAACACTTGTTCGAAATGATTAGAATGAAAATATTGTAAACATTTATCAAAAAGCACAACCCTTGACTAATTATTTTTTTATAAATACATTTTCAAGTGAAAGTATATTTTTTCTATGCTATAATAAATATGAAAGTCTACTGTAATGTTTTATTATTATTAATCTATTTGGAAAATAAGTATTATTAGCATGTTTCTTTAAAAAAAAAAAAAAAAGACATAATTGTATATAAATTGAAAATGACTTATTAGGTTGCAATTTTATTAAGAAGATAATTAATATTATAATTTTGACCATGTGGAACAAAATACATAGGTTTGAAGAAATGAGATACTAGTGTAACACATGTGGAAACAATTTCAAAAGAGATTGAAATGGTTATCTAGAAATGATCACTTTGAATAATTTATAGACATGGAAGATTAAATGGAAATGTGTAGTTATTCCCAAGAAGAAAGTTAAGCATATCAAATTGAAGATGTACTCGTTAAAAATAAAGAATTTGACATATTAAATATTCTTGATTAGCTTTAAGATGTCCTTGAAGAAAATGTTCAATTTTGACATAATATTGATGAATTATATTTGTAATGTTTTGGATATTGAGATTTTATATTAATACTTTTTATCACACACACTAATAGACAACCAATTAGATAAGCATGGAATACCTTTCTAATGCAGCCATATGGCCGCAAATACTCAAATGTGTAGACCTAAGGCTTAGTCTGCGCAAATACTGAAGGGAAAGAGAATGATTTGGCAACCATTGCAGATGAGGTTGAGGCGAAGAGAGATTGCCTTATTGAAGAAGGAACTTAGATTTCTTGAGCTAGAGATGGAATTTGAAGATTCCACATGCATATCTGTTCAAAGGGAAGTGCTTGAGGAAGCAGTCAATACTGAAAAGTCTTGTAGTTTTAAAACTAATGAGTTGTGTATGTTTGCACGTACAGCATAGGGAGATGAGCAAGATTTAGAGTTTGTTCAAGAAGAGTTGAATCTGAAGTCTGTTCAGATCGATGCTGAGATAGCAAGATCGCAGGAGGAAATGAAGACGAAGGAGTCTAATCATAATATTGGTGCAGAGAGAGAAGGACCAGTTGATGATTGGTTAAAAGCTGGTGAAGGTATGGAAAATTGTGTGAAGTTTCCAAGTTCTACTCCTAATGGAATTGTTGAATTGTATAGGAAACTAGATCTTCAGAGAAGAGAATTGGAGAGACAGAGGACTTATGTACATGATAATTTGCTGAAGAAGCAAGGTAAGGGAGTTTTCATGAATGATAGTCATGAAGCAGAGGATGAAAAGAAAGAGAGACTAGCTGACAGTCTCATGGTAAATGCAAATCAGCATACTGAGGTGCTGACAAAGGAGTTAGAAAGGAACTCAGAGCAGCATACTGAAGTGTTTCCAGGGGAAGCTGAGGAGAAATCCAGTGAATATTTTCTGAGTCCTAAAGAAGACTTGGAACTGCAGAGAGAAAACTTGGTGACTGAATCAACAAGTGAGACCATTGGGTCTTGTGATTTTGATGCTGACAATTTGATTGTGATTACAGGTGATACAAAAGACAGTCCATCATTTGGAATTGTCTTGAAAAAAGAAGAACTATTGCAGAAAGAAGGTGAGACAATCATGTCTCATATGCAGAGGCTTGTTACCATGGGTGACAAGAAAGAGTTGGCTTGTCTGTATAGCCAAGAAAGAACTGTGGGGCAAAATTTTGGAACTGCTACAGTATTTGCAGAACTTGATTTGATTTCCAGAATCAATCAAGATGATGATGGAAAATTACTGAATATTGTCGAAGGGGAAGATGAAGGTTATGCTGAAACTAATTTGCAGCACGTTAATGAAATGCTTGAGGAGAAATGGCTGAAATGTTTGCTGGAGACATTTGAACCAGATAAATTTGCAGATGATGAGCAAAAGAATGTTGCAGAAGGACGGGAATTTTGGGAGGTAGCAACATCAATGTTGGCAGCAAGAAAAGCAGTAACAGCAGAAGCAGCTACAGCAGCTGAATTGACAGAAATTGGAGACAGCAGCAGTAGGTTGGACATAGAGATTGAAAGCATCAGAAGACTGATGATGAAGGTGTCTCAGAAGCAGCAGACAGCAGCAAGAAAGCAGAAGAATTTAAGCAAGGGAAAGACAAAAGAAGAATATGAAAGCATAGCTGGAGGCAGAATGTAGAACAAGATATGGAAACCAGGAGAAAAGCAGCAAGCGACAGTAGATGATGACTTGCAGAACAAAGTATGGGATCGAGGGAAGACAAGGACAAAGACTTAAAATGCATGATCAGGAGATCATGATCATTTTCAACCTTGGGAGTCTGATGCAGGAGCATTAGCTCGGAAAAATGCCTTGTATTTTTTATTAAAACCTAGGGGTCTCATGTTTTTGAGAATTTATTAATTTCATGTAAATATTAATATTATTTTTGAGTGATTAATTATATTTTTAATTAATTATTTTTGAGAATTTGTAAATGTTTCCAAACAACTGGAAAACATGAGAGAAATTAGATGAGAGATATCTAAGAGATAATTAGGAAGCCTAAGATAGATTTAGTTGCAAGGTTTTAGGGATAAAAATCTATCTTTTAGGGGTGTTGAGATATTTGGGGATTTGTTGAGAAGTTGAAGGGATTGAGCATTAAATTAGATCATTTTAAAATTTGTATAAATTATCAAGCCTCAAAGAGCATTGAGATCAGTGAGAGTGTGAGTAGAGAGCAGGGGTTTCTCCTTGGAAGCCTTCGGGCAATTGTAAAGGGCCAATGGTTGAAAATCAGGCCAGAACCAAGAATGTCTGTAAGTAATTTCGTTGGTTATGTGAGAGCATCTTTTCAAAATTATATGTGTTGATTGATTGACTAATTGTTGTACTTGAAACTGCGCATATGAATTATTGGTGTAATTATAGTTTTAAAGTCAATCTGAGTGAGATCGATTATTCCATGAGAAAGATGGAATCGAACTTTCACTTCTGATATGATAAATCTGCATACGGTAATATTATGCTTGAATTTGAAAGTCGATGTGTTTATAGAAATACGCAATTCCTGATCTAAATCAGGGATCGATTTTCATTTCTGTTATGAATTATATTGGGCACTAGTTTAAACAGAGAATAAATGTGTTTTTATTCTGCTGCATGGAGGATTGATTACAATTATTAATTGAGTGAGAGATTCATGTTGAATTGTGTTGGCATGGACAGCGTTGAAACTGAATTATTAGCGCGGTGAAAAGGTTAGTTGAAGCAGTGGAACGCTTTTTCTTGAAGCTGAAGAGTGTATCGATTTGATTGAACCAGTTTCAAAGTTACTGAGTGATAGGTTCTGCGTACAAGAGTTTGGAAGGATGCAGAGTCAAAGCGCGCAAACAGAGCACAATGAGATGCGGTGAGAGCTGACATTGGTACTGGCAGTGATTAAGTTCAGTGCGTTTTGTGCCTTTTCGAAAGGCCTGGAACTTCTGTTTGGTTTTTTTTTAAAGGGTCAATTACTTGTAGATTATATTCAATTAAGTTTGCAGCATTGAATAAACGTGATTTCAAGGGGAATATCGAAACTGTAGAGCGTTGGAGACAATAATTGACTGTAGAATTGTATTGAACACATCTGATCTGACATTATCAATGAAATGTTGTGTGGATTTTGTGGGAATAAACGCAAGCATAATTGTTTAAATTGGTAATAAGTACTAGCGCAGATCGAAGAGGACCTGAGTTGGAACTCGATTTATATAAATCGATGTTGACTCTTATGTTTCTGTTATGGCACAAGAATTCAATGAGAAGAAAGTCCATTATCATTGCGTTTTGAAACGTAGTGGTAAGTATTGGTTTATCATACTGATATATGTAATTTTAAACATTGTTTTGGCATGAATTGAGGGTGCAGGTGTAAGCGGTCAATTGGAGAAGCGATGAACTAGTAACCAGTCAGTATGTGTTGGAAGAACAACATTGAAGAAGTAATGGATGAATCTATGCCATTGTGAAGGTATTGTGAACATTTTTAAAATCAATCTTCAGCATTGGGATGCGTTGTTTGAAGAATGCAGAGATTCTTCAGCATTAACTATGGAGCTGAAGGTTGCGTTGGAAGAAGAATGCAAGGTAAGCACATTTGTATTACCGTAGCCAGATCTATCATGATGTTGAATGGATATGTGCACCGTTAATGTTGATGTGATGGCTTATATTGTCAGCTGGTAAAGTTTTAAGAATGAATTGAATAACCATAGAGCTGCAGTTTGATTCTTGAACATTCTTGAACAAGATGTCTGTTGTTGACATTCAGATTGGTAAATGGTGAATCATTTAAATTAAAAATGGGTGATAATTTGAGATTGCCAGATTGTAGAATTTGAGGACCATTTTGGTTTTTAAATGGAAAGATATTAAATCTGGGCTGGATCATTTAAGTTTAATAGTCATGGTTTTATAACCATAAAGATAGCTTCCGCATGTGATGAAACTTCCCAGAAAGTGGGTTTTCTTGAAATGAAACTGGAATTGCCTGGTATAGAAAATATTCAGGGTATTGCAGGGTTAGCCCTGCATCATCAACTTTGAATCCATCTAACAATCTGTCTCAACCAAATACAAGAGAACCCACCACACTATGGCTATCCGGAAATGGAAAGGCAAGGCTGAAGAACACTATCACACCTGGAAAAACCCATTCCAATGACAACAAGAAAACTCATAACACATGTGCATGTACCATGCATGCCACATCTAGCAATGAAATCACAGATTGAAATCAATAATCTTTGTATTTTCTTGATCCTTCTCTTCCTTTCTTGATCTTTGCTTCCCTTTTCCTCTTTGCCCTTCCTTTTCTTTCCTTGATCCAATGCTATAGTGCTCCAAGAATGATCTATGTGTCCAAGAGTGTGTGTGAGAGAGAGAGAGAGAGCTCTAAAACTGAACTGACAAAAGATACCAATTGATCCTCAAAATAATTTTTATTAATGAGGCCTCTATTTCCTTCATCTTTTCATTATTTTCCTTCATTTTCCTCCTCACATCCAACATGTGACCTTTCACCTTCCTTTTCTCCTAATTTCCATTATTTTCATAAATAAAATGCCAAAAAATGCCATTTTTCCTTCCCAAAGCTTTTTTCAATTTCCTTTAGCCATAATAAACCAAATGAACACCCACACTATGATTTTTTTCCCAACATTCATCTTGGAAAATGTGTCCCATGACCATGGTTATTATTTTCCCTTTATTAACTTTATTATATGGAATTTTGACTATGGTTGTTACAAAACCCTCCCCCCTTGGAGGAACATTGTCCTCAATGTTCAATGACACCTACAACCAACAAGAATGTTGAAAAAAAAACATACTGCCCATGGAACTTTATAACTTAGATCGATCAACTTGTTGAAATGAAACCAACATAACAACATAAAAACATGACAACCATAATGACATGACACCCATACTGCTTATTGGAGCTTTATAACACAACTCATGGCGATATTTACACCATATACATATGTAAATATATGAAAACATCACACCCAAACATATGCCAAAAACATTCTCTCAACCTACGAATAGAGAAGGATACATAGCCCACATCTAATCCGCCATATCCCATGTAGCTTCATCGGACCCAAAGTGCTTCCACTGCACTTTAACCTACTTGATTGCTCAGTTCCAGAGCATGAGAATATTTCTCTGCAAAATGCATTGTGGTTCCTGTTGGAATTCTCCTTTTTGCCCCACCTGTAATACATACAAGATAATCACATGATAAACATCTTTAACATACTTCTTAAGCAATGACACATGCAAACCATCAAGGAATTTCACTGCCAGAGGAGGTGAAATTTGATAGGCTACTGGTCCAATCCTTTCAATAATATTAAAAGGTCCACAAAACTGAGGTGTTAGTTTCACACACAACCTAATCCTCAATGAGATCTTCTTGGTATTTATGTGCAATTAAACTTTTTCCCCAACCTAAAACTCCTAAAACATCCTTTTCTGAGCTACATAAATTTTCTTCCTATCCTGTGTTGCCTTCATATTCTTCTTGATTACCTGCATTTCTTGTTCCATATATTCCAACATATTTGGTCCTATCAACACCATGTTCACTAGATCACTCCAATTGATGGGAGTATTACAACTCCGTCCATTGAGTGCCTCAAAGAGAATCATCCTCAGTGACTCCTGATAACCATTATTATAAGAAAAATCAACCAATGAAATTTAATCCTCACATCTCCTTTGTTGATGCATCACATGCATCCTTAACATGCCCTTAAATATCTTGTTGACCCTCTATGTTTGTCAATCTGTCTGTGGATGATAAGTTGTGTTGAAGGCCAACTCTGTTCCCAAACCTGCAAATATCTCCTTCCAAAACTTGGAAGTGAACATAACATCCCTATCTGACACAATATTCTTCGATACACTGTGTAACCTCACTACATATCTAATGAATACTTGCGCCATGCCACTATTTGAATATGTAGAGTTCATCAGAATGAAGTACGCTACCTTTGTCAACTTATATACCAAAACCATTATGGAATCATGTTGTCTAGATGTCCTTGGAAAACCTGTGATGAATTCCAAGGAAATGACCTCCCACTTCCACTATAGAATCAAAATCGTCTATAGTAGTCCACCTTAATGCTTACATTATGTTTTCACCTGCTGACATTCCAAAAATCTAGCCACAAACTCCGCCACGTCCTTCTTCAAATTTGGACAATGATAAAACTTCTTCATTTTTCTCAATGTCTTCTAGTATCCTGGGTGACCTGAATACGATTTTTCATTAAATTACCTCAAGATAGTCTTTTTCAGCTACTGTTGTTTGTAACATATATCATGTCCCTAAATCTAATCAAAACATCTGATATAAGACAATAGTAGACATCCTTCTCACCTGTACCCTATTTTAACTTGTTTCTAAGCTCCATGTACCTGTCATCTTTTTGTCTTGCTTGCAAGATATGATCATGTAAGTTTGTCCCATAATAAATCATAGATGCTATGTAATTCACATGTATCATCATGCTAAGAGCACCTTCAACCCTATTCTCCTTACCCTTGATGTACCTGATCTCAAATTCAAACTCACTAATTGTGGCCTACCTCTAGCTTTCCTAGAATTTAGATTTGGTTGGTCAAACAAGTATCTCAATCCATTCTGATCGCTCATCAATAAAAACCTCTTGCCAAGAACATATTTCCCTACATATTCAATGCATGGATGATCATTTCCAACTCAATATCATGTGTCAGATAATTATGCTCATGCTCATTCAGTTTATGTGACTCATAACACACTACATGTCCTTCTTGCATAGGGACTCCACCAAGTCCTATCTTACAAGCATATGTACACACCACAAACTCTTTGTCTAGATTTTCAATCTTTAACACTCGAGCATTCATCAACAAGTGCTTCGATTTATCAAAACTTGATGCACATTCCTCTGTTTATTCAAAATTATTACCTTGCCTTTGTAGTGATGTAATAGGATATGAAATCGAAGAGAATTTCCTAATGAACCTCATGTAGTATCTTGCTAGCCCCATGAATGATATTACCTCATCCAAATTCCTATGAGCTACCCACTCCATAATAGCCCTTATTTTTTCTGGGTCCACTGATATGTCGTCCTTGGAAACAATATGTCCCAAGTAATGTACCTTTATCTGAAAGAAACTACATTTGCTAATCTTGGCATACAACTGATGCTCTCTTAGTAATATCAATACTATTTCTAAGTGTTCGACATGCTCTTCCTCATTCTTAGAATATATCAATATGTCATTAATGAATATAATAACAAACTTGTCCAGATAAGGATGCAACACATTATTCATCAAGCACATAAAGGTAGTTGGAGCATTAGTCAAACCAAAAGGAACTACTACAAACTCATAATGCCCATACTTGGTCTAGAAATTTGTCTTGTAAATTTCATCTTCCTTGATGTGTACCTGATGGTATCTGGATCGCAGATCAATCTTCGAGAACATTGTTTCTCTCTTCAACTAGTAAAACGTCATCAATCCTCGACAATAGATACCTATTCTTGATGGTTACCTTGATCAAATACCTGTAATAAATACATAGCCTCAGAGCACCATCCTTCTTCTTCATAAACAAGATTGGTGCACCCCATGATGATACACTTAGCCTAATGTATCCCTTTTCAATCATTTTATTCAACTGCAACTTCAATTCTACTAACTCAGGAGTTCTCATCATGTACAATGCCTTTGATACAGGAGTTTCCCCTAGTACCAACTCAATAAAAAATTCCACTTATCTGCGAGGTGACAAATCTGAAATATCTGCAGGAAACAAATATTGAAATTGTTGTAATATCGATTACGTGCTCAATATCTTCGCATCATTATCCTCCTTATCTTTATCACTAGAAATATGCATTGCAAATAACACACACCCTTTTCTGCAACTCCACTTTTATTGCATAGTTGTCACCATTTTAACTGATGTTGCTTTCTTCTTACCCTATAATATTCTTCATTCCCTGTTGTCATCTAAACACTCAGTGTTTTTTTCATAACAATCCACCTTAGTCCTGTGAAGATAAGACCAATCCATGCCAAAATCATATTGTATGATACCAATGACATTACATTCAAATGTGTTGATGTAGGCATACCATTCAACTCAAATGCGCAATATCTTTGCCAATGATGAACTCTTTTCTTTGTAATTATCCACCATTTCAGGGTTAATATAACTATAATTAGATCCAGGGTCAATCAAAATAGAAACAACTTGATCACAAAGCTTCTCATCCATCTTGATAATAAATGCATGGTAATCTTCTTTCCTATTATCGAACACTGCATAAATACAAGGAATACGCTGCCTAACATCCCCAACTGTCTACACCCCCATGTGCACTATAGATCTAAGGCCTACCACCCTAATAATGTGAAAAATAACTCTTGAGATGCTTCTTACTGCATATCCAACACCGCAACAATCCCATGCAATCACCTCTATTCTTCTTCCCTCCAAGTTGTGACCCATGTCCCTGGATAACTATGTTGAACTTCTTGTAAGGTGCCACATTTTCTTTCTCTTCTAAATTATGAGATCTTGTTCTTTTCAGCTGCCATTTACCTTTAGCTTTATCTTTCCATTTCCAACCTTGCTAAGATTATGTCTTACACTTTCAATGTTCATAACAATGCTTCAACTTACCAACGACTTCTTCAAGTGACCGAGGATCATCATATTCAATTCGATCTCTAAATGTTAATGGAAATCCAATGACAAATCTACGAAATTTAGCTTTTTCATCCTTAAGATATGGTACATAGCTCAATAACTCCAATAACTCAGTTGTATACTCCTCATCTTTCATTGATATCATCTTTAGCTTGTATATTTTCTTGGCTTTGTTGTCGTAGTACCTCTCTGATAAGTATTTCTTCCTAAAAATTCTCTTGAATTCATGCCAAATAACCTCTCATGTCTTGTTGTCTCTAATTCGCTTCACATTTTCCCACTAGATATCTATCCCTTTGAGGTTGAATATATTTATTATGGCCTTCATATCCTCTGTGTACTCATGCAGTTCAAAGAATTTCTTCATCCCAAGTAGCCATACCTCTTCATCCTTCGACTTCTTCAAATACCCATCAAATGTAGGTGGATTTTCTTTCTTGAACTCATATTTATATCCCTTTTCACTCCTCCTATAAGGATGATAACAATGACAATCATAGTGTTGTCAAAACCAGAACTAGAATAGAACATGTGTCCATCACCTCTCCTATCTCGAGTATCCAAGTGCCTACTATCTTTGATCATGTCATCCCTATCTGACCTGTGCCCAAAATGAGATCTATTACCATATGCCATGTTATTCCTATCCTCCTGCCCATGGCTGATCCAAAGTGGTACTTTTCTCTACAATTCTGACAAACTCTAAAGGATTATTGCATTGATTTCTATTTGTTTCTCCTATGCCTGAATGATCCTATCATTGTCTACCTCGCAACTTCTTATTTCTTCCTTCAAACTTCTCAATGTGTCTGTTAGGTCAGAAGAGTTCCCACCACCACGTTGCTCATCTAATCCATAGGGAGAATATCATGAACTGTAGTCTACCATCTTGCTAGTCATCGTTGATCTCTTTCCTACAAGTATACCATGTCAGCTAAAACCAAAACATAACATAATCAACATACCTCAGTATAGTTCAGGGGGGATATATCATCTACAAGATCAACCAGATTATCAAAATAGATGTATAATCATAATCATAACAATATATAAAACATCATTTCAACCACTATCCAATTATCGATGCATGACCATACCGACTACATATCATAAGCTCATGCACGATGACTATCACCATGCCAATGTATGCATAATAACATATAAACACTGACATGCATAACCAATGCATAACCAACATATACTCATGATAAACACATCCAAAATCAACACCATAAACTTTTACATGGAGACACGAATGCAACCATGACGACCACCATGCATAAACAACAAGCTCATATACCACAAGCATAAATAACACATACACAATCGACATGTATGCATGACCAACACACCACCCATTATGTCCAAGCGGTGAACCATGCTTTGATACCACTCTATAACAACCTCTTACCAAATTTACCCAAT
This sequence comes from Pinus albicaulis, assembly GCA_034641835.2. Lineage (NCBI taxonomy): Eukaryota > Viridiplantae > Streptophyta > Pinopsida > Pinales > Pinaceae > Pinus > Pinus albicaulis. The sequence continues at coordinate 1,545,502,867 of CM076584.1, forward strand.
CTAACCAGTCCATTGGGGTAAACACGTGACAAGAGGCTAATATGATGTGATTCAACTACCCATGTAAAGTTAAGGAAGTGGAACCGACATAATGAAACCAAACTAACCTTCCACACATGATACAGAACCTCCAGGAGCTAACCAACCCTTCCAGGTGACCAACCACTAAGGAAACTTGATATTTTACTAGTATGGACCCTCATTCACTCCCATGACAAGCCATGTATGCGGCTGAGGCCTTCCAGTCGCTCCCATATCAAGGAATGTCAGCGATTATGGACTTTTTTCACGCAATTTTGTGTCAGTGACCCCAAATTTTGAGCCACATTTTCAGGGCTAGGTCTGAGGCCACTACCCAAAACTCCATGCCACCTTCAAAAATTAATAATAAAAATGGAACAAAGCTACTAAGGCAATCATTGGTACAAGTACTTGATCTGCCCCCTACTAGTCATGGAAGACATTTCATCAAATACGTCACAAATATGTAATCTACAGGTTATAACAACATATTTGAGCATAGGGATCTCATACTTATATGAGATTCATAAGGAAACGTTGATGCCTTATCAAAATAGTTACATTATCATCTATTAGGCCATAAATTCATTTTCTAATGAAAACATGATGAGAGCCATACAACAATTTTTTCATAAAACATGTTCATAACCAACATATAACCAACAGAAATAACAAGGATATAATAGCCATAAGAATCACACATGAACCAATACATTTACACATGAAATACCAAAGAGAAGAATCTCTTATTAATGAATGCATAAGCCAACCAGGTCTAGGATTTTCACAAACCACCTGACCATAGATTGGGCTGAACCAAATCTTTCTTTCAGCCAATCACCCTCGTGCTATATTCCAAGTATGAAACCTCACAACAAAACCAACTTGGGATTCCTCATGCTTTACTGCAATCCCCACCGGATCATTGGGCCCGAACCCTCACTAATACGACCAAGCTTTACCACAATCCCCGTCAAATTACTAGGCCCTAAACAAGCGTGGATGCCTTTGGATCTCTCCACTTAAACTATGAATAATTTTTCCATCTCAACCTCTCGGCTTTACCGTGTATCCCTCCATTACCATTCGAGGGATTCCTAGGCCTACGAGGTCTCTACCCTCTGGAATTTACCGTGTATCCCACCATTATCGATCAAGGGATTCCTAGACCCAATCAAGGGTATTCACCATTGAGATTTATTGTGTATCCCTCCATTCACTAGTCAAGGATTCCTAGGCTCAATCGAGGTGTCCATAACTAGGCTTTACTGTGTATCCCATCCTGGAATTCCTAGGTCTTGTGAATAATCATGAGACCACCCCACTTAGCTTTGAATCCATCTGGGAATCCATCTCAACCAAATATAAGAGAACCCACCACACCATGGCTATTTGGAAATGGAAAGGCAAGGTTGAAGAACATTTTCACACCTGGAAAAACCCATGACAATGAAAACAAGGGAACCGATAACACACATGCATGGACCATGCATGCCACATATAGCAAGGAAATCAAACATGCAAATTGATACATGCAAGTAATCTCATTGTAGTCGTTTGATCCTGCTCTTCCTTGCTTGATATAATTTACTTCCCTTTGCCTTATTTTTCCTTCATTTTATTTCCTTTATCCAATGCTAGAGTGATCCAAGAATTCTCTAAGTGTCCAAAATTTTGTGAGAGAAAGAGAATAGAGAGAGAGCTCCAAAACTGAAATAAAAAAAATGTACTAATTGATCCCCATAAGCCTTTTTATTAATAAGGTACCTATTCTCTTCAATTTTCCATTATTTTCCTTCACTTTCCTCCTCACATGCAACCTGTGACATTTCACCTTCCTTTACTCCTAATTTCCATTATTTTCATAAATAAAATTCCAAAAAATGTCATTTTTCCATTCCAAAAGCTTTTTCATTTCCTTTTCCAATTTCCTTTAGCCATAATAAACCAAATGAGCACCCACACTAAGATGTTTTTCCCACCATTTAGCTTGGAATATATGTCCAATGACCATGGTTATTATTTTTCCTTTATTAATTTTATTACATGAATTTTGAGCAGAGTTGTTACAAACGTTGACTATCAAAAAACCATACCATAAAACTTAATAGCCACCTTGAATCATTGTTATTATTTGCTATCATGAAGAAAGATATCCACCTTCCAACACATTCTCTATCATAATTTGTTACATTGTTTTTTAATTAAATACATAATAAATAATAAAATAATTAATTACTTAACAAATACAAAATAAAGTTTAAAAAAATAAAACATAAAATAGCAAATGTATACATTAAAATATTAAATAAAATAACAAAATAAAGTTTAAAAAAAATAAAACATAAAATAGCAAATTTATACATTAAAATATTAAATAAAATAATAAAATAACACATATAATTCGTATTGGAGCAAATGTTTTGAAATTAAATTTAAAAATTAAGAAAATAATTTAGAGTGAAACTTTTATTTTAAATTATAATATTATTTAAGGGAGAATGGAAGAATCGAGTCATTGTTAGGGTTGAGCATTTCTATCATCATAAATTTAGGGAAGCTATTAAGATTGAGAAAAGATCTGATACGTTGAATAGAGATGATTGTTGAAGTTAGCAGTTGTTGGGTTCCATCTCTTTGCTCTCAGTGGTGCTCTTTTCTCTAGTGTTTTCCTCTCTTTTTATTTTCCCTATGTTTTTGCTTGATATGTGTTTGAGGTTTGATATTCACTTATTTATTATATACTTTAAATATTATTTCTAATGCTAACATAGTTTTAGTCTATTTTTCTTTTCAGGTAGTACTATTTTATTTTTAAGTCTTTTTATTTATTTCTTTATTTTTAATATATATAAAAAATTTATTTCTCTATTTTATTATTTTTATTTTATTTTATTTAATGTTTAATTTTTAATTTTAATTTTATTGACTTAGTCTTTATTATTATTTTTATGATTTTGTTTTATAGTGGATTGTTTTGTTGACTTGGTTCTTATTTTTATTACTTTAGGATGGGACTTATTTCGTTTTCATTCATTTATTTATTGGTTATTTTCAGTTTTGATCGTTTTTTAAATCTATTTTTTCATTTATGATAGGTTTTCACCATTACTTTTCTCTGCATGATATATATACGGATAGTCGGATTAGTCAGGCTTCATTATCCTGTTGATGAACTACATTCAGTTGTTCGTGGTTCTAAAATTTCTCATGTGATTTTTCGGAAAAATTATTTTAATATGATATGGATCACAAAAATTTACATTCAAAGACTGAAATATTTGACTATTTTTATACCGAAACTGTTCCTTATATAGAATTAATTAAACAAACATTATTCATCCCAACCAATCAAAAAACTTTATTTTCTTCTCTTTACACCAACAATCTGCCACCTTGAAAGTAATCATTCACCTCAACGTACCACCCACGTCAAAATCACATTAACTTTGTGACATGTTGCATTAGGGTTTTCTAGGACGATATGTTCACACGAAGCCTGCAGGATATTGTTCTTTACAATATTCTCTGCTATTGTCCCCTCACCGTCACTTCCCATTTTCCTGAACAAAAAAATCCAACATTTTTTTAAAAATTTATCTATATCTGCTTCGACATATACTAAATTTCTCTGATTGGAGGGAGAAAGTCGAACTTCTTGCATGTTTATCATGACGGTGGATTCGGGAAAACAATAGCATTAGTGGTTCCAGCCTGGTATAGATAGAATTCGCTTGGTTGGGTAGTTTCATTGGCTTAAGCTCCTCCATCTCGAGTGGGATGTGGCTCATCCAAAAAAATTGGTTAGCAGTTTGGAATTACATTGAAAACTCAAAACTTTAAACTTGAAGCCTACAAACAAATATATAATAGCATGACTTTGAAGATCATCCCACCAAATTCGAAGTGAACTCCAAATTCAAAGCCCAGACACCCATAGAAGTAAGTGAATTCTATTCCAAATTCTCTTCAACAATCAACTTTAAAATTACTACAACCTAAACCTGTAAAAAAATCTAGAACAGTGAAGAGAAAACATAGCAGAAAATTGAACTTCAGAACCAACCAGAAAATTTAACTACCAAAACATCGTAAAACCCAAAACCCACAAAACAAACTGAACTGCAATGCAAACTTTTGGACATATATATTTTCACTAACCTAACAGGAACTTGAACATTATAAAAAGATGAAAGAAAAAAAAAAACATGGCAAAAAATTGAACTTAACCAACGAGAGAATTTAACTACTGAAACATTATAAAACCACAAACCCAAAAACAAACTGAACTGCACTGCATTATTTTTGAAATATCGATATGCACTTTACCGGACTGGAATTATCAGTATAACTTAACATTTAATTTCTGGTCTGCAGTGATTCCTGAAAGATTAAGGAATTCCCATGAAACTGATACTTTGTGTGAAAGTTTTCAATACTTACAACATCCCTTGGAAAGATATTGCGAGTAGAGAGAGCAGAGGTGAGCCTATGACAGCGTTGGTAGGTCTGATACCATGTGAAATAAGTTACAACATCCCCTAGCGAGATATTGCAAGCAGAGAGAGCATAGGTGAGCTTGTGACAACGTTGGTAGGTCTGATACCATGTGAAATAAGTTTAATTGTAGACAACGGAGGTGGAGTCTCCATAGAAAATATACAAGTCCTCCATTCGCTATTACTTTGGGCCACTATATTGTTCAGTCCTAAATATACAAATCCAAACAACTCATTCAACATGCAAAGCTCCAATTCTATAGCTCAAATCTTGACCTTTTAGTACATTTTTCCACCGGTAATGACGTGTTTTTATCATGTCAATGTATCCCCATGATAATTTTCGTTATAAAGTCTATCATGAGATAAGCACCTTTTGGCATGTCATTCTCATAGTTGCTTCATTTTCTCACTATATCTTTTCAAATTTTCACTAATGTTGCATCTAAATGTAATAATACCTAGGATGCATTTGATTGTGTAGTGGTTAGATCATCTTTAAGACAAGTTTTAGTAGCCTAAAGCTCTTGTTTCATGTTTACGCCAAAAGATTTTGTGATCCTGTAAGATGAATAAATTTATTATGTAGTATTAGTTGTTGTTACAAGTCACACCCTAATTCCCCTAAGAGTGTAGATGTAAATTACGTTTCAAAATATTGCAAAACACGAACTTTTTTAGTAGCTTTTCGAGTAGTCAGTACTCAATTATAAATAATGATAAAGGAACTCCTTTATGGGCATGTATTCAGCAATGGATTCTATTAGTTGCAAGATGATTTTCTCAAATCTTTTTATTCCTTTTGTGTATCTTTTCACTTTTAGGGACAATTGCTAGTATATTTTCAATTAAAAATATATAAATTTATATGATAAAAATGTTTCAATTCATAAATACGAATATCTTTTTTGTATACGTCTTCTTTTAGTGTTAGCTATTATAATAAAAATACCATTGTGACAAAGAAGTTTGTTTTTCACTTAATAAAAAGTTAGATCCCAACAAGCGACCTGGTAGAAATACTGACAAAATTATTCTTAATTGCAAAGGATTTAAAGCGGAAAAAAGCAATGATGGTTCTTTTTAATGGTTTAAAACAACACGAATAATGTAGGCAATATTCAAATCTACATTCGAGTGGTTGTATCGATGAAATTTTAAATGATTAGGATGTTTTTTTCTTCTAATGATGAGTTTAAAGGAATGATAAATACACAATAATGATATAAAAACACTAAAAATAATGATGTAAATAAAGATCTTTTTTAACTATGTATGCGTGAGAGTTGCTCTAATCGCGATTTCTTTAATTGAAAAAAAAAAAAAACTTCTTTCGATGTTTTGATGGTAGCATTAACTTAAAGGAGAAAGATGGGATCTTTCAAATGAAAATGAAAATGATCTGATGATCTTATTTCAAATGGGAAATTTAAAGACACAATTAGAGATTTTCGTCGAAGTGGGATTAATGCTATCAACATTTAAGAGAAAAACAAATTTGAGGAAGCAACTTTATCGGTAAGAGATATGTTGTTTTAGATGTTTTTTTGTAAATTAAAAAGACTTTATTACTTCAAATTGTCTTCAAAACTAAAGTATAATGTAATTTATTCATAACATGTGGGGGATTCTCACTTCCTCTAGGAAAACAAATATAATTGTCCAAATATCCTTCTAAAAAAAACCCAAAAAGCAGCTCAAAAACAAAAGCAAACATTCTGGTAAAACATAAGAAGAGACCACATATGCTAGTAGACTTGTAGACCACCAAGACTCGGAAGAAAAATTAGGAGATGGGTCCTTTGAACTGGAACCGGGAGGAGCAGGATTATAAGAGTCACATTGAAGATGCCCTTCAACATGGGCCAACCTGGCATCGAGCTTGTCCATGAAAATAAGTTGATTCCTTAGCATTCTTTTGATATCCCCGAGAGAAACAAACACATTTTATCTCTCTACTTAATTATCCTTTAGCACAATGCCAAGTAGGGTCTTCATCTACTAGCCATGCAATTGAGTTGAGGTATTGTTTTCTCCATCCCCTACTATGACTAGGGGTCATGAAACCATCAAGAAACCTCCTTCAATATCTCCAAGTTAGAATAAAATTTCCTCTCATCCCCCACCATGGTTTACAAATTCCTAATTTCTCGTCAAGTCTCTGGAGGAACAACATTGAAATAAGCCTCCACTAAATCCTGAGTAAATATATGAGCCTTTTGAGTTGTTGTCGCCACCACTCCTTCTACAGTGCATGTGTTTCCTAGGAGGCATGGCTCACGAGAGGAGATCAGTCCTCAATTTTCCACCAAAACACCCACAACTAGCCAATTTTTAGTTTTAAAGTTAGAAAACAATTTTAATTATTTACAAGTTAAGTTGAACTCAGTTTATTTATATTATAGATGCAAACCTCATATTCATATCTTTCATAATGACTCGTTTATGAGTGATATTGAAAACATACATCTTGCATTTCAGATACAAGAAACATGTTATTATTATATTATTATCAATACAATAGATGGAGCCAAGTATCAATCATGAACTTATAACACTCGTTCGAAATGATTAGAATGAAAATATTGTAAACATTTATCAAAAGGCACAACCCTTGACTAATTAATTTTTTATAAATACATTTTCAAGTGAAAGTATATTTTTTCTATGCTATAATAAATATGAAAGTCTACTGTAATGTTTTATTATTATTAATCTATTTGGAAAATAAGTATTATTAGCATGTTTCTTTAAAAAAAAAAGACATAATTGTATATAAATTGAAAATGACTTATTAGGTTGCAATTTTATTAAGAAGATAATTAATATTATAATTTTGACCATGTGGAACAAAATACATAGGTTTGAAGAAATGAGATACTAGTGTAACACATGTGGAAACAATTTCAAAAGAGATTGAAATGGTTATCTAGAAATGATCACTTTGAATAATTTATAGACATGGAAGATTAAATGGAAATGTGTAGTTATTCCCAAGAAGAAAGTTAAGCATATCAAATTGAAGATGTACTTGTTAAAAATAAAGAATTTGACATATTAAATCTTCTTGATTAGCTTTAAGATGTCTTTGAAGAAAATGTTCAATTTTGACATAATATTGATGAATTATATTTGTAATGTTTTGGATATTGAGATTTTATATTAATACTTGTTATCACACACACTAATAGACAACCAATTAGATAAGCATGGAATACCTTTCTAATGCAGCCATATGGCCACAAATACTCAAATGTGTAGACCTAAGACTTAGTCTGCCCAAAACCCAAGGATAGGTTCATATATCTCTAAGAACCTTTAGAAACTCACTTTAATCTTAAAAAAATTCATTTACGCACAATCTCCCTTATGCCAAATAACCCTGATTTACACGCAGAAACAGGCTTTGTGGAACCTCGGGTCATAACCCAAAAACAAATTTCATATTTGCACTTTAACATTAACGCTTAAACTTACCTTATCGCCTTTCTCAATACCAAAGCTCTTACCTTTAGCGTTTTATCACACACCACACAACTCACCATATCGCAGACCGCAAATTTTAACTCATTGCAATTTCACAATCGCATCGTCGATCTCCTTCGCAAACCTCGTCCGTTGATCTATGCCCTGAACTAATGGTTCTCCTCTATCTTTGGGTTTCGGCTCATCGCAAATCGCATAAATTAACAAACTCAGCTGATCGCATTTAACATATATCACAATGTTTGTGATTTTGCGATTTCACAAATCGGAAAACATAACGTACTTCGTCAATTCACACATTTACCTCATCGCATCGCAAACCCCACTTCTTTTTGCATCGCAACTTACAACAATTAACTTGCGGTAACTTAACTTATAAATATAAAAATCTCCGATAGCAATGTGCGATATTCCACTGGGATTGCGATTAAATCTAGATTATCCATCTCCCACTTCAAATCTACGATAAGATCTTGACCGTCAATCTCCACTTCATCTCTGTGATATGATCCTAACCACCCGTCGCTCTCACTTCAATTCTTCGATTCAATCTCCACTGTTTGTCTTCACTCTTCACTCTTCCTTTGGATTTTAAAGGAAAATCATGGTTGTGGCCTTCAGAAGAATGTAGTTGATTTCTCCTCTTGGCTGGAATCTCATAACACAGAGATTCTCGAAATTAATCACTATGACTTCACTTCTTTGTCTAGGGAATTAATTCCCTCCTAAGCTTTATTCTGGTTATTTAATCACTACAACGTCTTTGCACATTGTTCTCAATCCAATCCTCCTCATACTCACCTACAACACCTGCGTTAGGCGAAATACTCTCATTAAACAGACAATTGTATAATTCATTAACATATCAGGAAGTACCTCAACTCACTACACCCACATAAACTCGAAATTGAGTTTTATATTCACAAACAAATATTTATAGTAATAAAACCTTCTCTCACCTGATTTTCTTTAAAAATGGCATTCTCTCATTCCTCTCTCTCTATGCCCGTAGGCTTACAATCAAATATCCTCTATTACCTATCTAATAACATGGTATCTTAATTCCTTCGAGGCTTACAAATATATACAAAAGGTTCTGCAACCAATTCTGGTTCAGATCCTCAATCTTCTCAACTAAATCCTAAGAATCCTCTAAATCAAAAAAATCATTGACTAATTCCTAAGTCTATGATTCACAATCCTAATGAAATCTCAATTAGCCTAAATCTCTCATGTTCTCCTACTGATCTGAAAATGGGTTGGATAACTTGTTATGCTTTTCAAGAACGTCCCACTCAATTAAACAAATAAAATATCTAGCTTGTACTTGACATTTGTGGAATTTTATACTTGAAATAGGTGTATGTTTTTTAACTGTTTAAATGTCTTAAGTACATTTTTTTTTGCTAAAATTAAACATGTGTAACAACAATATAATGCAACAAATAAACATCCACACATAATAGAAAAATTGATCTAGCATTTCACCTGAATATCGTGGGCTACGTCTCCTTAAGCTTTTGTCATCTTGACTTGCCCCTTTGGGATTATGGAAAAATTTATTATACAAGTTCCACACTTAATTCCAATGGTTACTAAACTGAACCAACGGGCTTAGAATACCATCTATATCCCTGTCATGGTTTTCATCACTCTGCAAACATATCTAGGCTCCCTTAGACTTGATTCCTTCTTTCGGTGCTCTGAGCTACATTGAGCTTCTCTATGGCACTAACTCCTTCAAAATTATTTAACTGTCCCTAAAACCTCACCTACTATCTCTAGCACACATCAAACACCAAAAATAGACTAATTGTTTGCTCAAAATGAGAACTGCATTCCCAAACTAGGCCTCCCTCCACGGTTTGTCGTGGGCTACCCAAAACTTCCTTATAGCTTCTCAAGATCTATCACTCTTAAAATGGCTCTGCAAATCCCTTCATTGGATTCAAAATTCCAAAAATATTCATAATAGACTATTGGTTCACTGAAATCAGCCTCCCGCTGCTCTGGTTTCGCCTCCAACACCTGTCGTCACCCCTTGGCACTAGGGTCACTGAAAACTTATATGATGGGTTCTCGACCTCTAGAAGTTTTTAAAAGCTTCTGAAACCTCCATCAATGGATTCAGAAGTATAAAAATAGTCATAAATTACTATTTTTTTGCTATATAAGGTCTCTAGCTGCCCTGGCTAGGCACCGAACTACTGGCACTAATGGCCCCTGGAACTTCACTGAAGCACATCTACCTACAAAATTCCTCTATTGGCTCTAAAAACCACACCATTAGTTCCAGAACATCTGAAACAACCAAAATTGACTATTTGATTTCTGAATAATGCCTCTAGCTGCACTGGCTAGGCCTCAAACTGTTGCTGGTCCATGGTGGCCCTAGTGGCCCCTAGAACTTCACTGAAGAAAAAAACTGCTCAAAAGTCCTTTGATTGCTTGCAACCCTCACCAATGAGTCTAGAATGTCTGAGATAGTGGAAATTGACTATTTACACTAAAAAATTGGTTGAATCTAGCTCAAGATAGGGCCTGAACTCATTTTTCCCAATGACACCCAAAAAAAATCCACTAATTATGGAGAGACCAAACTTAGCTTCAGTTAAAGTTTGGATTTCTGCCAATAATGGTGCTCTACCTTAAAACCTACCAAGCTGGCCACTAGCATTAAATGTGGCGGTTAGTGTGAGCACATGGGCTAAAAACTTAACCGTGCATTAAACTCCACCAAAACCGTTGGGAAGAGGTTACGGTTGGGGTAAACTATCTGCGTAAAATTCGAATGTGACCACATTTCAATGGTTAAATGAAACCATTTTGCACTGGCAGTTCCAGGGCTTAATCCCTTGTTTTTGTGCCGCGGTCGTATGCTCAGGGCTGGCCCCTTTATAACCCCAAACGGAGAACCTTACAACGTTAAATACAACTTCTGACCATTAGTTGTTAAGAACTAACACAATCCAATCAGTAAAGCGTGGGCGCTCTATGAGTGAGGTCTCCCATTTGAATCTGGCTGGCTCCAAACAACATTTTAACACTCCATTCCTGGGCCACGTGGCAGCCTCCAGTCTTGCCACGTGGTAGCCTCCTATTGGCTCAAAACTCGAATAGTCAACCAATATCCCAATTACATTCTGCCACTTGGAAACATTCAACTGGTCCAAACAGAATATTTTGAGGAATATTCTAGGAATATTCCCTGGAATATTCTATTTTTAATTTTCCCAAATCCAAGACAAACTTGGTCAAAGTCCAAAAATTTCAGATTACTGGAATTTTTCAAGCTGCGATAACTTCTTCATACGGTGTCAATTTTTCAAACCATTCGTGGCACCTGAATCATTAAGACGACATCTATCCAGTCACTCAGTTTTGGCACACTTCCGAACACTTTGAATTTTGAGTTATCACTTAGGTCCATGATCCAGTTCTGATCACACCTCCCCATTGGGAATCTTTTGGACCCCAAAATACAGATATACTAATCTGTACAGTAGATGAGATTACAACACCCTCTTCTTTTCAGCCTCCATACACTTGCCTTGAATGGCTAGTGCCTTTGAACCACAACTCGAAGGTAGTCAACACTTCCCTTCCTGGATGCGCTTGTCCTCCTGTTAAGAACTATCTTCCTTGCACTCACTCAGAAATTTATGGCAAGAAATTTACAGAAGGTAGCTAAACATCGCTTCCTTGATCATCAATCCAAGGTGGCTCAAACAAACGTGAGATTACAGCATAAAACATGCATACATAACTGAAATTTTCATATGTACAAATGAGTGTATGTCTTACTATGTGGTGGGCTGGTTGCAGAAGTCAAAGATAAACTCTCAAACTTTGAGACTATTGCTTCTAATTCAGTTGGAACCTCTTCACGGTTTTCCTTTTCTAATTCAGTCATCAACTTATAATTTTACAACACAAAATCCAAAATGATTTAAAACCCAGTTTATAGCCTTTTTAGAAATGGCAGAAATACAAATCAAAATCCATTAATGAAATGTTTTCTCTTAACTTATTTTACCTACGGACTTCAACATTTATTAATACCCATTCCATAAACCATTGCATCCATACTTCACCTTAAATGCCGCACATGTTAAAATGCAATATTCATTAGATCTATAACTCTCATGTGAAATTCGTCAGATCTATTGAGTGCTGGACAAACAACTCAATTATGTTATCTTTTGTTTCAACAACTGGAATTTTTTTTCTGCTTCATCAGTCCATCTAAATGGTTGTTTGTCCTTTTTTATGGTTTCAATAATAGTAGCATTGATCTTACTAAAATTCCTTATGAATTTTCTATAAAAACTAGCAAGACCATGGAAGTTTCTTACCTCAAAAACACTTTTGGGTGAAGGCCATTCTATGATTGCGTTTATCTTCTCTGGATCCATTTTCAATCCATCAGCAGAAACAACAAAGCCTAAGTATACCAACTCTTCCTTCATGAATGAACATTTTTTTAAATTTACCAGCAACTTCTCCTGGTGCAACTTCTTTAAGACATAATTCAGATGTCTCATGTGTTCTTCTTTAGATTTGTTGTAATTAATATATCATCCAGATATACAATTACAAATTTACCAATAAATTCCTTTAGTACTTCATCCATAAGCCTCATAAATGTACTAGGAGCATTTGATAATCCGAACGGTATTACCATCCATTCATATAATCCTTCATTTGTTTTAAAAGTTGTCTTCCATTCATCTCCTTCCCTTATCCTAATTTGATGATAGCCACTCTTTAAATCCATTTTTGTAAAATATCTTGCCCCACTTAAACAATCCATCAAATCTTCAATTTTGGGTAAGGGAAATCTATACCTGATTGTTATTTTGTTGATTGCTCTTGATTCAGTGCACATTCTCCAGCCTCCATCTTTTTTTGGACTCAACATTGTTTGCACTGCACACGAACTAAAACTTTCTCTGATCAGTTCTTTATCTAACAATTCCTGTACCTGCTTCCTGATTTATTTATTTTCTGTGGGAGTCATCCTGTATGCTGCTTTAGTTGGAAATTTTTCTCCTAGAATCAAATATATATGATGGCTGATCTTTCTAATAGGTGGTAATTCATCCGGAAAATCATCTACAATGATATCACAATACTTTAAAGCATCTCTTGAATCTCAATTGGTAAATCAAAAATTTTAGTGGAAGTAATTACTACCTTGGGTTTGCAAATTAATGAAAAGTTTACCTCATCGTCTTCAATCTTCTGCATATGTTCTTTTCCACTCAGTAACAAAGCTTTCGGATCAAGTCTTCTTTTTTATGCATCTTCTTCTTCTATAGGAAACAATGTATGATTGACACCATCTTTACAAAACTTGTATGTGTTCTTTTTCCCATCATGCATAGCTCCTCTGTCATACTTCCAAGGTCTACTCAGCAATATGTGACATACGTCCATAGGCACTACATCACACATAATTTTGTCTTTGTAACTTGCCAACTGGAATTCTACTTCACACTCTTCATTCACTAACAGCTGATGTCCTTTCTGAATCCATGACACCTTGTAGGGTGTTGGATGTTTCTTTGTCTTCAATTTAAATTTCTCCACTTCTGTAGAGACCAAATTATCAGTGTTTCCACTATCAATTACCATTTGATAGCATTTTCCTTGAACTTTGCATACACTTCTAAACAAAGTCTTTCTCTGTGTTGGTTCAACAACTTCCTTTGTTGGTTTTAACAAAAATTTGAAAATTACCAAAGATTCTCCTTTCTCTGGTGTATTTTTTGCTTCTAGCACTTTTGTTGCTTCTGGAATTTTTGCTGCTTCTTCTTCATTCTGAGCAACAATTACATTTCTCTGATTTGTCCCCACATTCTCTTGACATTCATAAGCTCTGTGTCTAAGCTTATTACATCTACAACCTTTGATTTCTCTTCCTCTACCTCTGCCTTCTCTTCCTCTAGAAAAGCTCCTTCTGCCACTTGCATCACCTTTGGTGGATGTATGCTGACTTGAGTTGTTGCTAGCTCCTTCTCTAGGTGCTATATATCTTCCTCTACCACCTTGACTTCCTCTTCCTCAGAAAGTACCTCTACTTCTAGCAGATTTCTTCCTTATGAGCTTTTATTCAGCCTTCAAGGCCATCTAATAGGCCTCTTCTATTGTTTTAGGAGACAACATATTTATCTCATGTTGTATCTCCATTCTGAGACCATTTATATATCTTGCAATATTCTCTGCTATATCTTGAAATTTTCCTGCTCTTATGCTCACTTTATAAAATTCCTCTGTGTATTCTTTGACTGTCACTGACCTCTGTCTAAGATTTTGCATTTCTCTAAATAATGAAAGTTGATAATCACTTGGAAAAAAATTACCTCTCAGCGTTTCCACCATCTTGTTCCAATTATTTATTGGATGCTTAACAAGTCTCCTTATTTCTTCCTGCACTCCATCCCACCAAAGCGCTACATGTATTTTCAATTTTATGACAGCAAATTTCACCCTTTTCACTTCTTCCATTTCTTCATAATCAAAGAAATTATCCATGTCATTAACCCAATATATCAACTCCTCTAGGTTCAAGCCTCCTGTAAAAACCGAAACTTCAAGTCTGGGTTTAGATGTGGATCCCAACACTGATTTAAAAAATCTCATTTCAGGAGTAACTTCTATAGATTCAACTTCAGGCTTACTGACATCTCCAACATCCGCATCTCTTTCATTTCCCAATTCCAATGCTTCTAATCTAGCTTGCATCTATTGCATAACTTCCATCACTTCAGCATTTGCAACTGGTCTTCCTCTTCTTCAACCAGCGCCACATCCTCTTCCAACTCTATAAGACATATTGGATTCCTTTCCCTGATCTTTCATATCTCGCTCAGTGTCTAAAGGCTGCTATGATACCACTAATGGAGGGTTGGTTGTAGGAGTTAAAGATAAACTCTCAAACTTTGAGACTATTGCTTCTAATTCAGTTGGAACCTCTTCACGGTTTTCCTTTTCTAAATCAGTCATCAGCTTGTAATTTTATAATGTACAAAATCCAAAATTATTTAAAACCCAGTTTATAGCCTTTTTATAAATGGCGGAAACACAAATCAAAATCTATTAATAAATTTTTTTCTCTTAACTTATTTTACCTACGGACTTCAACATTTATTAATACCCATTCCATAAACCATTGCATCCATACTTCACCTTAAATGTCGTGCATGTTAAAATGCGATATTCGTTAGATCTATAACTCTCATGTGAAAGTCGTCAGATCTATTGAGTGCTGGATGGACAACTCAATTCATAAAATTGGGTTTATAAGTTATCGGGTCCGATTGAAATGTTATTCCCCCTATAGTTTAAATTGCAATTTCTGTCGGATTTCAAATCAATGGTTGTGATTCCTCTTGAATTTGTTTGTGATTACGTTTCCTTTTCTTCATTTATTTCAATAGATTTACACTCCGCATACTTATTCCTCTGAAATCCAATTTAGTTCAACTTTTCCATATTCGACATTTCTGGGAAGCTTTTCCTTAACAATCTATGAAAACAAAACTGATGGATTGAGGAACTAATAGAAATCTGATTGTTCCAGTACTATGTTGGCTTATGGAGTTTCGATGCCTCCTCAATTTTACTCGAAATATAATAGCTTGATGCTACAAGAATGCACGGATCAAAATTTATAGGAAAAGTCAAACACATGCAATAAGGAATCTCACACATGTGTTTATTGCTGAACCAAGCCCAGTTTATAATATGCTCACATATAATTTAACATACAGAGAATCGATTAAGTCGAGTTCAAACTGGAACCAAACAATCTTAGAAATATTTCGAAGGTAATTAACCTCCGGGATTTGAAATTTATGCCCAGATTTCTCAATGATACAAAGAAACATTAATTTCTATTATTCCATCTTTCTATAGCAAAAAATCCTCACTCTCATCATTAAAAACTACATAAATAGAGTTCATGCAACCAAATTGATCTCATTTTATGGATCAAATTTGTTCAATTTTAGATAAAATATCTTTACAAAATATTTTCCTTAAATATATCGACTAACAATTAAATACATTGAATCCAATACTAAACAGCTCGAATCCCTAAGTACTAGTCAAACCTTATCTACTAAAACAATAAATTGCCAGCTAAAGGAACCCACTCCTTTGCTTGTAAAAATTTTTTGTATATTTGGAATAAAATTGAAGTCCTTTTTCCTCGAGCCTCATGCTCCTTCATCATTGTGTCAAGAATTCAAACCACTTCTTACCAAGCCACTTCCACGACGAATTTTGTTGTTGCAAATATTCTTCATGTGAAACATATGTTCTCACATCAATGATGGAATCCTTGGTTCCAATTTTGCTAGTCTTTCTATCCTCTTACCTAAAATGCTTAGGATGCTTAGTTAGATGCAATGTCCAACATTGGGAAACAACATGTCCCCTCTTCTGTCAATGTGTGCAAGTCTTATGCACCTTCTTTGCAAGTTGCCTTTGCCTCAATTGTTTCATGTATGCCTTCTTCCTCTTCCAGCATCTCGAAACATCATGGTTAAACATACCACAATATGCACAACAACTCTTTCTTCCTTTCAAGCATGCAAAATTGTCATGCCTTGCAGAAACATAATCAACTTGACTATGGGAAGAATTATACCTCAATTTTTGCTTTGCATGTTCATCCTTTTTGCCTTCATGAGGAGATGAACTTGTAGAGGTTCCATATTTATTTTGCAGACTAACATCAGTGTTCATGTCTTGAAAACTATGCAAACTTGCATGCTCGCCATAAGATGCATGTCTATAATATTCTTGCTGCAACATAGGCTTTAAACAATGGAAATCAACTTGAAAACAAACTTTACATGTTTGTGTTTTATAACTTGCGACAAAAGTTCTATTTGAAGTTGCCTCAAATGCCTTAATGGATGTGGAGTTTTTGCCATTAGATTGAACATAACCAAGACCAAAATTATTAAGGCGTTCCTCAACCAAAATAGGATCAATCATGCCTTATGCATGTTTTCACAAACCCTTAACTTCATAGCCCATTTTAAACATTAACTTGGACCCCATACCTCTAGTGTACTTTCCAAATGAACCAACACATCTATCTAAAGAGGAAACTGAAGACAAATTTGAGTGAATTACCTCTGCTTCATGCATGTTCTTGGTCAAATCCTCTTGGGCCTTATGGAGATGCATCTCCACATCATGCAATCTTTGAAGAATTTCTTCCTTCTCTTGCTTGATAGCAACCAATTTCTCACGAAGTCTAGTACTTTCACTTCTATATTCAAACAGAATCTGCACCATGTCCTTCAAGATTTAGAAGTCTAGCTTTGTGTCTTCATCGAAGAATCTTGTGAAGGAGGAGGATTTTGAAACCTCACTTGAAGATTTTGTCATCATAATGTTCAATGAACAAAAGAACTTCAATCAAAAATTCACAAAGCTTTCAAAAACTATTGACAAAGCTTCTGAAAAAAATGGCTGTAGATTCAAGCTCTTCTTCAAGCAACCTTTTTGCACAAACAATCATCAAGAGGGTTGTGCTTCAAGGGTTTCCTTGGGGTCCTTTGGCTAAGGAAGTTGCTTTCAATCCTTTCTTCCTTATTTTCCTCTCCTAGACTTAGCTATTAGTAGCTTTCCCTTCACCTCTAGCAAACTCAAGCAACAGTCAATTTGAAAACAGTGAAACAATCAAATTATTTGCATTGTTTAAACACCTTTCAAGTCAAACAAGCAAGCTATTGCTTTGTCAATCAAGCAAAAAAGTGCTCTGATACCAACTTGATCTGAAAAAGGGTTGGATAAATTTTTATGCTTTTCAATAACCTCCCACTCATTTAAAAAAATAAAATATCTAGGTTGTACTTGACATTTGCGGAATTTTATACTTGAAATAGGTGTATGTTTTTTAACTGTTTAATGTTTTAAGTCCATTTGTTTTTGCTAAAATTAAACATGTGTAACAGCAATATAATGTAGCAAATAAACATCCATACATAATAGCAAAATTAATCTAGGAGTTCACCTGAATATCGTGGGCTACGTCTCCTTGAGATTTTGTCATCTTGACTTGGCTCTTTTGGATTATGGAAAAGTTTCTTCTACAATTTCCACACTTAACTCAAATTGTTACTGAACTGAACCAATGGGCTTATAATACCATCTATATCCCTATCGTGGCTATCATCACTCTGCAAACAGATCTAGGCTCCCTTAGACTTGATTCCTTTTGTCGGTGCTCTGAGTTACACTGAGCTTCTCTATGGCACTAACTAACCTGATTTGAAAATGGGTTGGATAACTTTTTAAGCTTTTCAAGAACCTCCCACTCAGTTAAACAAATAAAATATCTAGCTTGTACTTGACATTTGCGAAATTTTATACTTGAAATAGGTGTATGTATTTTAACTGTTTAAATGTCTTAAGTCCATTTGTTTTTTCTTAAATTAAACATGTGTAACAGTAATGTAATGCAGCAAATAAACATCCACACATAGCAGCAAAATTAATCTAGGAGTTCACCTGAATATCGTGGGCTACGTCTCCT
The DNA here is from genome assembly GCA_034641835.2 of Pinus albicaulis. Classification (NCBI taxonomy): domain Eukaryota; kingdom Viridiplantae; phylum Streptophyta; class Pinopsida; order Pinales; family Pinaceae; genus Pinus; species Pinus albicaulis. The sequence continues at coordinate 1,545,521,431 of CM076584.1, forward strand.
TGAGCTTTTGTCATCTTGACTTAGATCTTTGGGATTATGGAAAAGTTTCTTTTACAAGTTCCACACTTAACTCCAATGGTTACTAAACTTAACCAATGGGCTTATAATACCATCTATATCCATTTCATGGTTGTCATCACTCTGCAAATAGATCTAGGCTCTCTTAGACTTGATTCCTTATGTCGGTGCTCTAAGTTACACTAAGCTTCTATATGGCACTAAATCATTCAAAATTGTTTAATTGTCCCTAAAACCTCACCTACTATCTCTAGCACACATCAGACACCAAAAATAGATTGATCTTTTGCTCAAAATGAGCACTGCATTCCCAAACTGGGCCTCCCTCCACGGTTTGTCCTAGGCTGCCCAAAACTTCCTTGTAGCTTCTCGAGCTCTATCAATCTTAAAATGGATCTGAAAATATCTTCATTGTATTTATAATGCTAAAAATAGTCATAATAGACTATTCGTTCACTGAAATCGTCCTCTGGTTGCTTCGGTTTCGCCTCCAACACATGTCGCCACCCCTTGGCACTAGGGTCACTGAAAACTTATATGATGGGTTCTAGACCTCTATAAGTATTCAAAAGCTTCTGAAAACTCCATCAATGGATTCAAAAGTATCAAAATAGTCATAAATGACTATTGGTTTGTTGCATAAGGTCTTTTGCTGCCCTGTTTAGGCCCCGAACTGCTACTGGCATTTGTTGGCACTAATGGCCCCTGGAACTTCACTGAAGCATCTCTACCTTCAAAAGTCCTCTACAGGCCCTGAAAACCACACCATTAGTTCCATAACATCTGAAATATCTAAAATTGACTATTGGATTTCTGAATAATGCCTCTAACTGCACTGGCTAGGCCTCAAACTGTTGCTGGCCCATGGTGGCCTTAGTGGCCCCTATAACTTCACTGAAGCAAAAACCTGCTCAAAAGTCCTCTGATGGCTCTGCAACCCTAACCAATGAGTCTATAATTTTTTAGATAGTTGAAATTGACTATTGGCACTCCAAAATTGGTCGAATCTAGCTCAAGATAGAGCCTGAACTCATTTTTCCCAATGACACCCAAAAAAGCTCCACTAATTGTGGAGAGACTGAACTTAACTTCAGTTAAAGTTGAGATTTCCGCCAACAATGGCGCTCTGCCTTAAAACCCGCCAAGCTAGCCACTATCATTAAATGTGGCGGTTAGTGTGAGCACATGGGCTAAAAACTTAGCCATGCATTAAACTCCACTAAAACCTTTGGGCGAAGGTTATGGTTGGGGTAAACCGTCTGTGTAAAATTCGAATGTGACCTTGTTTCAACAGTTAAATGAAACCATTTTGCACCGGCGGTTCTAGGGCTTAAGCCCTTGGTTTTTTGCTACGGTCATATGGGAGGGTTCGGCCCCTCCAAAACCCCAAACGGAAAACCTTACAACGTTAAATAGAACTTCTGACCGTTAGTTGTTAAGAACTAACACAACCTAATCGGTAAAGTGCAGGCGCTCTATGTATGAGGTCTCACGTTCGAACCTGGCTGGCTCCAGACAATATTTTAACACTCCGTTCCTTGGCCATGTGGAAGCCTCCGAGCCTGCCACGTGGCAGCCTCCTATTGGCTCAAAACTCGAATAGTCAACCAATAGCCCAATTACAATCTGCCACTTGGCAACATTCGACTAGTCCAAACAAAATATTTCGGGGAGTATTCCGAGGAATATTCCAGAAATATTCCTTGGAATATTCTATTTTTAATTTTCCAAAATCCATGTCAAACTTGGTCAAAGTCCAAAAATTGCAATTTACTAGAATTTTTTAAACCGCGATAACTTCTTCATATGGTGTCGGTTTTTAGAACCATTCACAGCGCCAGAATCAGGAAGACGAGATCTATCTATTCGCTCAGGTTCGGTACACTTCCAAACACTTTGAATCTTGGGCTATCACTTAGGTCCATGATCCAGTTCTAATCACCTACATTAGATAACATTTGCAAATACACCTCACAATATTCAATTAAATCATATCCTAAATGTCTCACATAAAATCACTCATATTGAAAATTACATTAATTAATTACTTAGGGAACCAACTCCCTTGAAAACATAAGACCCCCTAGATTCTACTAAATGTACAAAATTTCGAACCATGATGCTCCTGCATCAGACTCCCAAGGTAGAAATTAATTATGATCTCCAGATCATGTGTCTTCAATTCTAATGGAATTCCTCCTTGATCCCAGACTTTAATTTGTAATTTTTCTTTGGCTGCCTCTCTTCCTTTCTATTGTTTTGTAGTTGTTGGTGTTGTTTGATGTTGTTCTCTAGGTCTCCAGACTTTATGTTGCATTTCCCCACTGTCTATACTCTCACAATCTGTTGTTGTCTTTCTCTTGTTGTTGTTGCTTTTCTTTCTTGCTACTGTCTTCTTCTGAGACACTTTCATCATCGACCTTCTTATTCTTTCAATCTCCATGTCCAGTTTATCTTTTGACTGGTAATCACTCTGCCATTTGTTGTTTCTTGTTTTTTTAGCTTCTCCTGCTTCAAATTATGCTATTATTATCGAGATTTATCCAGATACTGTTGTAGATATTTCTATTTCTGACATCCAAACTTCCTGAATATCCTTTAGGATATCTCTCTCCTTCATTTAACTATTCTCCCATGCCAAATACTCTTTAATTAATTAAACAGTACCTTCATCGAAACCTGTAATCATAAACCAATTATCAGAATTAAAAATATAATGCCTCATTATCGTTTCCTTCTCTAGCAACATCTCAGTATGATGCTCTAAGTTTTCCTCTAACTCCTTTTTTAGCACATAAGTATCTTGATTTAAATTCTCCAAAGAGGTCACGAGACTGTCAGCTAGTCATATCATTTGTTTCAAGGATGTCCCGCCACTCTGGTTCACAATATTGAACTCCTTCCTCTGTAATTTTTATTGTCTAAACTCTTATTACCACTCTTACATCCTTACCCTCTTCTTTATGATTGTTATTCATGACAATTTCTTTGTCTTCCTTCTTCGGCAATTCATCCTTAGTATATATCCTCTGCTTTTCCAACTTTCTTCTTTGAAGATCTAACTTTCAATATAACTCAACAATTTCAATTAGATTATAATTTGGAAACTTTGCATAGTTTTCAATACCTTCACTTGTTTTTGACTAATCATCATATGGCCCTTCTCCCTCTGCTAAATCTACACACATGTCTAAATCATCATGCTTAAAAATTACAATCTCATTAGGAACAGTAAATACCTTTTCTTCATCATGATTTTTAATTTCATCTTCAGTATAGACTTCTTCTTTCTTTTGAACAATCTTTAGTAATTATTCCTTTTATGTTGTCATTTCAACATATTCATGTAGCTCAACTCCTTTTAGCTTCTCCGACCTCAATTTAACATCCATTGTCTGCTCAAGCTTTCTGATCTCCTCTATTAACTGAGTATTCACCTGATGCTTTCTCTTCTCTTGCAGCTTGTGCCATTTCACCCTCTTTCTCATTATATAACTATACCTCTAGTATTTTTTAATTCTCTGTAACATTTGCATCAATAACTCAAGATGTAATTTTATCTCAGCTTTATCTCTGTCAATCTCCTCTTGACTCATCTTCTCTATGCATTTTATCTTGGCATATTTCCTTTTGTTGTGGCTTTCCTTTGAACCTTTGTAATGTTCAGTGATCATTGACTTCCCCTCCTTTGTGAACTTCATCTTTTTCACTTGAATTGCACTAAGCCTCTCTTTCTCAGCAAGTATATATACCTGTTGCAAGTACCTCACCAAGTCCTCTCTCCTTTGAGCTCGGTCTTTTGTTAACACTGGTTCTCTTTCTCTGGAACCTCTATTGAGTAACTCCTTCACTCGGCTTTTGCAATTCCACTTTCTTCTGAGAACACTCTTGTCTTCTATGTCCAACCTTCAGCTGGAAGATTTAGGTTCTTTGCCACTTTTCTTCAGAGTATCCACTTTATTCTGCCTTCAAGAACGCAATTGGTTCTTCTTCTTACAGTTCCTTTTGTTGTTCTTTTGCTGAGATATTCCCTCTTTGTCTACAACCTGAAATATGAAAACATATTCTCAAATCAGAGTTAAAATAAAAACATACCATATAACCTTCAATATCTCTGCATGATCTTGTTCCACCATTCATCTGCACTTTGAATGGACTATTCATGTTCCTTTGCCTCTACAAATTTTCTTCAAGAGTATCAATTACTCTCCATATTTTGCCACACTTTATCTTTGTGTCTCTGCTGCCTGTCAGATTTAAAATCTTATCCTTCTTCCTGCAGTCACAATTGTATTATGCACATACAACTTCAAGAACATCACTCTTCTCTAACTTTCTCCTAAAAGATATTTTACTAATATGATACCAAAAATGATGAAACCATATGGCCGCAAATACCCAGATGTGCAGACCTAAGACTTGGTCCACCCAAAACCCAAGGATAGGTTCATGTATCTCTAAGAACCTTTAAAAACTCACGTTAATCTTTAAAATATTCATTTACACGGAATCTCCGTTATGTCAAATAACCCCGATTTACATGCTAAAACAGGCTCTGTGGGACCTCGGGTCACAACCCAAACCAATATTTCATATTTTCACTTTAACATTAACGCTTAAACTTACATTATCGCCTTTCTCAATACCAAATCTCCTACATTTATTGTTTTATCACACACCGCAAAACTCACCATATCGCAGATTGCAAACTTTAACTCACTATAATTTCACAATCGCATCGTCGATCTCCTTTGCAAACCTTGTCTATTGATCTATGCCCCGATCTAAAAGTTCTCCTCTATCTTCGGTTTTCGCCTCATCGCTAGTCGCATAAATTAACAAACTTCACCGATCGCACATAACATATATCGCAATGTTTGCGATTTTGCGATTTCGCAAATCGGAAAACATAACATACTTCGGCACTTCGCACATTTACCTCATTAGAACTTCGCACATTTTCCTCATCAGCACTTCGTACATTTACATCATCACATCGCAAACCCAACTTATTTTCACTTCGCAACTTAAAAAAATTAACTTAACTTATAAATATAAAAATCGCTGATAGCGATGTGCGATATTCCAATGGGATTACAATTTAATCTGGATTGTCCATTTCCCACTTCAGATCTATGATAAGATTTTGACCGTAAATATTTGCTTCATCTCTGCGATATGATCCTAACCGTCCATTGCTCTCACTTCAATTCTGCAATTCGATCTCCATCATCTGTCTTCAGTCTTCACGCTTCTTCTGGATTTTAAAGGAAAATCATGGTTACGGCGTTCGGAAGAATCTAGTCAATTTCTCCTCTTGGCTGGAATATCATAACACAGAGATTCTCGAAATTAATCATTGCGACTTCACTTCTTTGTCCAGAGCATTAATTCCCTCCTAAGCTTTATTCTGGTTATTTAATCTCTGCAACGCCTTTGCACATTGTTCTCAATCTGATCCTCCTTAGACTCACCTACAACACATGTGTTAGGGAAAATACTTTTATTACACACGCAATTGTATAATTAATTAACATATCAGGAAGTACCTCAACTTACTGCACCCACATAAACTCGGAATTGAGTTTTATATTCACAAACAAATATTTACAGTAATAAAACCTTCTCTCGCCTGATTTTTTTTTTAAAATGGCCTTCTCTCATTCATCTCTCTCTATGTCCGTAGGCTTACAATCAAATCTCCTTTATTACCTATCTAAGAATATGGTCTCTTAATGCCTTCGAGGCTTAAAAATATATACAAAAGGTTCTGCAACCAATTCTGGTTCAGATCCTCAATCTTCTCAACTAAATCCTAAGAATCCTCTAAATCCACAGAATCATCAACTAATTATTAAGTCTAAGATTCACAATCCCTATGAAATCTCAACTAGTCTAAATCTCTCATGTTATCCTACATTTGAGAACATTTACAAATATTCCTCAATATTTAATTAAAACTTATTCTAAATATCTCACATAACATCACTCAAAACATTGAAAATTACATTAATTAAATACTTAGGGAACCAACTCCCTTGAAAACATAAGACTCCCTAGATTCTACTAAATATACAAAATTTAGTCCAAGAAGAGAGATAAAATGCAAAAGTGTATGGAAAAGAATGACTAGATGTCCTCTTTAAAATGGTTGTTTAAGGAATGCCACAAACCAAATGAGGTATTGAAAGCATAAGCATTTCATCGATGGTTGTTTAAGATTGACCATCATCTATAGAACTTGGTTTGAAACATTTTTTATAACAATTTTGAATTTGGATATAAATTGATGTCTTCTACGAAATGGGAGTGCTCACTCATGATGGTTTAAATATGACCACAAACTAATGATATGGGTAGTAAACGTTGAAGTCTTATATTGGTGATAATTTTAAGTCATACCACCAACCAAATTAGGCTCATAGAAAATGAATCCATCTCTGGATGCAACTCTGACTCTGGCTCTAGCTCACTCTGGCATCTTGCTTTGGTTAAGGTTGTGGCTCAAGCTTGCTCAATATAAATTTGAATCTAATAGTTAACCATCAATTCCCCCCTTCCCAGATACAAGGTAAGAATATGAAGATATGTCTATTAGAAGACTTTTTGATACTCAATAATGAATTCCAAGTTATGATCGATATATATTCTTGGGTATTGTAGCCCATTTCCAAGAAGTGATCCATCTAAGGTGAATCTTTTCTCTTGCAAGAGCCTTATGTTTGGAACAATTGTCTGAATGATGAGTATGTTTTCCACAATTATCACAATGGTGAAGATCAAAACATTGATCATTCATGTGGTCAACTCGGTCACAATGTTGGAATTTGATAATGTGAAGTGGTTATGGAGCAGGTGAAGATGAACCATCCTTAAGGAACCCAACACTTTGAAATTGTATTGGGTTCGAGTAGTATGAGATATAATGGTCACATCCTTATCATGTTCAAGACTAGTTCTATACTTGTTGTTAATAAATTCTTCCCAAGGTCTAATGATGATCTTGGAAAGTAGAGGTGTATACTTTGCATCTTCATGCGAATCTACTCCTAAAGTGGCTTCACTATTTTTTTCAAGTGTTGGCTATTGATGGGAATCAACCTCAAACAATGCATTAGGGGAATTTTGAGGTCTAAAATGGGCCTCCTAAGAAAAATGTACAACCAAAATAAAATTTATGAGAACCAATAGGCTTCAAGATGATGATGTCAACCATGGGGGATGATTCACCGTTTTTTAAGTAAAAGGGTAAAAATATTATAAAATAATAAAATAATAAAACTATTTTTTCAACTCGTATTTTTAACTTATCTCCCAAATTTTTTACTCAAATTTTGTGCAGGAGTATTTGTTGGATGAAAAATTTTATTCCTCATCCAAGGAGTGCCCATGTTGCATACTTTCGATGGACACTACTACACCAAAAATGAGAAATACATTAAAAAACGTGATTGAAATCACGTTTTTCATGTATTTCTCATTTTTCGTGTAGCAAGGTTCATCTAAAGTATGCAACATGGGTACTCCTTTGATGAGGAATTAAAATTTTCATCCAACGAATATCCCTCTTGAAATTTGAGTAAAAACTTTGATAGATAAGTTGAAAATATGAGTTGAAAAAGTAGTTTTTCATTTTTTCCCTCTAAAATTTGATAATGTAATCAAATCTTGTTTTATTATTTCCACTATTATTTTATAATTTCCTTAGGATGCCCATTTTAGACCTCAAAATTCCCCTAATGAATTTTTCTTAACAAGAACTAGTTCAAAATGTTGATTTATTTGTTGTAATTTATTATGAATATTAATCCCACCCTATTTGTGATAAGAGAGGGCTTTGGATGGTTCAATATACACTAAACCACATATAAAGTGCAGTGTGTGTGTTTCTGATGTTGGACGAAAAAAACCCTCATCGAATATTGGAAGGAGAAGCCCTACTATGGCATATGAACATGTGTGGTCTCTTGGACAAGACCCACAACAAGCTTGATTACATCCATTGATAGGAAACGATTAAAAATTTGAAGCCAAATACTTAGATTACATTAATGATGTTGTATTTCACTCCATTTCTAGTGACGAAGTGTGCAGGCCATCCATAGGCTTGATGCGAAATATTATCATGACCATACAAATTCCTTGGTGAATCCATCACGCACACCTACCTTTGGTAAATGCTTAAATAACTAAGTCATTGTAGCACCATGGTACAATTCAGCATGGTGAGGTGGGCCATTAGAAGCCTTCACACTTATGGTGGTATCACATAAAGTGAATTCTAAATAATCAAGAACCATAGCGTAAACAATAGTGAGATTTTTCTCACATACAAACTAGGAAATGTTTTGTGAGAACGGGGGATGCGGATTGGATAATGGACGTTAAAATAGGTTATATTTAGCCTCATGGACGTTAAAATAACTTATTCTTCTGTGTTCCATGTGTATCATGCATAAAAACAATTGTGAAACAAGGGAGTAAACTCCCTCACTCTATTATTACCATAGTTCACTGTATCAATGTGATATCTAGTTAGCACTTTCTAGTTCGTGATTATTTTCCATGTGATGTCCATAAAAAACCTACCACTATAACCTATTTCTATGGCATGATTTATTTCAATAATTGTACTTCTAGACTTTTCTCTTTACACCCAATGTCTAGTATTTGAATTTAGTTCAACCAAACAATTATGGTTTGTAAATAAGAGATATTTACCTTAACTCAAATTGAAATTGAAGAAATAAAAGAAATTGAGCTAGAAGTAGTTTGATGATTCATCATATGGGCAAAAGAGAGACAATTTAATTATGGGTTTATTGTTATGGTTGACCATAATGTTCTTATTACTTCACCTTCCTTATCAATTTTCAAATGCCACTCAATTCTCTGAATCTTGTAAGTGGGCTAAAAACATCTTAAGTTGAGGTGAGGACAAGTTTTCATAATTACATGCTCTTTAACTTTAGAGTTCGATGATCTAATCCACTAAAACCCAATTTCCAAATTGTTGTGGCATCTCCATTATTTGATGATACTACTTATCCATGAAGAAACCAAACTCCGTGCATTTAGAAATTATGCATTTCAACTTGGCTAATAGAACCAAAAAAAATTGGAAGCAAACATCTAAATATTAGTGTCAAATCTATCATGGTCTCCACTTTTGCTTGCATCCAAACCAACTCACTCTCTATTCTTGCATCTTGCATCCATCATTTCTCTAGCCACCCTTTTAATTTTACTTACATTGGTACAAATAAAAGTTGATGTCCAGAAATCCATGCAATATGTGGTTAGTCTTTCTAATAGACCAAATTTTCTTTCACAATCTTACGGTATTTTGTGTTTTGAGTCATAACACAAAAATCAATTAGTTATAACAAAATCTATTATTGTGTTGGCTAGTCACTACCCTCATTCGAAGAGAAGGAGATGTTCGCTAATATCACGCTAAAATGGTAGGGTTGTGGATTATACTGTCAATTTTTCCCTCCAGCTTTTCCAATCTGATAGAATTCTCTCATTGATTTGTCTTGTACCTCCCTATGCCACCTACAATATTCAAATGGAATTTAACCTTGTGCCGCAATCAATGAATTATTGCTTCAACATGTAACTAAGATCAAGTTAATATGATTTTGTCATATTTTTTTAATTCATTTTTAGTAAATTTCAAAGGTATATTGCCTTCCATATTTAAACCATTAATGAATATTTTAGTTTGTTTTTTATAATTTTCTTATATATTAAATAACTTCTCTTATATGAATAAGAATATAACATATTCTAAAAAGAGGGAAAAGAGATATTTTTTTATATGACTAGCAAACATTCGAGAGAGAAAATTCTGGGCACAAGTACCTGAAGCCAATCAACCATAATGTTAGCAAGAAATCATTATATTTAAATGTTCTATTAATAAAAATATCATAATGTATTAAAACTCAAATGATACCACAAATCAATTTCCACAACCAATATAATATGATATAGGAGAAAAAATTAAAAAATAAAAATAGGTATATTACCATTCACCAAATGCCAAAAAAAAAATTGATAATAAGATTAAAGAAATGAGAGAATTATATAATTATGTTGATAGGTATGTCTATTTCAGAATGGGTATTCCATAATTTTAATTTAATTATCAGTAACATTCGTGGAATATTGTTGGAATATTCATAGGAGTATTCACAAATCAAGGATTAATATTTATTCTAAGTTAGATATGCTCTTTTAATGAATTTATCTCAAATTAATTAATTAAAGAAAATGACATGTCATTGTGTGACATATTGGACGTGCGGTATTGATAAGTCATCGTATTGGGCCATGGTAATGTAACAAAAGCTCTTTACAAGTTAGGAAATTCTATGATAAAGTAGGGGTCAATCTCAATGGTTGAGAATATTATTTATCTCATATATTAATTACTTTTATAATTAATATTCAAAAGCCAAAGTGTTGGTTCCAATTTGTAGATGACACTTTTGGCAACATGATTTTCTTGCACTTAATTCATTTCTCTCCCATCTCAACAATATTTTCCCTCACATTCAATTCACCGTGGAAATTGAATATGATAAATCTCTCCCATTCTTAGATGTCCTTATTACCCAAAATCTGGATGGTCTCTAACCCATCAAGTATGTGGAAAGAAGACCCATATTGACCATTATCTTCACGCCCATTCTTACCACCACCCTTCCCAAAATTAAGCTATTCTAAAAACTCTTATCTCTTGAGCCCTCAAAACCTCCACTTCCAAATTCCTTCCCTCTGAGAAAGCCCACACGTTCCAAGATTTTAGAACCAATGGTTATACATAATCTCAAATCAATAAATTGTTTCGAGCTCCCTCTAATTCTAAGTCCAAACACTCCATTTCCTCTCCTCCTAAGAGCTAGGTCTCTCCCCCCTACATAAAAGGAACCATAGATCTCATTGCTAAGATCTTATTAAAAAGGAACATAAAAATCGTTTTCAAAACCCATAAAACTTTAAAGTAGATATTTCAATCAACCAAAGATAATTTTGACCCCATGCTAAGTTCAAGGGTTTACCAAATTACTTGTTCTTGCAGGAAGGCTTACATCGGCTAGCCAAGTCATCCCTTCAAAGCTCACCATAAAGAACATATAGCTTATACCAACCATATTCGATTATCAAAGTCTTCCATTATTGAGCACTCTTTTAATTCTAAATGCCTCATTTTCTTTGATCAATCCAAAATACTAGCCTTTATCCATTTTTATAAATCTTGAACCATCGGGGAAGTTCTTGAGATCAAAAAAATCCCCAACAACTTCAACAGGGAAGGAACATATAAGTTAAGCCAATCAAGGAAGCTAGTTATCCATTAGCACACCCATTAATATATCCCTCCCCCCTCCCACATTTTTCTCAATTATTGTCTTCTCAGCTTTTTCTTTTCATCCCTCTTTTTGGCCCTTTCCTATTCTATCCATTTTTATCCTTCATTTTTATCTCTTTTTAATCTCTCAAACCCATCTTATTTTATTTTAATCTAAACATTTTAATCAATCCCTTATACTTCACTTTTATTTATATTGAATCTCATATGTATTTATATATATAATTAACATATCTAAATTTCTATCCCCACCTATCACCCTTTCATCCATGTCACCTTTCCCTTCCTCCCCTTTTTTCTTGTTTTAATTATCTTTTATATAAATTCCCCCATCCTATATTGCTCTTTGAGTTCATTAATTTATTATTTTTTGTCTCTTTCCCCTCTTACTCTCTTGCTTTATTTCTCTACCACACACACATATATATATATTCCACGGTTCTTATTCAATCTTTTGGTCTGATATCTTAACTTTATTATTTTAATTATTCAACAACTACCTTGATTGATTTAATATTAAATTTTTAATGGCTACTTTGAATTCTTTTATGTTAAAGGCTCCTTGGCACTTGTTTTATATCATTATATTTTTTTGGTCTCTCATGATGGGTGGAGTGTTCGCCGGAAACATCAAATGGATTGTAAATCCATTATGCAATTTATTTCAAAAATTCTTTACAAATAAATTATAATTCAGTTATTTTTTGTGATTTATTTATTTATTTATATTTTTAATTTGAGCAATGTGAAATGTATTGTAAGGTAAGTATTTTGATGTTTATCATGGATTGATATATATCAACATTTACCAATCATTTAATTTATATGGCTAACCTAGTCATAAGCACTATTTCAAAAAACCATATAATAATTGTATTAATTGATATTGTTTGTTAATAAAAATTATATAATAAAAATGGAGAAAGTTGACAAAACAAACTCAATCACCTTACAAAAAATTCATTAGAAATTAAACAAAATAATAATTGAATTCTTAAAATTTCAATGAAAAACTTATTGAGCGAAGAGGCTCATTCTACAACCCAGTATAAAGGTGATGTGTAATTTCGTATGTGCTCAACTTGGACTTGACATGTGTTCCTTAATACATATTTGGTTAGTTTTAATTAAAAGCATATAAAACATCAGTAATCCAATTCTCATTGTGCTCACTTGAAATGTTATTAATATTACAATCCAGTATGAAAAAAATGTGGTAAAAATATTTCACTTTCACCCTCGGAATTACAAATAAAATATTTCAATGTCTATGTATGTTTGTTAATGTTGACCTTAATAAAATATTTCAATGCCCAAAAGGAAAAAGTAATTAAAGATAAATAATTTAGTTACTTCTTAATAAGAGGAAAATGTGTAAATTCATTTAATTTTTAATATAATAATAATAATAAATTACTTATAAATATAATTTAAAAAATGAAAAATTACACATGGTCTAAACAAAGAGACAAAAAACCATTATAGGTCCATCTTAATCACGGATTTATCAAGCACTAAAAGGGATTAAATCTCTTGGTGTAAATCTTTTTTCGAGTTCTGAATTCTAAAAAGAGGTTTGTATATAATGAAATTTGATCCCCCTTTGTTCTTAGTAGATATGTGGTTAGGATGGATCTATATTGATATTACAACCAAATATATTTATGTGTCTCTGTTAGGCCAGGAGGTAACTCCACCAAAAACTGAATTGAATTTGAATTGAAGGTGCACATAATTATATACATGTAGGGAGAGACTCTTGGGATTCATCTCCCATTGTCCCTTCATATTCCGCTCTCCTTATTTTTATTTACAATATTTTACATTTTCACCCAATCCCAATGATTAGATGTCAACACTCCCCCCCTTAATCTGAAGGGATGTTGATGAGTCCAAGCATCATTATGAATCTTTCAAACTTTTCTATTCTAAGTGCTTTGGTGAAGATTTTTGCAATATTCTCATTTGTGGAACAATGGCGTAGATGGATTCTCTTCGCCTCAACATGATGTCGAATCATATGGTATTTTGTATTGATGTACTTCGTTCGATCATGGAACTTTGGGTTCTTGGACAACTTTATTGCAGAAGTGTTATCGATAATGAGTGGAGTTGAATTCATTTGTTTCATCTACAAATTTTCCAGAATTTTCCTGCGCCACGCAATTTCTTTTGTTACTTTAGTTGTTGCCACATATTCTGCCTCGGTTATGGAATCTGTTGGAACTGATTGTTTACGTAATCTCCAGAAGACAACTCCTGATCCAATATTCATAGTATAACTTGAAGTAGATACCTCAGTTTCTTTGTCTCCATCAAAGTCTAAATCAGAGTATCCAATCAAGCTGAAGTCGCCCACCTATGTATACTTGAGTCCCTTTCAAGTACTTTAGAACTCTTTTTTCAGCAAACCAATGTCCCTCACAAGGCTTTTGCATAAACTTGGAGAGAATTCCAACAGCAAAAGAGATGTTAGGTCTAGTAGTATTCAGGTAGATGAGACTTCCTACAAGTTGTCTATACTTTTTTGCATCCTCAAATTCTTTTCCTTCAATGGATGTGAGCTTCGAGTATTGTTCCATTGGAGTGGTCAAAGGATTACACTCAACCATGCGAAACTTGTTCAATAGATCTCCAATGTACTTCTTCTGAGAGAGGAATATAAACTTAGGATGTTGAGTTACTTCAATTCCAAGATAGTAGTGAACATATCCCAAATCAGTGATTTCAAAACCTTTCTCAATTCCTTCTTTATGGATGCAATATAGCTTGTAGGTTTTAACCCTGAACATAAATTATCTACACACGAATCTTATAACAGAAAATAAACAATAGCAAGAGCATAAAACATACCACGGATAAACACAGAGATTTTCCCCTGGATCCCAAATCGGGACGACCAGCTTGATTTTTCATTATATTCCTTTTAGTGTTACAACACACACACACACACACACATATATATATATATATATATATATATATATATATATATATATATATATATATATATATATATATATATATATAAATAAACATACATAAACCCTAATCCATTAACCCTGGATTAGAACATAACCGTAGTTCCCTTGACCGGATATACAAAAATACCAGGGGCCGAAAACCATCGTACCCCAAAACCATGTGCAAAACCATGGGCGCGGACCACCCATCGGAAATTAAGGACCAAAAAAATTTCGCCAGGGCGTTGCCCCAAACCCCAACAGTGGGGGCTCTCACCCCCCCGCGCATGATTAGTCGTGGAAAGAATATAACACATACCCAACATTCTCCCCCTTGTTGTTTTATTTCCACAAGAGGTCTCAGGAGAGCTTAGTCATTGGCTCAATTCTTCAACACCCATTGTTTCTCTACACCAAGAGAACTTCTGAGTGCTCACAGACTTCGTCAATGCATCTGCAACATTCTTCAAAGTGTCCACCTTTACCAGCAACACCCTTTAGCCTCAACCATATCTCTAACAAAGTGATATTGAACATCAATGTGCTTTGTCTTTGAATGAAAGGTGGCTCTTAGCCAAGAAATTGCACTTTGGCTACTGCGCCTATCCTCAGCTTGTTGTACCGACCTCATACTTGAACACAATCTCTGCAACCAAACTGCTTCCTTGCTTGCATGAGTGGCCGCTATGTATTCTGCCTCTGTATTTGAAAGTGCCACTACAGACTGTCTTTTACTCATCCAACTGACTGCACCTCCAAATAGGCTAAACACATACCCACTTGTAGATCTTCTTTGGTCCAGATCTCTAGCCCAGTCTGCATCAAAAAAACCACGAATTTCCAACACTCTTTCCAATCCTAGTCTTCCCTAGTAGCACAAGCCATAATCACTAGTGCCACGAATATATCTCTAAAAAACCGCTTCACTGTTGTCCAATGCTCCTTCCCTGGGTTTGACATAAACCTACTCAATACTCCCACTGCATGTGCAATGTCTAGTCTAGTACAGACCATTGCATACATCAGTCTACCCACTGCACTTACATATGGAACACAGGACATATCCTCCTCTTCTTCTTGTGTCTTGGGACACTGTTTAGTAGACAGCTTTACACCTACAAGAATAGGAACATTCACTGGTTTACTATCCTGCATATTGAACCTCTGCAATGTAGTCTCGACATGCTTCATTTGGTTTAACCAGAGGTTCCTCTTTTCCCAATCTCTCTTAATTTCCATGCCCAAAATATATTTTGCAGCACCAAGATCCTTCATGTCGAATTTGGAGAACAGTTGGGTCTTCAAATCTTGGATAATTTCTTTATCATTTCCAATCAACAACACATCATCCACATACAATACCAAATAAATAACACGGTCACCAATTAATTTAAAATAAACATAGTGATCCTCCTTGCTTCTGGTGAAGCCAAGTCCCCATATATAGGTATCAAATTTATGATACCACATCCTTGGTGATTGTTTTAACCCATATAGATACTTCTTCAACTTGCATACCAGTTCTTTCTTACCCTTCACCATAAAGCCTTCAGGTTGCTTCATGTAGATCTCCTCTTCTAGATCCCTGTGAAGAAATGTCGTCTTCACATCCATATATTCTATCTCAAAATGAAATGCAGCAGCAACAGATAAAAGTAATATAATATAAGTAACTTTGGCAACAGGAGAAAAAATATCACCAAAATAAATTCCCGACACCTGGGAATAACCTTTTGCTACCAACCGAGCTTTGTATTTCTCCACCTTGCCTTCTACATTCATCTTCTTCTTAAACACCTCCAGCTTCATTGATTTCAAGTGATATTCCTTCCACCTGACAAATTCACTCGCATCCCATGCCTCATTTTTATGCAAGGATGCCATTTCATCAACCATGGCCTCCTTCCAAAGTTTTCCATCCTCCTAATCATTAATGACCAATGGGGGCTATGGGATCATCACTGCTTATGCTTAAGGCAAAACCTGAATAGAAAGCAGATGGACTATACCTTTCTGGTTGCCTTCTTTCCCGAACTGATCTTCTCATAGCTGGAGTTTGTGGCTCTTCCTCTTCTGAATCTTCTTCTGTTGTAGAGTCTTATTCATACTCCTTTAGCTCAAACTCTATCTTCTCATGTTCCTTTGGTATGACTTCATGTTTAACATCTTTCACCTCTCTAAACACCACATCTCGGTTGTACACATTCTTCCTTGTTTCCGGGTTCCAAAGCTTGTAACCTTTTAAACCATCCTTATACCCAATAAAGATGCACATTTCAGATTTATTATCCAACTTGGTCCTTTTCTGCTTTGGAACATGTACATATGCATCACACCCAAATACCCTTAGATGTGAAAGAGAGGGTTTCTTACCAGTCCATACCTCATGTGGAGTCTTATCCTCCAACACTGATGAAGGTGATCTGTTAACCAGATATCATGCAATCTCCACTACCTCTGCCCAGAATTCTTGTCCTAACCCAGTACCACTGAGCATGCATCTTGCCTTTTCCATCAGTGTTCTGTTCATTCTTTCTGCAACTCTGTTTTTTTGAGGTGTGTATGGAGTAGTCTTCTGTCATTCTATACCACACTTCTTACAGAACTCTTCAAATTCCTTCTTGCAGAACTCTCCACCTTTATCTGTCCTCAATGCCTTTATCTTCTTCTCTTTCTAGTTTTCCACCAGAGCCTTAAATTCTTTAAATCTGTCAAAGACTTCAGATTTCTTCCTCAGGAAATATATCCATGTATTCCTTGAGAATTAATCTATGAATGAAACATAGTACACATACTTTCCCAGTGATGGAACTGACACAAGTCCAAACACATCATTGTGCACAAGTTCTAATATCTTGTTCGCCCTCTTAGCACCAGAAGGAAAACTCACCCAATTCTGCTTCCCATATACACAATGTTCACAGAAATCGAAATCCAGAGAGCAATTAGACATATGTTCTAACATACTATTACCATGCAATATTTGAAGGCCCTTCTCTCCAATATGTCGTAGCCTTTGATGCCATAGCATGGTCTTTTCTCCAGAGACAGCTAGGCTTTCCGCTCCACTTTCAGGAACCATAGAACTGTTACACCCATCAATAACAGTGCTACCTTGTAGCTTGTATAGAGTTCCAGTCCGAACTCCCCTCATTAATACCAGTGCTCCCCGAACCATCTTGCAAACATCTTTCTCGAACACTATTTTTACACCTGCATCATCCATCTTGCTTACAGAAATCATATTTCTAGCCAATGCAGGAATATGCAGAACACCAGGAAGTGTTCTAATCCTTCCACCTTGCAGCTTCAGCTTGACCTTTCAACGTCCGAAGATTATGGCCTTCCTATCATCCCCTAAGAAGACATCACCACCATCATATTTCTCATACTCGCAGAACCACTCCCTATGGGGAGTGAAGTGAAAGGATGCACCTGAGTCAATCAACTATGACTCATGATCTACATGTGTATTTGAAGAAGAAGCCAAATACACATCCCCATCTTCATCCGAGGTGGTTTTTGCCTCTGCAGAGGGAGCATCATCAAATCCCTTTCCTTTCTCAGGAGCTTTAGATTTGCACTCCCTTTTGTAGTGTCCTTCCTTTCCACATTTCCAGCATACCTTTACAAACTTTCCAGGAGATTTAGATCTCCCTCTAGATTTGGATCTCCCACTCAAAACCTTATTCTTGTTTATATTTTGGGACCTTCCTCGTATAGATAAGGCATCTCCATTCTGGCCCTCCATATTTCTCCGTCCCATTTCCTCCGACAACAAGGCTGAGACAATGTCATCAAAATTCAAGGTAGTTGTATTGTTACCTATTGCAATAACCAGATTGTCCCACGAGTCTGGTAGAGAACACAACAAACTAATGCACTTATCTTCATCTGATATTTTAATATCAACAGATGACAGTTGACTTACCACAGTATTGAAGGCGTTCAGATGCTCTGTCACCGAGTCTCCATCCTTCATCCTCAGGTTATACAGCTTTTTCCGCAGGAACAACTTATTCACCAGAGACTTAGATTGGTACAAAGTCCCAAGCTTTTCCCACAAATTCTTCGCCGTAGCTTCCCTAGAGACATTCAACAATACTGAATCTGAGACACACAACCATATTGTGCTCTTAGCCTTCCGATCCAGTTTCTTCCAGTCTTCATATGACATTGTCGTTGGTTTAGTACCTGGATCTACCGCGATCCACTGATCTTTATCCACCAGCAGATCCTCCATCTTGAGCTTCCACAACTCAAACTCTGACCATTAAATTTCTCGATCTCTATCTTTCCACCGCTCGCCATCTTCTTTCACCGCAAGAATCGATCCCGCAGATCTCCCATTGAACAGGGTCTACCTCAGGCCCGAGCAAAAAACCCTCAGCGGCAAAGGCGTCCCCTTGAAGCCGAAACTGCTCTGATACCAAATGTAGGTTTTAACCCTAAACACAAATTATCTACACACGAATCTTATAACAGAAATTAAACAATAGCGAGAGCATAAAACATAACACAGATAAACACAAATATTTTCCCCTGGATCCCAAATCGGGACGACCAGCTTGATTTTTCATTATTTTCCTTTTAGTGTTACAAAACATATATATACATGTCGAAGCATACATAAACCCTAATCCATTAACCCTGGATTAGAACATAAATGTAGTTCTCTTGACCAGATCTACAAAAATACCAGGGGCCGAAAACCATCGTACCCCAAAACCATGTGCAAAACCATGCACAAAACCATGGGTGTGGACCACCCACTGGAAATTAAGGACCAAAAAAATTTCGCCCGGGCGCTGCCCCAGACTCTGACAGGGGGGGCTACCACCCCCCATGTGACCCCCCCGTTGCGCCCAGCGTGAAGGGGGGGCTATCGCCCCACCTCTTACCCCCCCACGTGTGATTAGTCGTGGAAAGAATATAACACATACCCAACATAGCTCTCACTGTTCCCTATCATCAAAAGATCATCTACATACACCACAAGATATACCACTGTTTTTCCAACTTTCTTGACAAACAAATTTGCATCATCAAGATCATAATGTTTGAAGTTAAGTTTCAAAATATGCTCAGTTAACTTCTTATACCAAGCTCACGGTGCTTGCTTGAGGCCATACAAGGATTTTACAAGCTTGCATACTTTGGGTTCTTGGCCCTGCACAACAAATCCTTCTGGTTAGTACATAAAAACAGTCTCCTTTAGATCTCCATTCAAGAAAGAAATTTTTACATCCATCTGATGGAATTTCCAACCGTTCTGAGCTGCCAAGGAAAAGAGTGTTCAGATGGTATCCCATTTTGTTGTGGGTGCAATTGTCTCCTCATAATCGACCCCTTATTTCTGTGAAAAATATTTTTCCACAATCATGGCTTTGTGCTTGTTAAGTGATCCATCAACTTTGTACTTTTTCTTGTAGACCCACTTGCAGCCAATTGGTTTGGTTCCCAATGGAGGATCAACCAGCTTCCAAGTGCCATTCTTTATCACTTGCATCATATTCCTTTTCATCACTTCATTCCATTCATGATGAGAAGTGGCTTATTTGAAGGAAGTTGGTTAAAAAATTGTAGACAAATTCAATTCACAAGTATAAGAAACATCCATATAAATAGGTGAATCAGAATCAACTACATCACCTCCATTTTCCCTAGTGGAACTTCTTGTTCTTGTCTTTCCAACCTCATCGGGACGGACATTTTCAAGTGTCTTTGTCATCCATTTTGGAGGACCTTTCTGAGATGGTCCAAGCTGCTCATTTGACTGAGTTAGGGTTGAATCAAGATTCAATCTCCCAACTTTTTCAATCACATCACTCAAAGTGTCATTCGTGGTTAGATCTTCATGTGGGGGAGAGAGTGCTTCAGAAGATGATTCCACATATTAATTCAGTATAGGAATCCCCCTTCAACATGTGGAATCTGATTATCAAATTCTTGAGATGACTTTTCATGTCTGAATCTATTCAAGCGATCAAGCTTCCGCTCAACAACATTGTTAGTATTGAAAGATTCAAGAAATAAAACATATCTAGATACCACAAACTTCTTATTAATTTCATCATAGAGATGATATGCTTTGGAGGTATTGGATTACCCCAAGAAGATACATTTTCGACTCCTTGCACCAATTTTGTTTCTTTGTTCCTTAGGTATCAAAGCATAACAAGTGGAACCAAAGACCCTGAGATACTTGACCAAAAGAATGTGGCCATGCCACAAATTCATAAGGATTCTTGTTTCTAATTTCATTAGAATGACACATATTCTTTATATATACAACACATACAACTGCATCAGCGCAAAACATCAATTTTACATTCTTGAAAAACATCATGGAACGTACCATATTTAAAATTGTCTTGTTCATTCTTTCAACTACACCATTCTATTGGGCATTGTAAGGCATGGTTGTTTGATGTTTGATACCATGTTGGAGAATATAGTTTTCAAATTAATTTGAAGTGTATTATTTTCCATTATCAGTGTGAATAGATCCAATATGAGTGTGTGCATCATTTTCAATCCATGCATGAAAATTATTGAATGTTTTAAAATCATCATATTTGTTCTTCAATAAGTAAACCCAACACATTCTGGTGTAGTCAACAATAAATTTCATCCTATATTTATTTCCATTTGTAGAAGGAACAGGCATGGGGCCACATAAATATGAATGAATAAGCTCAATTTTTCTATGTGCTCTGGAATGTGAATCATGAAAATATTGTTTACTATGCTTTCTTATAATGCAAGCATCACATTGCTTAAGTTTCCTAGGAATTGTTGGCAAACCAGTAACACCATTTTTCTTCAACAATCGAAAGTTGTCATAGATCAAGTGTCCAAATCTATCATTCCATAAAATACTTGATGGGAATGTACCTTCATCACTGTGAGAACCGAATGAAAAACTTTGTGCACGAGCAAAGGTACCTTGCAGCTTTGGAAGTCTTTCTTCTTCTATCCCCATCATGACAAGTGAGCGATCTGATGCTTTTCTAACCTCAACCTTGCCATCAAACATATTAATGGAGTGTCCTTGTTGGTAGATGTGGAAAAAAGACAATGAGTTTCTCCTCAACTCCGAGAGGTATAGAACCTCGTGTAGAAGAAACTCTGGAAGACTATGAAGCTTAAGTCTAATTGTGCCAAGCCCTGATGGCTTGAGTTTTGATTTTTCTGCAAAGTATACTGCTCCATCAAAATTGTCATTAAATTCTTCAAAAAAATATTTTCTAAAAGTCATGTGGCATGTTGCTCCTGAATCTAACAACCAATCATTTTCCCAATAAGAAAGTGAAGCATTAAACAAGTCTTCAGTTACTCCAATATTACAATGTGCCACAACATAATGAGCAGATTCACGTGCTTTACCTTTCTCTTTGTCATGAGTTTTTCCTCTGGCTTCATTTCTTTCTTTCTCAATTTTGTCCCAAGGAAGCTTACATGTGGATGCATCATGTGCATCTATATTGTAGCGTATGCAATAAAGATCAGATTTTTCACTTTGAACTTATCTGCTCCCCATGCCTCTAAAATTTCTTCTTCCTTGTCCTCTTCGGCCACCTCTCCCTCTAGAAGAATCTTGAGCATGATTCTTCTCTCTATGTGCAAGAAATATAACTTCTTTAGAAGACTGAGAAGTTGTCTTCTTCTCAAAATCATTTTCTCTCTCTACAAACATTATCTCAAGGGAGTCAAAGGAAATATCCTTGAGGTTCCACTTGCTTGCAATGACTCGAGATAATGTGAGTAAGTGGGATATAATGCCTTGACATAAGCTATGAGAGACATGTCAATTTCAACACCAGCTTTTTTAATGTCATGCAGGATAGATCTTACTTCTGATGTTAAAGCAAGAGGGTCATCATTTTCCAATTCAAGGTTGAATAGTTTAATCATCAATTGAAAAAAATCAAGTTCTAAATGTGAATCATATAGTTATTTCAACTTATTCAAGGCTTCATAAGCATTTTAAATGGTGTAATATGGTGACTCGCCTCTTTATTTTCAGATGTTGCAATCAAGGCATAGGCCTTGTTGTTTTGGTTGTCCCAAATGGTGATCTCCTTGTCTGAGGTAGGCTTTGCAGGTGCATTTTCTCCATCTCCTTCACAAATTCCTTTCCATGGCTCATTAAAAATGAGAGTGTACTTGATCTTCCGAGACAACTCAGGATATTTATCCTTGCTGGAGAGAAACACTCCCACAATCGATATGAATGAATGCATTCTAATATTTATTGTAAAAAAAATTACACCATGCTGCCGATACTGTAAATTTCAATTCTTGTGCTAAAAAATTCTAGTGCTAATTTTTTGTAAAAAAAAAAATTAGTTCTAAAAAAAAATTTTGCAGAGGTATTTTATAAGGGAGCGATTAACTGGGGAGGGTTTGCTTAGGGGAGGGCTTAATTGGGGGAGGGTTTACTTGGGGGAGTGCACACCGAGCATCGAAGGTAGCACCAATACAAGGCATCAGAGGAGGGCACTAAGAGTGTAATAGAGTGGGTCGAGAGCTTGTGTAATGGAGGGAGGGTAACGGTGTAGGGTAACGGTGTAGGAGGCCGAATGGAGAGGAGTAGCAATACGCAACCAGCACCACAATAATTAGCCTCAGCAATACACAATACGCTCAACTCACCTTCAGTAATACGCTACTCCCAGTTTCCCAATGTAACAATACAACAAGCAATTTCTCTAGGGATTGCAATCCATTGACGAATAGTCATCGCGTGGGATACACCACCATGCTCAACAACCAAGTCGAGTTCCCCAACCAGTGTACAATGTAAATGCAACAACCAAGAATTGAACAACGAATGGCAGATATTGGTTCTAAATTAATGAATCAACCAACGTACATATAAATTCAACAGACTAGTGCAAAGAATGGACACACAGTCGATAATTAATCTCGGCTTTCACCAACACCGTGGGTAGAAAAGAGCAGTGTCTTCAACCTCGACGATCAACATTCAATCTCAACGCATATAGGACTCAACACTTGATTCAAGGTGTTTCATAAATTTTAATACGAGCATACCTAACACACAGAAAAACGTACAGATTATTAATCCCTGGGAGAGGGACAAAAAACAATGGCACTATGGGAAAGGAGTGAGGGAGATAGAGTGTTGTGTGGTAGTGAGGGAGGGGAGATGAATGCACCAAGAATAGGATGAATAAGATTTGAAGTGAGCAGTGATACAGTTCTGTGAGGAGAAGAGAGAGAGAGGCATTTCTGCCAGGAGTAGGAGGGAGAGATTTATAAGGGCAGGGAAGCCAAAAATAGAGTTGGATCTGATACCATGTCACGTCAGGAGGTAACTCCAAAAACTGAATTGAATTGAGGGTGTGCATAATTATATACATGTAGGGAAAGACTCTTGGAATTCATCTCCCATTGTCTCTTCATATTCCGCTCTCCTTATTTTCTGTTTACAATATTTTACATTTTCACCCAACCCCACGAATTAGGTGTCAACAATATCTTAAGCTCCATTTTTACTAATTTCTTCTTTGAATAATTAATAAATATACTAATTATAATTTGATAGTAATTCATAAAAAGATTCATGACTTTCCAAGCTATCTATCAATTGGTTTTTGTGCATGGATTATTTTTGTTAATTATATATTGTTAAGTGTAGAATGAATAATACCCTGATATGTTTGTACTACAACTAATAATATATTGAAATAATAGCTTGATATATGGTACGTGAGTAATACCTTGAAATGTCGTACACCACCTCTAGTGCAGAATGAGTAATACTTTGATGTATTGCACCCCACCTAATAATACCTTGATATATTGTTGGCAAAGCTTATTTACCAGGTTATTGATTCATTAATAAACGAGTTAGTATATGCCCACCGCTGGATATTGTACATGTTTCAATCCAACGATGGGCATATACTGCCCTCGAGAAATTATGGCTCAATATACTTGTAAACATTGGTTGCCTATTGTAGCTCACTTGACGCTACCTCACATGACATTAAAACAAAGTAATTTGTGAAACAAAATGTTTATTGCTTACTCATAAATGTCTATAGTTAGTAGTCACAATTGTGGAGAGTTGGATCAATTCTAGACTGGTATATAACACATGCTCGAGTCTTCCTCCTCACCTTAGAATAAGTGTTGGTGTTACCTGGTTCTTCCTCCCCACATAAGAACAAGTTTTGGTATCAAAGTTGTTTGTCATGTTAGTTTAAATGGCTTCCAATAAGTATAGATTCATGGAATTACACTTGTTTCAAGAAAGAGAGAGAGAAAACCTTGGTTTTCATGTTAGTTTAAATGGCTTCAAGAAAGTATAAATTAGTAGCATTGCCTTTGTTTCAATAAAGAAAGAGAGTTTTTCAAAGATATAACAAAAACAAATGGTTTTTTTTTTTTTTTTTTTTATCGAAAGTGGTTAAAAAAATATGCTTTATTAAATTTGTTTATAACTTAAACCCACCAATATGTTTTTTTGAACATATCATTTAGGTGAAGGTAAATTAAAGTAAAAAAAAAATTTAATTTAATATTTTTTCAATCTAATAATTGAAATTATCCATAAACTACCATGAATATTTTATTGGACAATTTGTCACAATAAATCCACTAAGATATAATGAAAAAATAAAATCTACACTATAAAGGTTAATTTTTCCTCAAATTTTTGGATTCATTAATTATTATGTTATGCTTATACATGCAATATATGAAATTAAAACAATAGAGAATAGACACAAACACAATTACTCACATCCATAATAACACAAGATATAACCTAGGAAATTCTTATGGGAAAAAACTCAACTGAAAGGTAAGACTACTCTGCTCTCTCTTTCTTTGAAAGGAAATTGATGCAAATACAAAAAAGTGAGACTTGTGGCTCATGTGTTGTTACAGTACACAAAACCTTTATGTTTGCTTTCTCTCTATCCACCCTTTAGTTATTTTTCCCATCTATGGAACAAAATGCACACAAATAACATGGAACCTCTTTTCCTACTAATGGCATAGTTATAACATAGCCTGCTAGTGGTTAAGTTTGACTCCAACTCTTAACTAGAGTTACAATATCAACTCTTCTAGATTCGTTTTCATCATGATCACATGGATAACTCTTTTTCCATGAATAATAAGGATAGATGTGGCACCGTCTCAAATCATGGTGGTCAAAAAAGGAAGGTCAACATCTGAGTGGTGCAACTTTTGCATACGAACTCCAATTGAGGTGATTCTTGTGTCACTAGAAAGGCATTTGTGTGTAGAATAGTGCTAAGGGATGTTACACTTAGGCAAAAAAAAATTATCCCAACAAAATATGTTTTATGCCTCAAATTTCTTCCAAAAAATTTCATACCAATTTGCCAAACTAAGACCTTCCAATAAAAAATGATTATGTGTTGATTGCTCCAATTTTCCACTCTAAATGCATCAAGATGGATGAAAATTTATATAATGATCCAATTTGGAATATCCCTCCCCATTTTGTGAGACTTTTGATTCCAAAAATCTTTTACAAAAGGAGGTGATGAATTTTTTCATCTACCTTCTCCCTAGAGTGCCATTTAGCCTTTGCTTAGAGGTTGTCATTTCAACCTAATATGTCAAGGGTCATGTTGTTCTTATCTTGTAGCTTGGTACCTCTTCTACAAAATTGTGTCATGTGTTAAATCTATTGGAGCTTTTGGTGCCAAATTCTCTACAAAAGGTATGACCTGGTTATCTTTCCAACTCAGCATGGAAGGCTCATAGAGTTTCAAATTTTCTATATTCACGACTGAGTAAATGTGCATGTATTGGGGTATACTAATTCTATAGGTGTGTTTTCCCGCCTTCTATAGTATTCCAAATGGAACCATATCATAGAGCCTTGAATTTCTCACCAAGACCATGTAGTCTCTCCTTGTTCAATTGTAACCATCCTCTATCTCCCACCTTGAATCACTTATTTGTTTTTTGTTGATCATGTTTTCTCTTGTATTTTTTCTATGACTTATGTGTTGACCCCAAGTGCTTAATATTATCAATAAATTTTTCTTCCCTTAAGGCATCCACGGTGAGATCCTCTCTCACCCCTTATTACTTTCCATATGTAATCTCCAAAGGTAAAGGTGTCAAATATCCAAAACAAGTTTCAAATAGGAACTTACCAAGTGGAAGACTAGATTGCTCTATTATATAAGTGTTTCATATCTACCAAAATTTTCATCCTAAGTCTTTAGATGCTTCTGATTGTAACCCCTCAAAAGATGTACCAAAGTCATGTTGACTACTTATGTTTACTCATATATCTATGGATGAAATGTTGTAGATTTCTTCAACTGAAGGGTATATATTCTCCCGCAATGTAGTCCAAAATGCACTAAGAAATAATGTCTATATCCAAAACAATGATCCTTGATATCTCGAAGCGCACCCAAATCTGTCCAAAGAACAAGCGTGGTGTTTCTTGTTTATCAATTGTCTCTCAATAGGACATTAAAACACATACCTTGTTGAACCTATCAACTTAGTATCATGAATAGGTAAGTCATGTCCCTCCTTGGTTATTGGTAAACCTCCCACAAAGTCCATAGAAATGCTTTCCTAAGAATGAGTAAGTACAAATAAGACACTAGTACATTTGGTCAAAATTCCAACACTGTAGTTCCGACACTTTTGATGTATTGTCGGAAATTTCCCCAATTTTTGTCAATTTTTCAAATCCCGCCCACAACCGTCGCTATATCGACGTTTGGAGACAAGTGTTAGTATTGAAACGCTTGGAGATAAGTGTCGGTATTGCGACGTTTGGAGATAAGTGTCGCTATTGCGAAGGCTTGGACAAAAGTGTCGCTATTGCGACGTTTCAGAGAGAAGTGTTGGAATTGCGACTTTTAGAGATAAGTGTTGGTATTGCGACAGTTTTGAGACAAGTGTTGGTATTGCGACAGTTTTGAGACAAGTGTCGGTATTGCGACGTTTCAGAGACAAGTGTCGGTATTGCGACAGTTTGGACAAGTGTCGGTATTGCGACAGTTTGGAGACAAGTGTCGGTATTGCGACAGTTTGGAGACAAGTGTCGGTATTGCGACGTTTAGGAGGCAAGTGTTAGTGTTTAGGAACAATCTTAGGGTTTAGGGTTTAGGAACAATGTTGGGGAGTTAAATTTTAGGATTTAGGAACAATGTGTCAGGTCATGTGATCGGATTTATGGTTTAGGAACAATGTTTCGGGTCGTGTGATCGGGTCGTATGAGGGCGCCCAAGGAAACGCATTAAGGCGGGTCAAGTTGGGTCTGGTCGGGTCGTGTTGTGTGAGGCTGCCCAAGGAAACACATTCGTTCGAGTCGAGTCGAGTCGTGTGATGGCGCCCAAGGAAACACGTTCGGGTTAGGTCAGGTCAGTTCATGCTGTATTGTAAGGGTGCCCAAGGAAACACGTTCGGGCGGGTCAGGTTGGGCCAGGTCGTCCCATGTGAGGTCGCCCAAGCAAATGCATTTGGGCGAGTCAAGTCAAGTCGGGTCTGGTCATATGAGGGTCGTCGTATCAAAAATTCTAAGTTGTGACCACCCATGTTGCTTGTGCACGTTTGTGCGATCCCTTTTCTGTTTTCTCCCTCATGCGCCTTTTGTTCGGGCGGGTCGGGTCATGCCGTGTGAGGCGCCACAAGAAACTCGTTCGGGTCAAATCATGTGAGGGAGGTCATATAAAAAATGCCAAGTTGTGACCGCCCGTGTACCTTGTGCACATTCATGCGACCCATTTGTCGTTTTCTCCCTCGTGCCTTCGACGTTCAGGCGGGTCAGGTCGGGTTGGGTCGTGTGATTTCACCCAAGGAAATGCGTTCAGGTCGGGTCAAGTTAGGTCGTGTTGTACCGTGAGGGCACCCGAGGAAACATGTTCGAGCGGATCGGGTCAGGTCGAGTCATGTGAGGGCACCCAAGGAACATGTCCGACCGGGTCGGGTCAGGTCGGGTCGTGTCATGAGGGCGCCCAGGGAAACGTGTTCGAGTGGGTCGAGGCGAGTCATGTGATGCAACCCAAGGAAACGCATTCGAGTCGGGTCAGGTCAGGTCGTTGCCGTCGGAAGAGCGACACTTAGTTTCCATCACAAGAGCGACACTTAGTTTTTTTTCTAAAATTTCCTACCGTCAGAGGAGCGACACTTAGTTTTCTTCTAAAATTTCTTGTCGTTGGAAGAGCAACACTTAGTTTTTTTTTAATTTCCTACCATCGGAGGAGCGACGTTTCGATCTGTCGCTATAGCGACATGTGGCTATTTTTTTTTAATTTCTTTTCGACGAAAGAGTGTAACTAATGCGACGTTTCTAGCCGTCGCTAGAGCGACACTTTGTCTAACGTCGGTAGAGCGACGCTTTTTCTACCGTCGGTACAGCAACGGTTTTGTATAACGTCGGTAGAGCAACGCTTTGTCTACCATCGATAGAGCGACGCTTTTGGATAACGTCGATAGAGCGACGCTTTGTCTGCCGTCGGTAGAGTGACGCTTTTGAATAACGTTGGAAGCGCGACAATTGTCTGGAAACTTCAGAAAATGTGTCGTTCTTCCGACACTTTATTAAAGTGTCGGAATTGTGACGTAATGGCTAGCCACATTTTTCCCCACCTCAAAGTGTCACTCTTGGGACGCCTATGTGTCAGAATAGCGACGATTTGGCTATCGTAAATTGGGCCAAATGTGCTAGTGAGAGATGGTATAGAAATTATTTCCTATTACTAGGCTTGTTGGTGCAACAAAGCATCCATCCTCTCATGAACCTAATTATCTCTTCTTACATAGTGGGTTAGAACACATACCTATGCAAGTTGTTCATTTTCTCCCCTACACCAAAGTGCCATGCAACCTTGGCAGTGTGAGACTCTCTAATCAGCTATAGTCGCTCACCTTAAGAACATATAACTTATCTAACATGTAGAGTAATTCATTATGGAGATGATAGTCAATTGTGTTGTCACCATCATTGATCCATATTTATGCAAGAATGAAAAAAAATACACATATAACCATAAATATAACAATGCAGCGAAAATAACACTTCATATTTCATTAATATCAAAGAACTAAAATCTGTTTAGAGACATAATGGAAATAAACTAGCTAGGACGTTGGTAGCTTATCTCTGAGAAGAGATGTGGTGACTACAGGCCTCTGAACTCTATGTTACAATGAGGCTCAAAGGCCTATATATTATTGAGAAACAATGGAACCATAAGCATCTAAAAACCTAACCATGGGAGATGAAATGCTAGAATATGGGCCCCGTCAGGGTAAGTTGGTATATTAATTTCCTGGGGTCGTAACTTTGGCATACTATCTATGTTTGATGCACATGATACATCGTTAGAAAGATCTATCCGAGGACTACAACTGTTGATTGCGAATATTGATTCCAAAAAAACATCATATTCGTCGGAGAAGCGATGCCCAAAAAAACGTCGTTTAGGAC
The DNA here is from genome assembly GCA_034641835.2 of Pinus albicaulis. Classification (NCBI taxonomy): domain Eukaryota; kingdom Viridiplantae; phylum Streptophyta; class Pinopsida; order Pinales; family Pinaceae; genus Pinus; species Pinus albicaulis. The sequence continues at coordinate 1,545,551,264 of CM076584.1, forward strand.
CTCAAAACGGCTCCAGAAGTTCAGGACCCGATAAACTGCTAAAAATAGTAAATTGTGCTATTATTAAAAACTAAAACACTGAAAGAAACAATGGTGGGGCCCCAAGTGGAATAGGCGGGTGGCCACCAATATCCACTTGGATCATTCCTCCCCCCTTAGGAAGCAATGGTCCCCATTGCATTGAGTTCCTCCATGAGATGGGGAAACTTCTGTTGAACTTTGTCCCTGGTGAACCACTTGCCTTGGTGCAGGAGTTGGCCAGCTTTGACCACCCGATACAGTTGGATCTTCTTCTGCTGAGTGTTCTTCATTTACATGTCCATGATACAATCTGTGGTGGCCTTTTCCATGCAGTCTAGGTTTAACTCTGTTGGTGTGAGTTGTTCTGCAATGTCAGAGCTGTCCAGTAGAGGTGGGAAATATGGCCAAAGGCGGTCCACATTGAATATTGGGTGCAGACCAAGGAATGGTGGAATGTTGAGCTCGAAGGCATTGTTCCCTATAGCCTTGGTGATGGTGCATGGCCCATATCGGAGTGGGCGAAGCTTGCGCTGGGATCTGGTGAGACGCTGCTCCTACAAATGTAGCCACATTTTGTCGCCCACCTAGAAGTGGTGTGGCACCCGATGTTGATCATGTCATTGCTTGTACTTAACATTGGCTCTGTCCAATATGTCATTAACCTGTTGGCGGATGTGTTGAATTTTCTCAATGAAGTTGTTCTCTTTGTCAGCTTCCGAATGGACATGAGTCGAATCGACTTGTGTAGCCACAAATGGCATGGCTACGTCAATGGGACATAGTGGCTAGAACCCCAGGCCCACCTGAAAGGGGTTGTGGCTGGTTGAGCCATGGAGAGCCCGGTTATAACTGTGTTGTACATAGGGAAGAATCTCATCCCATGTGCATGGATGTTTTGAATTTTACATGTGCAGAATGTGTACAATCATCCTGTTGACGACCTCTGTCTGGCCATCATTTTGGGGATGGAAAGCTGCTGTGGACTTGGTGAGCTTGGTGTCCAACATTGACCAGAGGCTAGACCAAAATGTATTGAGGAACATGTTGTCCCGATCTGAGATGATAAACTATGGGATCCCAAAGTGCACCGAGACTCGTTCAAAGAAGAGTTTAGTAGTGTCTTATTCTATGATATTCTTCTTGTAGGCCGACATAATGGCCATCTTCGAGAATTTGTCGACGACCACGAAACACAGTGATTTCCATGATTAGTAGAAGGAAGGCCCGACATGTAATCCATGGAGATGGATTCCCAAGGTCGACTAGGGGTAGGTAGTGGAGTATACAGGGCTTTCTTCTTGATGGTCGGTTTGGCAATGGAGCGAGCAGTGTAGAATCTGATGTACTTCCCAACATCTTGTCAAAGGTTCGGCCGATAGAAATACTTCTACAGTATTGCCACTGTTTTCTTGACCCCGAAATGCCCAGCGACTCGACTGTAGTGTGCTTCCAAAATCATCTTGGCATGCTCGCTTGAAGGAACACAAAGGTGTCCCAGGCAACATAGTAGTGCATCCTGGAGGTGAAAATTTGGAACTTGTGTACCCTCCAAGAGTGTCTCGTATGTGTGGCCGAATTTTGGATCACTCTTGTAAAGAAGCGGCCAATCAGAAGTCTCGTGCCCACAAGAGTTGAGAACGGTGGTTAGCGCCACGATCGGTGGTCGATTGAGACAGTCTGTAACATTATTGGTTTTCCCCTTCTTATACTTGATGTTCAAATGAAATTGTTGCAGATATGTGGACCACTTCTGATGGCGATCGTTCTGCAACTTCCCTTGTGTCTGTATGAACTGCAGGGGTCGGTGCTCTGTGTGGATGACCGTTTCCTTCCCCAAAATTTAATGCTTCCATTGGCGGCATGCCTGCACAATGGAATACATTTCTTTGTCATAAGTGGGATACTTGCGGACTGTGTCGAACAGTGTCTCACTGTGATATGCCATTGGATGCCCCTGTTGAGTAAGAATTTCCCCAATAGCGTAATTAGAGGCATCTGTCTCGATCACAAATGATTGTTGCAAGTCTGGTAATGTGAGCACTGGGGCTGAGCAGAGGCGATGTTTCAATTCTAAAAATGCCTTCTATTGAGATTTTGACCAAAATAATTTTTCTTTCGCTCCTCCCTTGGTGACTTGACTCAAGGGCCAAGTGATATGAGAGAATCCAAACATGAACCTGCAGTATAAATTAGCAAGACCCAGAAAGTTGTGAAGCTTTGTTAGAGTGGTTGGGGTCGGCCAATCTCAAATTACATGGATCTTGGTTGGTTCCACATGCCCCACCCCGTTCATCAATAATGTATCCTAGATACGGAACCTGGGTCATGCCAAAAGTGCACTTCTCCAAATTGGCACACAACTTGTGTTGCCGCAGTGTTTGGAGGACCTGTCGGATGTGGAGGAGGTGCTCTTCCCAAGTCTGGCTAAAGATCAGGATGTCATCCAAGTACACTACTAAAAATGAGTTGGTGAATGGCTGCAAGATGTCATCCATCAGCCTCATGAAGGTTGCGGGAGCATTCGTCAACCCAAAAGGCATGACCAACGATTTGAAAATGCCCTCCTTGGCTTTGAAGGCAGTCTTCCACACATCGGATGGTTCGATTGGTACCTGATGATACCCAGTTTTCAAGTCAATCTTGCTAAAATATTTCGCCCCTTTGAGTTGATCCAGAAGATCATCAATCTGTGGGATCGGGTACCTAGTCCAGGCAGTGATCTTGTTCAGTGCCCGATAGTTAATACAAAGTCTCCAAGTCCCATCCTTCTTCTGCACTAACACGATCAGGCTCCCATAGAGCGATGAACTCGACCGGATGTGACCTTTCTGCAGCAGCTCCTGAATCTGCCTCTTAATTTCATCGTTCTCCAGAACAGAGCACTAATAGATCGGTCCATTGCGCAGCGATGCACGTGGGGTCATATCGATGGGGTGCTTGACCTGACAGTGCAGAGGCACCCATGTGGGTGAGGTGAAGATGTCCCTGTACTCCTCCACAACCTTGTCCATTTGTTGTTGTCGTGCGGAGGATCCCTGTCTAAAGGTCATGGCCACAGTCTTCTTCTTGCCCTAGGGGCGAATCATCAAGAAAACAAATTTCCCAATTTTGGAAATGAGCTTACTGCATTGTTTTGCAGTAACCAAAGAGATAGTCGTAGGCAGTGGTACCTCTGGTATCCTGTACAACTTATTACACAAAGTAACAATAATAGCGCAAGGTCGGGACTCATATACTGCATGTCGCTTCCACAAGTATGGTTGGCCTAATAATACATCAGAAACATCAAGAGGAGCAATGTCACATAATACTTCATCTATGAAGGGCTTGATGTTGTAGGGAAGGCAGCACTGTTGGCTGACGCAGAGATCTCGTCCTTGGTGAAGCCACCCAACAGTGTACGATTGTGGGTGTACTGTGGTCGGCAAGCCCAAATGCTTCACGACCTCTGCTGAAATGAGGTTCTTTTGGCTCCCACTGTCGACAATGAACTGTAACAGGGAACCCTTTATCCACATCTAAGAGTGGAAAGACGCTCCTCCTCCTCTGGATCTTCCGGTTCCTCCTTTTGGATCTTTGTAGTGGCAATGGTGGAATTGGGCTCCGCATCAATAATCTGCTTCCTTTGTCATTCCCCTTGTCAAGTTCTGAGTCTGAGTCAGAGCATGCATCTGATTCAGAAGACCTCATCTCGACCACCAGTGACTGCTTGGCCCGACACTCACTTGTGTTGTGAGTGGAGCTATTACGGAACTTACACCACTTTCTCGTGTCCTTCGACTTCGTGTTGTTGTTCTTTGCTTGCAGCTTTGGTAGGTTATCTTGGGCCGCCATGCCTTGGCTTTATCCCTTGTTCTACAGTTTTGGGGCGCCTTTCCCTTGCTTTTGATTCGCAGACCCAAAGTCTCGCTTCTTCTATTTGAATTTTTGCTCAATCTTGGCAGCATACCGATATGATGTACCAAGTGAGGAGATGTTGAGGAACTCCATTTCCTCCTGAATGTATCTGTGTAGACAATTGTGGTACTTCAGCACCAAATGTTTCTTTGAATATTTGATACCCAACTTTGTGTGTAGGGTATGGAACAGATTCGTCAGCTCATGTACATCTTGATCACTTTGCTACCACAGCGTAGCCCATTGTATGTACTTGTCCTCATAACTCCCCACATGATAATATTGTTCCTTGATGACATCTCAAAAATAATTCCAAGTGGGTACGGCCGAGAACAGAGAGGGTTCCCCCTCGTCCTTTTTCTCACAATAGGTTTACCACCAGTGCTTGACATGGGGGTTAGCTTTGAGGAGTGCAAAAATAATCTTCTCCCAATCGGAAACGTCATGAACTAATAAATATCCTTCTAATATATTCAACCATCTATCTACGAAATCTGCATCTATTTGGCCCTCAAATATGGGAATGTCAAAGTTTACTTGTACCTTGAAAGGATTTGCACCTCCAGAATGGCTGTTGGATGCAGATGTGACACCAGTGGGCAGTTGTTGAAATATCTGGGCAAAGTCATCCATCATCGCATTCCTTTGTTTTACGAGGGCCTCCTCAAGCAATATTTTGATAGGATCTCCTACTCCCTCATCTTTCTTTTCGTCCTCCATGGGAAGTCGTTGGGGTTTGCGAGGCTGATCTTGCAAAGGTTCAACCAGATCGAGCCATAACTCCTTATACCCTGACCTCATTGGGGACATGCAAAGAAGGATCGAGAAAGAGTAGATCGCTATGATACCACTAATCCGGATTTATGCAGGAATGAAATAGAATACACATATAACCATAAATATAACAATGCAGTGGAAATAACACTTCATATTTTATTTATATCAAAGAACTAAAATATGTTTACAGACATAATGGAAATAAACTAGCTAGGGCACTGGTAGCTTATCTTTGAGAAGAGATGTGGTGGCTACAGGCCTCTAAACTATGTGTTACAATGAGGCTCAAAGGCCTATATATTATTGAAAAACAATGGAAAACCATAAACATCCAAAAACTTAACCCTAAGAGATGAAACGCTAGAATATGGGCCCCGTCGGGGAAATTGGTACATTAATTTCCTGGGGTCTTAACTTTGACATACTATCTTCGTTTGACGCACATGATACATCGTTAGAAAGATCTATCTGAGGACTACAACTGCTATTCGTGAATATCAATTTCGGAACAAAATCAAATTTTTCGGAGAAGCGATTCCCAAAAAACGTCGTTTAGGGCCTAAAAACGGCTCCGGAAGTTCAGGATCTAAAAAACCGCTAAAAATAGTAAATTGTGCTATTATTAAGGAAACTGAAAAACTGAAAGAAACAATGGTGGGGCCCCAAGTGGTATAGGTGGGTGGCCACCAATATCCACCTGGATCAATCGTGCACATGACTCTAGCTTTGAAACTACTAAAACACCTCCTTGAAGTCCTCATCCTTTGTATATGCATCTTTATATGCATCATGGATGAAGGCTCCATGTGCATAAGTGTTCTGAAATTTGTGATCTTTGATGTGTGTGGTCTTGAAAGCATGTAGGAAAACTTATTTATGTTGTCTTTCTTCTACTTTATCACTAAATTAAACTACTATAAAAACCCAATCCACTTGTACTGTCTGGTCTATTGAGCTTACTTTGGACCTATCAGTGTTGTAGCGGTTGATAATTTGTGTGGATCATTGTCTCCTTCCGATCAAATAGTGTTTCCACTTATTCACAGCTTGCACCAGGGCATAGAGATCCTTGTTGTAACTAAGGTAGTTGAAAACCACCCCATTAAATACTTCATAATGGTAGCATACAAGTCATCCTCCCTACATCAAGACCACTCCCATAGCATACACACTCGCATTTGTCTCCGCTTTGAAGGGTTGCTACAATTTCATTAATGCCAAAAGCAGTTCATGATTACTTTTCTTCTTTAACTCCAAAAAGGTCGTCTACTAACCCTTCCCCACTAAAATTTCTTGCCAGTCATTGTTATGGCATGGGTTGATGTTGCTACTGATATGAATTTCCTTAGATTTTATGCTTCCCCAACGAAGCTCCTAACCTCAAAAACATTATTAGGAATGAGCTATGTCATCATGGCCTCCATATTGGTAAGATCTATCTTCAACACTCCTTCACTTATCACATATCTCATATGCGCTAAAAAATATTATGCAAACTCACACTTCTTGAGATTTGCCAGCAGCTAGTGATTCTTTAATGTCTCTAGCACTTGCATCAAATGTCAGATGTGCTCCTTCCAAGTAGCATTATATTCTAGTGTATCATCCAAATAAATAATAACAAATGAATCCATAAAATTGTGCAACATACCATTCATTAACCTCACAAATGTATTTGGTGCATTACATAGGCCAAAGGGCATAAGTAACCACTCATACAAACCTTGTCTAGTTTTGAATGCAGTATTCCAAGTATCTTCTTCTTTGACCCAAATCTAGTGATATCTTGACTTTAAGTCCAATTGGGTGAATCTTTTGGCTTGTTTCCACTGGTCTAGCATATGATCTATCATGGGAAAAGGATACCTATTCTTGAGTGTAGTTTTATTTAATTGCTTGTAATAAATACACATTCATTGAGTTCCATCCTTCTTGGGCATAATTATAATGGGTGAACCACATGGTGAGGTACTTGGTCACATAACACCATGTTCTAGTGGTTGTTGCAACTACTTCTTCACCATGCTTGTCTTTATAATGAATTGCCTATATAGCCCAATGTTTAGCAACATAGATTCTAGCAACAGTTAGATCTCATGCTCCACTTTCCTCTTAGGTGGTATCCCTCTAGGCTCCTCGAACACACCCTTGTATTCCTATAGCGACTCTTCTAATTTTTGTTTATGTTCCTTAGTACACCACTCTAGAGATGAATTAGCTCTCATGGACTTTTCTACAGATTGTTTATCTCTTAAAAATAACAAAACATATTTCTTGCTAGAACTTATCAAATTTTTGTCCTAGTTGGAACTTGACAATGAGATCTTTGACTTGCACTTGTGCGTGTTAATGATGAAGAATTCCCCGTCATTGATGAGGTGGCACTAATTGGTTCTATCCATGAAGATCACATTTGGCATGTACATATAGGGACTCACAAATGGAACGCATACATCTAGTGGGATTACCACCAATTCTACTTCATCAATGAAGTCAACACTGACAATGAATTTGATTCTGCACTATTTTGTTTCTTTATCTCTACCTGCTTGTTGACCCATCCCAATGGACATGGGCTAGGATGGTCATCAGCCTCTTGTCCCAGTTTATTGACCAAATCTATTGTTATGAGATTCGTTTGTGATCTTGAGTTGAATAGAGCATCAAATTTTGTCTTCTTGACTTGTATCTTTATATGGAAAAGTTTGGTCATTTCATTGTCTTCCTGTTGTTGAAAGTTACTTAAATTCACCTCCTTTTGCACAAATGTATAGACAATGTTCTCATCCACGTCTGAGCTATTTTCCACCCGATTACCCAACTCTATGGACATGATTTTTTTATTTTTACCATCTTTCTTACAGCTCTTTGGGTTGAGATTTGGATGCAACTTCCAACACTTCTCTTTTGTATGACCATCGATGTTACAATAGTTGTTGGTATCTTTGCACTGTGTGTTGTGGTTGTTTCCTTTTAATCTCTCTCCACCCCCCCCAACCCACCACTCTTTCCACTTCTTCTTCCCCATTTTGGAAGCTTCCTAGTGCTCCTTCTACTTTGACCCACTTGATTGCATTTTCTTATGGAATATGCTCTTCAGGTATTGTGCATGTACATAAGCTTCATCCATCGTTTTGAGTTTGAATAACACCACTTGCTTCCATAGATGGATGTGTAGACCTCCCAGATACTTGAGGAGTATGTTTGATTCTTTAGGGAGATACAAAACATTATGGCCATCTTTCTAAATTTTGTGGTGTACTCTTATACACTTTGCCCCTATTGTAGGAATTTACAGGGTAAGTTCCGTAGATCAAGAACCAAAAGTCACCGCTCACAAACAGATCACAAATCAGTACACCAGTATAATCACGTGGTTAAAACCCTCAAAGAGGGAAACAGTCCACTGCCTGAGCCAACGCAGCCACTTCAGGCAATTTATTAATATAAAAAGAAAGGTTACATATGTTTATCTCATAAACGGTTACCGAACAAACGACCCTCCATGCTCTTTAAATAGAGATCATGGACCAATTGGGTGTTAAGCCACGGATCAAGTGTCGTTAATACCGAGGTGAGAGATAATCGTCGGATCACTACAAATCGTGACCATCGGATTATAAGTTACAAATGTATATGGTAAAGAAACACACTTTACCTAACTCTACACTAGACTAAGTTATTCTTAACTATTTCCTATATGTCAAAATATCATAACATCCCCCCTTAAGAACAACTTGGGATAGGATTGAAGGATTTACATAGGTGACACAAAAAGACCCTATTTCCGATGTGTCGAAATATCCTAACATCCCCCCTTAAGAAAAAATTGGGATAAGATTGAAGGATTTACAAAAGTGACACAATAGGAGGAGGAAGGAGGTATTAGAGCCTATCCCCCCTTAATGACAACTTTTCTGAACTCCAATCATGGATCAAAGTTTGGTAAAATTCGCTTCTGTGAGAGCCTTTGTAAAGATATCAACTACTTGATCATTGGTTGGACAATAATGCACTTCAAGAACACGATCATGAATGAGATTTTTGATAGAGTGTATGTGGAGTTCAATGTGTTTCATACACTGATGCTGAATTGGATCTTTACATCGCTGAATGGCACTCTGATTATCACACCAAAATGTAGTTGGACGTTGCTGATGAAGACCAAATTCAGACAGAATCTGACGACGCCACATGGCTTCCTTGCTGGCTTCAATTGCACCACGATACTCTGCTTCCGCTGAAGAAAGAGAGATGGCACTTCGTTTCTTACAAGACCAAGTAATAGGTCCTGAACCAAGAGTGAATACATATCCTACAGTAGAACTTCAATCATCAAGGTCACCAACCCAATCAGAATCAGTGAAACCAATCAACAATAGAGATGCTCTTGCACTGTAATGAATCCCGAACTGAATTGTACCTCGAATATGTCGAAGTATTATTTTAGCTACTTTCTAGTGACTTTCATGAGGTTGGTGCATAAACCGAGCGACAAGACCAACGATGTATGGGTTAGATACAGAAGTTTACCAACAAGTTGACAATATAAGGTAGCATCAACTTCAGGGGTAGTACAGTTGACTAAAAGCTTGACTCCAGATTGGAAGGGAGAAGGGGCTGGCTTACAGTCTTCCATGTGAAAGTGGTGTAGAAGATCACAGGCATACATGGACTGAGAGAGAGTAATGCCTTCCTTGGATTGCAATACTTGAAGACCAAGGAAATAATGCAAGTGTCCTAAGTCTGTCATTTCAAACTTCTTTTTGAGGCTAGACTTTACATGGTTTATATGGTTTGGATCACTACCAGTAAGGATAAGATCATCAACATAAAAAACAAGGATGGTGAAGGAATTACCAACTTTCTTGGTGTAGACAGTGTTGTCAGAATGACACCTAGAAAAGCCATTATCTAGATAAATGGTTCCAGATCCTACAACACTAAGAGATCTATCATCACCAACATAAATATGTTTGGTGTTACAATCATTTAAAGAAGAAAACATGGATTTAGTTTTAGCCATGTGGTAAGAAGCTCCAGAATCAATGAGCCATTCATGAGAAGTAGAAGAAGAAGATACATTTAATGCATAACCAGATCTTGATGCTTGACAACCACAAGCAGAAAGTGCCATGCCTAAAGATGAAGGTGAAGAGTGCTCCAAATTGATGTTGTGCTTCTTCATTACTGCTTCTAAGGCTTCCATCTTCTTAAAACATTTGAACTCTATATGGCCATCTTGATTGCAAAAGTTGCAATGTTTATCTATGTTCTTCCCTTTGTTTTGATTTGCCTTATTATTTTGGTGATTTGATTTTTCAGTTTGCCGCTGAAATTGCTTAGGGCCCTTGTTTGGTTTAGGACCATATTTTTTAGGATACTGCTTCTTGGGATTCTTTTCATATGGTTGTTGTTGGGTTGCTAAGGCTTTCTTAGAAGCGTTTCCAGCAGTGATAAGACCAATGTGTAAAAGTTTTTCTTGCTCTCTTATCAAATAATCACAAAAGGCATCAAAAGAGAGATTCTTTTAAGTGGTTCCTGAAGAAATGATGGCTTCTCTGGTGGAATGGAAGGCGGAAGCAAAAACAGAGTATGTAGGGCCAAGCTTAGCAAGAATGAAATATATGAGGCTACCATCGTCCCTTTTGATCTTACAACATTCTAAAAGAATTCTGAGGGTCTTAAATTTGGACAAAAAATCTTCAATGGAGAAGAAATTATTGAGGTCCAAAGTAAGCAACTCATTTTCAAGCTAGTGGGCTCTGTTACCATGTAGGAATTTACAGGGTAAGTTCCGTAGATCAAGAACCAAAGGTCACTGCTCACAAACATATCACAAATCAGTACACTAGTATAATCACGTGGTTAAAACCCTCAAAGAGGGAAACAGTCCACGGCCTGAGCCAACACGGCCATTTTAGGAAATTTATTAATATAAAAAGAAAGGTTACATATGTTTCTCTCATAAACGGTTACCAAACAAATGACCCTTCATGCTCTTTAAATAGAGATCATGGACCAATAGGGTGTTAAGCCACGAATCAAGTGTCGTTAATACCGAGGTGAGAGATAACCCTCGGATCACTATAAATCGTGACTGTCAGGTTATAAGTTACAAATGTACATGGTAAAGAAACACACTTTACCTAACTCTACACTAGAGTAAGTTATTCTTAACTATTTCCTATGTGTCAGAATATCCTAACACTTATTTTTGTGTGAAGTAATGTCGTCAAATCCATTGGTCATCTACATACCCAATAGGGTAAAACTGTCACTCTAGAAGAAATAAAATCCTCTCACTTAGCCACTAGAGGACCTCCCTCCAACCTCAAGATTTATGTATGGCTTTCCCACCAGGTCAAAGCATGGTCGTCTAATTTTTGTTTAGCAAACAAATTTTCCCATTCTTCCTCTATGTGGTGAACATTAAAATAAACCTCTAACTCTGGTTCTTAATGATCCCTTGATTTTCCATGTAATATGACCTGACCTCTGAGTTGGAACCTCCATCTTCCATGATTCCAAACTTATTTGCTAGGGTTGAAATAAATATATTCATGTTACAACTAATATCTCTGACTTATTATTCAATCTTTGATAACCTCTCCTTTGATGCATCTCGTGAATTATTGATTGATCTGTTGGCCACGGTTGGAATTTTACAACTTTCTGCATAAACCAACATGTAGGTTTTAACCCTGTACAGAAATTATCTGCAAACGAATCTTAAAAACATAAAATAAACAATAGCGAGAGCATAAAACATAAAACAAATATACATAGATATTTTCTCCTGGATCCCAAATCGGGACTACCAGCTTGATTTTTCATTATATTCTTTTTAGTGTTACAACACATATATATACATGTTAAAGCATTGATAAATCTCAATCCATTAACCCTGGATTAGAACATAACCATAGTTCCCTTGACCGGATCTACAAAATACCAGGGGCCGAAAACCATCATGCCGCAAAACCATGCCCGGGTTCGCCCACCGAAAAATGGTCCAATTTTTTTTTCCCGAGGCGCTACCCCGGACCCCGCACAGGGCGCTACCCGCACCTGCAACTAATCGTGAAAAGAATATAACACATACCCAACATTCTCCCACTTGTTGTTTTCTTTCCGCAAGGGCCACAAGAGAGCTTAGTCATTAGTCCAATCCTACAACACTCACTGTTTCTCTACACCAAGAGAACTTCTGAGTGCTCACAAACTTCGTCAATGCATCTACAACATTCTTCAAAGTGTCCACCTTTACCAACAACACCCTTTTATCCTCAACAATATCTCTCACAAAGTGATATTGAACATCAATGTGCTTTGTCTTTCAATGATAAGCAAGGTTCTTAGCCAATAAAATTTCACTTTGGTTATCAGAGTCTATCCTTATAGCTCGTTGCACCAACCCCATACTTGAACACAATCTCTACAACCAAATTTCTTCCTTGCTTGCATGAGTGGCTGCCATGTGTTCTGCCTCTATAGTTGAAGGAGCCACTACAGACTATCTCTTACTCATCCAACTGACTGCACCTCCAAATACGCTAAACGCATACCCACTTGTAGATCTTCTTTGGTCTAGATCTCCAGCCGAGTCTACATCAACAAAACCACGGATGTCCAAAACTCTGTCCAATCATGATCTTCCCCGGTAGCACAAACCATAATCACAAGTGCCACGCAAATATCTGAAAACCCACTTCACTGTTGTCCAATGTTCCTTCCATGGTTTTGACATAAACCTGCTTAATACTCCCACTGCATGTGCAATGTCTAGTCTAGTACATACCATTGCATACATCAAGCTACCCACTGCATTTGCATATGGAACGCAAAACATATCCTCCTCTTCTCCTTGTATCTTGGGACACTGTTCAGTGGATAGCTTTACACCTACAAGAATAGGAACCTTCACCGATTTACTATCCTACATATTAAACCTCTGCAATATTGTCTCAACATACTTCCTCTGGTTTAATCAGAGCTTCCTCTTTGCCCGATCTCTCTTAGTTTCTATACCCAAAATATATTTTGCAGCACCAAGATCCTTCATCTCGAATTTGGAAAACAATTGAGTCTTCAAATCTTGGATAATCTCTTTGTCATTTCCAATCAGCAACATATCATCCACATACAAGACCAAATAAATAACACTGTCACCAATTAATTTAAAATACATACAGTGATTCTCTTTGCTTCTGGTGAAGCCAAGTCACTGTATATAGGTATCAAATTTATGATACCACATCCTTGGTGACTATTTTAACCCATACATAGACTTTTTTAAACTGCATACCAATTCTTTCTTACCCTTCACTGCAAAGCCTTCGGGTTGCTTCATGTAGATATCCTCTTCCAGATTCCCGTGAAGAAATGGTGTCTTCACATCCATCTGTTCCTCAAAATCAAATGCAGAAACAACAAATAAAAGTAACACATACCCAACACAGCATAGATTCCCTACAACTTTAAACACCTGCTCTAATACCAATATGATCCACAGATTACCATGGATATTCCACCAAACATCCATCACCACAAATCTACTAAGATACAATGAAAAATTGAAATATACACTATGAGGGTTAATTTATCCTTAGATTTCTAAGTTTGTTAATCATTGTGTTAGTTTATCCTTAGATTTCTAAGTTTGTTAATCATTGTGTCGTGCATGCAATATATGAAATATGGAAAATAGGTTACACACAAATAAAATCACTGACAACCACAATAACACAAGATATGACCTAGGAAACTCTTACAAAAGAAAACCTAATTGGAAAGTGAGGCTACTTCGCTCTCCCTTTCCCTTTCTTTGAATGGAAATGGATGCAAATACAAAAAAGTGAGACATGTGGCCCGTGGACTATTACAGTATAGAAACCCTCTCTTTTTTCTCTCTCTATCCACTCTTAACTACTCTATTCATCCATGGAACAAAATGCACTCGAATAGCATGGAACCCCTTTTCCTCTTGGTGCTTTGGTTGTAACATGACCCAATAGCCTACTAGTAGTTAAGTTTGACTCCTTCAACTCTTATAACTATAGTTATAATATTGACTATTTTAGACTCTTCATCATGATTACATGACTAACCCCTTTTCCATGAATAATGGGGGTTGACATGGCATCCTCTCAGATCATGGTGGTCAAAATAGAAAAAGCAACTTTCGGGTGGCATAACTTTTGCATATGGACTCTGATTGAGGCAATTCTTGTGCCATTGAAAAGGTATTTGTGTGTAGAATAGCGCTAAGGGGTGTTTCATTTAAGTGGCAAACTTTCACCCCAAAAAAACATATGTTGATGCCTCAAACTACTTCTGAAATATTTTGGACCCTAATTTTCCAAACATGGACCCACCAATAAAAAAAATTCCTGTGAGTTGATTTTTCTGATTTTTCCACCTTGAAAACACCAATATGGATGAAAAATAATATAATGATTTGATCCAAATTTGAACTACAACCCCTTGCATGTTTTAGAATTGATATTCCACTTTTTTCATAGAGTTGCATGCATTTGGTGCACGTCAAACAATGGCCACTCTCCACTATATTGGGGACATATATTGTCATCCAGTAGTATAAATTGCAACAAAAAAATCTACATGTATATAGAAAAATGAAGAACATCGCATATTAAAAACCCTCGAGATAATTTATTAGATCTTCATATTGCATCAAATATATAAGAGTACTCCCCGCACACAAACGCACATAGCAATGCTAGAGGTGCATTGGATAACTATTACAACTAGGAGGATAAAGATGGCTACACAAGTTTACAACTCACACTAGCTATCTACAATGGAAAAGAATGCAATGTTTGGCTCTCTAGATGAATGCACCGGAACACTAACATTTCTCTTGTGAATTCTATCACTCCCCCTTAATGGAAAAATGAATTCTCTAAAAACCCAATTTGTCTTCCAAAGGCTTGGTAAATATGTCTACCACATTATCATTTCTATTACAATATATCAATTCAATTTCCTTTCACTATGTCTTCTCTTACATAATGATGATGGGTTTCAATTTGATAAAGATTTGGTTATTACATATGATGGTTGTTGGTACTTTTTCCTTTTCTCCCACACCTTCAAGAATACATCTTTTAGCCAATTTCCTTATAGGAGGCGCTACATAATGCTTTGTACGCAGCTTTAATGGAAGACAAAAAAATAGTTGGTTGCTTCTTACTGCTCCAAGACACAATTATGGATCCTATGCCAAATGTATATTTAGTCATGCATTGTTCATCAACTGAATCTCCTAGCAGATCAGAATTTGAAAAACCTATCAACTCAACATTTCAAATCATTCTCTCATTCAATACCAAAATCTACAATGCCTTTCAAATATCAAAGGACTCTTTTTACTGGGTCTCAAGGATTCAACAATTTTCAGAGTCAATCTTAGACCCAAAAGCCCCTAGCCAACGAGAGAGAGAAATAAATGGCACGGCCAGAGAAAGGGTGAGAAAGCAACCATAGAGAGCGAAGTGAATCATAAGCCAAAATTGCCTGAAAATCTTAAGGGTTTTACAACATTACCAGTCCTCTTGCACTTGAGCTCCTCCAACTACAACGTATGGTTCTCTTTCTATGGGAAATGAGTAGTGGCACTTCCTCACATGGAGGTATGAACAAGTTCCTTTCGAGGCAGCTATTGCATGAGTTGTGGCCTTCTTTCGAGACCATATGATGACTCCTAGGAAATGACTTGTTGAAACTCATATCCTCATGCTCTAATACCAAAGCAAACAAATCAAGAACAATGCAAATTAAAAACTCTCTACAAGGGAGAGATTTCATTAGATTTGCAAATGCATCAAATGCATAAGAGTGTCTCTCTCTTTCATACACACACAGATATAGCTACGGAAGAAGTACAATGAATAACTATTACAACTGTGAGGATAAATATGCCTACCGAGTTTACAACTTACACTATCTACATGGGAAAAGAAATCAATGTCTATCTTTTTAGAAGAACGCATTGAAAATAATAATGCATTGGAATAATAACGTTTTTCTCATTAATTCTATCACATGTCTCTTCGATTAGGATGCAATTGGACAACGTGTTGTACCATTTTGAGCCAACTTATGCTTATGCTGTATGTAGCTTATAACAGCATTGTAACGAGTAATCCTGATACCTACATTTCCTGCCTTTAAAATATCACATTTTTGTAGGCTGTTATATCGGCATTAAAATACATCAACAACAACAATAATTGGGCCAAAAATAAACTTGAACGGATTTTATGAGGGTGGGTCCAGAAACTTACATAGATTATGAGGACTGTGCATTGCATATTATCTAATAGGTAGGGTTACATGGCAACAGGGATCCAAATAACTTCATTAGTTTATAGCAGTGATATGCCAAGTTGGCAGGACATGGTAGTGCAGAAGTGGGGAAACACATATGGGGGGCTTGTAAATACACCTACTAAATTTCAGAGAAATTCACAAGCAATGGAGGAGAACTTTGAGATCCCTAGTTTAAGAGCCTCCTCTATAAAATTATTATTTAGAAAAAATATATGTATAGCAATCTTTTCATGTAAATTCATTAATCATGCAATGGATTCCTTACTCGCATAGTTTTTCCAATTTTTTAATGGTTTTTTATTTTTTATTTTGGATTTTCTGGACAAAAATTGTGGGAAACACCCAATCATCTTGCTTTTCAGGGACAAGGGTCACCCAGGTGTCCACACATTGGACAAACATTTCGCTGTGCATTTTGCCTATTTTCGCAAAATGAGAAACGTAGTGAAACATTTCACCAAGTGCCCCATAGGAACCATAAGGGGCACACACCAACTTTGCAAGAAGTGTCCCTATGACACTGATTTGAATATTCAAGCTTTGATGTAATTTATGGGCTAGTATAAGACAATTACTGATGCACCAACAGCTAAAATATCGCAGCTAGTTTACCACAGTAACAACTAAGTGAGATGACAACAGAACCATCTTTCAGGTCTCTAATAACTTAACAATGTGCCATTAAAAATGAACTGAAATTTCAGCATCTAATCTCCTTGTTATGTTGCTCTTCGAAAATAACTCCCTCAAAAATTGCTCAGAAAGACCTCTTCAAGTAAAATCGGATGCCTTTAGATTTACATCAAAGCTCATAAATAATTAGCCATACATCAAATGTACACAATAGTAATTTCTATCAATATGTTTACATTTCTCTGTATTTTGCTTGATATCTATTCCCCCTCTATCGGAAGGAATTCACTAATTGAACAAAGGACTTGGTAGTATTCCATGATGCCTTTCTAGTATACAATGGTTTGCATTAGCTAAACCAGAAGTGACATTTATATTATCAACTAACGCTAGTGTTGGAGAACAGTTGAATGTACAGACAACTTCTGAAATTGGCTGCTCTCACAATGTAGATTCACCTAGAACTTTGCAGTGCTTATGTTACATAGGTTTGTTAAAAAATTTGATGCAGAGTATCTTCTCCAGATAAAGCCATTTCAAGCTCCTAAGCAATTGCCAAAACATAGCAGCAGTCCTCGGGATGAGTTCTCTAACTTTGCATTTATATTTTGTTGACTCGACTCCAAAGAACTTGTACCCGGGGATTCCATTGGAGGGCTGCTAGTTTTGGAGGCAACAATTAGTGGTGGTGGTGTAATTTGAGGAGTTGGAAGAGATATAAGAAATGCACTAAGCATTCGTACTATCTGAGTGAAGTTAGGGCGAAGATTTGGATCCTCAGCCCAGCAGCACTGTAAAATGAAAACCAATTCTTCTGGAAGATTCTCTACACTTGGCCTTACATTCTGGACAAAGAAAACAATATTCGTGTCAGCTTGCTTTAACTTCCTTTAATATTGCTCATTATCTATAGCTGTCATTGCATATTATATAGTCTAGAAGACAAGGGGAACTACTCAGAGAACCAGGCCTTCCTCTCACTCTTCTCTCAGCAATGACAAAAACTTCTTTGCACCTATAATATGCATACATAACATTAAATACCTTGAAAGCAGCAGCATATGCTGCTTGCAGATTGGACATGCCTTCAAATGGCATACGGTTAGTCAGTAGCTCCCACAAAACTATTGAAAAACTGTATACATCTACCTTGTTATCATAATGCTTTTTCTCTCCCCGTCTTAGTGTTACAGTACTGTACAACTGCAGAGAGAATTAATAATGCTCAGGATGTTTAAAACACGGAAAGCAGAAAAAAAACTTGTTACAACCAAAAATCAAATCCAAGAAATAGCGATGCACCTCAGGAGCCATCCAACGGTAAGTGCCAGTTTCTGCAGTCATCATTTCAGTTAAGGTCTCCTCTCTCGCCAATCCAAAATCTGCTAGCTTGACTTTCTTTTGATCAACAGTCAGGAGAAGGTTATCTGGAAAAGTTTAACACATTCAACTATTTCATGTGAATAACGATATCAAAGGATATAGGAAAAGAATGTGTGTAATACAGAAAATAAGATAGCGAAGTGAACAGGTCAATCAAATTGTGATCAAGCAATTAAATCAAAACACTTTCAGTGCTCAGACCCAGGTTCAAACCCCCCAGAAGACATACTACCCCAGTAATGGTGTCAAAGAAAATTAACTGCCTTATCTGGGAATTAACCACCCATAGATGCAGCGTATATCAACATATGAGGCCAGGTCCAAGTCCAGAATAAATATTTGAAAGAATGGGAAGTGAACAGTATAAATAATTGAGAAAACATAAATCAACCAATGTGACTAGAACTAAAGTTCCATATTAGAAATGGATACAAAAGCTTTGTCCAATACTCATTTCAAAAGCAGGGGCATCATATGATGGAAACAAATACGAATAATCTGGAATGTCGTCCTTTCTCAATAGACATAGATGCAAGCAGGTACCTCAGACCCAATGTGACGTTTACTTCTCATTCATCGGTTAGCATCTTCTCATTAGAGAAGCAAAAGCTACACAGAGGGGTTCAATACAGGAAAAGTGGCAAAGCCTCTAACATCACTAAAATCTGCATCTCTAGTCTGAGTAGCAGCATCATGTGAATATATGTTTTAAATCCTGAAAAAATATGTCCAATTCCTGGAAACACTCCTGTGGTTGTAAAGGGCTGCAGTATTTCAGGTCTTTTCAAGTATGTTCATGACAAAAACGAATTAGATTATTGGAAGGAAAGAACTAATCAGGAAAAATGTTTGATGAAATGCATTTCCAGTGCCCACCACTCTTTTTGAAAGTTAGCATTACTTTCCCTCTCGCCAACTCCTAGTTACTCATCATCAGATCAGATTATATATATATATAAAGGAGTCGGAACTATCTCTAAATTATGCTTTAATGTTAGCTCCAATGCAACATATTCAATACATTTCTAGATTGCCACTTCATAAAATAAACATGTAAACTAAAGACTGGCTACTAGTAGAGCTCAAAATAAGGAAGTAGAAAAAATTATATTTAATCATTATGAGACTCAGAAAGTGAAAAATGAACTAATATCTTATCTTTCAAAATTTAATTTTTTAACCACACACACATCTAATGGATATCTATTTCAATGCAAAATTATAAAAACAAACATCATATCTTTAATAATTGCTTCAAAAATTTAGGAGCATTTTTGGAGATACATGTACAAATCTTACACCACAGAGCACCTAAAAACTGAAGTTCTAACTCTTTGCCAAACACTGTCCTTTCTGTCTTGGGTATGTGGTAGCATATCTCATCCGGGTATTTTACTATTGTTTGAAGAAAAAATCCTTCCACACACACATACACATATATAAAAATTAAAAATTTCGTTGGCACCAAAATAATTTGATTCACACTACATATTGAATAAATTTACTGACATTTTTGCATATTTACATTTCTACATTAGAATTCAGCATGTTTGGTTTGTCTGTAAATCAAATAGAACCATTTTTTGACTTCTTGTGCCTTGCTAGACATATTACACTTGCTAGTTGTTTGGTAGTTGTTGGGTTTTGCATCATTGTGTCGAGGGTTGATTGCACTTTCTCTACAAATATGACAAAAAAATTCATTTCCATGTTCAACTTGATTACTCCTTTGGTCATATTCATTTCCTTGTCCTCTTCATCTCTCATTATTTTATTGATTTTCATCGCGAGCTGGTTAGACTTGGAGGTTAAACATAACTCTAGACTTTTTAGGTGTCCTTCTTCTCACCATGGTTTGTGAGGTCCAAACTAATTGTTTGTAACAATATGTGGTCCTGATGAACCAGGGCATGCTCTAGATTGTCTTTGTAATACCCTCAATATGCACACCTTGAAAATATGTCAATGTTAATACTTCAAGTGCAAAACATAAGGCCAAGGTCTGTCATGGAATGGTAAGACAACAAATATGTGAGATGTTACAGTCTTGTGAAGCAAACATGGTAAGTGTGTGTTTAAGTACATTACCATTTGACTTAAGAAGAAATTATAACATAATGTTAATAAGGTGATGTGCACTTAAGGTCAACAACATCCAAGGAGCCCCCTCAAGGAAATGAGGAAATGAGAGGGGAATAAGGGGGTTAAGTGACTTAACCCATGCTCCACCTTGTTGACAAGTGGAAGTTCAAGAATCCCTTGATTTGTCCCTTGTCTTTTGATACTTGATTTCTCAGAGAGAGATTATTTCCCTTGTTTGGGCATGCTTCCTGTGACTTCACATGGGCATGCAAGAGTCATCAAACAAGATGTTGGAATCTAATTTTTGGAACAATTCTTCAACATTCCTAGATTGGGGAGCCATTCCTGTAAATTGGGGGAGACTGAGCTCATTGTTTCTCCATTTATTTAGCTAGTACATTTATGAGAGGAGATGCATGGGGAAATACCATGCTGCCATGAGGGACATGGTATGACTGAGAGACATGTAGTTGAGGGCAGTATTTCACTTGTTTCCAAACCATTACCAGGATTCCCAGCAAGAGAATTTGAGCTAGAACCCTTCTCACACTGAGATGGTTGGATACACTGGACTCCCAAGGGACTCTGCACAAATGAAGGGCATGTCTGGGCTTGTAAGAACTGGAAGGAAGAGGTTCCTGAAATGTTTGAGCACTGGTTGAGGTGCCTGGAGTTAATATTCTATTTCTGAGATAGCAGAGCCCAATCAGAGTATGTGCTGGGTTGGGAATGTGAGTGATCATTCTAAACTGCCAATTTGGCTTTGCTGCTTCATTGCCTAGCTTGGGGGCGGCACCTACACACACTGTTGCCTGTGGCTGGGAAGAAAATCACTCCTGCTGAGCTATTTTCTCCAAGTGTTTTAACTTTCTTTAACAGATAAGTAGTCTATAATTAACCTTTATATGTCAATAATTAATGTTAATGGTTACTGTTATGTGTGAAGATTATGTGTCTGAATTGGAGAATGTCAGTGTGGTTATGGTAATGTCCCGGAGAGATGTAATAAGCTCTCCGTTAAATAAAGATATCCAGATTCTAAACCTGATACAGCCAGCAGTTCTTGATGAAAAATACAAAAGTCAGCCTCTCTTGTGAAAATTAAGATACAACCACAACGATTTTACGGAATTGGAATTGTGGATATCATTGATGATGCCAGAAGAATGATAGAAATTGTTATTCTTGTCTAAAGCTGAAAATGGCATGCACTTCATGTGAGAAATACAATTGGGCTTGAACAATTTGTAAAGAAGGCCAACAGAGACGATTTATAGTGCAATAATCTCAATATGGAAACTAATTGGAATGAATTTTTGTGTTAGTCATGCTTGGAAATTAATTCATATTGAGAAATTGTAGAGATTGCTGTGCATGCAAGTTAATCCCACTGCAAAAGTTAATTACATCGTCACATATTGAGTTTATGTAAATGGAAATTCTATTAGTAAAACTGTTATGAACTTTGTAGTGATTTCTTTTTAAGATTTATGCAAGATGCACTTCTGATTCAGTTGGTATTGCATAGGAATCTGCCATGAGGCTGTTGGAAGCCCATCTGGACTCACAGCTGGGAAAACTGCAATAAAATGAGAAGGAAATTTTAAATGGAGTGTCCTGACAACCAAGGGAGGTGGTCTGGGTATGCTACAGTCTTCTCTTGAAAATAGGTAAATAGTAAAAGCCATTAGTTCACCTTTACAGGCCCTGACCAAAGGGTGGCCACCATCTGTACATGTAAGAACTCGGGAGTCATTACTTGTTTTTACTGGACATTTGCCATGATTTCAGAAATAGAACTAGTCACTTCTGTTTACTTTCAACTACTTATAATCATGCATTTCTTCTTCAATATTACAAGCATATTCTCAAAACACCACTTCCTTTAATAGAATGAGACTTTGATGCAAAATATATAATTGATATGAGCAAAATAAGACAACATACCAAATTTTAAATTGAATAAAAGGTCACCATTCAATTAATTATTTATTAAATGCCATTAAATGAAAAAAAAAATAGGAAATCTTAGTTTAGCCAACAGCCATGCTTCTAGGGGTAATCTCGAGAAGCAAGGGCAGGTGATGTCTCCAGGGATCATGAAGGGAATATAATGGGAAATTACCAATGAATTCAGGGGTTATAAAACAAATAATCAAGCAGAATTGGCTGCTCTGAACTGCAACAACAAAGGCAAGTTGAAACAAGGATGCAAGTTGAAACAAGGATTTGAGAGAGTCATCCTTTAAGGTGATTCCAAATTTATCATAGACAACCTCAACGGAAAAATTCAAAATCCCTTTCGGGAAATTAACAGCCACATCACATGATTAAGTCAGGTTTAGAGTCTAGTGCCAAGGGTTGTCTCAATCAGTTGAACCATCCACCAAAGACATGTTGTCAATGGAAAGATCATATATTCCAATCCAGTCAAATCCCTTGGGTTACCAGCCACAAGGCTGGTGGTTGATCTGCCTTCCATCTGGAAATTCTGGTGAAGCGGAATGCTCTGTGAGGAAACATTATTATTTACTAACCTTTAGACTGACCAAACTTAACCCATTCCTCAGAAAAAATGTCAGCTCTAGAGATGTTGATGATTGTGAGTTTGTATTTCAAAGAAGAACCTTTATGCTAGCAGATTGGCTAACACATTAGGGCCATTTCTAGAAAAGAGGATAAACTCCTGTTTTCTGACGCTTCCAACCTCATGAATGAGAACCACTGGAAATTCACCTTGGACAAACTTTTAACCACTAGGGACCGTGGCAACTCCTCTTCCACGTGTGAATACTGGAAAGTTGAAAACCCATAGATTTGAGGATTTAATGTGTATCCACCCTCTTTACACCTTCATAGATTCTGCCCCTCTCCAGATTTCTTCCCAAACGTGCTGACAAGATTTGGACAGGCAATCCTTGGCAGACTAGCAGTAAAAACAAGTTAGAATTTCTCCATGACAACCACTCAGATTAAAAGGGGGTTTCTCGTAACCATGAAATCAACGTTGCTTGCCACCCTTCTGTCTCAAACTTCATTGTTGACTTGGTTTTCTTCCTGCAATGCATAATGGCAGACACTTCGATCCACATGGATAGGATGATCTAGGACCAGGGTCCAAGTAATAGAAGCTTCCCATTACCATTCCCCAGTGGGAGGGAAATCTGTGAATCATTTTAATACTCAGGAATAGTTTGGGTCCCTAGAACTTCATGAAACAACGGGGCTATGCAACTCACAGCAGCAGTACTGAAAGGGGGCCACAGTTTCAAATGAAAGAATTCTGGTCTCCTTAAGGCAGTTTGAGATTTATGGGAAAGAGATGAGATGCTAGCCCAGTGACAGATAACACTCAAAGAGGAAAGTGTCTCTAGATCATCTATCTTCTGCATTTAAAAGCTTGTTCGGAAATTTAGTCCTGACAGGCTGGTGAAGCAATCAAGAGGTGGGTCATCCATGATCTGGGAACTTTGGTGGAAGATGTTTTGAGCCACCAGCCTCCTATGGACATCAAGGAGGAACCAGGTCCAATTCAAACAGACCAACCTACCACTGGGAAATAACAACTTCAGAGGTCTCAGAGAACAAAGACAACCTGTTACATGTCGTGTGAGATTATTTTTTTTCCCATTTTCTTTTCAGTTTTGAAATTCATGCCTAGGTTATGACAGTTAAGTTGGTACCTTTTGACCTCCAAGCAGTTTGTATTTGATGCAAAGCATAGTCTAAAAGTATCTGAACTATTTGCACATTTCAATTTAAATGAACTGCTCTACACGTGGCAGAATGTATCCCGCCATTCTGAATGTAATGGATCTCTCATTTGAAAGATTTGTATAAACCTTTTTCATATCTAAAACAAATTGACTCTCTGATCAGGTTAAATATTCAATGAGCACAATTGTCTCGATGCATATTTAAAGTTTAAAGTTGTTGAATTATTTCCCTTTATTCTTTTTCAAATAGGGGAGATGGGTCTTGGGTCCTTGCAATTCGTCTCCACAATACCATAGCTATGAGCATAGGGGTCACGTACATCTCCTTGTTTGTTAACTTGTTCTAGATGTGAAGATGCCAAAATGTGTTTTGGGTTGTCTGGCATACTGTTCAACCTCTGCCTGTAAAACAGTCTGGAGTAAATACATGCTGTGTACAATAATTGATTCTTGCAAGCAAGAGCATCGAGACTCTTCCTACCTTTATCCAAAATTATAACCCATACAGTTTAATGGGCTAGACAATATTTTATCAAACAATAAGAATTCAGGCATGCCATTGTTCTCTTCAGTTTCACCTGCAATAAAATATCACAACAAATGAAACAAAAAAATGCCCCTGTAGCCTCTCCAAGGTAGAGGAAGGGAACAAGACCAGAATGACATAACATGAAAATAAAAGAGTTCATATTGATGCACCATATAGGAAGCATTCATACTCTATGGGTGCTCACCCTGATACTTCTCTTTTCAAAATATGCACATGGCTGGGGATAGAAGAAAAACTTGTTTGACATTGACAAAATTATTTATGTTTCTCTGCACTCCCTGTAAAGTGCAGTCCCAGTCAATGCCCTTCCCATTAAGTGCAATTGCTGCTCACGTGGCTAGGAAAAATCCAGAGACTAAGCCTATTCAAAATTAGATGCCTAGCAATTGTTACATATGTCCCTCTAGTCTATGAAATTAAAATGACAAATGAATAGTTTCCTCAATGATGTATCTGGGGTAAAATGGGGTCTAGGGTCTGAGATTTTACAGATCTCTCCTGAACATCTTGCTGGAAACTTGTAGCTTACAATCATCTCCAAAAAAATGACTACTCAAGAGATTGTATATCCCGGTGAAAGTATGGTTTTTATTTATGCTAAGATTTTTTTATAGGTTACCTAGCTTACCATGTTTGATATCAATATGTGGAGAGATATGCAAATATTATAGATCCTGATAGGTAGATGAAGCTCTGTATCATATAAGGTAGTAGCATCGACAAATCAATCTTAGGATCTGAAAACCTATAGCAGGATTCCTTGGTAGAAGCTGGCACATGCCTTAACAATAATAGAGTCATAATCACAAGAATAATATCAATAGGGTTAATAATAATTAATTAATATTTGTGAAAGGTTGTGAGAGCTCTATAAATACAACTCAACATTGTAACATGATTATCTACCTACTATCAATCATTTATTCTTCCATATTTGGATTTGGACACCTCCAACGTATGAGTTTTTCCCCCTTTAACGATAGAGGTTCACAATCTCTACTTTTCCATTCATATATCTTCTAACATAACAAACAGGTTGATTTGTTACAAGAAAAACCTTGTTGCACCCTTGAACCCTACAGTTTGTCAAAAATTCTGGTATTGTCTTCATTCCTCCAATTTCCAACTTATCTTCTATTTTTTAATTTTTACATGTTCTTTCACGTTTATACATTTCTCCAAAAAGAAAGCTTATTCAGCATGTCCAACTCTCAATGACAAATGATCCCCAATGCATAGAAAATAAAATAAAAACACTCATTGACTGGTGCATTTACATGATCAACAACTTCAATAAAAGAATACAATAATGTACTAAGAATACTCAACAAATAAAATTTGTAGACTCTATAAAAAGCATACCAGGCTTAAGGTCACGGTGAATAATTCCATTTCCATGTAAGCACTCCATAACTTGAGCTATGTCCAGTGCAAAACCCAGAGCAACATGCATATCTATGTGCTTTGGCCGTAAACTCGTCATGTATTTCCGCAGTGATCCACCTAATAGAAGTTCAGTGACCACCACCATCATTGACTCTTTGCAGGCTCCAATAAACTGTTTTTCCAGAAGTAACCAACCTATTCAGAAATCTTTCCCTTAAAGAATTGCTGAGATTAGAAATACAAATGGAAAGAGGGAAAACATAGGCAATACTGAGATGTCAGATAGGCCAAACTTGGAACCTGGCCATCAATAATCCTAGATAACGAAAGACATTTTAACTAACAGGTTCATTCTATAAAATGCCACATAATAAGTCAACATCCAAAAGATGGAGTTAAAGTCACTCTAATGCTGTTGCATGGTCACATGTCCCATCAACAAACATAATATCTTGGAAACAAAAAGCACAACTCAACATGAGACAAGATCAATTTTTCATAAGTTGCTTCGTAATTACTTCAAAAAGTTACTCCCTGGAAGAATGACACAATGAACCAACCTTCACTAAATTCTTATGTTGCACACGTGCTAACAAAGTAACCTCTCTTGCAAACCGTCCCTCCTGTTTAGCTCTTTCCTCAGGGGTATCCCCTAGTTGGATGATTTTTATTGCAACATTCTTTTCTTTGTACCTGCAGAAGTTTGGTAAAAGTTAGAAGAATGTGAACTGTCGATATTGCAAGAAGACTGAGTTCAATAGCAACCAAACAGGTGGGCTCTTCCTATTTTTCAGCTGTTTCTCCTAATGAGTACAAGTTGATGTTTGTTGATAAACAACACTCACACAAGATGATGAAATATAAATGAGAATACAATACCAAAAACATTGAATACAAAGTAGACCATATAACGCAAGCTCCCTCGGTCACTGAGCTCTCAGCTATCTTGGCTAGAGATCTCTTCACTACAAGTGCTGAATTTCTGGACTCCACAGTTATTGAAGCTATGGCCAAAACATAAAAAATAACAGGTAATCCTATCCACGGTGCAGACTTCCAATCATCTGACAGTTGTCAATGGCCCTGAAATTTGGAGTAGCTTCGTTTCAACAGATAGCTTTGAAGGAGAAACCTGCAAGGTGGGTGGGAATGTATGTTTTTCTTTTCTTTTTTTTTGGGTTGGTCAAGACCTTTTAAAGGGAGAGAGTGGAACTCCTTATAGCATCAGCTTTCCAAGACAATGACCTTTGGCTACAAAACCGCAACTAAGGAGTTTCTACTCTGTCAAAGTTACCATTGCACCTGGCCTCTTCAGCAAAGACTGCATTAGGACTAGCACGGGGACTACCATTAACAGATAGCATAGTACTGGTGTTTATCTCATTAACACCACCCCTCGTCTTGGGAAAACTGGTCAACTGCATTATCACGAAAAGCACACCTGCCGGATTTTTGAAGTTGGGTCATTATAATAACAAGGCCTGCACTGTACACTAGACCACAACAGATACCTTTGGATGTTGTTAAATCCAAACTCCACTTCCATTTAGTATTTCTACGGATATATGAGCTGACATCTGTACTTGGAGAAATAAATCTCAGCCTGATGCATGCTACAAAGCATGTATACAGACTTAAAACAACCGTATAGACTACTGACTGGGTAAATACTAAATTCAGATTTAGGCAGTCCTACGGGCTATATATACACACACATGGGTAGGGGTATGTAAGCTAATCTGTACTTGAAGTAAATTTCAGCATGTATGCAAATCTAAAATCAACTAACGCCTGTATACATCGATTGTCTGGATAATTATATGTATATGTGTGTGGGTGGGGAAGCGAGGTTAGCTCAATCAGCTGAAATTATATATATATATATATATATGTGTGTGTGTGTGTGTGGGGGGGGGGGGGGGTTGTGGGATTTAGCTCAATCACCTGGTACCAAGGAAGGTCGCGGGATCTACTCCCACAATTGGGTTCTTTGGAGTTACTGGCTGATTATCCGACTGCCGTTAATCCGGATATAAGGGTCAATTCCAATATCCAAGAAGTTCGGTCATTCAACAAAGAAATTCATAGATTTTTTTCCAACCAAGGTAACTCAAGGGATAGTTCACAACATTCGGAGTTGGCATCCATCCCCATATATAGATATTTAATAGTCATCCTAACTATTCCAAAATGCATATCTCACTGATATTATTCTTGTTACTATTAATATTCTCACATACATAGGCTATACAGCATACATCATACAGAGGGCGGAAAAGAACGACCAAGCAGGTAAAATTAATCGGCCTGCAACCAATCCACTATTTAACATAACCATTATGTTAGTAGCAGCAGGAGGGCCGCTGGCTTTGAAGATTAATAAAAGTCTCAGGGACAAGGAAAACATACTTGCCCTCATATACTTTTGCGTGAGCACCCTCTCCAATCTTTGGCCCAACAAAGAGAAGCTTTGGATCAATCAACCATTTGTCATCCAACTGAAAATCAGAAGAAGGGCTCCTCGTCATCGATGTTGGGCTCCGGACAGCTTCCTGCTCAGTATACAGGTCATCATCCTTGGTGCCCTCTGGAAGAACTCTAGTAGCTTTTAGTGACTCTGCCCATGGGATTTTCTTCTCCTCCCCTGAACCCATTTCTGAATATGTCATCATATCCAACTGCAATGCATTCCGTCAATGAAATGAAAGTTTTTCAAGCCTCAAATGGCTGTTCTTCTTCAAAGTTAACAATTAGTTACTGCTGGGTGGATATAGACATATTAGAAAGAGATGCAGATGATGTTTTCAGACATTTTTTTGGCTTCGAGAATGTGCTGTACAAATGGCTTCAACTTTCAGCAAATTTTGGGGATACAGAAACAGTAAAACGGCTTATAGAATATTGTTGCAAGCTCATTTTTGACACAAATACTAAAAATGAATGCGGGTCAACGCCTGCAAACAGTGCTGGGGTGGTTGGAACTGGATACAGAGGCCTACAGAAGCATGATGTGAAGCATATTTTGACAGAAATTGATGTCGGTCGATAGTTTTCAGCAAATGGATGCGGGTTAATGGTTTTGAGCAAATTTTAGAAATAGGTGTAGAACAATAACATAATTGAATGCGGTTCAATCGTTTTAAGCATATTTTCACAGTTAGGAACAGAGGTAAATGGCCAGGAGAATGTTTCTCAAGCAATTTTGAGAAATGAATATGGCTATTTCCACCAATTACCGATAGCAGGTTATAAGAGCGGGTCTACAGAAGAAGATATGGCGATATGGTGGATGTTGAGAAGAAAGGTAACATGAAGGACTTAAAGGGTTCCACAGAAAAAATAATTCAAGTAAATTGGGTAAGATGAGTACCGAAGAAAAACAGTATCCGAGTCAAAACCAAAGACCATAGAACGAATTCAGAATAGAAATGCAATGGGCTTTTAAAGAAGAATGAACTGACACGGAACATACAACAGACTGGTGGGAGACAATGAGATCCTTATACTGTCCTTTATCCCTCTGAGAGTGTCCTTCACTCTTGCCTGTCATCAGCAGCAAGTTTTGATTGAGTAGGTAAAGAGAAACTGGTGGAAGATAGAAAACATTGGGATTTTAGAAAACAACATTGGTTCAAAATCCCAGGTGAAGCTCCCAAAACGCCATGTGCTTTCTATTTTCTGATTATGGAGTCCTGGCCATGGAATTTAGAGCAGCCCCAAGAAGCATCTAGGAAAGCAGAAGGAAGTCTCCTTTCACCATTCAAACTTTACCGATTCGTGGCTATCACCGACAACAATGTCAAAAGTAGGTTGTTGTAAGTTCCCTCATGCTCAATTTCATGCACCGACTTAGCTACAGTGTGCTAAGCTTTACGCTTTGAGAAATGGTTAATGTGCATTTTCCAAAGAGCTCTTATGCCCGTTTGTTTGTTTGGACTTTTTTTTATTTGTCAGTCTGTGTCTGTGTCTGTTATGTTTGAGACTCTGTTTTTATAATTCAGGTGAATAAATGTGGCATATCTATGATATTGACTTTTGTTTTCATATGAAATTCATTTTAAAATTAAATATAATATTAATTGAGAATAAAAATCAAGTTGGTGGGATGTAGTTTAGTTGGTAATGGCTGTTATGAAGTATTATGTACATTAAAGATTCAAATCTCCGAAATAATTTGGTTTACATTGAAAAACATTGGGAAGTTTTAGAATTATTGTGTGTATTGTGGTAAATAGCATAACATTAATAGAGTATAAGATCAACTTAATTATCTATTTTTTTAATTACTAAAATATATATTAATTAAAATATAATAATAATTTTTATTAAATTAAAATTTTATTATACATATTTATCAAATATATGAATTTGGTTGTAAATATTAGCAATAGTCTATTTTAATTCTAACAAAGACAAAATATCATAAAACTAAAACAAAATTTGTATTTTTTTTATAAATTTATTATTAAAAAAAATAAGTTGACAATTAATTGATAAACAAAGACATGAAATTTGAATGCATTTATTTTTATTGAGTTTGAAGGCATATTTTATGATTAGTTTTGTAATAAAAGTGGATACAAATTTGTTCAAAATGTTTTGGGCAAAAGACAATTTAAGTTGATAGAAAATAAATATAATGATGATGATTAAAGTTTATTAAAACTAATGTGGTGTATGTTTTTCAAATAAATATATATTAAATTAATTAATTAATTAATTAATTATAAAATAAGTATATATGTTTTTTTAATGAAAAATGTAAGTTAAAAATAATAATAATTAGACATATTTATTTGTAAAGTTAATATTTAGATATATATGGCTTAATCTTTAAAACAAACATGTAATTATTGGGTGGATCATTCACTTAACCATGAAATAAACTATAAGTGATTTAATAAGCCATCAACATAAAAAAATAAATCATAAAAAAATTATAAATGAGAAAAATGTTTTTTTGTAAAATTAAAAATATATTATTATATGTAAGAAAATAATGTCATTTTATTTTAATTATGAATTTATTAAATGTTGAGAGATATAGAAATATTCATATATAAAACTCTTTTTAGAATATAAAACTTGGGAAAATATTTGTGATTGAAATGATTTTATTCTTATAAATACTTAATAATATGGAAATAAGATAATTTTATATTTGTTTTTTTAGTTATAAAATGGTTGATGGGAACTAGCAACTTCCTTGGATATATGTAACAGCGTGCAAGTTACATATATCAGAAATTCTTAGTTCAAACTTAGATCGAGACATCCAAAGACCACTAGAAACTAGAGTCGGGATCTTAGACTCCAATAGGATGTCTATCCTTCCAACCTTACTATGACAGGTCACGGTGTCCTCCCGTGAGATTTGAATCTGGGTGGAGGGGATAACATCTCAGTAAGACAAATCACCCCATCGTCCCAGAAGGAGATGATAATTTTATATTTGTTAATAATAAAGTTTGAGAGTCTTATGGGGTGGGAGCGAGAGGAATGGGTAATTTTTTTCCCTAAGAATCAAGAAGAAAATAGGTATAATTAGGTTTTAGGTCACATTTCCAACAACAATTCTGAAGCCTATGCCTCAATGTATCAAGGTTTGAGGCAAATTGTGAATCTGGAAATTGAGAAGGTGATAAGTTTTGTGGTATCTTGAATATAATTCACCATTGATATTCAGGATCCTTCCCCTCAAATATAAAGTTAAGACAGATTTTCAAGCGGATATATCAGTTGTATCAGTCTATCCCTAGAAAAAAATGTCTCAATGTTCTTAGATAAAACAACTCCAAGGTTGATCACATGGCTAATTTGGGGTCAAGGTTAAATCAAGGTGAACTTTCATGGTAGGGGGAAAAGGGATATATCCCCTTTCCTTAATGGTTAATCAGGAGACTTATAAATCAAAGAGGAGGAATAATTCTTCGTGCTTTAATGTAACATTTTGATGTTTTGTAAATTTTGATTTTTGTTAAGTCAATATTACCAAATATGCTAGTAGAATACTATAGAGATTGTAGCATTTTGTTCAAAAGCTTCAAGGTCAGAATTCTACAGATAGTCGTCGATACATACTACATTCTGCCTTGTCCATTAATTCAACTTACTTATATAAATCATGTATCTAAACTAAACTTTGACTCAATATCTTTTAATATAATAATTATTTAGTATTCTTGTTAAATAATAATCATAGAGATGTAATAAATGTTAGTTTTGATAACCTTAGTTGGTTCATTATAATATAAAGATTTTAGTATTCAATGATATTCATGTTAACAAAAGTGTGTATAATAATATATCATGAATGTTATTTTGGAAATATTTTTATGATTATAAAATTTTTATTGCTATTCTTTTTGTTATTTTATACTCTTGTAATTCACAATAAGATAAAAACACTAAATATTTATTGACATTACTACAATAAGATAAAAACACTAAATATTTATTGATCATAATGTCAATGAGTGTGTCTATAATGATATGATATAAATATTATTTTAAAAACACTTCATCTTTTATCCTTCTATGTTTGTTATTTTATATTAAAAATGAAAAATGGTTTGTGAAAATATAAAACTTTAATATCTCATGATATGCATGTGATAAGAGGGGTTGCATTAATATGTTAGGAATGATGTTTTAAAACCCTTATAAGATCATGAACATCTTATAATTGATAATCTTTATGTTAGTGGGAGTGTCTGTAATGATATA
This sequence comes from Pinus albicaulis, assembly GCA_034641835.2. Classification (NCBI taxonomy): domain Eukaryota; kingdom Viridiplantae; phylum Streptophyta; class Pinopsida; order Pinales; family Pinaceae; genus Pinus; species Pinus albicaulis. Next base: position 1,545,583,790 of record CM076584.1, read on the forward strand.
TTATGAATTTTTTACTATTATGAATTTTTGTTTTTTTATGTTATTTTTTATTAGTTGTGAAGACTAGTTTGTGATAACATAAAGGTTTTAAGATTTGATGATCTTTATTATCCAATAAAAGCATTTCTAGTGATATGCTGTTAATGTTGTTTTTGAAAAGCTTTTATGATTATAAAATCCTTTAATCTTCAATATCTCATGGTTGTTAAGTCAATGAGAACATCTACATTAATATGTTATGAATGTTCTTTTGGATATGATTATATTATTATAAGTAATTCATCTTTCTTCACTTATTATTCCATATTCATGGTGAGTATTAGTTTGTGACAACTTCAAGGACTTAATATCCCATGATCCTTATGTTAATAAAGTGTTTACAAAGATATGTTAAGAACATTGTTTTGGAATCACTTTTATGATTATATATCATTTATCATTTTCTACTTGTTATTCTATATGTAGAAATTAGCTGAATAAATCACTTATTCAATGAAGATTAACCCGATCATACATCAATTTCGAATTGCATGCATAACACATAACCTTCTTCCACAATTAATTGTCACATGCGGAAATAATATATAGAAGCAATCGCACATCAAATCAATCACACATTAACTCAGTATGTATGGGGAAAGCCTATAGCTGAAAACCCCCAGCTATTGTGTATATTATAATGGAGAAATCATGTAACAATCATAGTACAAAAAACTCTTTACAAGCTCTCATGCACTACCTCCCATGCTACACACTATCAAGCTAGATCTAGCAAATCACTTGCTCCAATCCTTAGCCACTTGATAGCCAACCTTGATTGCGTATTTTAATGCTAGGTGATGGCCTCCTTATATAGATAAACCACCAACCTAAACTTTGCAATACTCATAGCTTACTCCACCTATCTATGTGTTGCAAATAGCAACAGTATAGTTACAACTGATAGCTAACTCTACCCTTTCATCTATCTCTTTCACTGGTCTTCACTGAACTGATCATGCACTGTAGTGAACTGAAGTGTTCTTGAGTTGACTAATGAGTTAATATTTAGAAAATTAAATATTATTTAATTTACTCCACTCATATCTAGTTGATTAGTTAGTTAACTAATCCCAACTAGTTCAACTAAAACAAACAGAACACAACTCCACTACTTGTCCCGTTAACGCCTCCAAAACTCCTGCCACTGAAGTCTAACTGAAGCCAACCATGCAAGATGCCATCAAACCCTAGGAACCACGTGATTCCTTGTGTCAGTTGCATGAGCCATCTCCATGACTCAAACTGAAGTGCGCCAAGAGAGTAAACTGCTGTTTATAGTCAAAATATTATTAAGGGTAAATAATATTTGACTTCCATATTTTTAGGAGATCAGTCTAAAAATAGCCTGGGTCCTAAAAAATAGGGTCTCATCTATTTTTATCGACATGTCGCATCCATCAAGAATCTCCAAGTAGAATTCCCAAATTATGCTCCGTATGTCTAAAAATAGACATAGTCTAAAAATAGACTTTGCGCCAGAATTTGCCTGCGGGCCCACTTAGTGAAGGCGACTTCATTTCACTAAGCTCCATCATCTTGCTGCATTCTCAACACTATATTAGTGGTGAGTATGTGTTTACAATAACATAAAGACTCTAAGATCCCATAATCCTTATGTCAATGGAAACATATATAATGATAGTCAACCCCATACTGACATAATTGTTGATTGGTTGTAATATTGATACTTGTTTCTCATTATTCTCCCTCCCTCCTCCATGTTGTGCACACTCATGTGAACAAATGAATGACACCATGCCTTGTAAATGTCCTTATAACTATAAAAACACGCCTCTCTTCCTATGTTTATCTCATAATAGTTGCAAGCACTAGTTAGCAACAACAAAAAAGCATCAATATGTCATGAATGACATCTTGTTTTGAAAGCATTTATATGACTATAAAATTCTCCATCCCTCCTTGTTCAATTTCTCATGTTTGCTATGAGAATTGGATTGTGATGACAAAAATGCCTCAATATGTCATGATCCTTATGTTAATGGGGGTGTCCATAGTGATAGTGACCCTCTTGCTAACTTAATAGCTCATGGACACAACACTAATTTGCTTACTTGCTTGACCTTCCCCTCTCATCTCTATATGTCATGTCCATTATATGTATGAATATAAAATCGTATATGTTATACATAACATCTTGAAATTGCTTAGTTCAAGAGGTTAGCTCAATTGGTTATCGCTAATGTTGCAAGGTAGCTAGCTAATTTCATGTCAACAAGGTGCCTAGTTTGAATTTGCCTAGGTGGAGCACACAAGTCCATATGAATAAATTTGATAAAGATACCATCCAAGAATGTGGGGAAACACCTACTAATATTTAAATTGGAAATAAAAAACATCTTGGAAATGCTCATATAACTATAAAATTCCTTATTTATCATGAGATAATTCAATAAAGAAGTTTAGCCATTTCTTTATACAAACTTCAAATGTAAACACAAGTCAATGGATTTTTACTATTTAGTCTCCATTGTGACTAACTTTTTGGATTTATTTCATCAAGGAGATTTAGATAGTGTTACATATCACTACGAAATATGTAAATGTAAATAAAAAAGTTTTTATTAGTTAACTTTAATTTTGAACTATTTTATTAATTGTTCTCATAAAATGATTTAAATGGTATTTTATACCATTGATGTCACTTTTCATGAAAGAAAATAAATAAATATCAACTATAATTTTTCAAACCAAACATTTACATTTCTATCATTTAAAATCTATATGAATGATATATATAAAAATAGTTAACATGGGAAAATGATAATAATGAACTCAAAGTAAAATAAAAAATAAAAAATTAATTTATAAAAAATTAATTATAAATATAAATATAAATAATAATAAATAATAATTTAACATTAGTTTTATATAAAATATTAATATTAAAAATAAATTTATTAAAAATTAATTATAAATATAAATATAAATATTAATAAATAATAATTTAAAATTATTTTTTATATAAAATATTAATATTAATATATGAATATACTCCAACTTAAAAGAAAAATGCTTAGATACCATTAACTTTCAAATCAATACTCAAGAGGATACCATCAACCTTCAAATCATTGCGAGTAATGTGAATAAAAATGTTGCAAGGCACCTAGCTAGTTTCATGGCAACAAGGTGCCTAGTTTGAATGGCAAAGCCCACAAGTCCATATGAATAAATTTGATAAAGATACCATCCAAGAATGTGGGGAAACACCTACTAATATTTAAATTGGAAATAAAAAAACATCTTGGAAATGCTCATATAACTATAAAATTCCTTATTTATCATGAGATAATTCAATAAAAAAGTTTAGCCATTTCTTTATACAAACTTCAAATGTAAACACAAATCAATGAATTTTTACTATTTAGTCTCCATTGTGACTAACCTTTTGGATTTATTTCATCAAGGAGATTTAGATAATGTTACATATCACTACGAAATATGTAAATGTAAATAAAAAAGTTTTTATTAGTTAACTTTAATTTTGAACTATTTTATTAATTGTTCTTATAAAATGATTTAAATGGTATTTTATACCGTTGACGTCACTTTTCATGAAAGAAAATAAATAAATATCAACTATACTTTTTCAAACCAAACATTTACATTTCTATCATTTAAAATCTATATAAAAAATAGTTAACACTGAAAAACAATAATAATGAATTCAAAGTAAAATAAAAAATAAAAAATTAATTATAAATATAAATATAAATAATAATTTAAAATTATTTTTTATATAAAATATTAATATTAAAAATAAATTTATAAAAAATTAATTATAAATATTAATATTAATATTAATAAATAATAATTTAAAATTATTTTTTATATAAAATATTAATATTAACATATGAATAGACTCCAACTTAAAAGAAAAATACTTAGATACTATTAACTTTCAAATCAATACTCAAGAGGATACCATCAACCTTCAAATCATTGCGAGTAAGAGATTCGAGAAGATAAGGGAAAGTGGACCCGCAATAATGTGAATAAAAATGTGTGCTAACCTTTATTTTTTTACCTAGAGTGAATCTCGTGAAATTATGAACACATTCTATCACCAAAGAAAGTAGGTGATTGTGTTGTAAGTGGGTTCACACATCATTGCCACATGTCATTTTTGTAATAGTTTGGTCAGTGCTACCTATCAAATCTCATGAAGTATTAATGCTTGATATTGTCAAAGATGCTGACATAAGAGTGTCCCATAACCTCTCATGGCCCCCTCTCTAGATTTGGATTCTATTAAGGCATCATTGCATTGAGGAACACATAGCATTTTGTGGTTGGTGAGTTAATTTCACTTTGATAAAGAGTTTATTGCTTGGTTTGTGGTTCAACAATGTAGTATTATGAGAGGTTTTTGTTATTGAATTTAGGTTTGATGTTGAATATGTTAACTGTTTAATATAGATTTGGATAAATTTGTTATTTTTATGATATTAAATTTTTTTAATAATGTAATCAATTTCTTTAAAATTATAGTGTGATTAATATTATTACTTTTTTTAATTCATTAATTTATTCAAAAATTGAAAAAGATGTGATCTTTTTAATATTAAGTAAATTAATAATTTTTTATTTGTTTTTCTCAAGATTTGATAAATCAAAAATAGTTTAAAGAGATGTAACAATCACCATAAATAAAAGTAAAATTAAAATTTTAAATAGTATATTTATTTTTTAAATAAAATGTTATATTGCATGATGTAAAATAATTTAAGTTATAAAAAGTCTGAAAATTTAAAATATTTTATAATAATGTAATTCTAAAAGTAAAAACGATAAATATATAAACTATTAGGTTATTAGATTAGAATAAATAATATATATATATAATTTAGATAAAGGTAAAATTGTTGTTGACTCTTTAGAGCCTGAGCTCATTTTTGACATTAAAGGGAAATAGTTTATGGGAAAATTAAGTGAAGTTGTTTCTTCCCCTTTTGGAATGTAAGGTGGACTACAAAAGTCAAGTTTCTATAAGTAATGGTGGTACTTTGGAACCAACCGAAAATGGGGCCTGAACCTAAGTCAAAAGAAAGATGAAGAATTCTCTAGGAAAGGTGCCCAAAAACAATTATAATTAGGAATGTTTTGCAAATTCATATGTATTCTAGGGGTTTTTGGAAAGTCTATAAGTGGAACAGTTTCATTCAGTATATAGTTTGTGAAAATCTTGCAAGATTTTGGGTCGTTCCTGTGTGTTCTTGCCTGAATCTTAAGGGTCATTTGGATTATCTGCTCTCAAAAATTGTAATTTCCTCCTTTTATTAATATAACTTTTTCATTCCCAGATGCGGGTGCCTCGTAGAGAGCAGTCAGCATGCCACATGGCCTCCCCAGCGCCGAGCAGTTGTCCTCACCACGAGGCAGCACATGGCCCTGCCGTGGGTACCATTAAATACGACATAATGGTTCCGCAGCCCAGCACCATTACTGGCATTCAATTCTCTTATTGTGAACTCACTCCCGTCCATCTAGTTGCAGAGCGCCCTGGCCATTTTATGGACAATGTCGTTGTCTCCTCTCATCATTTCTCCCTCCATCTCTCTATCAAATTGGCTCTCGGCTCTGTTAATCCTTGTTGCACCTCCACCCCTCTCTCAGCCCTTCCGATGCCCTCCGCCCATTCGCTCCACGCTGCATACAATCTCACTGCTCACCTACCTCACTCAGTTCATTCGCCTCACCTACATTCTCATAATTCTACCGCGTCCATGCCTCGCCGCCGTCAAATGCGTTGTCACAGAGTCCAAGGCCGAGGCTTACCCATCCCTGCCATGGCAGAGTGCTCTGTGGATTTCTCCTTGGCCATGGATGCGTCGGAGGTTCTTGACCCTCAGCACCTCTCTGCCCATATCTCTCTTCGAATTCCTGAAACTTAGCCACGCCCTTTTGGTTCGAGGTCCAGGAAGAGGATGCGAAAATCAACTCTATCTCCCTCTTACCTTCAACAGCTCCGAAAAATGGTGGCTCTACCTGTCAAACCTTCGGAGGATTCATCAGACAACAATGGTAGCAACAGTTCCACATAAGGGGGCAAAGCAGAAGCAACGGGTGCTCGTTCTACCTCCACGCCTAAGCTGGACCCCCAGATATCCAAGCCAAAGGACAATCCCTCCAATTATGGTTGCTACATAGAGGAAGAGCAGCCTCCTTAACAAATTTAGGATTTAAAGGACCAGAATGCCTAGCGGCATGGTTCCTCCTTTTCTAGTTTTTTCCAGCTTAACTATAGTTTTTATGTTTATTTACGTTTTGCACAGCAAACTTAGCTACTAGGTTCTATTGTTTAATGTTGGTTCCCCCTTTCGGGGCAGCTCCTATTATGCTATGTGGACTGGTTTATGGGTTGGTTTCCCCCCAAGGGCAACCCCATTTTTGTATTTGTGAATTTTATATTTCCCACCGGAATTGGCTAACTTAGCAATCTCGGTCAGGAAGTTGGACTGTACCTCTGTACTTTTTGTTTCATATAATAGAATCTAGTCATATTTAGAAAAAAAAAAAAAAAAAAAATTCGTTGTTCCTTTAAAAAGAAAAGATAAACAACATATTAATGTGATGTAGAAATCAGACTTCCATTAGGAGAGGGGTATTTTTCCTTTGAGGTTTCCCTTTTTAGCTAGAAACTCATGATCATCCATTATTGAATTCCATTCATTGTTAACTTGTGTGGATTGTGGACTTTTAAGTCATTTTGGTTATGAGATAGTTAGACTAACAATATGAACTTTATCGAACTAAGGGACCTCTGGCGCTTTCATTAGGGTCCAACTCCTTTGCCTATATCAACGATCACTTATGGTTTAAATTGTTATGTATTAATGTCTATGACTGCTTAAAGCTCGAATGTTTGTAGAATGTGTCAATGAGTGCTTTTTAGGTGGCACTCGAGAATTTGTGAAGTGTGTCGAATAGTGTTTTTTAGGTGATGCTCAAGAATTAGTAAAATATATTAGACAATTCATCTTAGATGACTTTTTATTCATAATATGTGACACAATCATCTATTCATTCATACATTTTGACAATTTCTTCATTTTACTTTTATTTGGAAATGAATTCTTAATTGAAAGTGCTAAGCACGGTAAAAGAATTCACTTAATAATTGAAAGTGCTAAGCATGGTAAAACAATTCACTTAATTTACTAAATTGTTTTGCAAATTTTATTCAATTTCAAAAAGTTCAAATAAAAATGAACCATATATATAATTTGATCCATTATCTAGACAATATTCTATGTGCTATGTGGAAAGAGCTCTCTACTAATATCTTTATTTCATAAATACCATTTTATTGTTTTAAAAATATACATATGTTAAATGCTTTATTTCAAATATTATAAAAAATAATATTATTAATTTCTTTTATCTAAAATAAAATAAAATGATATAGAAAAATATTAAAAAACTGTAGAAAAAAATGATGATTTTAAATGCAAAACTTATTTTTAAAATGAAATCATCCCTTACCTAACTTTAATTAAATCTTAATATTTCAAAAAGAATTCCTTTAAGCCAATTCATCTCCTATTTTGTTTATGAAATTCCTTTAAGACATTTCATCTCCTATTTTGTTTGTGAAATTTTAAATAAATCTTAATAATTTGAATGTTTTATTTCTATAATAAATATATATTTTATATAAAAATATATATTTTAAAATTTTAATTATTTTTAAATAAAATATCTTATGACAAAAATAATAAAGTAATATCAACCATATTGTTGGTTTCATGTCATAAACCTTAATCTTCATGATTTTCTTATGAACACACTGAACAAGACCCTCTATTCATGAGCATGACTCGATGCGAGTAGAACATGACATGGTATTTCCCCTAATGGAGGGGATTCCAATTCTCTCACCCTTTTATTCTGCTAATAAAAAGATGACTTGGCATGCAACTTGAAATCATAATTAATATACCTCACTTTTAAGTGATTGATGTTTGGAATGAGTAGACATAAAGTAAATGCCCTTGACAATATACTTTTTAAAAATGATGAATAATCAATCTAAACGTGTCTAGTTTAAATTCACTCACATTAAATTTATGTATTTTAGTAAGTTTTTTAATCCATTTCAATGTTGGATAGGATAATGACAAAATTAAGTGTGATCATATTTATTGTTAAATAAGTTGGTGTAAAGATATATTGTGTTACATAGACATAATGTGGATCTTGTCATGTAAATATTTACATGCATATTATTTATAATGGTTTTTTATTAGATTTATTATTATTTGAGGGTGTTTTTAAATATGTGGATGGTTGATTTTATGGATATACTTGATTTGAGTTATGTTTATTTTTTTTTATTTTGTAATTCATATTAATATGTGATGTGATGATTATGTATGATTTATGTGTATGATGAAATTTATTTGATATTATTAGATATTAGGTTTGGGTGTATAGATTTAAGATTTGATTTGATGACAAATATGTATGATTTGAATTATTTAATTAATGTGTTTTTGTAAAATAATTGATGGTTTATTAAGTGTGACAAGTGAAAATTTTGATAAACCTGTGCAAGAAAATAAATACTAACAAAATCTTACAAATAAGAATAACAATGACATATTCACACAATATACACAAGATTTACTCTAGAAACTCTTTAAAGTCATTCTAATTGTGATCCACACCTCTCTTTTTATCATTTTGTTAACTTCATCATTCAAAATATAATATTTATGTATTCCACAACATTAAAATTCTAAATATATTAACTTGGATTAGATTACAACCATAATTTATTAATCAAAATAACAATATAATGGGTGAAAACCATTAGCCAAAAAAGCATAAAATTGATAATAATAATAAAAAATGGACCTAGAAATTTCATTTGAGGGCTCCACCAAAAAAAACCCTCTTTGCACTAGGATGAGACTCATTCAGCATGCTAAGAGTACAACATATGCCCAATAACATGCAAGAAGTCCATGTACATGGACCCTAAGGCAAGTTGATTTATATGGACCCAAGTTAGAGTTAGGGGACCTGGTTTCAATTTGAATATGTTGTTGTAAACATGCTAATATGCTTTATAATTCCTTTGAAAAAAGTTATTTGATATGCATCTCTAAATGGGTGCATGGGAGAATATTTTTAATTAAGATTACATATGGATAAATGTTGTAAGAAGGGAGTGCAACATATGCACTATCAAGAGAGAATCCTTTCCCATTAGCAAAACCTTCCATGTAACATGGTGGATATTCATCTTCTCACGTAAAAGGTTACATGTTGTCATGATGATAAGTTGCAAATTTGGTCACTCACGAGCTATAGTTGAGGTTGCATAATAATGATGTAAAATCCTTATTCCTAAGTGACCATAAGTATCTTTCCATGAGTAAAAATGACATAGTTAATGAGGTCTTTCCCATGTTACACCAATTTCCCTACCATGAAAATGTATGTACTTGAAGGGTCGAAGTGAACATGACCTCACTCTTGGAATAGATTGAGAAGAGTTAAATTGATAATGCACCCACCCTTGATACCAAAAGAGTATGATCTACATGCATGACATATGGAAATAATACATTTCGAACAATAGAAATGCACACATGAAATTATTATTCATATAGTTAATTTGCACTTGTTTAGCTAATTAGGACATCTACGGGTAAAATATATTTGATTTCATTGTGCAAATTTGAAATGGAAACTAAGCACTATATATGTGTAGTAATAGAAAATATTCGTATTCTATTTTAGATGTAATTTAGAAGTGGATTATCATGGGCACATACTTAAAGGAGATGGAAAAGATAAGAGGGAACATGAATGAGCAAAAACAGACACTACTACATATAGGATTAAATTGCAATGACATAGGCCAATAGTATGGCCCATACTGTTGCAAAAGTCAAGAAAAATGTCAACTTTTAAAATTTTGGTGCCCGTGCTCGTTGCAATTACAACATAATATTTGTCAGTAATCGTAATTGTGACATATGGTTTCTAATGCTTCACAATTGAGACGAAAAAAGTAGTTCATTGTAAATTATACATATTATATTTGGGGTTATAATTGCAATGAACCGCGCCTGATGTTGCAATTGTGACGATCGATGGTTTTTTGCACCTCGAGGTTAACTTGATCATTTATTTGACTAGCCGCCTTTGACTTTGACTAGTCATCTAACTTCATAATTGTGACAATAAATAAATATATAAATATCCCACATGTAAGAGATGTTGCGACATCTTTTCTATAACTAGAACAATTATGAAAGGTTATAATTAGGTCTTTTTTGCGAGTGAAAAAACATACTTTGTTTTATATAATTGTTTTTGTGGTTGCTGGAAGAATGTCAAAAAGCATTAGATGGAGATTAACTGACCTGTAAGGGGTTAAAGATGGGAAATTTTATTGCCCTTGAAATTCTTGCAGGTGCATATTTCCATGGAGAATTTCATATGAAACAACTGTTAGATATTGCAGGAAGAATGGTAACATTGAAAGCTGGAACGAATATCGTATGGTAGTAAGCTCATGCTATTTATGAATCATTATATATATTTTCTTTATATTAATCATATTTGTAAATTTTTTATTGTTATAATATTTTTTCTATAGACTAATTATTTCAAATGATTGTTTGAAATTATTATAAAGTCAAGGTGCCCCCTAGGTACTGTGATTTGAATATTGCACCAAGTATTAGTGCTAAAAATAATGTTCTAAAAGTTGAGGAAGACGGAGTGAATATTGAAGCTCAAGATAATGATCCTATGCAAGAAGATTGCATGATAGTTCCAAATGATGGGAAAAACCAATTGATCCAAGACGTGCTTAGTGTTCATGAGAACGAAGATGTTTTATGTGATGATAAACCTGTGCTAGAGCAGGCAACAACACGACTTTATGAAGGCTCAAGAGAAAATATTCTCTCTGTTACATTATTGTTCTTGAACTTAAGATTTTGAATGGTTTGTCAAACCCTTGTAAGACACAAATCCTAAGGTATAATGTAATATGTTTCATCACATGAGAGGTGGTTTTTTTTTTTCTTCTTTTTTTTTTCTTTTTTTTTTTCGGTTTTTTTAGTGTTAATTAATGTGTAAAATAAGAATGCAATATTTATGAATAATTTTGCTTACACTAACTTATGATTTTTAATGTTGTACTAGATTGTTAGGTGAATTTCTATTACCATTACCAAATGAGTTACTTGGTCCTTGACATACCGAGATTTATGTGTTGTTATGAAAGAAATTGGAATGGAGTATCAAGCTATAGATGCATGTATTAATGATAATATTATATATTATGGACAACAAGCATCGAAAAAAAATTCCAAAATGTAATAATAGTATAATTGATCAAATAACAAAAATGATTCCTCAAAATGTGCTTCTTCATAGTCCCATAATTCCACGTTTGCAGTGATTGTTCATGTATGAAAGCATAACAAATTTTATGGATTTCCATGCATGAAAGAGAAGTGAAGATGGTTTTCTTTGAATGCATGCAGATGGTTATGCATTTAGCGAAATTGAGGAAAAAGTGTTGCATTTTAAACATGAACCTCGTAATGTTAGGCTTTCATTTGCAGTTCGCAGTGTTAATCCATTTAGAAAGCTCAAGTCTATTTACTCAGTGTGGCTAATTTTTGTTATCAACACTAACCTTCCTCCTTGGATGTCAAAAAATAGGGAGCACATTATGTTGACAATGATTGTTCCAGGCATTTCTTTACATTATTTTTTGAAATATTGTAACATTTTCATTTTCCTTGTTTATTGCATTATAATATGTTATATTTATTTATTTACTTATATGTTATATTAGTAGAAATTATGTGTAATTTCAAACAATTAGGTAAGTACCAAGTTAAATATATGAATGTATATATCGAGCCTATTTTCGATGATTTAATGAAGTTATGAGCCTACATCACTATGTATGACATTTGTAGACCAATAAGGAAGAGACGATTTCAATTCCATGGCATACTTGTATGAACAATTCATGATGCCCAAAGGCTAACACGTTTTTATGGTATGTAATGTTTTATTGCACTTAAATATTATATAATTATTTCAATTAGATCATATCATGCATGTATTTTAAATATTCCCTTTGTTTATAATTGACATTAATCCATCTCTTGTAGGCCTTCAAACTAAGGGTAAATTTTCATCTCTAGTTTGTGGTCCTAAGATGAGATCTCGTCACAACAAGTTTAGGAAAGGAGGTGTTTGATGAGTATAGGCACTTCCTCTCTAAGAACCATAGGTATTGTGTTATTGTAAAACATATTTTAAATGGGAAAGAAGAGTCTGGATTAAAACCATGAAGAATGACACCTCACCTACATAAGTTGGAATATAACAAGAGTTGTCGATGTGAAGGATATGGACTTCCACGAGGAATGACAAGTTATCCTGCTTAATTCATGAGGTTTCCCTACTATGAGCACCTAAGAATAACCCATTTTTTTGATATAATGCATATAAGGAATAATGTGGTAAAAACTTTAGGGTAGATAATATATGGTAGGGATAAAGAAAAAATCTAGAAATTTTGTAATGACATTGTGGAAGCCAATCATGCAATGAAGAGTGGGATACAGTCAAATATCGATGGAGATTGAAACAACCTTCCATGGTTATTAACAAAGAAGAAAATTGATGATATAAATAGTTCATTTGAAGAATTAAATTTCCCACGAGATTTTCTTCAAAAATACATAATATCTTAACAAAGAAAGGTGAATTTGGTGGGGTAAAAACACACGATTGACATACCTTTGTTAAGGTAATTATTTTGGTACATATATTTCTATATTGGTATATATACAGCTTTATGGAATAAATTGTCTACTTTGGATTAAACAAATAATGATTCATTTTTATTGATATAATATGTTCTAAATCTGACTCTCCTAGTCGACTTCAACAACAACGTCAATTAACAAGTTATATATGATCTTGGCAAATACATGAGGTAAGTAGTGATTTATATGCTAAGTGTTTTTTCAATTAGTTTTTGATTAACTTAATAACATGTATTTTACTTGTAATGTGATATATTATGTTTTGTTGAAACATGTACTTATTTTCTTGCATAATATGTAGATGGTTGTCATTGAAAGAAATACATAAAGACGATATAAGACATTGGAAGAGAGAAATTCCTCAGCTAATGTGTGAAATGAAAAAGTATGTACCTCTGAAAATGCACAGAACACTACCTCATACACCAAGTTGAGGAGATTGAATGTGTGGAAATGTACACACAAGGTAAATGTGGATGGTGGAGAGGAACTTGAAATCATTGAAGGCTTTGGTTAGACAAAGAGAACGTCTCAAGGGTTCTATGGTGGAGGGATATATGGCACATTAATCCATGTTGTAAATTATACAGTATCTTCCTATGTTAGCAAAAAATATGTGTGTGGATTGCATTTGTGATGTGAACTCCATAAAAAAATCTAAAGGGGAGTGCCTGTTGGGGAAAGGTAGAACGACGAAAGTGAAAGGTAATTAAATATTTAATGTGGAGATTTATAAGAAATTATATATATATATATATATATATATATATATATATATATATATATATATAACTTTCCATTTTTGTGTATATCATACTTATATCATTTTTATTATTTCATCAGTTATTAATATTGACCATTGTAACTAATATTGATTGGTGAATTATGGTTCTTCGATATAGTTGGTCAAAAATAGGATGCACTACATTTATACATTACAAATAATCTTGATTGGATGAATCCATGGATTGAAAGATGTGAACAATCCCATGGTATGTTATCATGGCATGGGGTGTCTGCATTGGTTAAGGAAGCTTTTCATGCCTAAGATACCAATCTTATGCAAAGAACAATTGATTTAGCAAATGGTTTGAAAGATAAACAAGCAAGCATGCATTTTCATCGACTTGCAATATTTTACTAATATATTATTAATGTGAATGCAGTTGTGCTTTTCATACACTTTCCAAGTAATATATATGACCATGTTTATTGATGGACAATGTCTTTTTTATGTGTTTGACATATTGCAGTTGAAACACCACAAGGCTATTTGGTACAAAGGCTGTAAGTTTCGCACTAGAAAGTTGGATGAAAAGAGGAATTTTTTATTATTATGGGATAATTGCAGTCTTCTAGGTCACTAATGTTTCGTCTAGAAGTGAGACACATCTACAAGTCTTTAAAAATAGATACTATGGGTTGGATGACATAATTGAGTGTGACTTTGATTCCTTCAAATTGGTTCTATTCGACATGAAATGGTACAGGCTACGAATAAATGAACATGATTCTGACAGAGCTATTAATCAACATGCTAATGGATTTACCATCGTTAATATAAGGTCATTTGAGTTGGGATTAGATTTCTATGTTCTTCAGAACCAATGAAAATAGGTCTTTTACTCAGAAGTTCCAAGTAGAGAAGGTTGGTCATATATTGTTAGATATGATAAAAGAGGGAGGTCATTAGAGTATAATGTAGCAACACAAGATGATAATGTTGAAGATGATGTGTTAGGTCCCTATAATACTAGTGTAGCCCCTTTATTGTTATTATTGTGCCCATGTAGTCCCCATATTATTATTATTGTGCCCCATAGAAGCCCACTATTATTGTTTTGTACCCTTACATTATTATTGTTATGTCGGCTCTAATTATATTGTGACCCCTGAGACTCCTATAAATAGAAAGAAGGTTTTTTCATTTGAATCATCCAAGAATTGTTCATTTGTGTAATGCAAAGGAGGTTTCCCCCTCGAAGAGGATAATTTTTAATTCTTTGATCTATCTTGTCTTCTATTTTGTGATTTGTCTGCATAACATTTGGTATCAGAGATTTGGATGCTAGGGTTTCGCTTCTTCAAATAGGCCATCTTGGAATTTTCACTATAACTTTGTTTCTACGCAGTTTCAGAAGCTAAAATTTTTACCACGTCAAGAAGAACTCTAGGTTAACTTAGTGTAAAAATTTTAGAACTTGGTTCGCTATATTTTCAGAGATATGATCCGAGGAAATTAGGGTTTTTGCATGCTCTAAAATTCAGTCTCAAACAAGTGACCTATGGAAAATTGTCATAAATTTCGTTAAAAAAATCGTATTTGAATTCTGTAATGTAATATCCCAGATGGGATATTTTAACTAAAATGCAGAAAAATAACTTAACTCTGCAATAAGCCGTAAAATCACTATTTACTCAATAGAAGATTGCCATGTAAATTAAATACACATAAAACACTGCAATCTATTAACACATAGAACAAGAAGAATCTCAAAATTTTATTATAAGTAATAACTGGGGTTACATATAAATCTGACCCAAAATAGCTGAGATGGAAAACCGGCCACTAAGATGAACTATTGCACTGCACTGGCCACCAAAACTGAACTGTTGCACCTCCCTCCGGCAACAACTGTCACTGAACTCATTGAAGACAATGAAGCACAAGTTGAAGATCTGAGTGATCCTCACACCAATCCCTGAAGCTCTACGAAAACCTCTGGATGAAGTCTCCTCAAAGAGAGTTGGGTTTCCGTCCAACACTCACAACTCACCCGAGGGTTTCCATCTTGGGGCTACGGCTGAAGTAGAGAACCTTATTCTCAAACCTCTCTTACAAAAGAAAATGATATGATCTAAATATATCTATCAATGGCTTCCTCCATTTCTTTTATAGAACTCTTAGGACCTTCTAGAGCATTATTTTATTATTATTTTATTCATGGAGCACTTTTCCCTCCTATTAAAATATTCCTTTTTAATGCAGAAAAGGGTAAATCAGCTACCACGCCTCCTCCGGTCACTGAAACCTGTGTCCAACAATCCCACCATGTAGGTATCCTCGTTTCGGTTCCAATGAGCTATTACACTAAGGTGCTCCATCACGAATTCCTCCCGGAATGCCACCTTGAGTGTAATCAGCTGAGTTGAGCCTAGAAATAACTCAAATTTCTGAAAGTTGTCGGAATGCATTGGAACGAAAGCCAAACTGCTCGAATGATGGAATATATCAAGTGAATGCCACCGGACACCAAGGAAACTCCTCAAAACTCCTCCAAAAAGCCCCTAGGCCTGCTGATGACACCAACCTGTACCTGTGACCGGTCTGCTCCTAACTCTGGAAGTCCAACCTAACCCTGTCGTAGGTGACATCAAAAAAGGGAATATTACAGACCTTCCGCCTCAATATTGCTTGCCCTCAAGCAATCCAAATATGTGGGCCACCCTGTTGGCCCGATGTAACTGAGACCTAATGCCTCGATCCCATACAAACCCCTGGGTGCTGTTATGCACTTGTGTCAAACCACCCATAATAGACCCCTCAATGCCGGGATCCCAAACTGATCTCTCACTGTACCATTCAACAAATAATCCTCCTGGATCCCCATGCCACGATGGCCAATCATCGCCCAAGTCCCATGGCTCGGACTGCGCAATGCCTCTAGCTGTTACTGATGCTCTAAGAGGTGAAGACCACGTCTCCTGATGTGTTGTATCTATGACGGTGTAAGCTACCCCACCAACTGTGTACCAACTCATCACCTCTCTCCAATCCCACCCCTGACTAAATCCAATGCTGATCCTGCTCTCCTGAAACCGGGATGGAGTGCTAAAGAAATGATGACCTGTGCCCCACTACCAGCTGGAATCTGTAACATCTGCTGTGTCTAAGGGCCCCTGCTCTGTTGTGCTCCCTACGAAGAAAATTGTACCATCAAGAGGGTACCAGCTCATGATCTCCTGCCAATCTATCATGGAAGAAGAACCCAATGTAGTGTCAACTGCATACGGGACATGCCTAGAGAACTGTCGCCGGCTCATAATCAACTCATGCTGCTCCGTCTTGTCTGCTAATGAAATATGCCTGCAAAAGAAATCCCCTCTCTCTGTAATGGGCCAAAATGGGCAAGATATACTACAAGCCTCATCAATGTACTCCTAGAGAGTGCTACTCCCTGAAAGTACTGCAGCTCTGTTGACTGCATGTGCATCTATCTGCACCTCATCAATGTGTCGGTTCAAAGATGAATGCTCCACCATCTTTAACAGCTCACCCCTCTCTTGATCGAGAACGTAATGCTCCTGCTATCTGCTAGCCCCCTGCAAGATTATCCCATCAACCGCCAACATCTCCAGAGGATATGGATCTGCAACTTCCTTCACCGTACTCGGTGTCTGTGCGTCTGGCTACTCCTCCTCAGTGGCTGACCCCAAGGTTAGCCGCATATCCATCATAGACTCAATGTGAGCCTCCATCTGGCTCTCCCCCAAGGGACTATCATGCATGCTATGCATATTATCCTCCTCTTCTGACTCAGGCTCCATCATACGCTGCTATGGTTGAATCGTCACAAGTGACTCATCACCCAAAGTATCTCCCGTAGAGTCCCCTGAATGCTAAACCTGCACACTGGAAGACAACTCTGGCCTAGTTTCATCATCTCTGCATGACTTCTCTCACTCCCTAGAAGAATCCTTAGCTGATCCCATGGACTCATCTGAAGAAGAGTACTCACCCTGGCATACAGAAGAAATGCCCTTCTGTTCTTCCTCTGCCACATCAGTTGCATCACTCAAGCATGAGTGATCAGGCCCTCAAGGTTCTTTGCAAATGAAGCAAAGTCCCTTCCTCCTCAACTCATTTCTGCTGCCTGATCCACCAAACTAGAACAACTCCTCCCTGGTCAACTGTCTCCTAAAAGCTCAATGTTCTGCTCAACCAGCCCTTGGGCTAGTTCATAAGCAGCAGGTGAGACCAACTGCTCTCTCCTCCAAATGCTCAGCAACCTAGTCTACAGCTCTCGGCCAGTGGTCTCACAATCTCTCATACATGATGACAGGATGGACTACATATGTGCTATGACGATGTCAGAATGATGTCTCCTAATGCTAAAGAAGCATTGGAACATCTGCAGAATCAAGTCATCACACTCAAGGTCAAACATGATGACATATGTCTCGAATGTGGCCATAATCCATAAAATCTCAAGCTTCTTCCCAAAGGTAGAGCCTGCACTATTGTCCAAATCCTGAAAAGTCTCTACAATCAACCTCATAATCCTTCTCATAACATCATCATTGTATGGAGCTATAGGTGTGCTCAATTTCATGATGTTATTGAGGCAAGCTGCAACTGGAAGTGTTACCCCTTCACAAGGTTCCTCCAAGAATTTGGGTTGTATAAGAGCAAGCATAGCAGGCTTTAAAGCCAAAATCAGTTCCTTCCCTTTTGCTTGGTTTATTGTGGATAGGAGTTCATTAAACTCTTCTAGTTTGGACAAAACTCTCCATGACATCTTCATGTGTTTCAGATCTGTCCCAAGTGCAAAAATTTTGTGACAAATTCCTAATGTTCCCTGCAAATCTTTTGGCTATCCTTTTTGAAGGATGGTAGAAATCCCTCTTGAAAGAGGTTTGCTATTTTTCTTAGTTTCTAGGTGTGTGTCATGGTTTAAAAGATTAATTTCTGTGTTCAATCTTCTCAAGTTATTTAGGAGTTCCTCCATCACGGAATGTTTGCATGAGAACATTATTTTCTGAGTTTTCTATATATTTCCAGTGACGTATTTTAGCAAAAAGGTTTCTTGCATAGTGTTGTAGGTGAAATTATGAGTTGTTTCAACTCAGTATTGTATTTCTGATCTACTGCAACTCAGTATTACATATGTAATGGACCATAGAAAACTAGCTGATAATGTACCCAGAAATGCAAATTTTTCTGCTACAAATTCACAAAACAAGGGATATGAGTTCAAAAGGAAATGACAATGGCACCTCAAGCAGAGAAAACCTGGTATATCCACATGTTGTTATCACACAAAACCACACCCATAGCGTACCAACCCAATTTGTCCATTCAGCAAGTGTACAACAATTATGCAACTCCCTTCATACGCACAGGTCCTCTGCACGCATCACGACCTTCACAAAAAATATGCCTTTGCCAATTTTAATTAATTCATGGTTCTTTTTTTTTAAATGCCTCCCCAAATGTCTTCGGGGAAAATGGGCTCCACCACTAATTTTCTCAGCCCACAGCTAGCACGTAGCCCAAAGTATTGATACAGACCCATGAACCCAATCGGTCATTCCCAGTATAAACGAAGGGGAGCTCGACTATTTCAAATAGAGTGGTGAATCAACAATTTGCCACGAGAAATCTTAGTCATAATATTTCTATCCCCTGGATCCTTTCCTAAAATTTAACCTCCCTTAGAACAGAGATAAGGGTATGATCTACTCCGCACAATACTCATCGGATTTGGTTAATCGTGACCCAGCACAGTAATATATCAAACTCGGTCTCCATAATGTCTATCACCTGATTCTCATGTATTTCATCCTTCACATGCACTATCAATATGTTGTGGCCCTTGTAGTTTTGATCTGGTGGTGGTTAATATTCCATCGCGTAGCTTTGAAAGTCGAGTGCCCATAACCGATGTCGCCGAGAAATCTGACGCAATCGACCACCCGAACTCATGTGGCCCTAAGTCTCATCTTCGAGGGCTCAATCATCATGTTCGTGGGCTCAATATGATCCCATGTATGGGAATTCTTGTTGAGTAATGCGGCCCCGTTGTAGAGACGAGTCTCACACTTCTCTAAGCCTGATTTGATCGAGTTGGCTCTCGATCTGCTGTCAGCTGTGGTCAGCCCACAAAAGAAAATTTCATGCCCTCCGCACTTTAATTAATTCCCTCATAGAAAATGAAATTCTTCCTGTGGCTGTTTCTCATAGGAATTTTGACGCGACAAAAGAATTACAGAGCCTGCTGAAATTTCGCGATGCTTTGTTGTTTGACTTTGAGCTTAGCCCAATTTATTTTGCCCATGATTTTGCTTTACGACCAACAAACCTCATGTAATCTGGCACCATAAAGCTTATTCCTTAATTGCTCTCAGTCCACACCATGATGTCCCTGTATTATGACTCAACTTCCACATTCTGGCACATTGTCACTCTGACAACGCAGAACACCTAACAAATCCTTGTAATGTGACTCGACTTGGTAAAATTGGTTCACCAAATTTCTTTACTCAGATTGCACCAAAATATATTCAGACTATGCTCTGTTTATGAGTATTAATTATGCACGCACTATATCTGAGTATTTTCACTACCAATCATTACAGTGAAATGTTGCAGCTACAACCACGCACATGTCCCTTGGCCCCAAACCCCATGTACAATGGTTTCTCTCTACAATATTTTTTCATTCCAATAGCTGCAAAATTTATGGATTGAAAATTTCAACGAGCAAACCCTCAGGCTGGCAGGAACGCCAGCTCTGATACCACTGTAATATCCCAGATGGGATATTTTAACTAAAATGCAGAAAAATAACTTAACTCTGCAATAAGCCGTAAAATCACTATTTACTCAACAGAAGATTTCCATGTAAATTAAATACCCATAAAACATTGCAATCTATTAACACATAGAACAAGAAGAATCTCAGAATTTTATTATAAGCAATAACTGGGGTTACATATAAATCTGACCCAAAATAGCTGAGATGGAAAACCGGCCACGAAGATGAATTGCTGCACTGTGCTGGCCACCAAAACTGAACTGCTGCACCTCCCTCTAGCAACATCTGTCACTGAACTCACTGAAGACAATGAAGCACAAGTTGAAGATCTAAATGATCCTCACACCAATCCTTGAAGCTCTACGAAAAATTTTGGATGAAGTCCCCTCAAAGAGAGTTGGGTTTCCGTCTAACACTCGCAACTCACCCGAGGGTTTCTGTCCTGGGGCTACGGCTGAAGTAGAGAACCATGTTCTCAAATCTCTCATACACAAGAAAAAGATATGATCCAAAGATATCTCTCAATGGCTTCCTCCCTTTATTTTATAGAACTCTTGGGACCTTCTAGAGAATTATTTTATTATTATTTTATTCATGGAGCACTTTTCCCTCTTATTAAAATATTCCTTTTTAATGCAGAAAAGGGTAAATCAGCTACCACGCCTCCTCCGGTCACTGAAACCTGTGTCCAACTGTCCTACCATGTAGGTATCCTCGTCCCGGTTCCAATGAGCTATTACACTAAGGTGCTCCATCATGAATTCCTCCCAGAATGCCACCTTGAGCATAATCCACTGAGTTGAGCCCATAAATAACTCAAATTTCCAAAAGTTGTCGGAATGCACTGGAACGAAAGCCAAACTACTCGGATGATGGAATATATAAGAGAATGCCTCTGGACACCAAGGAAACTTCTCAAAACTCCTCCAAAAAGCCCCTAGGCCCACTGATGACACCAACCTGTACCTGTGACCGGTCTGCTCCTAACTCTGGAAGTCCAGCCTAAACCTGTCGTAGGTGACACCAAAAAGGGGAATTTTACATGTAAAAAGGGGATAAAATTTCACAGGCTATAGTTTATTGTGTAGCAAATTTAGGTCTGAAGGTCAAAACAATGACATGTGGAACTACGTACAAGTTTTCTCTATTGAACTAGTCTATAATAAGACCATCGTGGGAGATCAGGCATAACTCTTTCTTGAAGACTCCAATATTGGTCTGGATAGTGGGATTGGAAAGAAGACTCAGAGGGATACCACAAGACGTAATTTCAGAACTTAGAGATCTGAAATTACATAGATACAATAGATTCAATATCGAGCTCCTACAAAGTAGTAAAAACGTGTGTATTTTTTAAAATTTGCATAAGTTTTGTTTGAAAAATTAGTTTGAAGTGATTCAAAGGGAATAGTGAAGCATAAATATCATTAATTGATGTCTCAAAGAAAGAAATGGAAACACCTAGTAATAAACCATAAATCTCTACTATGACACATGAAGAAGAGGAAGAAATGCAACATGATATATCAGAATTACGAGAACAAGTACAACAAATTTCGCTCTCGCAAAGAGTAACCAAAAATTTAATGGAAGCTAATATAGATAGATTGAAGAAGGATATAGAAGCTAAGATGGATGGTATGAAAGGAAACGTGGAAGAATTGAAGAATGGTTTAAAAGTAGACATGGAAAGTTTGAAGGAAGGTTTGACAAAGTTGCTACAAGAAATGCTTCCCAACAAAGAAAAGGTATTAGATGAAACTCATGATGAGAACAAAAGAAATGTTAATCATGATTTCATAGAATATAACGTTGAATTGAATACCCAAAATATTCCAAATATCGATATGAGGAAGTTTTATGGCAAGGATTTGGTAACATGGATACTACAAATGGAGCAATATTTTGATCTCCATAATGTGTGAAACACACAAAAGGTACGCATTGCAAATTTATATTTAGAACCCAATAAATTTGTATGGTATTGATGGATTTGTTCTCGTAAACAAATTTTCACTTGGTCAATTTTTACGAAGGAAATGATAGCACATTATGAAGATACAAAGAGAAACACCTTCTTTAGCCAATTGATAAATCTCAAATAGAAGGGTTCAATGGTGGAGCACATTGAGGAATTCCAAAAATTGAATATAAGGGTAAATGATATTCCAGAGGAGCATAAGATTGATGTCTTCATAGGGACTTTAAAGGATAACATCCAACATGAGGTTTGAATTTGGGAACCTGATTCATTGGAGAACGAATTCAGGTTGGCAAGAAAATTTGAAAGAAAAATTATAGCAACAAGGAAGCCTACCACTCACAACTATAAATATGGAAGTGTTGTTTCTCCAATCCTTCCACAACCTACAAGGTTGACACCACAACAATTAGAAGAAAAAAGAGAAAAAGGGCTTTGCTACAGTTGTGATAGAAAATACAGTAAAGGTCATAAGTGTGCTGATAATAAATTATTTTACATATATTTTGAAGAGGAGGAAGAAAAGGAAGAATAAAATTCAAAAGAAGAGGATATACACTAGGAACCAACCCTGGAGAAAGAATAAATGAATCCGAAAATATCTTGTAATGCATTGGCAGGAATTACCACTCCTAAAAATTTCAATACATAAGGACATATTAAGAAGAAAAAGGTAATAGTGTTGATTGATTTGGGTAGTACCCATAATTTTATGCATTGTAAGATAGAAAAGGAATTGAATTTCTTCATATATACAATATCAGAGTGTCAAGCGATGGCTGCAAATGGAAGAACTATAAATTGCTCTAGAAATTGCCATAATATCAAGATAACCATGGGGTACTATGTATTGAATATTCCAATGCTTTCCATTCCAATGGATTGTACGAGGATTCCAATGGTTACAATATTTGGGTATAATAGCTTTTAATTTTTAAGAACTTTTCTTGAATTTTTTTTGGGAAGGAAAGGAAGTTGAATTAAGGGGTATCACAAGGAAACCAAGAAATATAATCAACTCTAATGGCATGACAAAGTTTCTAAAGGAAGAACAACATGGCATAATTGCAAAATTATGCTCACTAGAGGTTCAAACATTGAAATCATATATTTCTCCACATATCCAAAAAGTCTTGGACAATCATTCCAAGGTATTTGAGACTCCCAAAGGCCTCCCACATATTCGTGCTCATGATCATGGTATTCATTTGATTCCAGGAAGTGTTCCTCCAAAAATCAGGACTTACAGATATCCCTATGCCCAAAAGAGTGAAATTGAACGAATGGTTACATAAATGCTAGAGGCAAGTATAATTCGATCTAGTCAAAAATTTTTCTCTACTCCATTATTATTGGTGCACAAGAAGGATGGATCATGATGCATGTGCTTGTATTATAGGGAGCTCAACAACCTCACTATTAAAGATAAATTTCCCATTCTGGTCAATGATGAATTATTGGATGAATTACATGGATAAATTTACTTCGCCAAGTTGGATCTTTGATCCAGGTGGCTCTAGACACATGCAGAAGTCCAAGAGGGCTCATAAATGGTTAAAATTCAAAGTGGTCAGAATGCTTTCGAACCAAGAAAATATGGTATTTCTCACCGCCCTGGTTCCAACGGCGTGAACGACACTCAAATCCAAGTTCATATGAGGAAGATAGATCTCTTCAAAGTTTGACAAGATAGGAAAAAAGTGGGGCCCACAGTGTGCCACATGGCATCCTAGTCAACAAGTGAGACCCACATGGCAGCCCATCAGCCATTGAAACATGGCACTCCACCATTGGCTCCTTGTCCCTGTAAAAAAAGACAAAAGAAAATTATATATTTAAATTCCTAATCTCATTCAATAACCATCTATTAAAATTATCAAATAAAACAAACAAATCATTCAAAACCATATAAAATATGGTTATAACCATAAAGTTCATGCCAACAAATATTTAATGGCATGTTTTAAAAAAATGACATTATGGTTATGGGTGGCATGGGATATAAGTTAATATGACATGGTTTGTTGAAATATTAAACCACAATGAAACGAAAAACACCAAATGTAATTGTCAACTTAAATAGAATGACAATGGTTATGTATTAACCAACAAATATTATGCGGCCATTTAATATTTAACCACCGATTTTTATAAAATGAGCATGCCATGTTAATTGGGGTCGAAGGGGTTTGAACACCAAACCACCCCACGCCTAATTTTGGTGTGCACCAACAATCCAATGTGCTCCCTTTGTAAGATATACCACCAAAAATATATATTAAACCAACACTTCGTCATTCACCCAGGGGCGACCAAACGGAGCCATGAGCATCGAGCAGTGGGAATGTTGAAGTGTGGAACTCATACTGCGGGAACCTTGAGAAGAGGAGGTAGCAAAACCCTGACATAGTAGCAGAGGCGAAACCATGCCCCAGGTGGAACCTTGCCGAAGAAAAGAGGCAGTGGAACCATGAACTGAAGAATTTTCCCAAGGAGGTAAAAATTCATTATATCAGAATGGTATGAAATTTATAGTCAAATTTCGCAAAATTTCGTAGGGAACGCAATGGCGATATAAAATTTTCCATTTGAGTAGAATATTTCCAGTCATTAGATGGAGTAGAATCTCTGGAGAATCACGGGGGAATCTAAAATATTCTTGTAGGCCCAGATTTTGACAGTGTCAGAATTTCACAAGTGGAAAATTGATTCTACACCACTCGACGCCAGAAATTGAGCAGTGCAGTTAGTTTTTGAAGCCGATCCTTCCATTTTTTCACCAACTTTAGAAGTGAAGGTACATGAAGCAGTCATGTCATGTTTACTTTCATAATTGCTGAGATGATGTATTATGTTTTGAGATCCTTGTTTGATGTTCTATTGCAGGAACGATTTTGCCACATTATGTGAGATGTATTTAGATTTTCATGCTATGTATTGCTACTAAGATCCCTGTGTAACTATGTTGAAGGAATACTCATTTTCACATTCTGTGAGATCATGTTAGTTTTTCATGCTGAGAGGAAGCCTTCTTGAGTGAGAATCCCTTTAAGCGGGACATCTCATGGAGAGACAAGCCACTCTTGTTTGAGGGTGTATGTTCTTGCTATGACAAAGGGTTTTCCATGTACATCATCATTTCTTAACATAATTATATGAAGTGGCCTCCAATATCTTGATACCGGGCCTGGAGACGTAGCCCACACTTGTGAACTCTGTTATCAAATGTCTCGTGTTCTTGTGTTGCTGATTGTTGTCATGTTTCCTCTTGCTTAAAGCATGCACATGTGTTATTTTATGCTCTTTTAAAATGCAATTATAACTACATCACAAAAGTAAAATATCATGGGAAAATATGGTAGCTTACAGACCCAGATCAATCTTCGTTTGGATATCATCAAATTAGAATGAAGACGAAAGACATTCTGAAAATAAAATTTAGAACTCATGAGGGCCATTATGAATTTTTGGTCATGCCGTTTGGCCTTACCAATGCACCTTCTACATTTAAAAGTTTGATTAATTCCATTTTCAAACCCTTCCTTAGAAAATTTGTGTTAGTATCATACAACAAGTCTTGGAGGGACCATGTTCAACATGTTGACACGGTGCTCAAACTATTGGAGGAGAAACACTTATATGCAAAAACCTCCAAATGTTTCTTTGGATTACAAGAGATGGAATATATGGGTCATATTGTATCTCGTGAGGGTGTTAAGGTAGACCCTAACAAAATTAAAGCCATTAAGGAATGGAAAATCCCTACAACCATAAATCATATTTGAGGATTTATCAGGTTGACAGGGTATTATCTCAATTTTGTTAATAATTATGGGAGAATAACAACACCTCTAACAACATTACTGAAGAAATATGCATTTTATTGGACTCCAGAAGCAACTAAGGCATTTGAACATGTGCCAAGCACTGGTATTAGCTATGTCAAATTTCACAAAAAACTTTGGTGTGGAATGTGATGCCTTAGGAAATGGAATTGGTGTTGTTTTAATGCAAGAAGGAAGACCCATTGCTTTTGAAAGTCATCCAATAAAAGGAAAATATTTACAAAAGCCTATTTATGACAAGGAAATGTTGGAAATACTACATCCACTAAAGAAATGGAGACCTTACCTAATGGGGATACAATTCAAGGTAAAAACATATCATGATAGCCTTAATACTTTTTGGAACAAAGTTTATATTTAGAAGAACAACAAAAATGAGTCACAAATATGTTGGGATATGAATTTGAAATCATCTACAAAAAAGGGAAGTAAAATGTTGTTGTGGATGCACTCTCAAGAAAGGATGAGGAGGTGGAAGCATTGCTTTGTACAATTTCTATTATCCAACCAGATTGGATAACCAAAGTAAGGGATGAATGGAAGAATGATGAGGAAGTGTGGACACTCATTCAAAAGTTACAACAAGATCCCAGTACATATGGTCCTTACAAGGTTTTGCAAAAGATTGGTACTATGGCATACAAATTGGAGCTTCCTACATCTTCCCGAGTGCACCCAGTTTTCCATGTTTCATGCTTGAAGAAGGTTATAGGTGGAAAGCTCTCAATTCAAACAATATTACCAGAACTTGAAAAGGAAGGAAAAATAATATTAGAACATGAAGTAGTCACAGAAACATAAACTCGACAACTACGAAATAGATCAATTTCAGAGTATCTCGTTTGGTAGAATAGCTTACCCACTGAAGATTCCAAATGGGAGTGTGATAATTTTATACAAAATATTCCACAACTACTCAAGCATTGAGGACAACAATTTTTTGAAGAAGAGGGGCATGTTAGGTCCCTATAATACTAGTTTAGCCCCTTTTTTTTTATTTTTAGTGTAACCCCTATATTTTTATTGTTGTTCACATGTAGTCCCCATATTGTTATTATTGTGCCCCATAAAAGCCCATTATTATTGTTGTTATGCCCTTACATTATTATTGTTATGTCAAATTTGATTATATTGTGACCCCTTAGACTCCTATAAATAGAAAGGAGGGTTTTCATTTGAATCATTCAAGAATTTTTCATTTATGTAATGTAAAGGAGGTTTCCCCCTCGAAGAGGATAATTTTTAAGTCATTGATCTATCTTTTCTTCTATTTTGGGAGCTAGTTGCATAATAGGATGATGGTTTAGAGGAGAAATTAGTTGATGATCATGTTTCAGATCACGAAGATGTCGGATAATTTCAAGGAGATGTTCGAGAGAATGTCCTTCATGAAGATGATATTGATGATGTACTGTCAGATGAAGAACTTGAAGAAATTGAACCAAAAGTAGGAGATGATGTTCATTATGATGATATGATTATTGGAAATGATGACAATGATGATGATGCTAAAAAAATTTATCATTTCAACACCATTTTTGAATCAGACGACATAAATGTTGATCTGATAAATGAAGAAGAATATTAATGACATTGAAATTTTGTAATGTATGAGGTATGCGTTTATATGTTTTTAGTTGTAGATTTGTTATCTTTCATTTAACTTGAGTATTTTTTTCTTATTAATTTATATATATGATTGATTCTTACTATGCTGATTTCAAATAGTTTATAGTAGTTAAATTTGGTGTTGAGAATATTGAGAGTGATGTGAGGAGTGGTGGAGGGGCCATATGAGCTTCCACCTTCACGTGGTTGGACTTGTTTAGTAGATAATATTATATTATTATTGAAACCAAGAGAAGCTCATTATTGGAGGATGTTGGCTTGAGGGGTCTTGACCTAGGTTCGGCGGTTAAGGTTTGCCAACAAACCCCTATACTACTGGCCCTTTCGGCAATTACCTACTTGCACAGGCTAAGGTCTCACCCGAAGTAGCATGGGAGGGAGCTGGAACCAAGTTTCCGCACCCTGGGAGAGTGCAGGTAATCAAGGTAGATCTGTATTCACAACCTATCGGATTCACACAGAACAGGTCTATTCACAGGTTCTTTAACAATATAATCTGCAATTAATCATAACAGAGCTATTACCATGCACAGACCTAGTCATTACCTTTGTATCCACGTGCGTATTAGAAATTACCAGCACATAATATCATAAACACATCTTATAACAGATCACATATATATTTTATACCATAACACATGTATATTCGCAGCATAAACAGATAGCACAGATGTATTCTCAACATTAAACAGATTCCAAAGATCTGCATCAACAGTAACACAATTGATCCAGATAGCACAAATATACTTCAACTATATTCGCATATATTAGCATCCAAAAACCTAGTACAACCCAAAACACAGCCCATGCACACAGCCAACAAGGTCCGCACACAGCAGGATTGAGGATCTCCGCGCACACAGCCAGCAGGAGTCCTTACCCAAAACAACCCAAAACAGATCTAACAGTTCACACGTAGCATTAGTCTCAATTCATGCCTACCTCTAGACTCAAACTATTCATCTATTTATATCGATATAGCCTACGGTATCCCATGGTTCGCAAACCATGGTTTTTGGACTCTAGGTCTACCCTTTGACCCATTAAAATGCATTCAGAGCTTTGACCCGCCCCAAAACCCCTACGTTAGACTAATTAATACAAAAATATACAAAATTCACAGCTTAGGGAGCCCCGTTCCAACAGGCCCCCAACACAATCTTGTGACTCGTCCCGAGTCACTGTGGCCGTGGGGTCACCACCTGCGTCTACAGCAGCCTGATCGCCTCAACCAGTGGGGATAGCTCTCCTTCACTTTGCACAACAACGTTCTGAGCAATATCCACCAATTTCTGCGAATTTGGGCCTTATGTAGCAGCGATGATGCTCTCCAAAGTCTGGTTCAGCTGTTTAAAAATGACATCAATGTCTTGAGAGAGCTTGAGGGCTTCATCAGCCCAAGGCTTAAGGCAGTCGCTGAGAGCCTTCTTTTTCAAGAAGAGTTCGTCAATGTCATCCCGAAGGGTGTGGCTGGTACACAACCATGCCAACCGTTGAGCAGGGATCATAGTAGGCATAGTGGCTTTCAACTGCTCAAACGCTTCTTCTTTTTGGTGCAACTCCTGGTTGATTTCGTGCAAGAGAGGATCGCGCTGCACCTTGGTCCATAACTGCATAGTTGTTTCCAACAACTCAGCACCTTGATCGATCTGACTTGTAATGACATTAGTAGCCTCTGTAACCAGCGCAGCTAGCTGGGCTCTTACCTTCAGTGGCATCTTCGGTTGCAACTTGGCTTGCAAGGCTGCAATCTATTGTTCCATCTCTATCTTGACCGTCTGGATCACAGTCCTTGAGGCCTTTAGCACTGCAACAAACCCCTCAATATTGGCCTGGGGGGTGGCCGAAGCCAGGATATCTTCAATAAATTCTACGTAGATCCAACTGATGAGGTGATCCAATTATGTTTGTTGCGCAGCAGCGAGGGTACATGCAGGCTCATGTGCCTGAGATACTTCAGCAATTTTTTCTTCAATTGTCTGCTCAGCTGTACTGAGCTGGTGGTGCACTTTTCTGTCTCGATGCTAAATTTATTTGAATAGGTTCGTGTGAAGGATCCACAATGGTTCATGTAGAAGGCGGGCGAGATCCAGCTATACCTCTGCACAGGCCTGGACTTGCACTCCTAAGTTGGGTAGACTCAGTAGGAGGGTTGCGCTTGGTAGAGGGCAGAGGTAGCTTTTCAGCGTACTAATGACTGCGCTGCTCATTGTCGGGATCGATCTGGCCTGAATCATACTGGTTTGCAAGGTATCAGCTTTGTTCTACAAAGCTCAGAGCTCAGCCTGGAGTGTCTCAATTGTGGCTTTTTGTTGCTCCTCCAGACCCATCCATTTGTCTTTTGCAACCAAGGTGACCACATCTACAATCTGCTCTAGGTCCTCTTATGTCAACGTAACTCCTGTGTCACTTTCCAGCCGTTGCGCTCGTTGCTTCTTACGTGGCCCTTTAACAAGGTCACTAGTTCGCTTTGTACCCCGAGGGGAGTCAACACTTCTCGTCTCATGACCTTCTGCACCCAGATCCTTTTGGGAATCCTTCTGTGATGCCGGTTCTACGCCTTTCCCAGTACCCTTGCCCTACTGCGAACCCTTCTACGATCCCGGGTCTGCTTCCTTCCTATTACCTTTACCCTGTCCTCCTATTTCTTTGGTGATGACAAGTGGGGTGACCTTCGTGGTGCTCGTCCCTGCAGAGTCCTTTGTACCTAATTTGAAGCCAAGCTTCTAGTGCGGAGGCCAAGTCGCAATTAGGTGGTCAATGTCCTCATCAACAACCATGTATGGGGGTGAGACCCATGCTGGACCCTTGCGACCTCTGATTTGGAAATTATGCATAGTTACCTGAAATGTTGTAATGCTCTTGTATTTTTCATACATTGCCAGTGACAAGCACGATCGAGAATTGATTGCTGCTACATGTCCACTCTGAAAGAGGGCCCAAAAGACTTGGTTGTCCTTAATACGCTACGTGTCCTTGGAGTCCCACAAATTCGCGTATCGCGCCCCTTCGCACATATTGGGCATGAGCTCAGGGAGGATCGAATCTTCTAGGGCTTCCCATGTGACCAACACGATGAGAATAAGCAGTCATGAGTAACATAATGCACACCCCTAGTCTTGGGCTTCGCGTACATTTGCCAGAAATTCGTTGCAATAGAAGCAAACCCCCTTTTCACATTGGCCCGCCAGCTGAATTACATAGGCAGGGACGGTTGCAGCCTGGCATTTGTGCATTAGCTTGCACGCCAACAACAAGGTACCCATCTGCGTACCAAGGTCGCTAATGATGTTGATCATAAAACCCCGAGTGTTCCGCTCCACATGGTAATCCTCGCGCACCTTTTCAGCAATATTTTGCTCATACATTTTACCAAGGCGCAGCATAGGGTCTGGTTCGTCCATGGGGAGGCTAGTAATCCGATGGATTAGCGCGGCATCAATGGGGATTTAATGCTGGATCCACAAGCTGCCATCATGGACCAAGGCAAGCAGCTGGTGCACTAGTCGGTCTGTAATATTGCAATGGCCAAAATGTGGCATCCTCAGCAGGTTTAAGAGCTTGGAACTAGTCAAACCGCGCACCTAGCGCATGGGGACTATCTTTATCCCGTCATCTTAAAATACCCTTTCGAGGTCTAGCTCAGGTGCCAGCTCAGGGAAGGCCTCCAAATTGGCCAGGTCATGGTCGTCGAATTTTACCTCATGGAGCTTGCTAAAGGGTTCTCCAATAACGAGGACCTCGCCCAGTCAACGACATCTGAAAATAGGTGTGCAGGCCATCGAGATTTTTCAGTGTGTGTGTTGAGGGCCTGTGAGGCAAAACAAAGGTCATTAGCCAATTTATTGGTTTGGATATCTAGGCCTTTTCCCGAGTAGAAAATGGTCTATTTACTGGGTTAGGCACGCTTGCCTGGGTCGCTTCCCACAAGGACTTCTCATTTCGGGGAGAGGTGCGGGGCTTTACCCCTACCCATTTCACAGGTTTCCTCGACCCTTGTGCTTTTTCCTTCCCCTTCTGCTTTCCCTTTCTTAGCGTAGACATCACCTCCTCAACTTCGGGGTGGACTTCCAATACTTCTTCAAATTCTTGCTATGTCAAGACCACAGTCTGTGAGGACTCAATAGGATTGATTGCCGTCATTCTCACACAGAAAATGAACTCAAGGTTGCTACTATCAAAAGCTGTAGGACGCCCATACATTAACGAAGTACAATAGGCACAAACTTTCCCAAGGTGCAACCTTGTAAAGCACAAACTATTCAGGAGATACGGAACCCTCTTCTGAGCTATCCCTTTGCTTTTATAGCCACGGGGATCAATCAATGTGTGGATGTAGCTCCTCAAAAACTTACCATATAGTAAACGGTAAAAAATATTTGGAAATCGCCTCATTAAATTCCAGCTGACCACTCCTTTCAATGGTAAAATTTTCTTTTTACCCAGTTTTACTTTTCCAACGGCTAGCTTTCGCACCTCCTGTGCACCCAGCGCACCCCTGTGCTCCCAACGTACCTCTTGTGCTCCCAGCGCACCTCTGTGCTCCCAGCGCACCTCTGTGCTCCCAGCGCACCTCATGCGCTCCCAGCACACCCTGTGTTCCCAACGCACTTCCTCATGCTTCCAGACCTGTGACCATCCCCTACGCGTATTCCACCTCATATAGCTACTCCGGCCATATAGTCATTTGATTCGGTATGGTTTGCGCCAACTACCATTGACATACCCTGGTACCATATCACCTCGCAGGGTGGCTAACCAGAAAGCTCTGCCATCAGTGATTTCCTTTACCATATAGGGATCTAGCCAGTGCTGACAAAACTTCCCTGCGTGCTTCAAAAATTGGCTATCATAGAGGAGGACCAATTCTCCCTCTGAGAACGACTTTTTCTGAATATGTCTGTCATGTCATGATTTTTTTCGGGCCTTCTGAACTTGCTGATGGTAATTATCAATGAATCGATCTTCCTCCAAAGCCACAAGCTACGCTAAACACTCCTCCATGATATCCAATTCTTCCATATTCGTAAAGGCTATGATACGCAAGCTAGGAACAATATACTCCATTGGTATGATGGCTTCCTTTCCATAGACCATTTGGAACGGTGCCTTTCCTGTCAGTTTCTTGCATGTGGTGCGATAGGCCCAAAAGACCAAAGAAATGTACACGTCCCAATCGCTACGATCGACATTGCAGATCTTAGTTAGTGCTTGCTCCAAGATTTTGTTGAAAACTTTGACAGCTCCATTTTCATGTGGATGATATGGGGTGCTTTTCGCATGGTGGATCCAAAATTCTTCAATCAACACTTCGATGGCTGCATTAACAAAATGCGTATCTCTGTTGCTCATCAAGATCATTAAGCAGCCAAACCTAGTCAGAATATGTTCAAAAATGAAGTGCAC
Source organism: Pinus albicaulis (assembly GCA_034641835.2). Lineage (NCBI taxonomy): Eukaryota > Viridiplantae > Streptophyta > Pinopsida > Pinales > Pinaceae > Pinus > Pinus albicaulis. The sequence continues at coordinate 1,545,617,070 of CM076584.1, forward strand.
AGCGGTATCTGCAGTGCAATCCTTCACAACTTGTGCCTTAGCCCATTGAGTCATATAATCAGTCGCAGTAATGATGTAGCACACACCTGTCTTCTTCCCTGGTGGATTGATGGGTCCAACAAAGTTTATGGCCCATTTTTTGAACGCTTGTAGGGCCATCTGCGGCTATAAAGGCATTTCATCTCTGTGCGATGGTCTTCCCGTCCTTTGGCAAGCGTCACAAGCTCTACAATAATTGTGAGAGTCACTATGCAGCGTAGGCCACCATAGCCCATCTCTTAGGATCTTCTAGGCTGTCGCCTTTCCTTCGTTTTGACTTCCTTCTATGTCCCCTTGAGCTTCTACTAAGAGGGTGTGCCAGTCATGCTCCAAGACGTATCTTCGAAACACTTCGTCAACTCCCAGCTTATATAGGTGACCTTCAATAATGGTAAAATCAGCTGTGCAGGTTACCAACTCTTTCTTCTGTTGTACTGAATACTCTACAGGTGTCGTCCCCATAGTCAAGAAGTGAATGATGTCCGCGAAGTGCACATCCACTACCTTAATAGCGAATAGTTGTGCGTCCTACATTCCTTCCTCTAGGTTGGTCGAATCTTCGCCATTTTCGATCCGGGATAGGTGATCTGTTCCAGCATTTAACTTTCCCAGATTTACTATGATTTCAAAGTCATATTCTTGAAACAATAGGAGCCATTGGCATATTCCCCCCCCCAACACAAGCTTATTCACTAGGTACTTCAAAGCTGAGTGATTGGTGAACATCTTGAAGTGCCCACCCAGTAGGTAATGCCAGTATTTCTGCAAGGTGTACACCATGGCTAACCCTTCCCACTTACTAGTGGAGTAGTTACGCTCCACACTAGAGAGCTTCCTACTGGAAAACACAACTGGATGGTCAATGTCCCCTTCCCCTAGCTACGTCAGCACAACTCCGAGGGAAATTATTGAAGCATCGACATGGACATGAAACACCTTTGCCCAATCAGGAAATATGAGGATAGGCCCAGAGACCATATTCTTCTTGAGTAACTCAAAGCTTTTCTTCCACTCGTTGTCCCAACAGAATGATACCTCCTTTTTCAACAATTTTTCCATAGGTGCTGTGATTAGTGCGTACCCTTGAATAAACTTCATGTGGTAGCCTGTGTGTTTGAATATAGAGCGCAACTTCTTCTCAGTTGTAGGAACTGCCAGGTTGATGATAACCGCCACCTTGGCAGGGTCAACCATCAGCCCTTGTCGACAAACTATGTGACCCAATAAGATCCCAAATGGTATGAAAAATATGCACTTCTTGATATTCAGGGAGATTTGGTGCTTTCTGCAGGCGTCCAGCATCATGCGCAGGTTCGATACTTGACTCTTTACTAACCCAAATACAGTCCAATTGTCAAAATATACCTCCAAGAACTTGTGGATAAATTCCTTAAATACTGCAACCAATACCCATGAAAAGATGGCAGGGGCATTCTTGAGCCCAAATGGCATAATGGTGTACTGAAACGAACCCCATTCAGTAGCGAACGTGGTTTTTATTTGATCTTCAGGGGCGATCCTGATCTAATGATAACCCGAGAACCCATCAGTGAACGAATATGCCTCCTGCCCCCCTACGCTATCAAGGATTTCATCTAAGAATGGCATAGGAAAGGGATCATGTATGCAAGCATCATTTAATTTGCACAAGTAAACATAGATTCATATCTCTCCCTTAGTATTTTTCTCCTGAACCACCATAGGAATTACCCGATCTGACTGTTCAACTGGTTCGATGATACCTGTGGCGAGCATTTTGTCAATTTCATCCTTGAATTTTTGTTTGTACTTGGGGTTCAATCGATAAGGCCATTGCTTCACATGGTGCACATCTAGTTTTAAAGTGATGCACATGACTCCTAGGTCCCCTGTGATCCCTTTAAGTTCTGAGAATTTTGTCAATAATAAGTCTTGGTATTCCATGAGGAGTTCTGCAACTTTTCCCACAGTATCGTCATCCTAGTAGTCCCCAATTTTAGCTAACTTAGGCAGCGCCTCTATTCCAATGTTGAATTCTTGTAGCTTCAGAGGCTTGGTGACATAGAAAGTCTATAGTGGGGGCCCGACAAAAACACGCTCTCCTTCCAACTCTGGGATAGAGAAATTTCGTGGGTCGTCATCACACTCTTCGATTTATAAATTGCGACAGTTGACAATGTCTTGCATCTGTGTTTTCCATGTTGGTGCCCCATGTGCTGTGCATGGACATGATTCATCGAATACTACGGCATCAATCTCCTGTAGAGCTTCGTCGAGTGCCTCCGTTCCTCCTATCAACCCGAATGTCCCTAAAAACTCATCCTTCAGGGTTTCCCAGTGGTGGGTACGCTTGTGTAGTTCTGCATCTAGATACCATGCGGTCGAGATTGGCCCCAAGGCATGAATGAACAGATGGACCCATTCCTCTGTAGTTTTTTCACCCCATTCTTCCATCCACGTGGTCAAGTTCTTGCATGGGTCCCCTGGTCCCAAGAAAGTCTTTACGTGTAGGTGGGCCGGAGGTTCAAATCGTAAGATCATCATGTCATGACATTTCTCCCAATCCTGGAATGCCCCCTTATGCGTGTCCCACCACCTCGTAGGAGTTGCGCGCATGGTGAGATTAAGGGCCCATAGCATTCGTTCCCTTGGGACTTCAGCTTCAAAGTTTCACAAAAACTCCTTAATGCTACCAGAACCATCAAAGTAGGGCAAGTCTCTTACCTCTGAGGAAATACACCGGAACCTCTTGATGACCCTAAGACAGTGCATCGCAGAGACATCATGTAATCGATTCTGGCAATTTTCTACCTCCCCATCAGAGTCAGAGAAGCATTCGTTGTCCTTTTCCCAGCAGAGCACACCCTCAGCTGTAGGATTGATCCAATCTTCGTCCCAAGCGGTAAATTTATAGATGTGATCCACATCCTCTTCTTCATGCACCGATTCTATATACCGCTCTCCTTCCGCAGGATCTAGTAGAACTATCACCTGGGTACCTTCATTCTCAAACACCATGCTCCTTTCTTTAGGTTGATAATACCTCCCATATTTATAGCCCAATCCAACCCTAGAAGCGCAAGGTAAGGATCGACATCGTCCACAATCTGGATTACTTCATAGTCAGCTCATACCCTAACTCCTGCAATGTCTATTGTAATTTTCGACAGCCTTCCCAATGGTATGATATTCTGTTGGTTAGCCATGCATAGCTATATAGTGGACCATTCTAGCTTTGGTTCTCCCATCTGATAAACAGGTAAATCACTTCTGCGGACAGAGGCGATCCCTCTAGCCCTAGAGTGGGTCTAGAAACAAAGAGACATGCTAGAGTGTTGATTCCTAATTACCAAATGAAAAGAGGACATGGTAGATCAACCTACTTGGGATACAATGCCGTTGTCATAGCTATAGTGGTGGTGGCCTCTCGCTCCTACCTCGACAAGTCACAATCCTTCTGCAATCATGCTCGGATACATGCACATATATTAGCAAACAAGAACAACCTACGACATAATAAATTCATTCATAACTACTAGCCAGTCAAAGAGGGCTAAGAATATTGCATTAAACAAATGACATAACACAAAATGGGAATCAAACAATAGTCACATGTATGTATTGATAGAAGGAAAAGGTACAACCAAGGCTTTGACATCGCAGTCTCTTGCAGCGGGGTTCAGCCTAAGCGCGTCTCAGATACTCGTCAGGGGATTCAGACGAGATGAAGGCATGGGCTTAAGCTCTCTCAATGAAGTTCTTCCTTGTTCTATCTCTTCAACAATTCAGCTATAGTGTACTCAATTCTCCATGTTCAACTAGCTTATGCAAGTAGAGATAGCTTCTTTTTATAGAGGAAAAGGAGGAGGTTAGGATCCTTACAAAGGTGGAAGGGAGGCCTATCCTTTAGGATGTTCCCATAAGACATAGAAGCCATAAACTAAAGGAGGGATTCTGTGGTTATTTAGTCCAACCACTCCCAATGAATCATCCTCGAAGTTGTTGGAGTGGAATCTCTGCCTCTATTTTTAAAAAACATTCCATAAACAACTCGGCGCGGGTGGCTAACTAAGACAGAGCACCAACTGGCGTGGGGCCCAGTGTTAATATTCCTCATCGGCGCGAGGGCAGAATTGACTACTTGCGCCAAGGCAAAAACAAGGGTTTTTGAATCTCTGCTCAGGGAATTTTCAACAAAAGGAATATTTATCTCATGTAAAGGGATGCAATGATGGTATTTTTAAGGCATGACACTGCTTATTGATCATATAAATGACCCTCCAGTAGGTGAGATGGGGATTGTAGAGACAGTGACAAAATGCTGTGTAACAGATGCCTCCTAAAGCATGAGGTCCGAGGGAGAGAGAGGGGCGAAATGCTTTATGAGAACATGTTCAAACTGAACACCGCTATCGGAAAAACCTGCAATTTTGAATACAATTGAATCTCTGATACATGAACACATGGTATGGGCAAAGCCATCCATAATATAGTGCATAAAAACTGAGATCCAAGGTATGGACGCAAGCATCCAACAATAAGGATCAACAAATAGACTCAGGTATGGTCATAACCATCCAATCAAAAGAGTCATGTAATAAGTCATGATAATCCACAAGAATCTGCAGCCTGGATTTTATCAGACAAAACCCAGGGTCTTGCACTCCATCTCGACCCGAACAAGTACAAATTCAAACATGCGAATATATGAGCTGAAGTCGAACATGCAAGAAAATCGTTTGATTACCAGCCAATAATGAAAGTTGTTAATAGACGCGAGAGAAACCACCAATAATGACAATGGCCCTCAAGGTACGAGAGGTGCAATCCACAAATGTGAACAGTGATATGACGTCAAACACCAGCATAATCAATCGATCGCAGGCCAATGATGTGAACCTTGTGTCGAATGCGAAGAACCTGCCATTGAGGCATTCGGGTTCCAAGGTACCAGATCACATTACTGGATAATGAGCTGATGTCGACAGGAAGTGACCTGGTCGAAGGAGGGCCATAATGTTTCCCACATCATCAACAGAAGATAGAGGAACATGATGATAGTGAATCAGGACCAACAGAGAATCAGAGGGAGGTTTAAAAATGCAGAGGAAAACTTCTCTTGAACATATCAGAAACACGACACTGGATTTGGCAGTATTTGACATCAAGGGATTTGAGGTCATGATGACGTGGAAAAGAGCAGATGAGAGGTCAAAACAGATTACCCAAAATCATGAAGGAAAAAATGACGAAATGAGATGTCCCCAACTTGACACAAATGTAGACAAGTGTCATGTTCAAGAGAAACATACTGCTAACACAACTAAAATATGGTTCAATTTTCCCTCATCATTTCTGGCGAGTACCCAATTATTTTTAAAAACAAGCTTGAAGGGGATAGCATATGCTTGCAATGTAATTTTTTCCTTCGGACAAATCCAACCTAGTACATTTTATGAGCCCTAGGAAGGAGGAACTCGAGTAACGTCATTATAATGACGAAGTCTGATGTCATTAGGATTTAACGAGTCTGACAAAGGGAGAACTCAACATATTTTCATGTTTAGAGAGTTTGAAAAGAAGGTAGAGAAGAAAACTCCAGCATGGCCCTTTTCATAAATAGTCTCTCAGATTCGAAAAGGTAGAAAACAATATCTGAAAGAACCTCTTAGTCACAATAGGCTAAGGTATTCCTTTTTCGTAAATAATCCATCCCAACCCGAAAAAGGGGTAAACGTATACTAGGTAGATATTGCTTTGAAGTCACTTAACGAGTTCAAAACAACAAGAGTTTTGGCAATCTTTTCAATTTTAGAGAGTCAAAAAAGAGCTAAAAGATGACTCCAGTATTGACTTTTTCATGTTTTTACCGAGTCCGAAAAAGTATAAAATATAACTCGTTACTTCATCACTATGGCCTGAAACTTGTCGCTGCACAAGAGATACATGTAAAACCCATTTCTCGAAAATAATATAATAAAATAATAAAATAATATGTCTTAAGACCTAATTAGGGTTGTGAAAAGTTATAAAATTCCAAAAATGGTAAAAATAATTACTTTTCACTTTTTACCTCTTGTGGAGCAATAGTTACCCATTTTATAGTGTGACCTTGTGGCAACGATTGCAGAAGATCCGGTTGACCAATCTAGAATCCGTCAGCTCTAGGTAAGAGCCGACATCCTTCCCTTCAATTTAAGTCTTCTTTTACTACCTGCAAATCTCAATTTTGATTTCTGGTAGAGGAAATGTAAATTTTAGGGCACGGCGGTCGGCGTGAGTTTCGGGCATAGACTCGCGCCAATCGCCTATTTTTCTGAACTAGGGTGTGCCCATTGGTGCTACCATTTGAGAAACAGTCGTGCCAACCGCGCAGAACATTTTTGTTTAAAAAATTCTAGGTAAAGACCCATTTTTTTTACAAATCCAAGTTTCTAAAATAGCTAATACTATCCATATGAACATGTTTGCAGGTAGAAAGCGGCAAAATGGTATTCGAATTGAAATAACAGGAACACAGCGAAGAGGATGAGCTTGCCATGGAAAATGAGAGATGCATGGAAGCTCTCAGAGACTGTGGACTAAAGAAGTTATTTTTGACACCGTGTCTCTGAGCTCAATCGGAGCTGCTACAGTATTTGATCAACATATGGGATGAGAATCAGGAAAATTTCATTCTTCGAGATCAAGAACTTGAGATTGATGTTTTTGATGTCTACTTCATAACAAGACTATTGCGGAGGGGAGCAGCACCAATCCTAATCGACACCAGAACTTGCATGGAGAGCATGTCCATGGTGATTGACAGGGTATTTCTAGGGGCACGAAAGGGATCAAGAAGTGGAAAGTCAATATCCAGACTATACCAGAAGTGCTACATACCATCACGCGAGCTATGGGATCACAGGCGCCTCACGAAGCAACAAATACACAACTACTTCTTGCTGTAGATTACCTGACACCAACCATCTACAACTAGGCAGAGGCTGTGACAATAAATATGAAATGACAGTTAACAAAGTGCAAGAAGAAAAAACTGAAGCAATTTGGTTATGGGTCTATCCTGGTATCATTATTTCTGGAATGAATACCAATTTTCCAGCCTCAGGAGGTCATAGTCCCGACATCACCAACGAGGGAACCACGGATGGCCTAATGGGCAGCTCTGATGCCAAGGGTAGGGGGTGACCAACATATGTCCTAGAGACTAGAGTTTTTTGATTGGCTCCAATGACAATTGATTGTCATGGAGGACTGGCCCTACTCTGGTACATATTTTACTGGTTATCCGGACCTCCCACTCCCAGAGGGAGAGGATTGGGATGAAGATTTGGGTAAGACTCATTTTTTATTTTTCATGAGTATTATGATTTTTTATTATGTACGTTCTGACATTAAATCCATGCACTTGTAGATGTTGGCCCAGAGAGATCCGAAGGCATGTCTCCGACAGCGAGGTGAACCCCTCGCGATTTTGACCCTCATGGTGAGGGAGGCGAGGAGGAGGAGATCATGCGCAACCTAGAGGGAATCACACATGGAGTCTAGACTATACATGATTCGACGATGTTCCTTGTGCCTACTAGAGACATACCGTAAGGGTGCCAAGCCACATTCACTGCTTACCGAGGCGACTCGTAGGGTAGTGACATGCTACCATGATCATCACGTTGATTAGACACCTAGGTTTTATATCTGCATATTTTGAGAGGCATTGTGTCTCGGGATGTAACAGAAACACACATATTTTTTGAGTTTATGATGCACATTGATGTAAACATTTGATATATATATATATATATATATATATATATATATATATATATATATACATATATTTTCCTATGTAGATCTTTTACATATGATGATGATTTTATAATTTACACAAATGTCTATCTAATACAATGTTAGCCACCGTATTAATTAATGTATTCATTCATCTAGGAATATGTTGATATGTGATAAAATCAAAATGTCTTTCTAGCAAATGAACACGTAAATACAATCTCAAAATGTATGAGTTTCTGACCAAATAATGCCCATTGAGCCGAAGAACAACAAGTTGTGAATCTAGATTTACAAGAAATGAACATATGTCAAGGTTGATTGCCTCGGTTAATAGTTCGAGAACATCATTATACTCAGTGAAATTTTTTGTAGTTCGTCCTAGACAAATACCTTGTAGATCTATCAAAACCCGCTTTTTCTGTGCTTCGATAACCAAAGTAGCAAAGCGGCGGGTTACATCCAACCTTTCTAAGTAAAGGAGACGCTCTTCTTCTGGCGAAGTGTTTGGCAGTAATTCAATAGCCAACTTGTGCGAAGGTATTTCACACTCAATCGAGAGAGTAGCTTCCAAACCATAAACCAATTGAAAAAGAGTAAATCCGGTTGCATTCTTAACTGAGGTTCGGTATGCCAAAAGAGCTGAAAATAACATGAGATGCCAATTGGACTTGTGGATCCCAATCGTATGCTGAAGCATGGTGACAAGAACTTTGTTCACTGCTTCAACCTAGCCATTGGCCTGAGGATAGTATGACGTTGAGCTGTCATGACGCAGACCCAACTTAGATGTCAACTCCGCCACCATATAATGCCAAAAATGGGAACCATGATCGGTAACGATGGCTTGAGGGACACCAAACATAGCAATGATGTGATTGAATATGAATTTAGCAACTGTCTTACCGTCAACAGCAAGTGTAGTCATTGCTTCGGCCCATTTGGTGAAGTAGTCAACGGCTATGATAATATAAGCATGCCCCCCGACCAAGTGAGGGTTATACATTATAAAATCGATGCCCCACTGTTAACACTGGAAAATTGTACAACAAAAAACGACATTAAGTAATGTCGAGCCCAAGGATTTACAGGACAGGGATACATTATGGAATAAAAAATATTAAGAATCTCTAAGGTTTGGAGCAATTCAAGATTGAACTAGTCATAAATGCCCGAATGCGCACTTTTTCCTTCGAGAAGAGTGCCTTCTGTGCGCACTGGAGCCCGAGAAGCATGCATTTCCTGGAAATGGAAAAAAGTCCCTTTTCGGAACCACAAGCAAGAAAATGATAGTTTCTCCTTATGTGAAAGCCACCCAAGGACAACACCAGTGCCTCCTTAGGCCTTGTGTGAGCACACAAAATCATATTTCAGCCCACAATGGAATATTGCCCCTCCCTTGGGTCACTATCTACCATGTACCAAGGGAGGGAAGGAGGTTTGAAATCTCACCTATATAAACCCTCAAAGATATGAACAATCTACGATCACAAGGTTATGTTGGCCATATTTTCCCAAGCAACACCAGCTGTTTGTGTGAACCAAGGAGCAGGAGCTGAAGAAGAGGACTCAATTGTTGGCCACCCAACAATTTCAGTCCATTGCAGTAGAGAGAGAGAGTTGAACTGCGTCAAAAGGTAGAACTTGAAGGACAAACATCCTTGCGTCGGGCCCTAGAGCCTCTGCCTAGGCCCTTCAACAAGTGGATAAGATTTGTATTCATTCCAAGCATTCAATGAGAAGAAGGCCATCGAGCCGTTGTTTACCTTGTTATTGTTTGGAACTCTCTATTTAGTTTCTTTTTGTGGTTTTAGTTTTACTTTTTAACAGAGCATACTTAAGTGTATTACTTTGTTTTAAGTCTTATACTTCTGAGCTCCCCTCAGATACTGCCTGTTACTTATGGTTTAGAGAAAAGACCACATTCTCTAGATGCATGCGATTTTGTACACCCATGTGTCGAATCCACCACAACAGGATTGGCGAATCCACTGGCGTGTTTCAAGTTTATGTGGGTGTGCCATTGTTTACAAGGGACCCTTAGTCTATGTTGGAGTGGAGTTGACAGTCCTATGACCCATATTGCAGTCCCTAGACTCATTGAGGTGATAGACTGAAGAAGTCAACTCCTAATTTTTTTTTTTACTTGCAAGAATTTTGCGCACTGTTTTTACACACAGATGTGCAGGGCGCACATTCAGGAGTGACCTGCACGCAGGAAGGCGCACCTGTCAGAAGGTTTTGCGCGCAATTTGCAGAGAGATTTTTTCTCCCTATCTGCTTCTTTTTTTTCTTCTGCTTGTAAGTGTGTTGGGCAGCCCCTAATGTATCTGCCACCACCTGTGTTGATACCCCACAGCTTCTGAAGACTAATTTTTGCTGCTTTTTGTAGGCATTTAGTTAGTTTTCATTTAAGTTGGTTTTTTGCAAAAAGTACTCACATAATTTAAGTAGGGGGCGAATTAACCATTGTTTTCCGAACAATTTATGTTTTTGCAAATTCTGGTATGCACACTTAGTCTAACTAGTCCAAGTAAGTGGCTCATGACCACACATGCATAAGCTAGTGTAGAAATTGTTTAGTTTAAATTTCAATTTTTGCATTTAGGAAATTGCAGGACTAGGATTGAATCACAAGTTAGAGTAAGTAATCTCTGCTCTCTTTGCGCCATTGGGTGACCCTAGACAAACATATGAACACTCTACATTTGTGATATGCCATCTCCCTTTAGTCATTCACATAGACTAATTAGGAGGTTTTGGAAGCGGCCCATTATTCGCAAATGATTTTTATTTGAGCAAGGAACAACGTCACATAGTTTAACTAGGGGACATTTGTAACGGATCACCGATATCCATATGTTCAAATTATGAGATTGTTCACCATATGCTCACACACATTCACCCACTAAGAAAAGAAAGCCACCTAAAAATAACTTAAACCAACTCACTAAACTCTCCCCACAGGGGCCACAAGAGAAATTATAGTTTAAGTTAGGATCAAGGGTGTAGGCATCCAATAAGCCGCCTTGATCATGCTTCACATTTGAAACATAGAAGTTACGTTTTTAGGGAGCTTAAAATCCACCTATCAACCCATGAAAAATAAAACCCGAGCACAGTAGAGACCCAATTCAGAGGGGGTTAGGCTTAGGCGCAGTGCGTGCGGTATCAGTTGGGGCTACCTGACCTGTTTGTAATTCGGTACTGTTAGCTAACTACCAAGAAGCCCAAGACTCGAACGCTCACGTGGGACAGTGGTTCTTAGTGACCAAAACTAGGGCATTCTTTACCCTGTAGGTGATGATGCAGGCAAGTGCCAGACCCTCTACCCTTACCTTGGTTGATTCCCTTCGGCTGACTAGGGGCATCGCCAGTTCTTTCAGGACGTTGTGCCAGCACTCGCAAGAAATCCTCTCGAGGCCCAGTTAATTTTGAGAGTGTGAGGACGTTACAAGGTCTTCTAGGTTTTTGAGTATCATGCGCAAATAAAGAAAACCATTTTTTGCTTGTGTTATCTCAAAATTAGACCCTGATAGGCTGCTTAGTCAAGGAGACCCTGAGTAACTATTTCAAACCAAAATTTTATTTGACGCTTAGCCTCCTCAACCTGAGAGGGCTCTCTCAATAGGTTAATGATTTGCAAATAAAGATCAGATGGCTAACTCTGTAAATAAACTGAATACAGTGAATAATTGGTTGTACTACCAATCAAAAAACATCTATTGGGTAAATGGAGTCAAATGTGCTTTCACAAAACATAAATATCAGTTTCAAATCGAAGTCAGGGCATTTCAGGGTTTAGATGCATCAATAGAATAGTAGGACAGAGAATAAACACAGTTCATGAACATATGAAGGAAGTTAGAGCACCTTCAATGAATTCTAAGTAACATACATTCATGCCACTACAAGTAACTTAAAGAGAAACATCATGAGACAATCAAACATCCATAATCCTTTCTGAATCTTGAGTGATGAAACACAACTCTTTGTATTAAGATAAAAACACAGTTCTCTGATATCACAAAAAGTATTCTTATTTAATGAAAATTCCAAGCCTATGCAATTTGATTTCTTCCCTCTTATAGAGTGGTCATTACATCCTTGGGTTCCCTCCAAACATTTGAGAAGAAATTCGAATTTGAAACCTATCAACTTCTAAACAAACTTCATTTACAAACTGACAGTTAAACTTTCTGTCTTATAGTCCTAATGCAACTAAGACTAAAGCACTATTTATTATATCTTAACAACCTTTAACAACCTTATCTAATCATTAAAAACTATGCTTGACAGTTATTTCTTCTAGACTTCGACCATGATGATATTTATCTTCTTGTTGTTAGACCCAATCAACCTGCTTCTTATCCATTCCTGCAAAATAGGAGCATGTTCCCTGTATAATAGCTGAATGCCTCATTTCTGTCCATTCGAACCAACTGCTGAAGAATTGGTTCTCAAAACATGTGGCAAATGTCTTATAACCTTCATTTTAATTCGACCTTCCAGCCGTGCAAATCCCAACCTCCAAAATGGTGCAAAAAATATCAATACTGCTGCGCTACAAAACTGCTAAGTGTCACCTTCAGTAGTTTCATAGTGCACTACGAAACTGCTGAGTCTTCACTTTTCACAGCTTCCTTCCAAAATTTTAGTTTTCAACCCTTTAATACTATATTTCCAGTTGTATATAAGCTTTCATAACCCATAAACATCAACTTTAAACAACTCCAAAAATGAGATATTACCACATAACCTCAAAAATTTGTTAAAGGATGACACTTACTGTTTGCACTTATTTTAGTTGTGGCTGATCTTCAAACTGTGCTAGCTATATTTATAGGTCTTATACTCTCCTCTTAATCCTTCTATTGCTTTCCCTTAGCTTGGTATTGACCATCCTAATGAATTTTTCTTCTTTGATTGTAGGTAGTGTCCATATGAAGAATTGAGCTTGACTATCAATTAACTCAGGGTTTGGATTTTTCTCCAACTCCCACAGTCCTTTCATCCTTTCAAAGTTTGCCCTTTCTTTGGCATGCACTCTCACCTTTTTATTCAACTTATCAATCTCATTATTTGCAAGTCTTAGTTTGTCTTTGACATCTTCATAGCTGCTCTTTTCCTTCTGAATATTGAAAACCCTGTTTCTGTCTTCTTCAAGCATTGAAAATGATGTATTTGTGGTTTCTTCAAAAACATTAGCACTTTCACCTCCTATTTGATCTATCTCCATGTCAGGCTGTTTCAACTTCTTGGAATGCCTAGTTGAGGGTTTTCTAGGCTTAAAGATAAACTCTGCCACTTCATCCTGAAAATCTAACATTTTGGATGTCTTCAATTTATTTGATTTGCTTCCACCTGTATCCAGTTTGATGAAGTCTACTTGTACTAGGGGAGACTCTTCAATGTCAATAGCTTGAAGTATATCATTCAAATTACCTCTTGACCCCTCTGTAACTATAGCCTTACCCTTTTCCTTTAACCTTTGACTCCTAGTCAACCTCATTTGATCTGTTTTACTAGTTGACTGTTCTAGAATTTTCTCCTTAACCAGAGTTTTCTTCTTCTGTGCAGATATAGGAGTATATTGGATATTCAATGTTGCTCTTATCATTGTGTCTTTAATTTGTTTCCGAGGCTTGATTTTAACAAATCTTCTTGACTTTGTTTCTACAGGGGCAGTAATCTTTGATGGATTTTCTCTTTAGCTTGAGGACTAACACCTGTTCCTTCAATCCCAATTCTACTCAAAAAGAGGAATTTATCCCAATCTCTGTTTGCTTTTTGCAGCTCATGTAAGACTATGAACTTGACTAAGCCATGGTGAAATAATGAGGTTTCACATGACTCAACTTTCATTTGTACCTTATCAGACATCTTAGCCAAACTTCTGAAAAGATAAAAAGGTAAATCTAGAGATATTATCCTTGTGAAATGAAGTAAGAGTTTAAAGTGATAGGTATACACCTTGTGGTATCTCCCTTCGCAGGTGAAGTACCTCTAAATATTGTGGAGCAGATTGGAAAATGTATCTTGGACATAACTTCTTGGCACAACTTTGTTCAAGTCAACCTTTGTAAACTCTAGTTTTAGAAAGATTTTGCAGGGTATCATGTCAAACGTGAAGTTTTTAAACCACCCGTCTTCTCCTCTCGGAATTTCTGTAACTGCTGATATCACTTCAGGAGAAATTGGTAAATTGAGGAATCTAATCTTTGAGTTTGATCCTGTGAAGTTTATGGAAAATTCTTGGGTGACTTGAGTGTGCCCTCCTTGAAGTTTTTCACAAAACGTCCAGCAACCTACTTTCTTAAAGGCTTATTCAACAGACTTGTCTTTTGTAAGGGCTTCTACACCTTCAGGTTCTGTTCTTAGGAAATGACCAGACCTATGACTCCTTCTTTCTTCAGCCATTTTCTTCTTGAAAACCTTGTATCTTCAGAAATCTGTGATAATCCCTCTGAAAACCCTGTGTCTTCAGCAAATTAGCAAATTAGAAATTAGAGCTTCCTATTGAATGAACTGGCTTGCTTGGTAAATGAGTTCAGCCTCACTTGATAACAATTCTGCTTCCACCAGCAATGAATTTCAAACTCACTTGATAACAAGTTTTGAAAATACTGATATAACCTGAATTTGAATGAGCAGCCTCGCTTGAAATATATTTTCACAGCCTTTCTTGAAAACTTTACAGAATCGCTTGAATTTGTTTCAGTAAAATCAGGTCTTTCACCACTAATTCCTTCTTCAAAACATAAGCATGCATGCACTATTGTCTTGCATGAGACAAATGAAGTCGAAAACGACCAACTGTTTTCAAATTTGAAAGGACCAATGAAAACTGACCCCTAATCAATGACAAATGATCCCGAATAATTAAAATAAATGGTTGCATGCGTGAATGAGAACTCGTGGATGACACTTAATGATGAATAATTTAACTATATTTGACAGATGTGACAGCTCAAACGCAAAACTAAGAATCCCCAATTTCGTAGCGCATGATTTGCAAATTCGGGTTTTTGTGCTACGAAATCACCAGCGTTTTCGTAGCGCAAAATCAACTTTTTACATTGAGCATGCTACGAAAACGTGGTTTCATGGCTTATTCATCAAATTTTCAGAAAAAATTTAAAAATGGGTTTCAAAACATGGCATAAGATCTTTGAAGAATTAAACATGGTTAATGAACATTGTTTGGTGATGGAATGAGACTTTTAACCCTATCTAGCATTATGACTTAGGAACAAGTGTAACTAACCAAGTTTCAGAATTTTTTTATAGTGCTAATAGTGGCTCCACTTGGGATAGTGTGCCCCTGTGGTACACTAAGAACCCCCAGCACCAGTGCCATCCATTTTGATAAAATACATAAATTTTTGTTGACAAGCATCTTCTTTGAATTGTTGGGCCTTCACCTCAGGCTTAAGCTCTTTGTTTCAGCTTGTCATTTATTAGCAAAAACTTGACAAAGATGAATATATACAATGTCATGAATGAGTGATGTTACTTCAGCAAACATAATGCTTTAGGAACCTACCATTAACAGGCTCTCCAACATATGATCCTCCATCAATTTCCTGCAATACGTAAGTGTTGTTTCCATGAAAACCAGAAATATGAAAAGGACCCTTCCATAAATTCTCAAACTTACCGCTTGCCCTTTTCTTCAATTTTGGCCTCCCATTTCAGTACTTTATCATGAATCTGAAAACTATCCTCTTTGACCCTCCTATCAAATGTATTCTTAATTCTGTTTTGAGCATGCTGATGTCTATCATAAACTTCATTTCTCTTTTCTTGCAAGGCTATCAGCTAGTTTATCCTCTTTTGGATGGCATTTGGTTCTTCTTCAAGTCCTTGAATTAACTTCATAACCGGCACCCCAAGTGATGTTGGAAAAACAGCTTCAGCCCCATAAACTAATTCATATGGCGAAGTCCCAATTTTTCTCTTTGTACAAATCCTATCAGCCCATAAGGAATACTTCAACTTTAAATGCCAAGCTTTCTTGTTCTCCTACAGTACCTTTTTGATGATTCTCACAATGATTTTGTTTGATGATTCAACAAAGCCATTACCTTGTGGATAGTAGGCTGTAGAGTGTCCAAGAGTAATGTGATATTGATGGCAGAAATTTATCATCTTCTTGGACTTAAAATATTGAGCATTATCTGTTATAATCTTCATGGGACAGCCAAAACTTGACAATATATTATTCTTTAAGAAATAAATAATTACAGAGTCATTAGCTTGCCTGGTTGGTATTGCTTCTATCCATTTGGTGAAGTAGTCTATTGCTGTAAGAATCCAGTGATGCTGCCCTGATGAAGATGGATGTATCTCGCCAATAAATTCTATCCCCCATTGCCGAAATGGAGCTTCAACATAAATAGGAACCAAAGGTAGAGGTACAAGCTTTCTTCTACCTTCAAAAATTTGGCACTCATGGCATGCAACGATCTTTTTGTAAATGTATTTAAACATTGTTGGCCAAAAGTATCCAGCTCTTAGGATCTTGTTTGCTGTAGCTTTCCAATAATGGTGTCCTCTGCAATCACCTTTATGGAACTCATCAGTTATCTTTTCAGCCTCTTCTTCAAGCAAACAATTCAACAAAATTCGTCTTGCATCTTTCCAAAATAGATTTATGTCATAAACAAAATATCTCAATGATTTTAGCTTAACAAACCTTGCTTTGGACTTCGTTAGATCAGTGGGAGATTTATTATGCTATAGAACAAAAACCACATCCTTATACCACTCTTACATAAGAAATTTCTCATCAACTTGGACCAATTATTCTTCATTTTCAGAAATTTATGATATTTCTGCATTCAGATTTATGTCAAGACAGTCCAAATTTGACTGAGTCATTAGCTTCGCCAAGCCTTTTCCCTTCACCAACTTCGTTGGTTTAATATCTATATCATATTCCAGCAATTTGGCGATCCATTTTCCCCTCTTGCCATCCAGATATGCTCGAGTTAGAATGTCCTTTACCATAGCACTTGGAACATATGCTATGATGTGCGAATGCAAAACATAAATTCTGAAATCTTTTATAGCTTTCACCAAAGCATAGGCCTGCTTCTCTAGAATATTATGCTTCAGTTAAGCATTTACTAATGTACTACTAAAGAAAGAAATAGGTTGTTCAATACCTTGCTTTCCTTTTTGTAGCAAAACTCCAGCAATTGTGTTTTCGGAAGCAAATTTAAAAACCAGAAATTCTTTTGAAAAATCTGGAATGATGAGAACTGGTGCTTGTGTGAGTGCCTTCTTGATTTATTCAAAAGATTTCCTTGCTTCAGCTGTCCATTTAATGTCAACTCCTTTCCTTAGCATCCTTGTTATATCTTTGACAATTTCTTGCAAAGCTAGGAATAAAACGCCTAACAAAATTCACTTTCCCAAGAAAAGATTGAATCTCTTTCCTACTTCTTGGGAAATATACCTTTTGAATTGCATTAAATATATTAGCATCAATCCTAATTCTTTCTTCAGAAATAATATGACCAAGTAATTTTCGTAATGTTAAAGAAAATATGCTTTGAGTAGGATTAAGAGAGATACCAAACCTTCTACATTTCAGCATAATTTTTTCTAGATGTTTCAAATGATCTTCTTCTTTCTTTGAATAGACTGTGATATCATCAAGATAAACAACTACGGACTTATCCTTTTCTTCAGAAAAAGCAATATCCATTGCTCTTTGGAAAGTGGCTCCCGCATTCATGAGACCAAAGGGCATTTTAGCGTACATGAATGTACCCCATGGTGTTGTGAAAGCTGTTTTTTCTTGATCATCTGGATGCACAAGAATCTGATTGTAACCTGAAAAGCCATCAAGCATAGACATCCTTTGTGAACCAACAATATTTTGCAGAATTGAATCCATCTTAGGAAGAGGATAGTTATCCTTTAGTGAAGCCTTATTCAAATTTCTGAAGTCAATACAAATTATGATTTCTCCATTCTTCTTCCTTACTGGAACTAATTTTGCAAGGCAATTTTGAAATCTGATTGGAACAATGATCTTTGCATCAAAGAGTTTCTTAACCTACTTTTCAATTAATGGCATGAGAAGATGATTAATTCTCCTCAATTTCTGCTTGAAAGGCTTCTCATTTTCCTTGATAGGAATAGTATACTGAATAATGGAAGGATCATATTGCTTTAAATCAGAATAAATCCAAGCAAAAACATCCATAAACCTTCTCATCATATCAATATATTTGGATTTCACATCAGCTGAAAGAAGCTTTGAATTTTTTATCATTTTAGGCAAAGCTAATGTAACAATATTACATCTCTCTACTTCCTCTTCATCAAATTGCAATTTTGGTGCTTTAAAAACATCATTTTGATAAAAAATATTTTCAAGAGGAATAAGACCCTTTGGTATTGAATTATTATTTAATTGCAAAACTTCAGAATTTTCTTTAGGCTCAACAAGCATATTTTGTTGATCTACATGTGTATTTTCAAATTCCTCTTTCAACTCAATGAAATTCTTTACCTGTTGATCATCTTCAAAAACTTGCCAATTTATGATATTGTCTGGTATGGCTGGTCTATGACGAACTTCAATCTCATATTTTTCATTTGAATGCATGGGAATGATGAAAAGACTTGCGGAGACAGCAAGAGAGTCAACAATAGAATTCTGATCTCTAGTTTTGACTATGAAGGAATAAGACTGAAAGTTTTCCAACATGTCTAAAACTAAATTTCTGTAAGCCCTCATTCTTACATCCTTCATTTGATAGACACCTTCAACTTGTCTAATAACCAATTCAAAATCTCCAAAAATATAAATATTTCGAGCCTTCATCTTTTTCAAAATATCTAGACCCAAAATCAAAGATTCATATTCATCCATGTTGTTTGTGCAATCAAAATTCAGTTTGTAAGAGTAAAAATTACTCTCATCATTTGGATTTATAATACAAATCCCTGCTCCTACCCCTTCTTTTCCTGCTGATCCATCAAAGTACAATGACCACCATTCCTCCATCTCTTCGTCATTTACTTGTCGATTTTCTACATGTTGATTTTTTGAATGCTGATTTTTTGCTCTTATTTCTTCCTCAACACTATCAACTGATTCATTGAAAAGAATGGCTGATCCAAGTTCAGTATCAAAGGCATAAATAGGAAAATTTTCATTTTTATCTTTACTTCTTATCATGTAGGCCATTCTAGTCTCCCGATACAACCTCCTTTGCTCACCAAAAACAAGAATTGTGGCATAGGAAAGATCCATCTGCATTGTGCCTTTGATTTTCGCTGCCCATGATCTTGATAATAGCATACCAAACTTTGGAGGAACATCAACTACAACAATGTCCATAACAACTGTCTTTGCTAGAATTTGCGTGAGGCCGACAACAACATCCTTGATTAGACCAATACATTGAACCCTCTTGGAATCAAAGGAAAAAAATCCCTATATGGTCTTGTGATTTGCAATCCCATTCTCTCCATGATAACCTTGGGCATGAGGTTATGAGAAGCTCCTGAATCTAACATAGCATTATGCAAAGTCATATCATGAATACTAATGCTTACATAAAAAGGAGTAAACTCTTCATTTTGATCATATTCTAACCTTGGACCCAAATATATAGTAGGATCGTCTTCTTGGACATTCAAGATGTTAGCAGCCCCTGCTTGTGAATTTAAAATATTAAATATATTGCTTCTATATTCATTCACCTTGAGAATCTCACTGAAAGGGACTGATATTTTAATCTTTGAAATTTCATTCTCAAGGTTGAAAACAGAAACAAACTTTTCAGCATATTTGATAAGAGGAGGAAGTTGAGTGTCTTTCTTACCAAGTGGAATATATTTTTTACCTTCAGCCACCTTTGGGGTATCATTCTTTGCTTCAATAGCCTTTGGAGCATCTTTCTTGGGCTGTGCTCTGTTTGCAATGATAGGCACATTTATATTTTTGAGATTGTATTTCTTTTGCATCTTGAAAATAGCATGTTGATACCCTTTAAAATAATCTGATGGTTCTTCTCCTTGATTAGCCAAATCTGACTCATCATGCTCTTCTTTATTCAAGAATATTCCTGACATTTCTTCGTCAAGACAATGGATGGATTCTTTAGGAATCTCAGGCTCATCTTCTTCATCTACCAAATTTTGCTGAAAAGGAGGTCTCACTGGAGGGTCAACTTGCTGATTTCTATTCTCTCTTGGCCTTTGCTGATTTTGAGGTCTCCTAAATTGTGGATTTCTGAATTGAGGTTCATGTTGTAGAGGAGGAGCTGAAGTGTTTCCAATAGCTAACCTATCCATCAACTTCTCCATGGTTTTCATCATTGACTCAAATTTATCTTCAGAAGTTGAAGTGGATGGTTTCTCTTCTTCTTTCAATTTAGTTTTTCCCATTTTTGACTTTTTAGAAGCTATCATGTTTACCTCAACCTTAACTGCATCATTTTGCATTTCAGCAAGTGTAGGTGACTCTCTTTCCCTCAACAAGATAGAAAAGTCATCGTCAAATGCTTCATCATATCTCATTTGTGCTAAGGATTTCGGAGGTTTCAATTGGGCTGGAATTGAGTCAACAACTTTATTGAATCTTTTTGAAAAGTTTTGGACAGATTCATCAACTGCCCTTATAAGGCTGTTGTATTCAGTGAGTGCTTGGACTGGATTGGTTCTATTACCCCATTTTCTTAAGAATTTATCTTCAAAATCATTCCAAGTTCTAATGCTGCCCGGTGCAAGAGCCTTAAACCATTTTCTAACTTCACCAATAAAACTCTTTGCAAATAACCTTAGCTTCACATCCTCATCATCAAATTCTTCCCTGTCTATAAAATCATTGAATCTGTCTACAAATCAATCTGCTGAAATTTCCTCATCACTACCCCACGTAGGAATCCTAGTAGCATATTTACTAGGAAGGTCATGCAAAACAATAGGAGGTACAAGTGGCACATACCTAGCAAGAGCAGCCATGACTGGAGGATGAACAATGGTTGTAGGAAGAGCAGAAGAAGCTGAGGAACTAATATGAGGAGGAATATTTGGTTTTTGTAAGCCACTGACAATAGAACTCCAATTTGGAAGCGGTAAACCAACTTTGGATTTCAGCAAGACTTCAAAAGGATCAGTTTCTTTGAGTTTATCTAAAGACTCTTTTTCTAGCAGTAGTTCAGAGGTAATAGCTTCCCAAAACTCTTCCTTGTATTCTTGTGTCACTAAGGCTGAAGTGTCAATTCCTCTTTTTTGCAAGTCTAAGATAACATCAGTGAGTTCTTTTTCACTTTCATATCTAAACAACACTTCATGAATCTTGTCATAAACTTTCTTATCTTCAGGACTTCTTAATATTTCATAGGACAAAGATTTCGAATGAGATGGAGTGCCTGATATTTTTGAAATTCTTTGAATTTTTGAAATTGTGTTTGGATTGTCCACAGTGGTAGGTGGATTGGGATCAGGATTTCTCTATGTGTATCTCCTTCTCGAAGCCACCTTTAAACTTTGAAAAATTTATGGAGTCACCAAGGTAGATTGCAACCTTGAAAAACTTTCTGAGCTCCTGATACCTTCAGAAGTTCAGCTTCTTGATTTTGAGAATGAATAATCTTCAGACTCTCGGTAGACGCACCAAAATGTTATCTCAAAATCAGACCCTGATAGGCTGCTTAGTCAAGGAGACCCTGGGTAACTATTTCAAACCAAACTTTTAGTTGAGGCTTAGCCTCCTCAACCTGAGAGGGATCTCTCAATAGGTTAATGATTTGCAAATAAATATCAGATGGCTAACTCTGTAAATAAAATGAATAAAGTGAATAATTGGTTGTACTAATAATCAACAAACATCTATTGGGTAAATGGAGTCAACTGTGCTTTCACAAAACATAAATATCAGTTTCATATGGAAGTCAGGGAATTTTAGGGTTTAGATGCATCAATAGAACAATAGGACATAGAATAAACATAGTTCATGAACATATGAAGGAAGTTAGAGCACCTTCAGTGAATTCTAAGTAACATACATTCATGCCACTGCAAGTAAATTAAAGAGAAACATCATGAGACAATCAAACATCCATAATCCTTTCTAAATCCTAAGTGATGAAACAAAACTCTTTGTATTAAGATAAAAACATAGTTCTCTGATATCACAAAAAGTATGCTTGTTTAATGAAAATTCCAAGCCTATGCAATTCGATTTATTCCCTCTTATAGAGTGGTCATTAAATCCTTGGGTTCCCTCCAAACATTTGAGAAGAAATTCGAATTTGACACCTATCAACTTCTAAACAAACTTCATTTACAAATTGACAATTAACTATCTGTCTTACAGTCCTAATATAACTAGGACTAAAACACTATTTATTATATCTTAACAACCTTTAACAACCTTATCTAATCATTAAAAACTATGCTTGACAAATATTTCTTCTAGACTTCGACCATGATGTTATTTATCTTCTTGCTGTTAGACCCCATCAACCTGCTTCTTATGCATTCCTGCAAAATAGGAGCATGTTCCCTATATAATAGCTGAATGCCTCATTTCTGTCCATTCGAACCAACTGCTGAAGAACTGGTGCTCAAAACATGTGGAAAATGTATTATAACCTTCATTTGAATTCGACCTTCCAGCTGTCCAAATCCCAACCTCCAAAATGGTGCAAAAATTTTCAATACTGCTGCGCTACGAAACTGCACAGTCTTCACTTTTCACAACTTCCTTCCAAAATTTTAGTTTTCAACCCTTTAATACTATATTTCCAGTTGTATATCAGCTTTCATAACCCATAAACATCAACTTTAAACAACTCCAAAAATGAGATATTATCACATAACCTCAAAAATTTGTTAAAGGATGACACTTACTGTTTGCACTTATTTTAGTTGTGGCTGATCTTCAAACCGTGCTAGCTATATTTCCAGGTCTTCTACTCTCCTCTTAAGCCTTCTATTGTTTTCCCTTAGCTTGGTATTTACCATCCTAATGAATTTTGCTTCTTTGATTGCAGGTAGTGTCCATATGAAGAATTGAGCTTGACTATCAATTAACTCAGGGTTTGGATTTTTCTCCAACTCCCACAGTCCTTTCATCCTTTCAAAGTTTTCCCTTTCTTTTGCATGCACTCTCACCTTTTTCTTCAACTTAATCAATCTCATTATTTGCAAGTCTGAGTTTGTCTTTGACATCTTCATAGCTGCTATTTTCCTTCTGAATATTGAAAACCCTGTTTGTGTCTTCTTCAGGCATTGAAAATGATGTATTTGTGGTTTCTTCAAAAACATTAGCACTTTCACCTCCTGTTTGATCTATCTCCATGTAGGACTGTTTAAACTTCTTGGAGTGCCTAGTTGAGGGTTTTCTAGGCTTAAAGATAAACTCTTCCACTTCATCCTGAAAATCTAACATTTTGGATGTCTTCAATTTCTTTGATTTGCTACCACCTGTATCCAGTTTGATGAAGTCTGCTTGTACTAGGGGAGACTCTTCAATGTAAATAGCTTGAAGTATATCATTTAAATTACCTCTTGAGCCCTCTGTAACTACAACCTTACCCTTTTCCTTTAACCTTTGACTCCTAGTCAACCTCATTTGATCTGTTTTACTAGTTGACTGTTCTAGAATTGTCTCCTTAACCAGAGTTTTCTTCTTCTATGCAGATTTAGGAGTATCTTGGATATTCAATGTTGTTCTTATCATTGTTTCTTTAACTTGTTTCCGAGGCTTTAGCTTAACAAATATTCTTGACTTTGTTTCTACAGGGGAAGTAATATTTGATGGAGTTTTTTCTTTAGCTTGAGGACTAACACTGTTCCTTCAATCCCAATTCTACTCAAAAAGAGGAATTCAACCTGATCTTTGTTTGCTTTCTGCAACTCATGTAAGACTGTTAACTTGACTAAGCCATGGTGAAATAACTAGGTTTCACATGACTCAACTTTCATTTGTACCTTATCAGACATCTTAGCCAAACTTCTAAAAAGATAAAAAGGTAAATCTAGAGATATTATCCCTGTGAAATGAAGCAAGAGTTTAAAGTGATAGGTATACACCTTGTGGTGTCTCCCTTCGCAGGTGAAGTACCTCTGAATATTGTGGAGCAGATTGGAAAATGTATCTTTGACATAACTTCTTGGCACAACTTTGTTCAAGTCAACCTCTGTAAACTCTGGTTTTAGAAAGATTTTGCAGGGTACCATGTCAAACTCGAAGTTTTTAAACCACCTGTCTTCTCATCTCGGAATTTCTGTAACTGCTAATATCACTTCAGGGGAAATTGGTAAATTGAGGAATCCAATCTTTGAGTTTGATCCTGTGAAGTTTATGGCAAATTATTTGGTGACTTAAGTGTGCCCTCCTTGAAGTTTTTCACAAAACCTCCAGCAACCTACTTTCTTAAAGGCTTCTTCAACAGACTTGTCGTTTGTAAGGGCTTCTACACCTTCAGGTTCTGTTCTTAGGCAATGACCAGACCTATGAATCCTTCTTTCTTCAGCCATTTTCTTCTTGAAAACCTTGTATCTTCAGAAATCTGTGATAATCCCTCTGAAAACCCTGTGTCTTCAGCAAATTAGCAAATTAGAAATCAGAGCTTCTTGTTGAATGAACTAGCTCGCTTGGTAAATGAGTTCAGGATCTCTTGATAACAATTCTGCTTCCACTAGCAATGAATTTCAAACTCACTTGATAGCAAGTTTTGAAAATATTGATATAGCCTGAATTTGAATGAGAAGCCTTGCTTGAAATATAGTTTCACAGCCTTGCTTGAAAACTTTACAACCTCGCTTGAATTTGTTTCAGTAAACTCAGGTCTTTCACCACTAATTCCTTCTTCAAAACATAAGCATGCATGCACTATTGTCTTGCATGAGACAAATGAAGTTGAAAACGACCAACTGTTTTCAAATTTGAAAGGACCAATGACAAATGACCCCTAATCGATGACAAATGACCCCTAATAATTAAAATAAATGGTTGCATGCGTGAATGAGAACTCGTGGATGACACCTAATGATGAAGAATGTAACTATATTTGACAGATGTGACAGCTCAAACGAAAAACTAAGAATCCTCGATTTTGTAGCACATGATTTGCAAATTTGGGTTTTTGCGCTACGAAATCACCAATGTTTTCATAGCGCAAAATCAACTTTTTACACTGAGCGCACTATGAAAATGTGGTTTCGTGGCTTATTCATCAAATTTTCGGAAAAAAAATTTAAAATGGGTTTCAAAACATGGCATAAGATCTTTGAATAATGAAACAAGGTTAATGAACATTGTTTGGTGATGGAATGAGAATTTTAACCCTATCTATCATTATGACTTAGGAACAAGTGTAACTTACCAAGTTTAAGAAATTTTTTATAGTGCTAACAGCTTGATTGATCACATAGATTAAATTAAAGAAAAAATATTTCCTTTTCCCCTTTGTTTTATGTATGTGGCCATAAATTTGACGTGATCATAGACTCAATCCCCTCAAAAGTTTTTTCCAAAACCTAACTTAGACGACCCTCAAACGGTTCCGACGGAACCTTGTCAGTCCAGGCGTCTTTTGGACCTCCCCCCATTACTGTGAGGGGTTCCAGGTCTTTTTCCATTTTGGTGTCAAAGACAGAACGTTTCCACAGTGGTTGATTCCTCCTTTCTTGGAGCAACCTTATTTTGGAACCCTAGTCGGTCTCCCAACACCACACTGCACATCACTCCCCCCTTGCCCCATAGGGGGCAGAAGAGTGCATCCCATACGGGAAGCCAACTGAATTCACAACCGAGTACATCACAGACTAACCCTCATTCTAACTAGAACTTCGTGTCTTCACACGTTGCCATGGTGTCAACCTCTCAGTCACCCTTCTTAGCAGTGTTAAATCTACTAGATTTAACCAAGCTCACCTATGACCCCAATTGGCCTCCCATGCTCACGAAGCTACCTTCAGACATAAAATTTTTTGAAGGCAAGCAAGCGAAAGACCCAGGGAATCATATAATGACGTTTCACCTATGGTGCTCATTGAATAGCATCATTGACGATACTATTCGATTGAGGCTATTTCAAAGCACTCTCACGAGAGTGGCCCCGAAATGGTACGTCGAGCAACCCCCCGCTTCACATAGAACCTTTAGCACCCTTGCTATTGCGTTCCTCACTTACTTTCAGTTACCTATTCACCATGATTCGGGAATGGAAATACTGACTCATTTCAGACAATCTCCCTCTACCCACATTTCCAAACATCTCCACGAGTGGAGACGGCGTTGTAGCTTATGCAAATCTCAACTTGATGATCGAGTCCTTTTAGATTTATTCTTGAAACTCTGACGGCGGAGATTTCAAAGGATGTGGCGCAACGTAACCCACATTCGAAGAGGACGCAATCAGTAAAGCCCAGCATCTTGAACTGATTTATACGCAATCAGGGTACATATACAATATCCTTCCTAACGCCATGCGCGTGCAATATTATCAAGAATTTCCAGGCACGTCGAACTCTGCGGACGAACTTATTGGGTCAATGAACCAAAGGTACCTAGGCAGCAACAGTCAGAATCCCGGTTACACACATGGGTCTACCCAGGACATGTATCAACACGGATTTCAAAGTCATTATATGCAGCAGAAAAATTTGACTAATAGGGTGCCAACATATAACCAAGGAGGACCTTACCCTCCGGCCAGGGGGACCTAGTATGCAGGAAGAAAAACTGACAGAAGAACTCCCCCCCAATGACCAGGTGCAAATATGGGACAACAGTATGCTCAGTCCCAAGCACATAAACCACTAGTGCAGAACAATGCACAAGTGAACTTTGTGCAGCCGTCCCAAGATCAACCACACTAGTATGATTAGGAGAATTACCATCCCAATGTGGTCAAAAGAAAGGTAAAAAACAAACCCAAAAGGAACCCTGGACAGGGGGGCAGCAGTCAATAGTTCCCACCGCGACCCTGGCTTGGAGATAACTTCAACCTGAACCAGAACCAGGAGCCAAGCAATGCTCAAAAGCAAGGGAAACGACCACCTATACGAACAAACCATTCATGTTTGATATCTGGTGAGTGCGACCACTATACTCACCACCATCCCGAACTAACTGAGCTTAAAAAGCTTCAGAGTAACCGAGGATAAGGAGGATCTTCCCAGACAACTGCAGTCATGCAAGAACCCTTCCCCCATCAAGGAACGATTA
This sequence comes from Pinus albicaulis, assembly GCA_034641835.2. Lineage (NCBI taxonomy): Eukaryota > Viridiplantae > Streptophyta > Pinopsida > Pinales > Pinaceae > Pinus > Pinus albicaulis. Next base: position 1,545,644,083 of record CM076584.1, read on the forward strand.
GCACTCAGTAGAAAAACCCCAATTATTCCGAGAAAAACAACCATGAAATTTACATGGCCAGTGAAGAAATGTTTTTTCAAACTCGGAATTGCAGCTACGACACCCCACCAGACATCGTTTCGTCAGGGGCTAGTACAAGCACACCGACTGCACCTTTGACCATTCCAAAGATTCCTTTGGAACCATTGCCAAAAATGGTTAAAGGGCATAATAGGCGAGCAGGTAACTACTCCAAAGCAGCCCAAAATTACAACATCGTAGACGATTTAGCCCAATCACCCGCTGCCATTGTTGAGAATGCAACAAGATGATGGAGCTTGGTGAAATGAAGTCGCCTTCACCAAGTGGGCCCGTAGGCGAATTCTGGCGCAAAGTCTATTTTTAGACTATGTCTATTTTTATACATATGGAGCATGGTTCAGGGATTCCAGTTTGAGATTCTTGGAGCATTGGTCATGTTGGTAAAAATAGATGAGACTCTATTTTTTAGGTCGAAGGCTATTTTTAGACTGCCTCTCCTAAAAATATGGAAGTCAAATATTATTTACCCTTAATAATATTTAGACTATAAAAAGTAGTTTACTCTCTTGGAGCACTTCAGTTTGAGCTACAGAAGTGGCTCATGCATTTGAAAGAGGAATCATGTGGTTCCCAAGGGTTTGATGGCATCATGCATGGTTGACTTCAGTTGGACTTCAGTGGCAGAAGTTTGGAGGAGTTAATGAGACAAATAGTGGAGTTGTGTTCTGTTTATTTTAGTTGAACTGGTTGAGATTAGTTAACTAGGAAATCAATTAGCAGAGGAGGAGGAATTAACATTATTGTCCATTAATTAGTAACTCATTGTTCAACTCAAGAACACATCGCCTCACTACAAAGGTACATCGCTTCAAAGGGAGACCAAAGAGAGGTAGATGAAAGGGTAGAGTTAGCTATCAGTTGTGACTATACTGTTGCTATTTGCAACACACAGATAGGTGGATTAAGCCCATGAGGATTGCGCAGTTCAGGCTGGTGGTTTATCTATATAAAGAGGCCATCCCATAGCATTGAAACATGCAATAGAGGCAAGGCAATTGGCGGTGAGTTTTGAACTAGTAACCTGTTCAAAACTGAGCTAGATTGTGAGTAACTTCATGAGAAAGTACTGAGTACTTGTGAGGAGTATTGTACTGAGTTTGTTACTTGATTTCTTCATTATAATATACACAATAGCTGTGGGGTTTTCAGCTATAAGCTTTCCCCATACATACTGTGTTAATGTGTATGATGATTTGATGTGTTATCGCTTGATTTTATTTCCGCATGTTTGATGATCTGAGTGGAAGTGATTATGTGTTGCATATAAATTCGAATTGTATGTGATCAGGATAGTCTCGGTGAATAATTAATCATTATTCAGCAAATTTCTACATGGTATCGGAGCTATTGAAGCAGAGATTGATCATCACAGTGATTACAAACTTATTTCAGTAGACAGAGTCTGCATGCGGGCCAGGTAGCCTCCGGATTCATCTTTCTTCGGAAAGTGAAAGGTCTGGTAAATTCCCCTTGCAGTCAATCTCTGTGCTAGAAATAATTTGTTCTCACAGATCTAGAGCAGTTGAGCTTTGAGGTGGAATTCGAAATTTTGCAGCAGTTTTGTTTTCTTGGTGCCGGTGTTGAAAATGTCTTTCAACGGTTTGCGACTCGAATATGCTCTTGAAGGCAGTTCGAATTATGTTGCATGGAAGGATCGCATGGAAGAAGTATTAGAAGATAATGGTCTCAAGGAGTTCGTAGATACGGATGTCCAAAAGCCCACTGATCCTGCTGAAGTCGATGCATGGCAAAAGAAGATGGCGAAGTGTCAGGAAGGATCGCATGGAAGAAGTATTAGAAGATAATGGTCTGAAGGAGTTCGTAGATACGGATGTCCAAAAGCCCACTGATGTAGCTAAAGTTGATGCATGGCAAAAGAAGATGGCGAAGTGTCGAAGGATCCTGTTGGAGGGTGTCAAGGATCATATTGTATCTAGCCTGCATGGAAAGGCTACTCCATATTTAATGTGGAAAGATTTGACGGATCTATTCCAGAGTAAGAGTGACCAAAGGAAGCTGGCGCTCAAAGATAAGATTAAGAACATCAAGATGGAGAAGGGCGACGGTATCGCCAAATACCTCACGAAGTTCACTCAGTGCAGAGATGAGCTGGGAAGTGTGGGGGTGACTGTCGAAGATGAGGACATGGTTGACCTGGCTCTCCTTGGTCTTCTGAAGGCTTGGCACTCATATCAAGATAGTGTCAATGGTCGGGAGAAGCTGCCGGGATGGGAGCGCCTTTGGGCGGATCTCATGCAGGAGGAGATAAGGAGGACTACTCGAGATGGATCTTCATCAAGGGGAGCTGATGAAGAAAATTGCGCTTTGGTTGCCAAAGCAAAGAAGGGGAAGGGTAAGAAAACCTCTCATTCTGGTGCAAAGGGCAAGAAGCAGGATATGGCGAAAGTGAAGTGTTTTCACTGCCATGATCACGGACATTATGCTACCAATTGTCAAAAGAAGAAGAAGAACAAGCAAGCGGGAAGATCTGCAGATGGAGAAGCTTTGGCTTCACAGTTCGAGCTTGACTTTTCACTGATCGCATGCTTGGTTTCAAGTGTGATGGGATCGGTATGGTTCTTGGACAGCGGTGCGTCATTTCATATGACGGGAGATCGGGATTTGTTCTCAGATCTGGAGGACAAAGATTTTGGTGTGCACATCGAGATGGGCGATGATGGTAGATACAGTGCGACTGGTATCGGTACCATATCCTTTCAGAGGGAGTCTGGTAAACCCTTTGTATTGAAGGATGTCATGCATGTACCTGGATTGAAGAAGAACTTGATCTCTGTGGCGATGTTGGAGGATAAAGGGTATGATGTGGTCTTCAGCGAAGGAAAATCCTTCCTGCGCAGTAAGGCTACTGGAGAGACCCGGAAGATAGGGGTTCGAACCAAGAACCTTTATCAGTTGCAGGTAGATGGCTGCACAGCTATGGCATGCAAGGCGGGAGAAGTGGTGAGCGGGGATGATGAGGGCGAACTGTGGCACAGGAGATTGGGCCACCTTCACCATGGAGCTTTGAAGATTCTGCAGCAGATTTCTACTGGGCTTCCTAAGGGCACCCTTGCGCAGTCAGATCAGTGCAAGGGGTGTACTTTAGGGAAGTATGTGAAAGCCATCTTTCACGAGAAGGATAGTCGCGCCACGACGATCCTTGAGAGAGTTCACACAGACGTGTGTGGTCCTTTCTCAGTTGCTTCGACAGCAAAGCACAGGTATTATGTGATCTTTGTTGATTATTTCTCTCGAAAGTGCTGGATCTTCTTCATGCAGAAGAAGAGCGATACATTCGCGAAGTTCTGTGAGTTTAAAGCACTGGTCGAGAAGGAGTCGGGGAAGAGGGTGATTGCTCTAAGGAGTGATAACGGTGGTGAATTCATCTCGGCTGAATTCAAGGATTTCTACAGCGCAAAAGGGATTCAGAGAGAGCTCATCGCACCCCATAACCCACAGCAGAACGGGGTGGCTGAGCGGAAGAACAGAACGATCGTGGGTGCTGCACGGGCGATGTTGCATGATCAGGGCCTACCCCTTCACTTGTGGGCTGAGGCATGCAATACGGCAGTGTATGTGCAGAACCGTTGTCCTCACAAGGTTCTTGGCATGAGTACACCAGAGGAGGCTTATTCTGGCAAGAGGCCTGATATTTCCCATTTGCGGATTTTCGGATCTCCTGTCTACATGCATGTGACGAAGGATGCGAGAAGGAAGCTGGATCCAACTGCCGAGGTTGGAATATTTGTGGGGTACACTGATACACCTCATAACTATCGGGTGTATGTGCCAGACAGTCGCAAGACTGTTGTGCGACGGGATATAAAATTTCAGGAGGAGAAAGCCATGCAGTGTTCGCTTGAGAGGGAGCTACACTTGCATGCAGATGAGGAGCTGTTAGTTCCTAAGGAGGAGCTTCCGGATGTGGATCAGCCACAAGAGGAGGTTCGGGAGGTGGAAGAAACCACCCAGGCAGCGCCAACCATCAGAGGGCGCATGCGCACTACAGAAGCTGAGCGACTGGCTCGGGATGCAGAGAAGGTTGTAGGACCACCTACGGCACAGCGCAGACAGAGACAGTCACCGGATCGGTACACTGGATACATGGCTCTTATGAGTCAATGTGTTGTGACAGAGCCATCCTCTTTTGAGGAAGCTTTGGAGGAACCCGCATGGGTTGATGCCATGATCGAAGAATATGATTCGATCATCAGGAACAGTGCATGGGAGATTGTCCCAAGACCGGTTGGGAAATCAGTTGTAGGTTCGCGATGGATCTACAAGGTGAAGCAGGCGGCTGACGGGAGTGTGGAGAATTACAAGGCGAGATTTGTCACCCGTGGCTTCTCACAGATCGAGGGGATTGACTATGAGGAGACTTTTGCACCTGTCGCAAGGTACTCTTCCATACGGACGATCCTTGCTCTCTCAGCGCAGATGGGGTGGCACATTCATCGGATGGATGTGAAGACTGCGTTCCTCAATGGAGTTATTGAGGAGGAGGTGTACATAGAGCAGCCTGAAGGTTTTGAGATCTTCAGCAGTGAGTCGCATGTGTGCCGACTCAAGAGAGCACTGTGCGGGCTGAAGCAAGCACCTCGTGCTTGGTACACTCGGATAGACAGCTACTTCACCGGGCTTGGATTCTCCAAGAGTGAGGCGGATCCAAACCTGTACTAGATTGTGGTGGAGGGGAAGCTGTTGATCATCGTACTGTATGTAGATGATCTGATTTTGACTGGCGATGAGCAGTTGATACTTTCATGCAAGGAGGATCTTGCATGAGAGTTTGAGATGAAGGACTTGGGCATCCTTCATTATTTCCTGGGATTGGAGATTTGGCAGGGCAGCGGAGGACTGTTTGTTTCTCAGGGCAAGTATGCCCGGGAGATTCTGGAGAGGTTCAACATGCAAGGCTGCAAGCCTGTTGACACTCCTCTTCCTGGTGGTTGGAGGAAGGAGGATGCTACTTCAGCGGAGGTAGTGGATGCCACTGTCTATCGACGGTTGGTGGGGTCGCTTATGTATCTGGTCAATACACGACCCGATATATGCTATGCAGTTAACCAGCTTTCGCAAGCTATGGTTAAGCCTACCAAGCTCTTTTGGAAGGCAGGCAAGCATGTATTGCGCTATATTAGAAGCACATCGGGATATGGTCTATGGTACAGACAGGAGGATGGAGCGAAGCTTTCTGGCTTCACTGATGCAGATTGGGCAGGGAGTCCAACGGACCGGAAGAGCACTTCTAGAGGAGTTTTCAGCATTGGGTCGACAGCAGTTTCCTGGTACAGCAGGAAGCAGAGATCCGTGGCACTCAGTTCAGCAGAGGCCGAGTACATGGCAGCAAGTTTGGCTGCATGCGAGGCTATTTGGATGAGGAAGATCCTCGCAGGTTTGTTCGGGTTGCATTTGGAGCCTACAGTGATCTACTGTGATAACCAGAGCTGCATCAAGCTCTCGGCTAATCCAGTATTTCATGATAGGTCCAAACATATCGACATCGGGTACCATCATATCAGAGATTGTGTTCAGCGGAGAATCATGATGCTTTCATATGTTCCCACGGAGGATCAGGATGCCGACATCTTGACGAAGGCGCTCACCAGGAGCAAGTTCGAATTCCACAGAGGCAGGATAGGGGTTGCAAATAATCCATATCTTGCTGAGAGGGAGTGTTGAAAATGCAGCAAGATGATGGAGCTTAGTGAAATGAAGTCGCCTTCACTAAGTGGGCCCGCAGGCGAATTCTGGCGCAAAGTCTATTTTTAGACTATGTCTATTTTTTGACATATGGAGCATGGTTCGGGGATTCCAGTTTGAGATTCTTGGAGCATTGGTCATGTTGGTAAAAATAGATGAGACTCTATTTTTTAGGTCGAAGAGGTCGAAGGCTATTTTTAGACTACCTCTCCTAAAAATATGGAAGTCAAATATTATTTACCCTTAATAATATTTAGACTATAAACATCAGTTTACTCTCTTGGAGCACTTCAGTTCGAGCTACAGAAGTGGCTCATGAATCTGACAGAGGAATCACATGGTTCCCAAGGGTTTGATGGCATCATGCATGGTTGACTTCAGTTGGACTTCAGTGGCAGAAGTTTGGCGGAGTTAATAAGACAGCTAGTGGAGTCGTGTTCTGTTTATTTTAGTTGAACTAGTTGAGATTAGTTTAACTAGCTAATCAATTAGTTATGAGTGGAGTGAATTAAATATTATTTAATTCATTAATTAGTAACTCATTTTTAAACTCAAGAACACATCAGTTCACTACAGTGCATGATCAGTTCAATGGAGACCAGTGAAAGAGGTAGATGAAAGGGTAGAGTTAGCTATCAGTTGTGACTATACTGTTGCTATTTGCAACACACAGATAGGTGGAGTAAGCCCATGAGGATTGCGTAGTTCAGGCTGGTGGTTTATCTATATAAAGAGACCATCCCATAGCATTGAAACATGCAATAGAGGCAAGGCAATTGGTGGTGAGTTTTGAACCAGTAACCTGTTCAAAACTGAGCTAGATTGTGAGTAACTGTATGAGAAAGTACTGAGTACTTGTGAGGAGTATTGTACTGAGTTAGTTACTTGATTTCTCCATTATAATATACACAATAGCTGCGGGGTTTTCAGCTATAAGCTTTCCCCATACATACTGTGTTAATGTGTATGATGATTTGATATGTTATCGCTTGATTTTATTTCCGCATGTTTGATGATCTGAGTGGAAGAGATTATGTGTTGCATATAAATTCGAATTGTATGTGATCAGGATAGTCTCGGTGGATAATTAATCATTATTCAGCAAATTTCTACATGGTATCGGAGCTATTGAAGCAGAGATTGATCATCACAGTGATTACAAACTTATTTCGGTAGATAGAGTCTGCATGCGGGCCAGGTAGCCTCCGGATTCATCTTTCTTCGGAAAGTGAAAGGTCTGGTAAACGCCCCTTGCAGTCAATCTCTGTGCTAGAAATAATTTGTTCTCACAGATCTAGAGCGGTTGAGCTTTGAGGTGGAATTCGAATTTTGCAGCAGTTTTGTTTCTTGGTGCCGGTGTTGAAAATGTCTTTCAACGGTTTGCGACTCGAATATGCTCTTGAAGGCAGTTCGAATTATGTTGCATGGAAGGATCGCATGGAAGAAGTATTAGAAGATAATGGTCTGAAGGAGTTCGTAGATACGGATGTCCAAAAGCCCACTGATGCAGCTGAAGTCGATGCATGGCAAAAGAAGATGGCGAAGTGTCGAAAGATCCTGTTGGAGGGCGTCAAGGATCATATTGTATCCAGCCTGCATGGAAAGGCTACTCCATATTTAATGTGGAAAGCTTTGACGGATCTATTCCAGAGTAAGAGTGACCAAAGGAAGCTGGCGCTCAAAGATAAGCTCGGGAACATCAAGATGGAGAAGGGCGACAGTATCGCCAAATACCTCACGAAGTTCACTCAATGCAGAGATGAGCTGGGAAGTGTGGGGGTTACTGTCGATGAAGAAGACATGGTCGACCTGGCTCTCCTTGGTCTTTCGAAGGCTTGGCACTCATATCAAGATAGTGTCAATGGTCGGGAGAAGCTGCCGGGATGGGAGCGCCTTTGGGCGGATCTCATGTAGGAGGAGATAAGGAGGACTACTCGAGATGGATCTTCATCAAAGGGAGCTGATGAAGAAAACTGCGCTTTGGTGTCCAAAGCTAAGAAAGGGAAGGGTAAGAAAACCTCTCATTATGGAGCTAAGGGCAAGAAGCAGGATATGGCGAAAGTGAAATGTTTTCACTGCCATGATCACGGACATTATGCTACCAATTGTCCAAAGAAGAAGAAGAACAAGCAAGCGGGAAGATCTGCAGATGGAGAAGCTTTGGCTTCACGGTTCGAGCTTGACTTTTCACTGATTGCATGCTTGGTTTCAAGTGTGATGGGATCGGTGTGGTTCTTGGACAGCGGTGCGTCATTTCATATGACGGGAGATCGGGAGTTGTTCTCAGATCTGGAGGACAAATATTTGGGTGTGCACATCGAGATGGGCGATGACGGTAGATACAGTGCGACTGGTATCGGTACCGTATCCTTTCAGAGGGAGTCTGGTAAACCCTTTGTCTTAAAGGATGTCATGCATGTACCTGGATTGAAGAAGAACCTGATTTCAGTAGCGATGTTGGAGGATAAGGGTTATGATGTGGTCTTCAGCGAAGGAAAAGCTTTCCTGCGCAGTAAGACTACTGGAGAGACCCGGAAGATAGGGGTTCGAACTCAGAATCTTTATCAGTTGCAGGTAGATGACTGCGCAGCTATGGCATGCAAGGCGGGAGAAGTGGTGAGCCGGGATGATGAGGGCGAACTGTGGCACAGGAAATTGGGCCACCTTCACCATGGAGCTTTGAAGATTCTGTAGCATATTTCTACTGGGCTTCCTAAGGGCACTCTTGCGCAGTCAGATCAGTGCAAGGGGTGTACTTTAGGGAAGTATGTGAAAGCCACCTTTCACGAGAAGGATAGTTGTGCCACGACGATCCTTGAGAGAGTTCACACAGACGTGTGTGGTCCTTTCTTAGTTGCTTCGATAGCAAAGCACAGGTATTATGTGATCTTTGTTGATGATTTCTCTCGAAAGTGCTAGATCTTCTTCATGCAGAAGAAGAGCGATACATTCGCGAAGTTCTGTGAGTTTAAAGCACTGGTCGAGAAGGAGTCGAGGAAGAAGGTGATTGCTCTAAGGAGTGATAACGATGGTGAATTCATCTCAGCTAAATTCAGGGAGTTCTGCAGCGCAGAAGGGATTCGGAGAGAGCTCATCGCACCCGATAACCCACAGCAGAATGGGGTGGCTGAGCGGAAGAACAGAACGATCGTGGGTGCTGCACGGGCAATGTTGCATGATTAGGGCCTACCCCTTCACTTGTGGGCTGAGGCATGCAATACAGCAGTGTATGTGCAGAACCGTTGTCCTCACAAGGTTCTTGGCATGAGTACACCAGAGGAGGCTTATTCTGGCAAGAGGCCTGATATTTCCCATTTGCGGATTTTGGTTCTCCTGTCTACATGCATGTGACGAAGGATGCGAGAAGGAAGCTGGATCCAACTGCTGAGGTTGGAATATTTGTGGGGTACACTGATACACCTCACAACTATCGGGTGTATTTGTCAGACAGTCGCAAGACTGTTGTGCGACGGGATATCAAATTTCGGGAGGAGAAAAGCCATGCGGTGTTCGCTTGAGAGGGAGCACACTCTGCATGCGGATGAGGAGTTTGTTAGTCTCTAAGGAGGAGCTTTCGGATGTGGGATCAGCCACAAGAGGAGGTTCGGGAGGTGTGAAGAAACCATCCCGGGTAGCTCGCCATCCATCGGAGGGCGCATGCGCACTCATGTAGCTGAGTGGCGTCGTCGGGATGCGAGAGCAGGTTAGTAGGACTCACCTACAGGACACGGACCTGATTAGCGATACCACCGGATTGGCACTGCTCGGATACATGGCTCTTGTGAGTCAATGTGTTGTGACGGAGCCATCCTATTTTGAGGAAGCTGTGGAGGAACCCGCATGGGTTGATGCCATCATTTAAACTAACCCCCTTCCTGAACGATCAGGTTGTAGAAGCAGAATGAAAGCGCACCTCCGTGCACTGCATTTGGCCCACCATACCTCCATCAGCATTAACCCATCTGCGACATCCTCTGCTTCATCAACCCCACACATGAGACCAACCAATGGGACCCCTACCCCCAGAAAAACACTGTTCTCACACCATCAAGTGAGCGTCCCTCTTTCATGTTTTGGGGTACTTGTCTTTGTGTTTTGTACAAACCAAACCCCATTAATTTATTCTTTTGGTAAGTGTACAAAGATCACAAACAACGCCCTTCGCCTCTTCGCCCTCATATTGCACATTTCCTCCCATGGTAGCAGTCCCCCATCTCCCTTGGTCTAAGTATTTCATAAACCCCATGCACGCACCATTACGAAAATCATAGCTGGTTCATACACGCCTTGGAAGTCTTACTGACTCCAAGGAATTTTCCTCGAGCAAATACATGATCATGCTACAGCTGCTTCAAATATACTTTGACCTGTAGACACCTGAATCCCCATCATTTGTATCTGGCCACCGCTCACCAACATGCCTATGTTAAACCCATTATGGTTCGAGTCGATAGCTTCCTTTTTGGCGACATCAATACCTCTTTTCCAAAAGGAAGTGTACCTTGGATAACCCCTCCCCATGTAAAGGGGTATCCTCGAGTGGCACTATGGGAGACATCATTGTCCATAGATGTCATCGATCCTCTTGACATTCAACTACAACAAAAGCTTTCATGTCACGATGGTATCGTACCGTACAACCATTGCACTTTTATCAAGATTCATCGAAGACCCGTGCATTTATAAGTGTCCCTAACAACAATGCTTACACGGGAAGGTCCCAGCCAGTACATATGCGTACATTGCACAGTGATCTGCCATTCCAAGATTACGCATATGGGTACCACATTCCACCTATCGTCAAAGAAAAAGTGCCCCTGAGGGCATCAATATTCGTCGTTAACAACCACCAACATCACTACCATAGTAGTGACACAGACAACACATGTATCTGTCAATTTTGTTTAACTAGCCATAGCATCATGAGCATGGGACATGCCCGCTTCATTGAAAATTTTCAAATATGTTGTATATTTTTTCTACTTGCAGGGGGTCCCCTAGGCAGTGGTTATCTTTGACCTGGTGCAATATGTTGTCCTTCTACACGCAAGCCTTGCTCTCTCTCTCTCTCTCTCTCTCTCTCTCTCTCTCTCTCTCTCTCTCGCGCTCCCCAGCGTACGATACATAAAAAGAAACTATAATGTATTTCGACTCGCTAAGGGCAGTATCTTTCCTAGACCTCACACCGAGTAGGGGGCAGCGTTATCGCCTGGAAAATCGTATAGTAGAAAATGACATTAAGTAATGTCGAGCCCAAGGATTTACAGGACAGGGATACATTATGGAATAAAAAATATTAAGAATATCTATGGTTTGGAGCAATTCAAGATTGAACTAGTCATAAATGCCCAAATGTGCACTTTTTCCTTCAAGAAGAGCGCCTTCTACGTGCACTAGAGCCCAATAAGCACACATTCCTGAAATGGAAAAAACCCCCTTTTTGGGACCACAAGCAAGCAAATGACAGTTTCTCCTTATGTGAAAGCCGCCTAAGGACAACACCAGCGCCTCCTTAGGCCTTATGTGAGCACACAAAAGCATATTTCAGCCCACAGTGGAATATTTCCCCTCCCTTGGGTCACTATCTACCATGTACCAAGGGAGGGAAGGAGGTTTGAAAGCTCACCTATATAAACCCTCAAAGAGATGAACAATGTGTGATCACAAGGTTATCATCGGCCATAGTTTCCCAAGAAAACACCATCTCGTGTGTGTGAATCAAGGAGCGAGGGAGTTGAAGAAGAGGACTCAATTTTTGGGCCACTCCAACAATTTCGGTCAATGCAAAGAGAGAGAGAGAGTTGAACTACGTCAAAAGGAAGAACTTGAAGGACAACCATCCTTGCATCAGGTCCCAGAGCCTCTACCTAGGCCCTTCGGCAAGTGGGTAAGATTTGTATTCATTCCAAGCATTCAATGAGAAGAAGGCCATCAAGCCGTTGTTTACCTTGTTATTGTTTGGAACTCTCTATTTAGCTTCTTTTTGTGTTTTTAGTTTTACTTTTTAACAAAGAATACTTAAGTGTATTACTTCATTTTAAGTCTTATACTTCTGAGCTCCCCCTAGATACTGCCTGTTACTTATGGTTTAGAGAAAATACCACATTCTCTAGATGCGTGCGATTTCGTACACCCATGTGTCGAATCCACCACAACACCCACTTTGCAAAGGAACCAACAGGAATGAAAAGATGAAGAGGTACAGGCGATGCACACATCTTGTGCTGGTAGATATGGAAATCATGACTTTTGCGAACCACGACAATGCAGTCCTTGAAGATAGAAGACCAGAAAAAACCAGCACGAAGAATCTTTTGTGCAGTGGCATAACCAGACATGTGACCACCACAGGTTCCACTGTGACAATCATTTAGGGCTTTCTCAGCTTCCTCAAGAGTCAAACATTGGCGGAGTATGGAATCCACTCCGACGCGATATAGCATATCTCCGATGATACAATAAGGTTGTGATTGGTGCCAGTATCCTTCGTCAACTCAGGTCTAAAAGTAGAAGTCTGGAGATAGACGATGATATCACCGTACCATAGATCGAGGGTGCTAATCAAGAAAAGTGTATCATCTGGAATGTATTCCTCAGAATGAGATGGAGTTGAGTCGGAAGGGAGGGAAAAGATCAAGTCAGCAAAGACTAATGATTTCTTCGACTTGGCAGTAGTAAATTACAAATCGAACTCTTGGAGGATGACAATCCACTTCGAGTATTTTCCCCCCAGCAATTATCGAGATAATATATAGGTCATAGGGTTGCAATAAGAAATCACAGTCATAGTACACAAAAGAATATAATGATGAAAATGTTGAACTGCTTGAACCGCAACTAACACCAACTTCTCGACATGTGCATAGCATGTCTTAGGATCGAGAAGGTTACGAGATAAGTAATAAATAGCATACTCATTACCATCATCATCGTATTTTACCAGAACCATGGTAATCGTGCTAAAAGCGGCGACTAGATAGAGGAAAAAATCATGATGATAGTTGGGAGGATGCAACAGAGGAGCGTTGACAAGAAATGTCTTCAGTGCCTCAAAAGACTTCTGAGAAATCTCATCCAAAAATAATGGGACGCCCTACTTTAACAATTGTGTGAATCCTTTAGCCACTTATGCATAGTTAGGTATGAAACGACATAGAAAATTAGCCTTCCCTTGCAAAATCTGCAACTGATGTAACGAGGAGGGAGAGGGGAGATTGATAATAGCATCAACCTTGAGTAGATTGAGGAAAATTCTGTCTTTGGACATGGTAAACCCCAAGATTCTACCAGAATCAACACAGAAGACACACTTATGCGGATTAAGCCGAATTTTGTAACGTCGACAACGAAGAAAAATTTGATGAAGATGGTCAGGATGGTCCATACGCTTAGTTGAATAAGCGGGAAGGTCATCCATATAAGGCTAAACGATATGGAAAATATCATGAGAATTATATGACATCACATGCTGAAAGGTGGCCCCAACATTCTTTAAGCCAAAATGGAGCTTCTTATATAAGAAAATACCCCAAGGACAGATGAAGGCAGTCTTATGTTGATTGGTTGGGAGAATTTTAATCTAATTATAACCATAAAAACCATCCATGAGGGAAAAAATTTCACTCCCGGCATAGTCATCAATGATTTGATCAATAAAGGGAGTAGGATAATTATCCTTAGGACAAGCTCGATTGATATCATGATAATCAATGCAGACTTGAATCGTTCCCTATTTCTTATCTACAGGAACAATATTAGAGACCCATTCTGTCAAGGGAATCGGATAAATGAAACCAACTCTGAAAAGTTTTTTAACTTCACCTTTAATGGCAGTAGCTTTTCTAGGGTGCTTAGGATGAAGACGCTGGTGAATAGGTTTCGAACTAGGGTAAGTATGAATTTCATGCACCACTATACTAGGATCAATGCCGGGAATTTATTCGTAAGATCGTGCAAAGACACCACAGAACTCGCGGAAAAGGCTAGTGTAAACTTGGACTTCATCAGAAGAACAAGTGAACCCGATATGAATGTTCTTGATGATTCCCAGTTTAACGGAAATGTTAATAGGCATTGTCTGTGTAATATTACTCAAGTTACCTTCCGTAAAAACTTCATGCACCAGAAGTGGCACTTGAAGTGGAGGAGAAGGAACCTGAGATGAAAAACACCCAAGACAGGTAGACATGGCCCCAAGGCCAGGCATGAACGAGGAATGATGATGACCATTGTCCCACGACAGATCCTCGAGAGAAACAATTTCCACGATGGCCTCATTGGAGGGAAACACTTCTTTCAAAGGATCAGGTGAATCTGAATCACCAGGCCAGGGGGATTGAGAATAACTGTCAAGAGACATGCTCAAAGGAGCATAATCAGAAAATGGAGTTTCTGAAGCCACAATGAGTTCACAATAGTCAATCTCAATCAGAATCAAAGGCATCGAATCTCCGAAAGGATCAATCTGTTCAGGTGAAGGGATAATCCATGGGTCATCAGACTGAGATATCATATTGATCTGAACAATGTTTGGTGGAGGAAGAGGAAAAATTCCCATGAGGGCAGGATCCTTGAAAAGGCCTGGCCCTACGCTCTCGTAGGGAGTAGGAATCTTATCCACATACAGAACGTTGTTCTGGGAAGAAGAGGTGAATAAGGAAAATTGATCAATGGTAACAATCTTTCCTTCATGTGGAAATTTCAGAACACGAAAGAGAGTGGAAAAAACACATAACATGGCGTGAGTCCAACTGCGACCGAGGAGAAGATCATAATTGAGTTTAGAATCAACTACTTCGACCTCGACATTGACTGTCTTCCCTTTCAAAGTAATCGGTAACTAGAGAGAACACCTAAAGGCTTTGATTTCCTTCCATCAAATTCTTCAAGGGCATTTGGTGATGAATTCAGGGCTGGAGAACCAATAGATTTCCAGAAAAAAGATGACATGATACAGGTTTATGCACCCTCCTCCAAAACTACTCGATGGATATCGAGACCATTAATAACCACTTGGATAATAAGCGCAATCTGATGCGGAAGTCGTGGAATGAAATTATCTAAATCGAAAGCGAGAAGGCTAGTATCGACAGGATCAAACCCACAAATCGTAGATAACAAATCCTTCCGTTGAGACAGACAACTATAAAGTACTTCCAATCCGGACATTGCAGATGGCGCCTGAGCCAAATCCTCAACAATACTGTAATGCTGAGCGGCTCAGGCATTGGGATTGTAAGAATACTGGCGGAGTACACCTTTGGAAGGTGGTCGTAGAACAAATTTAGCACTGGGCCTTTCAATCTCAAGAGGGCCAGAAACAGGCGGAGGAGGAGGACCATCAACGATTTATTTCCCTACTGCCTGACGCGATCTAGTATAATATTTTGATCGGGTAGCAATAGAAACGACTACAGAACTGTTCATAATGAACACCTGAGAGCCAAATGGGGCATAGGACTGAGGTTGCTCTACCATCTGGGTCTGTTGAGATGGGAATGGTTATTTAAGAACGACCAGAGTTCCTTGGGTGCCTTTGAGCAACCGAATCACTTCGGACCATCGAGCACAGTCCTTGGTGAAGTGCTCTTCATCACAAATCAAACAAGGTTACTTTGGCTTGAGTTGAGAACCATCACTAGGATGAGGTTTCTAAGAATCCTGTTTCAGGTTATCTACTTTGGCCTTGCCTTTACCCTTCTTTTTACCTTTAGAAGCATTATCCGCTGGATTGGCCTAAATGACATTAACTTTCGCGGGCTTACCAGAATTCGAGGTGGACTGAGAAGAAACATTGTTTGAAGAAGTAGACTTCGACTGCCTAGAGTTTGAGGAAGAAGACTTATGAGAAGTCTGAGATACGAAACCAATAATACCATCGATGGATGGAGTTGCTGGTGGTTTAGAAATTCCAGGTCGAGGAGCATCAGGCAAGATATCATACAATGCGCCAGACTGACAGTACACAAGATCTAGGTACTGGGCGTAAGAAATGGCTTGTTCCTCGGTTACACATGCCCCCATAGCTATGTCTTTTGCAATCTGATTGACAAAGGATGTGGTGAACCAATGAGTCAGGAGCTGATTAGGAATTTCAAATTTGATCATGCGACGACAACGTCGCCATTCATGAATATGATCTGAGATATGAGTAGCTCGGTCCTGTTTCAATGAAGTGAGGAGGTGCGTCTCGATCTCATAGCGGATCGGTAACTGAAAATGCGTAAGGAATTCCATGGCTAAATAATTGAAATCTTGGAAGATGCCACGAGACAACTCAACGTACCACTTTGCAACAGCACCAGTAAGAGTTCGTTGGAAAAGATGGAGTCGAATGGAATTGTCAACCCAAGAGTTAGAGGAACACCACAAGTGGTAAGTCATAACATGTGCTTGGGGGTCTTCACCAGACTTGCCCTCAAACTTAGGACAATCACCAGGAATATTGGTTGGAACTGGAGGCCAATATGGGTTATGAAGAATGGGATCGTTCATTAAATTTGACAAATTTGGTAGCTCCAACGTAGCAAGAAATGGTAATTGAGGATTGAAAGTCATTGGAGGTCTCTGATAAGGATCCGTGTTTACATTCCACCCAGTTTGAGAGGAATTATTCCCCCACATATTCTACCCCGGAGGATTCTGACCATAGGGGTTAGAAGTAGGATAATTCTGTTGATATTAGGGTTGAGGACCAAGATATTGAGTCCGAGGAGACCATTTAGGTCCCTGTTGAGAAATGTATGGATTCTGTTGGATTTCATTGATTATATACCAATGAAGGTTGATTTTGAGGGTAAAAACTTTGGCGCACACTATATACCAGTTGATATTGACCTTAAGGATAATAAGCGCCTTGCAGTTGAGCAAGCGGGCGCTGCTGAGCAGGTTGAATGTGCTACTGAGTAGGTGGACCTAGCTGAATTGGATAAATAGGTAGAACCAGTTATTGAGCTGATTGAACTGGCTGAGGAGTAGGTTTAACCGTCTGTTGAGCTGGTTGAACTGAATATTGATGCCTAACGGGTTGCCCTTGCGGGAGGGGTTGGCCCGATGGTTGCGATGGATCGGGTTGTCCTTGATAACCAGGTTGACCCAGAGGAGGACCGTAGGGTTATCCTTGTTGCACAAAGTTTTTGCTGTACGGAACGTGTGGCGGTGACTATGGTGCAAAAGGTTGTCCTTGTGGTGGATAAATTTTCCCCCCAGGAGCATAGGATGGTGCTGGTTGATTTTGAGGTTGACTAGACGTACCATAGGGTTGACCTTGGGAAGGTTGGCCTTGTGGAACGTAAGGTTTTCCTTGTGGACCAGAGGTAGAGCCCTGCTGAGCCAAAGGTTGTCCCGATGAGGGTTGTCCTTGTAAGCAAGAGGGTTGCGTAGGTAAGGTAGGTCGAAGATGAGTAACGGTCTGATAAGGATCATAAATAGCCTGATGAGGATCAATAGGAGGAAAATATACAATATTACCATATACATCATAATGACGTGGTAATGAATAAACAGGATTACCGACAGCATCATAGTGATGGAATCAAGGATTTCCAGGAGCTTAGAGCTGCTGAGAACCCTGAGAGCTCTGCTGCTGAACAACCAACAGATACTCTTCAAAAGTAAGGCCGCTAGGAATCACTGGGGTAGTGGAAACTGCACTAGAAGTAAGCAGCGCCTCCGCGACACTATATTGTGATCTACTAGGATCGGGATTAACAGGCCACGTAGGATTGAGAAAAATAGACCTACGAGTATGAAAAGATCTTGACGACTAAGTCGTAACAACTGGTGTGGATGAAGCCACACATAAATTCGATTGAATTGGGACAGATGTGACAGTAACCAATGAACCAGGTGTCGAAGGTGATAGTCCTGACGAAGGGAGGACCGAACTCGAAGGAGGAGTTATTGTGCTAGATTGTGCTATGGAGGCAACACCAGACATAATCTGACTCAAGGAACTATATCGAAGCAGAAGTGACACCGATGGTGGAGAAGACTGAGTATAAATATGAAGGATATCTTCAGGAAAAAGATGATATTCTCCTGTAGAAATAGGCATTCCTTCACTACCAAAAAGACTGGATGAATCCATGTCTGACTCCATGTCTGAATCCACCGTAAGATCTTTGAAAATATTACGGGGACTAGGAGGTACAATAGTAGCAAAAAATGGTGAGCTCGGCATAAGAGGAGGAAAATCTCGTTCTTCCCAAACACCAGACCAAGCACTAGAAGGAGGCCAATTGAATTCAACTGGATCTTCAGGGGGAGATCGAGTAGCAAGAGGTTGGACAGATGGGAGAATAGGCTGCAAAAACTCAGCAAACCTAGTGGATTGAGGGGTTTCAAAAGAAACATCCAGAAAAGAACTACCACTAGGAGGCAGTGAGGACGACGAAACTGGTGGTTCTGCCACTGTGACTGTATTTCAAAATAGGAAGGAAAAAATATAACCAATCGAAGGTTCCAAGATCAAAATATAAGGAAAACAAAAAAATCCAAGTAATAGAAATTTTAACGGGCGTGTGATCATAGCTGATTAATTTATGACACTGAAACTAGATTTCGCTATTTCATGTTTTAAGAGTCGAGAAACAAGCAAAAGATGACTCTAGTCACTTTCAACTTTAAACAAGCGTGAAAGCAAAAGTGCTCGACAATCTGTTCTCTTTTTAAAGAGTCATGAAAAGGTCAAAATGACTACTGAGGTACTCTAAGAAAGAGGGTGTACTAGGTTTCCGTGAACTTCCATATACACCTTGGTGATATAATGAAAGAGAAATGACCAAGGACTTAACGTACGTGCAGGTAGTCTCCTCGAATGCTGTGTTCGGTGTATCATGGTTATAAGGTAGCAGACTTGGCTTCCTATGGATAAAAGGATTTCAACCTAGAGGGGTCTCCCTTTATATACTCGATGGTACGGGGAGCAAAAGTCTATACTAGCGCTATCTAAAGCCAAATGACGAATGACAACTACTAGGTTTTAAGACGTCGGAACACGTCTCTAGCCTAGACCACTAAAAATGTTGCATTAGGTTTCAATGCTTCCTTAGGTTAATTGAATGAATTTTAAAGTTGATCTTGGATTACGTTTCAGTTTCAAGGCCTTACCAAATTTGGATCTCAAATTTCCTAAATGCAAGCTATATGGAAAATAATACCATCTTCCATTCAATGAATGCTAATTATGAGAAGGATAGAGATCTTTCAAACAATAGAAAACAATGAGAATATGAAAATAAATCCACTAATGCATCTAATACAATTAAACGAAAATGAAAAACTCTTTCCTAGATTATAAAATGCTCGTTATGCAAAAGAAATTTTCACTTCCAATGCAAAGGAAAGAATGCAAAATGTTTTTTTTTTGTTTTTTAATGAAAAAGAATACACAAATCACTAATTACATGAAAAACAAAATAAACACCAGCTTGAGTATCGCGAATGTAAGAATCAAAATTGAATGACTCAATTAATGCAAAACAATCACAAGAAAGCACTCAAACTAATGCCACAATCTTCCAAATCAAAAGAAAGTTTTCAAAACAACCCAAAACAAGCAATGTAATCTATGCTTGGAGCAACAAGGAGAAGAATCAATCGAAAACAAAATGATCATTCACCCAAAGCAAACACTCAAAAGGATTAAGAAAACTTAGCGCAATCGACCCAAGAATGAGACTGGCAACAATCAACGAGACTTGATTTCAAAACAGAAGGCTCAGTGCACAAAGACACTTAGAAACCCTAAGGCCTCAATCTACACTGATAGGAAAAAAGAAAAATGACTGAGAAAAACAAGCCTAAAATAGTCAAAACAGTCCCAAAGGCTTAATTACACACAAAAAATAACCCATAGTCAAGCACAACTGACCAAAAGACTCATCAAGGAGGGCAAACCAAATCCTATAGGATTCGACGCGACTGCACCAAAAGAAACTTGTGGCAATTGGCGTGACTGATCAAAAGAAAAGCGCGCCAAGCTGGATAACTATGGGAAAAGGGAAAAAACCAATGAGCAGAGGTCAATATTGACACTCTGGAGTTGAACAAGGGATGGAAAACAAGCAAACAAACCAGAAAAAGACAAACAAGCAAGCCAACGATTTGATTTCGACCCAAACAATCTAAAACAAAAAACTCACAATGATCCCCAATGGAGTCGCCAATTTGTTAAACAGGTAAATCCCCTCTGTGGATAGAGGCAATCCCTCTAGCCCTAGAGTGGGCCTAGAAACAAAGAGACATGATAGAGTTTTGATTCGTAATTACCGAATGAAAAGAGAACATGGTAGATCAACCTACTTGGGATCCGATGCTGTCATCGTAGCTATAGTGGTTGTGGCCTCTCACTCCTGCCTCAGGAAGTCACAATCCTTCTGCAATAATGCTCAGATACCTACACATAGATCAACAAACAATAACAACATATGACATAATAACTTCATTCATAACTACTAGCCAGTCAAAGAGGGTCAACCAAGGCTTTGACATCGCAGTATCCTACATCATGGTTCAACCGAAGTGCGTCTCAGATACTTGTCAGGGGATTCAGATGGGATGAAGGCATGGGCTTAAGCTCTCTCAACGAAGTTCTTCCTTGTTCTATCTCTTCAACAATTCAGCTATAGTGTACTCAATTCTCCATGTTCATCTAGCTTATGCAAGGAGAGATAGCTTCCTTTTATAGAGGAAAAGGAGGAGGTTAGGATCCCTACAAAGGTGGAAGGGAGGCCTATCCTTTAAGAGGTTCCCATAAGAGGTGGAAACCATAAAATAAAAGAGGGAGTCTGTGGTTATTCAGTCCAACCACTCCCATTGACTCATCCTCAAAGTTGTTGGAGTGGAATCTCTGCCTCTATTTTAAAAAAAAATTCCATAAAAAACTTAGCATGAGTGGCTAACTGAGATAGAGCACCAACTGGCACGGGGCCCAGTGTTAATCTTCCTCATCAGCGCGAGGGCAGAACTGACTACTCGCACCAAGGAAAAAACAAGGGGTTTTGAATCTCTTCTCAGGGAATTGTCAACAGAAGGAATATTTCTCTCATGTAAAGGGATGCAATGATGGTCTTTGCAAGGCATGACACTTCTTATTGATCACAAAAATGACCCTCCAATGGGCGAGATGGGGATTGCAAGGATAGTGAAAATATGCTGTGTAACACCATCCACTACCACGTTTGCTTAGGAAGGAAATTCACATCTGACCCTAGGTCCAAGATGACCTGGTCCATCTCATAGTCGCCAATCTATGCAGTAAGCCGCATTTCTCGACCAATGTGTTTCTTATGCTTGTAAATTTTGTTCACATCCTTAACTTCTGGGAGGGGGTTAGATTTTTATACGTAGCTGTCTATTAGTGTGTTATAGCATCATTTATCACCTTCATATGATTCATGATTGCTTTTATGGCTTTGGGCACCCATTCCTACAGACTTGGACAAAATTCACTAAAAAACAGTGTTAAAATCCCCATACGCAGTTATGCCCAGACTTTTCCGCGTGTATACGTAAGTCCACATGTACTTTTCCGCGTATGCCATTAAAATCATTAAAAAATATATTAAAATTCCCTATTTTTGGGCTGGGTTGATGGTTACTCTGGTAGTTCAACCACCCTAGCACGTGGCCAACTGTTTCCAACTGTTGAAACTACTTTGAGGGAGTATAAAAGCCCCTCATGTGCATGGCCTAAGGGAGAGAGAAATTATTGATATTATACTATGTTGGTATTCCCTATCCAAGTCTGAATTCCCATGCCTCCTGCACTTCCCAGTTCATTACAGGAAACCCTTGTTTCCTGGAGATGCTCATCTCCCTATATGTCATCTCGTATGCACCAGTTCGGAAGGAATCTTAGCGAGGCAAGGGTGGGACGGATCCGGATGACGGTCTGCTCGAAGATCGTGGAAGGATTCAGGTGATCTCTCCACTTGTTATTTTTGTACATGCTATTTATAATACAGAAGAACCATCTTGTTCCCGAAATATATGTGTTAGTGTCCGCTTGCATATATGAGAATATTGTTATCTAAGCATTTATTATGGTTTATTTAATGTTTCATATGGATTTCACTAACATTTAGAGTAGATATATGTTGTACAACCAGTTCTTCGTGCTTGTTTCTTCTTGTCTTTCAGGTTAAGAAGGAAGAAGGGTTGCTAGGGGTTTGGACCCCGCGGGATCTGCTTCAACCGTAGGACCTACGGGTAACTTCCTCGATCTGCTCTATTTAGTTTTTCATGAACATGTATGGTTGTGTGAGTCCTTCTTGAGTAGCATGCCCTACTCTGTGGAGGTTGTAACCCAACAAACCTCTAGGGTGATTTTCCCGAAACATAGTGCTTGAAGATTCTTGAAGATTTTCTACTGCCTTCTAGTTGCGCAACAACTTCATACATGCCTGCAAAAATGGTTTGACCTCATCATCCACTCTTAGGTTTGTAGGAGCCCGAGAAGTAGATGCCTCATCCTTCGTGAAGTCTTTGCGAGTTGCGACAAAGGTTTCCTTTTCCTTCTGTAGGTCCAAAAATTCTTGTTTGATAGCTGCTTTTCAGATAAGAGGTTCAGCTGCAGCTTTCTCCTCAGCTCCCCCAGTAGCCATGCCACTGTGTGTTATGACATTAATGCTTGGTTCTTCGTCACGTGGTTCAGCCTTAAGCCTCTACACATTCTGCGTAGGTGTCTCCTGTTTTTCCTGCATTTTTGCTATCAGAATTGGACAGTCTTCAATCACATGGTCTAGCTATCTACAATACTTGCAAGATTGCCTCGAAGGGTTCGGGCAGTCCCTCGCAAAGTTCCCTACTTCTCCATAGTTATAGAAGATCAATTTTCCTCTTCCCCCACCTGCACCTCCACCCTCCCCCCCATCTTCCCCTAGCTGGGGAGCCTCCTCTGCTTGAGGGAGATAGAGGTGATGAAGGGTCAACCTGCATCCTATATATTTTTCCTCAGTCTATCATTAGGTCATATGTCCAAAGTTTTCTTCTTCATGTTCCATAGATGAGAAAAATCGGCACCATTGTTTCTTCAACTCTGGAACATAAGCGGCCAGACGGGGGTAGTTGTTGGTATCATGCAACCTTGCTACATGACAGTCAGTGCACCATAAGGTCAGACTAGTTGGTCCCACACCTTCCCTAGGACGTAACAGGCTGGGCCCCCCGACTTGTATGTAATCTGCCAATAGAGGGCACTGATCCTTAGTGTGCCCAGAAACCCTACATCTTATGCACCATACGTCTGGGATGGCTTCTTTCCCTCACTCCTTGCGCAAGTTCTGGATTTAAAGATGCATTGTATGCAACTTACCTTGGATCTGTTGTTCCCCCAACTGAGCATCATCTCTCGACACAAATTTTAACTTCATAGCAATCTCTAAGGATTTTTCTTGCAAGTCAATGGCTTGCTGACCCATAGTTCTGTGCAAGTGAGGTAGTAACATAGCAATGAACCATTCCTTGTGATGTCTATCATCATATAGAAATTCCCCCACTCTGATCACCTTCTTTAGTCGCTGATCAACCTCCCATACAGACTCAGAGGGCCCTTGTTTGAAATCTTTTAGGTCATTCATTATCTGAGGGTAGGACTTAGGCTTCCGAAACTATTTTTTTAGTGCATCCTTAACCTCTTGAATAGTCAGATCCGCATGCTAGGCTATGTATCCCATATAATAGTCTAGGGATCTTCCTTCGAAGGGGAGGGATAACTACGCTCTTTTTACAACATCACTAGCCACATAATGCGCAGTCCATACTGACTCTGTGACAAACCAGAATCGGTCCATATCTTCGTCTCCTATAATTTTGAAGGTGGGTAGCTTCATGTGCGTGGCCATATCTTCTTCTGGGGGTGGCAGCGATGGCGGAGGTGTGGGGGAGTTCTTGCCCTTATGCGGATTTGAAGGTGGTGTCGTAGGAGGGATATTTCTTGCGTGCGTAGCCAGTTCTCTTAACAGATTGTAGATGGATCTGTCCCCTTCTTGATTAACTCTCTAGTACTTACTGCTTTGAGCTGTACCCTCACTCTGATCAGAGCTCATTCACTCGGTGCGGTTGCACAAAATTTCCTTTTCGCACAATAATATTTTAATTAGCAATGCCAACGTTTTCAAGAACTTACCCCAGAAACCTTTGAAGAACCTCCGTTCCGCTTCAGAATAGGATATGAATTGATCAACTGTGAATTCTGTCACAAATCCTCCCAGCATGCTATCCACCCAGTGATCTACTGTACGGGTGATGGTATTGTCAGTATTCTCCAACTGCTGGATCAACTCTGGGGTCCACTACATGACCCGCTCATCCTTCCAACATGTCTGGAAATCTATGAGCCTAGCTAGCCACTCCTGTAGCTCGTGTGCAAAGGTTACAAATTTTTTTTCATATACTTCAGTAAAAATGTACTTATTTTTCCACTTCTCAACTGTCAACTTTGTGCTGTGATTCTCTTTAATAGCAAATTTCCAAACCTGTCTTTCGAACCACTCTTCAATTTCCGTCCTCTCAGGTCTCCAATGGCTTCGTGGCATTACCTGATCTCTCTCTCAAAATTCTCCCAGTCTCGGCAACGAAACCATTTGTTTTCTTGAGGGGTCCTGACACAGGTTCGACAGTTAAGGTTTGCCAACAAACCCCTATACTACTGGCCCTTTTGGCAATGACCTACCTGCACAGGCCAAGGTCTCACCCGAAGTAGCATGGGAGGGTGCTGGAACTAGGTTTCATACCTTGGGAGAGAGTAGGTAATCAAGGCAGATCTGCATTCACAACCTATTGAATTTGCACAAAACAAGTTTATTTGCAGTTTCTTTAACAATATAATGCACAATTAATCATAACAAAGCTATTACCATGCACAAACCTAGTCAGTACCTTTGCATCCACGTGCGTATCAGCAATTGCTAGCACATAATATCATAAATGCATCTTATAACAGATCACAGATATACTTTATACCATAACATAGACATATTCGCAACATGAACAGATAACACAGATGTATTCACAGCATTAAACAGATTCCAAATATCCACATCAACAGTAACACAATAGATCCAGATAACACAAAGATACTTCAATTATATCCACATATAATAGCATCCAAAAACCCAGTACAACCCAAAACACAACCTGTGCACACATCCAGCAGGGTCCGCACACAACAAGACTGAGGATCTCCACACACACAACAACAGGAGTCCTTACCCAAAAAAGCCTAAAAAATATCTAACAGTTCACACGTAGCATCAGTATCAATTCATGCCTACCTCTAGACTCAAACTATTCATCTATTTATATCGATATAGCCTACGCTATACTGTGGTCCACAAATCGTGGTTTGCGGACTTTAGGTCTACCCTTTGACCCATTACAATGCATTTGGGGGTTTGACCCGCCCCAAAATCCCCGCGTTAGACTAATTAATACAAAAATATACAAACATGTAGCCTTAGAAACCTGCTCCAACAAAGGAAATTTATATGCTCTTATTAATTATCCCCACGCATAGTGATGTGTGAATGGGGCCAACATTGAATTTTTTGTAGTTTTTTCTTGTATTATTGAAATTTGACATGGATATGGTAGATGCATGCATCGATGGTATGGTAGGGTTTCAAGAGTCAAATTAAATTTGTGGATGAAGCTTTATAAATAATTTATAAAGAGAACATTAGATTGGAAGAATGACTAATACAAGGATTTATATAGCACTTTGGAAACAAAGGAAACAAGGATGATGAATTTGGAAACAAAGGAAATTTTCATGGTTGTAAATGATGCTTCTAGAATATATGGGTGATGGATAGGGCCTTGGAAAACCAAATATATGACACAAAAAAATTATATATGCATCGCCTTGTTAAGTACCTATAGGGATTGATTATGCAAGATAATTAGTATTTGTATATCAATTATTTATCGAGCCTTCACATACGTGCTAATATTTTGAAAAAGGGTGAGGATGATTATTACTGCAAGATTTTCA